>CM070748.1:18587881-19187881 GCA_036346245.1 Bonia amplexicaulis | reverse complement strand
ACAGACGGTTTCGGTATGAACCGTCTGTGATGTAGCCGTCCAGTTTAGCCTCTTTTGTAGTAGTATACAAAGGTTAGTTATGGTAAAAGTTTGTAGATTGGTCACATGAACCGTAGGACCAAAGATGATGATAAGAGCGGGGTGAATAAGATCTCCATCTCCGTCGCTCACATGAACCGTAGGACCTCGGGCCAGTCCGCGCCTCTGTCGCTTGCCTCTCCAACCGCCGCCGGAATCGCCAAATCTCCGCCGAAGCCGAAACGGCCGCACGGCTTTTCCTCGCACGGGGAGCGCACGGGGAGGAGACCAAATCTCCTCCCCTTATCTCTTTGCGCGGCTCACCGACAGGTGGGCCCCGCCTGCACTTTTCTTTTTTTTCTTTACCTCTCAATTAGGAAATTATGAAAATACCCTTGACTTACAACAGGTATAACCCCTAGTCGCCTTACCTAACCGTTGGATGACAGAGGCTTGTCACCTAACTATTAGACGATAGAGACCAGTCACTCAACAGTTAGACGACTTAGCTATGTGTCATTCAACGGTTGGCGACTAGCCAATTGTGGAGCGATAGATGGTCAAAACTATAAAAAAAAATAAAACTTAGATGTAATATTGTAATTTAAAATAAAAAAAGATTATTTAAATAAATTCGTTAGGGATAATGCCGGAGACGATGATGGCAATCGCAATCGGAATCAGAATAAAAATCGAAACCGCGACCGGAATCACACGTGATCTGCACCAAAAAAGAAGAAAAAAACATCACCGATCGAGCAAGCAGGTGATGCAAATCGTATGTGCCGCCCAAACGGCCAAACCGCTCCACGTTTGCTCAAATCGATCGATTTGTGCCGCGACATCAATCGATGCACGTTGCAGATGCATCAGGCGCCTTCCACACCGGGAGATCGGAGTCGCGCGCGCTGAATAGATGCGTTAAAATCAGTGGCGACTCACGATTAAAATTTAGAGGCTAATAGAATTTGCTCACTGATTTATAGTGTACCGAGTTGCCGGTCTGCAGTAGTTCGCCGTACTGCCGATGAGAGATAACAAAACGCTATTGTAGCTATAACGAGCTATCTTTGAAGTTATGATACACATCGCGTTTTGCCGAAGGAGATGTAGTGGCGCCCACTCCCCAGTGCGGGAGGAGAAGACAGAGTTTCCCGAATTAATTCATCAAATTACGGATTTTTGCAACTTAAATACTATTTAAATTACTATGTATAATTTTAGTCTACGACGATTATTCCATTTTAATAATTATAGATAATTATTAATAGAGTTCTACAATTTAATTATGACTAACAAAATTAATAAAAATTTAAATATACAGCAAAACAATCTAGACGTAGTAAGAGAATGTAATTAGTAGCCGATGAGCTAGTTCTTCTCGGCTGCTCGTCCCTCCTGTGCTCTGGCGTCGCCGCCGTCTCTTGCCGGCACGGCAGTAGAGGACCACCGGCCCCGGCTGACCTCTATTGGGTCCGTCCCTAATTAAGAGCATCGCCGGCCATATTGAGCACGGACAACAACCTATGATACATGTATAAATATAAAGAAATTATATAGTACATTCTACAGGTAGTAAGGATAGTAGGGGTGCAAACGGGTCGGGTTAATCCCGACCGATCCGGCACCGAATCTGATTGGTACCGAATCCGATTAGTATCGAATCCGGAGAAAAAATATAGGTTAGGATATGGTAACAGCAATATCCGTCCCGAATCCGATACGTTTTCAAGTTTGATTTCAGGTTAGTGCTACTATTTGACGTTTCATCTTCTTTTGCAATGGTAAAATAAAATCTTCCACATCAGCTATTAAGAGGTAACATCAAGTTCTTGACAGTACGTCCTCCTACTTCATTTGTTATACTGTATGCATTCCTTACAAACAAGTAGGGGTGCAAACGGCTCGGGTTAATCCCGACCGATCCGGCACCGAATCCGATTGGTACCGAATCCGATTGGTACCGAATCCGAAAAAAAAATATGGGTTAGGATATGGTAACAGCAATATCCGTCCGAATCCGATCCGTTTGCACCCCTAAAGGATAGGTAGTATAAATTAAATCTAACAATTGATTTCTCTCATGACAGTATAGGCTTTGTGTTGACTCCTTATATTAATTGTGGGTTTTTTTAGAGGAAGTTACCGGTCGAACCAAGAAAGTAAGTAGGGAATCCGGATAACTCCTACCCTAATCTCTCTCTTCCCATAATGGCCGTCGCCATTGTTGTAGCTTTATCAAGACGCCACAAGCCGTTGCCGCCACGCTAGCCTGTCTCGTCAGCAGCCGTGCTCCGTCGACGGTGGCAACCTTCCTCGAGGAAGCCGGTAAGGCCACCGCGAGAGCTTGCAGCGGAAGGCTCCGTTGAAGCCCCCATGTCACCGAAGTCCACATTTGCAATTAATTTCTATGTTTCCATGATCAACAGTATTATATACCTCGTCGCAGATTTTTCTTTTTAAAAAGCATCAACTTATTCACGCACGTCCATGTTTGATTACAAGCACTGACCTAAAGTCTGCACTGCAACAATGATCAAATCGCTATGTTTTTTTGGAAAAGCTATTAGTGTAGTGCGTTACTAACCGGAAAGAATTCGTAGAAAGATTCCATCTACTAACTGGAAAGAACTCGTAGAAAGATTCCATCGTTTATTAGTTCCTAATGGCTACGACGATAGGGGCCAGGTGCTCGGCAGCCAAGAAGCACTCGGCAAAATTCCGGACACTCGGCATATAGAAGCTTTCCGGTAGTGAGAACATGGATATTAATTAAGTCACCTGGAAGAAGATGTTAAGGACGTAGCTAGCGCTAATTCAGTTGGCCGATTTCGATTTGTGCCGGAATTATAGGGCCTTTTTGATGTACAATTACGCTTACTTGTCCTTGATGGAATTATCCTTCCTCATATTTAGTGGTGAAGTATAGCCATAATCTAACTAATTCAGTAACAATATACAGTAATCTGCGAACAGCCTAGCAATTAACATATGCATCCAGCTCCTCGCAGCCTTCTAAAAACTCATCTTTTCTGTGAGTCTGTGATCATCTCCAGTAGCTGTTGCAAATTGACCTTGAATTAACTGTTGAATATTTAGACAACTCCCAAAGTTCATAGTTGCACATTTTAGGCAGAGCACTACTTCTTTATCCATAAATGCATCCAATCCATTGAACATTCTAGGGTGGAGTTGGCATAATTAACTATTCTTTTTTCCTAAAGAGTAGACATGTGTCCTGTGATTACTCAATTCTCACAGGGTAATTAAGTAGTATAGCCAGATAGATGGGTTCATAATTTCCTAGGAATTTTCCATGTTGATTTTATCCGGACAAGTTTGCCAAGCCATCGGCAATACTACACATCAGCAACGGTACAGCACTGCAACGTGAAAAACTGTTAATTGGCTGCAAAAGAAATAAAGCTAAGGGAATCCAATCAAGTGCAAATGGAGCTTAGTGGAACCCCGGCTTTTCTACTCGGTAGATTAATTAATCAAAAAATTTTGTGGTTAGCATTGGAACACGAACAGCTAATAATCTAACTAGAATCCGCTCGAACTTGCATTTGTCAGGAATGCATGAGAAGTAATATATCAGAACTTTCGATGCTTCCTTTTTGTGTTCATATTACCAGCAGCTTAATCGTCTGCTACTGCAAATAATAATAAACTAGACCAGTTAATTAATTTCTTAATCCTTAAGCTTTCGAAAGGAAATGCGTAGCACGTTGCATGCCACATATTCATGATGGCATGCATGAATCCAAATAAGTAGAAGCATCTCTCCAAGCCAGCCTTGTAAATTAAGGAAGCGTCGCAGTTGTTCTAATTAAGCTCTTGCAATTTGTCAAGTATATATCTCACTTGTTTCACCTTATAATTTACGTTATTTTTGTTTACACTTTTATTTAGGTTGTGCTTGCATCAGTGAAATTTGTATCAGCCAAATTTCACCGATAACCGCCGGTAATCGGTGTTATCAGCGGGGACCAATAAAATTTTATATCAGACAAAAAATTTTAGATTCAACAAAAATCACCAAAAAATAAAAAAAAATGTCAAATTTTCAAATTTCAATTCAAAATTTTTGGCCGAAAAATTCCAAAATTTCCAGTAACCGCTGGTTATCAGCCATATCGCTAACCACCGATAAAATTTTCAGTGTGATAAAAACTTCCTGGCTTGAATGGCTGAAATATTTTTCTAAACCGTCTTACACTAAACACTACTACAAAAAGTTGTATATTAGACACCACATCACAGACGATTCTCCAAAACCGTCTGTATTAAATACAATCACATATGATTTTATTTTAGAAATCGTCTGTGTTGCTGCCAACCCTAAAAACCGTCTATGAAGAGGAAATATCACAGACGGTTCATGGTTAAAACCGTCTGTAAACTATTACAAACGGTTATTACCAACAAACGTCTGCGATATTTTAAAATATTACAGACGATTTTTTATTTGAACCATCTGTGATACTTCACAGACGGTTTGTATTAAAAACTGTCTATGATAATTAAGTTATCACAGACAATTTATATAAAAAACCGTATGTGATAATTCTAATATATTAATTGCGCGTAGACCCATCAACCCTCTATCTTAAATTACAGATATACACTGTTGCTTTGAGCTGGAGGCAAGGCTTTGAGACGATTTGGTGAAAGAAGACTGTTTGGCAAGAGAAATTGTAGACCCACTAAGTTTTTGACTACCTATGGTTAGTAATTTATTTCTAATTGCATTATAATTTATATTTATAGCTTTTGGTGAAAGGAAAATTGAAGATGGTTGATCTAGCTAGCTTGATGTAGAGAGAAGATTATTTTACATATAGCATAGTTTATGGTTTAGTCAATTCATAGTCTATTTCTACATAATTCAATTTAATTAATTATTATTGCTACATATAGCTACTTAATTTTGATCGTACATATATAGTATAGTATTTAATTTATTGAATATGTTATATTAAATTATTATATGTGTAACGTAGGACTGAAGCGGGATATATGTTAGGAACCGTGTGAGCGAAGAGTACATTAAAGGTGCTTCTGCATTTACAAGAGCTGCTAAGGAGGATATGTTGAATAAGGAGGTGAAATATATGTACTATTCATGCATTGACTACGAGAATCTAAAGATGTTTAAGAGCCGAGTGCAGATTGAAGTGTACTTGATTCGAATGGGTTTCAAAAAAGGGTATACATGTTGGACCAGTCATAGTGAAGAGAAGATTACACAGGAATGTAGTAATAATGACATCGTCAATGAAATCAATGATATATCGTCGGATTATCATGTCGATTGTAGTACCAATTTGGATAGGCTAAATGATGACAATCTGGATCAGATGCTTTGTGATGCAGAAGAGAACTGTGATAAGAGAGTATATTAAATTCCGAGGTTTGATGGAGGACTCAGAGAAAAGTTTGTTCACGTGCTTCAACTCAAAGTACACGAGATTGTTAGCTGTACTTGAACTGCTAAAATTAAAGGCAAGCAATTGTTGGTCCGACAAGAGTTTCACAGCACTATTAGGTCTTTTAGCGGACATGCTTCCAGAGGGAAACAAGTTGCCCAAAACCACCTACAAAACAAGAAGGTTTTTTGTCCATTGGGAATAGAAGTAGAAATACATGCATGTCCGAACGACTGTATCCTCTACTGTAAAGAGTATGCAAACATGCATGTTTGTCGGTGTGTAACGCATCCCGATACAAGTATAAGAATCAATCAGATGACGGCGAGGGAATAGAGGTGAAGAGAGGACCTCCTACTAAGGTGGCATGGTATCTTCCTATAATTCCCCGTTTGAAGCGGTTTTTTCCGAACCCAAAGGAGACAAAACTACTAGGTTGGCACTTGGAAGAGCGTAACAATAATGGAATACTAAGACACCTTATTGATTCTGCCTAGTGGAGAAACATCATTAGGAGATTTGCAAACTTTGGTGCAGAACCGAGGAATATAATGTTCGGATTGAGTACAGATGAAATGAATCATTTCGATAACATAAGCAGCCAACATAACATTTGGCCCGTGACTCTCTACATCTACAACCTTCCTCCTTGGTTGTATATACATTGGAAGTATATTTTGTTGTCGATAATTATCCAAGGGCCGAAGCAACCTAGGAAAGATATTGATGTGTACCTAGTACTATTGGTGCAGTGGAAGATCTAAAAATATTGTGGATCGAAGGGGTACAGGTATGTGATGCGTACAAATAAGAGAACTTTACTTTACGCTCCCTGTTGTTCTCCACCATAAATGATTACTCTACCCTTACTAACCTATCGGGCCGGAGTACAAAAGGAGTCAAAGCCTATACTCACTGCTTAGATCATACCGAGAGTTGTGGCTGAAGCACTCGCGCAAAATCGTGTACATGTGTCACCGTAGGTTCCTTCGGAGAGCTCACCCATATCGCGGGATAAAGAAACAATTTGATGGAGACAACGAAGATAGTTCAGTTCCAAGGCATTTAAACATAAAAGAGATCTATGATATTGTTAAGGATTTAAATGTTGTGCTTGGAAAAGGAGGTAAATCGATGACCCGTGAGAAGAATGTCTGGAAGAAGAGTTTAATATTTTGGGACTTACCTTATTGGGAGCACCTAAAAGTTCGCCACTGCATCGACGTCGTGCACATAGAGAATAATGTATGTGACAGCTTGATTGGTCTCTTATTAAATATTTGTCACAAAAGAAAGGATGATGTCAATGCACGGCTTGACTTGGTTGATATGGACATCAGGCCTGAGTTAGCACAGACAAAAACCGATAAAGGACAAATTTACCTTCCCCTGCTTGTTACACTCTGTCTAAGGCCGAGAGAACTGAATTGTGCTAGTGCTTGCATAGTGTAAAAGTTCCGTCTGGTTACTCTGCCAACATGAAGATACTTATGTCAGTGGAAGATTTGAAGTTCATTGGCATGAAGTCTCATGATTGTCATGTGCTGATGACACAGATGCTCACTATTGCAATTAAAAGTATTTTACCGATCAAGATCCGAGAGGCAATCATGAGACTGTGTTATTTCTTTAACTTAATTGCTCAGGTCGTCGATCTCGAAGAACTAGATACTCTGCAGGACAAGGTGGTGATGACTTTATGTCATCTTGAGATATATTTTCCTCCATCATTTTTTGATATCATGGTCCATCTCATTGTTCACATTATGTGGAAGATAAAAAATATATGGACCCGTGTTTCTACGTAGCATGTACCCGTTCGAGAGGTTCATAGGAATTCTTAAGTCCTATTACAGAATCGATCTCGGCCAGAAGGCATCATCATCAAAGGTTATACAACTGAAGAGATCATTGAGTTTTGTGTCGATTATATGGCTCAAGTTGAACCGATAGGTGTGCCTCTATCTCGCCATAAGGGGAGGTCAAGCATATCGGGACCATTGGAAGGAAAGCAATCACTCTAGATACGGATGCGTATGCTCAAGCCTGTTTCACGGTCTTGCAACATATGACTGAAGTGTCACCGTATATCGACCAGTACAAGGGCGTGCTTCAGCAACAGAATACAGAGCAGATGGATGTTTGGATACGAGACAACACAACAATTGGTTCAAAGCATCAATGCCTAAATGATCATATGTGATCGATAGTCGTAGGCTGTGATCGATAGTCGTAGCTCTGTCTGGTCAGGATCGGTAGTTGTAACCTATGTGAGCGGTGATCGTGGCTATCGGTTATGGTAGTCGTAGGTCATAGTGGCCTATTTTGGTAAGTCGTAGCCGATGTGAGCGATAGTTGTAGCGATCATGACGGTAGTCATAGCGATCTGTGCGGTAGTCATAGCTCCTCGATGGTCGTAGCGATCTGTGTGGTGGTCGTAGCGGTCTATTGTATGGTCGTAGGCTGCTGGTAGGACCTCGTGGGCTATGGGTACCTTATTCCTTGTGCATCTGAGTACTCGTAAGTCGTATCAGACCAGTCGGTGTGCTGAGGTTGATCTCTGGAAATTTTGGTGTTTTGGTCAGGGGTTGTCCGTGGTGTTTGTTGCTAGTCTGTACATGAGTTTATTGCTTGGTTCTAAAATTAGAATCAGTAATTTGGGTGTATATATTTTGATTATGCAAATTAATGATCTTTACGTATCATGTGGTGCTACGTGATGGTTTGCTTGTTGGTGTTGTTGCAGGACTTCGGAGCTAAGTCATGGTGAGGCGTAGGAGGACCGGGACTAGGCACAGGGAGGTGTTGAGGTCTAGAACGGACAGGAAGATGTTGAAGATGACTGAGGCTGGTGAGGTGGATGCAATCCACGATGATGAGAAACCGGAGCGGGAGCTACTGGAGGTGGACATGATGGGCAATAACAAGGTGGACTGGGACTAGGCTCAGGGAGGAGTCGAGGTCCAGACTGTCAAGGATGTCGGGTGCAGTCATGCACAAAGAGAAGCACGTGGTACGCGAAGTGACTTGGGTCGTTTGCAAGAGAGACACTTCAGTGGGATCCGGACGCGTGGGAGGCTTGACGACATGTTATTGGGGCCACATGTAAGCCGATTTGAGAAGTGTGCCGGAGCGGGAGCTACTGGAGGTGGACATGATGGGCAATAATAAGGTAGACCGGGACTAGGTGCAAGGAGGAGTCGAGGTCCAGATGGTCAAGGATGTCGGGTGTAGTCATGCGCAAAGAGAAGCACGTGGTATGCGAAGTGACTTGGGTCGTTTGCAAGCGAGACAGTTCAGTGGGATCCGGACGCGTGAGAGGCTTGACGACATGTCATTAGGGCCACATGTAAGCCGCTTTGAGAAGTGTGCGTGAGTAAAACCCGATGTTAGGTGGGGTTAACGGGTTATCCCCGGTTTGGACTAATGGTAGGATCCATTAGGTCTAGGGTTCATTGGTAAGCCTATAAAAAGAAGAGGGGAGGCAAGAGCTAGGGTTGGAGATTGAGATGGTTGGCTAGGCCTTGTGGTGGTTAGCTCCTCCTCTCTCCCACGTGAGTTAGGTTAGAGAATGGGTGTTGGATCTAGGGTTAGAGCTTGGCCCTCCCAAGGGGAGTGGCTGTAAAATCAATCATCAGAGCAATACATCAAGTTTCCATCTACTGCTTGTGTAGTTTTTGTCTGATTGAGTTAGCTTGGGTTTGGTTCAGTTCTTTCTCAATTTCTTCTCTGTTCTTTAGTTATTTCTTTCCCTTCTTGATCTGAGAG
Organism: Bonia amplexicaulis; assembly: GCA_036346245.1. Lineage (NCBI taxonomy): Eukaryota > Viridiplantae > Streptophyta > Magnoliopsida > Poales > Poaceae > Bonia > Bonia amplexicaulis. The sequence continues at coordinate 19,178,663 of CM070748.1, read as the reverse complement.
GAAGTTCTTGCCTGTCTTGTTGATGATCTGACTTGCTGGTTGTTACGGAATCATACTCAAAGCCATCTTGGTTATTCTATTCCTACGGGCATGCTCTGATTGTCTTTTCAATCTCTCAATTTGATTGCTAAGTTTTAAATCAAAGATTAGAACAGTCACTTGAGACCTTAACCGTGCTGTGTACAAAGTTTCATAGCCAGTTGATCTTTTTATCAAAAGTTATGTGGAGTTTGGATCTTCCGGTCGTGGGCTGCTCTGTTCTTCCTCTGTTCTTCCGACTTTGTTACGATCACTTCTAGTTTCGACCACAGTCAAGATTCTGACCACATCGCTTTAGTTTTTGACCACGTTCAAATTTTCAATCGCTGTGCGTTCTTTTGTTTTCATTTTGTATCTGAACTGAAATAGTCGCGTTGTTCACTGTCTGAAATCTCGATTGCCTTTACGATCACGTTGGTTTCGACCACGGTCGAGTTTCAGATCGCATCATGCTATCTTCTATCACATTCAGATCTTTTGATTACATTGTGTTCTTTTGTTGAATCTGAACTGGTGCAGTCGGTAGTCGATGCACTCTCTGGAACGTCGATCAGCTTTACGACTACGTTGGTTTGGACTACGGTCAAGTTCCAGACGGTATCGCACCGGTTTCGATCATATTCATTCTTTCGACCGTTTCGCTTTTTCTTACCGCATGGGATTTCGTACTGCTCACGGACCCTCGTTTCCTCCGATTGGTTTTTGAGCTGAATCAATCATGCTGGTTACATATCATTCGTTGGTCTTCGGCCATGTTGGTTTACGATCATGTTGATTACGACCACGTTGATCTTTTGGTTGCAGACTGGTTCCGACCACGTCGGTTGTTCAACCACTTATTGGTTTACGACCACGTTGATCTTTTGATTGTAGTATGGTTCTGACCACGTTGGTTGTTTGACCATCTCATTGGCTTACGACCACATTGGTTACGACCACGTTGATCATTTTGGTTGCCGACTGGTTCCAACTACATTGGTTGCTCGACCACTCATTGATGTTTGACCATATTGTTTACGACCACGTTGGTTTCGACTGCACCCATTTTCGATCACGTTGATTTTGGTCTCGGTGGTTATCGACTATAGTAATTTCCGTTCGGTAGTCAATTTCCGACCACGTTAAACTTCCAACTACACTGATTTTCAACATACAGTCAGTTTTCGACTACGGTGATGTTCGTTCGGTAGTCGATTTCCGATCATGTTGTACTTTTGTCTGGTAATCGGATTACGACCACTTTATTAGCTCTCAACCACGTTGTTGAACTTACGACCACGTTGCCAGTCTCCGACCATAGTGTGTTTTCCTATTGTACTCTCTCTGTTGTTGCGGTTTTCAAGTCAGTTTTCAACCCTAATCTTCATAGCTTTGTAACTATCGGAGAAAAGAGTTAAGTGAATACGTGGGGAGAATTTGAAGGCACCATTCATCCCTCTCCCTGTTGCCTGTTCGGTCCTACATCTTCAGAGTCGCAGAACTCGCGCTTGATATCTCCATCCCACCCTCTCCTCAAAAGATTCTCTTTGGTTAAGATACTTCTTTTGAGAATCAGCCACATGAAAATCTTAAGCTTGAGAGAAATTTTTACTTTCCATAGAAATTTCTGTTTAAAAGTGATGTTTTGATTCTTCAAAGCTCTGTAAAAAGACTTCACAGAGATTTTTCCATTATCTGTTAAGATCCAGATCAATTTATCAGGATGCTCACTCAAAGTAACATGTGAGCATGCATTTTGTAATCCCTGCCATATTTCCAGAGTCTATCCCCCATAGAGTTCTCCTGAAACTCACACTTGACCACGAAGACAACACTTCGGCCACAGTGGAATTTTTGTTATAAGCCAGATTGTAGATCCTAGCATATCTCTGCGAGAAAGGAGTATTACCCAGCCAAGTATCCTCCCAAAAACGAGTGTTTTCACCGTTCCCTATTACTCTTCTGCAGAAAGGATAAAATAACTACTTGCAGAATTCGTTCGAAGTGTCTAGCTAATTCCTGCTTTGGGAAACAGGAGACCACCCACAGCATGATCGAAATCGATGCGATTGCGCGTGTGAGTCCCTGTCTGCCGAACTGAAGCACCCGAGATTAAGGCTGAGCTTTTGTGTTGTTGGCCCGGCCAATTTCAGGTCATCCAGAAGTTCAGACATTAACCCTGGAAGAGAAGACCTCAAGAATGAAACCAGTCGACAACTATGGTAGATACACATGTTGAGCCTTGGCAGATGGAAGCAATGATAGTGCATAGTCAATAATATCGTGTTATATACTATAGACAAGCAGCTCTCATGATACAATAATATAGGTGTCATCTAATTCCAAGTATGCATTGCAGTAGGCCTGCATAATACGACTGCTAAACTGGATATATACTACATGCTCGCTCGTTAAACTGAACTAGCTGGGACTGACGGCTGGTTAAACTGCTTTATCTTCATCGCGATGTATTTGTCGATGTCTTTCTTTGAAGCCATACGACCCACGAGCGGGGGGCCGATCTTGTTCCCGTAGATGGAGACGTCGGCGACCGGCCTCTCCGTCACCGTTGTTGGCCTTGTGCTGCCGTACACCATAGGCTTGGTGACCTGGTCGAGCCCAATCTTGTCGACCTTTTCGACCCTGACCTCGCCGTTTGCGGGAGGCGCGGCCTCGGCGGTGGTCTTGGCGCCAAACATTGTGCGTGTTTCGTTGCGAGAGATCGAGGAGGAGGCAGGCTAGCTAGCTAGATGGATGGATGTGTTCTTGAGCTTGGTTGCCTTCCATGGCGTGGGCGATGGCCTCCATTTATAGGCAGCAGTACGTGTCCGTCCTCATTTGTTTGTCTCGAATGTTCAGCAGATGCCGTAGGAAATTGACTAGCTAAAAACAGCTATAAGCTGCTGCGATCTCGGTGTCGTCGTGGAGCCTCCAGATAGTGCGAAAACATCTCCGTCCTGCCGCTTGTTGTGCTTTGGGAAAACATAAGCTGATTCCTAAGTGAGAAAACATCGCCGTCCAAACAATTTACATAAAAACTTAAGCTGATTCCTGCTTTGGGAAAAAAAAGAGACAAAAATCGGTGCGTTGCATGATCGAAATCGATGTGATTACGCGTGTGAATGAGAGTCCCTGTCTGCGGAACCGAGGCATCCGAAATTAGGGCTGAACTTTTGTTGCCCCGTCAAATTTCAGGCTATTCAGAACTTCCGATAAACCGTAAAGAAAAAAGGCTCAAGAAGAAACCAGCCGATAACTATGATACACCTGTTGAGGCGTTTAGCCTTGGTAGATAGATATATACGTATAGTCAATATGATCAAGCTATATATTATAGACAAGCAGCTCACATGATACATATATAGGTGTCATCTAATTAATCCCACGTATGCGTACGTAGAGCCGTAGATTGAATTAATACTGAATAGTACTACATGATCGTGAGCATCGGTGTTGCCGTTTCGTCATCTCGGTTCAGATTAACTGAACTAGTTATGGTTTGGACGATTAAACAACAACTCCTTCGCGATGTAGTCATCGATTTCTTTCACTGACATCAACGAAAGCTTGGTGACCTTGCTGTAGACAAAAAATTTGTCGACCTTTTCGACCCTCACCTCACCGTTGGCGGGAGCGGCCTAGGCAATCTTGGCCAGGGTTTTCATTATCGGTTTTAAATTTTTACCGAACTGGTATGCTCGATTTTGTTGATAATAAAAAAGATTCAAGAGATTTTGGCTGAAATTTTTAAATCAGAATTCAAATTTCAAAAAATATTGATCGACAATCGATAGGTTGAATTCAAATTGACGTAAATTAGTTGCAAATTAGCTTCAATTCAAATTTAGCCGAAATTATTTGGCCGGTATCCATTTTTACCGATGGGTATCGGTAAAATCGATAATCGACCGATTATTAGAACCCTGGTTGTGGGGCGAAACATGGTGTGTGTTTTGTTGCAGGAGAGAGGAAGCTAGCTAGCTAGATGGATGGATGTGTTCTCGAGCTCAGTTGCCATCCGTGGTGTGGGAGATGGCCTCCATTTATAGGCTCCAAGGGGGTGGTGTTCTTCCCATTGCTCATCACTGTGATCGAGCGAGCAGTAGTGTCCTGATTTGTTTGTCTGGAATGTTGAGTAGATGCCATAGGAAATTAAGTAGCTTCACCAGCTACTCGGTGGTCATAGCTTCACTGGCTGGTCGATGGTCATAGCTAATTGCCTGGTCAGTGTTCGGTAGTCGTAAGCCTTTGCAATCGGTAGTTGTAGAACTTGGAGATCAGTAGTCGTAGCCTTTGTGATCGATGGTCATAGCTATCTGTTGTGATGGTTGTAGGCTTCTGTAGGTACTCGTTAGCTTCGAGTGCCCATTTTTTTAGCACCCGAGTACTCATATCAGACCAGCCAACGGTCTAACTGGCATGTGCTTGAGGTTAGACTAGTTTATCTCGATGGTCTGAGGTTGTTCTCTGGTATTCTTGGGGTTTTGGTCATGGTTTGATCTGGGTGTTGTTGCTAGTGTGCACATAGATTTATTGTTTGATCCTAGGTTTAGGATCAGTCTTTGGGTGCATACATTTTGCATTAAGCATTGTTTGGATTAATTACGCAAATTGATGATCTTTTGTGTATTATGTGTTGCTACGTGACGGTTTGCTTGTTGATGTTGGTTGAAGGATTTCAGAGCTAGGTCATGGTGAGGCATAGGAAGACCAAGACTAGACACAGGGTGGTGCTGTGGTCCAGAACGGTCAGGGAGATGCTGAAGATGACTGAGGCTTGCGGGGTGGTTGCAAGCCAGGATGACGAGGAACCGAAGTAGGAACTACCAGTGATGGACATGATGGACAACGGCTAGGTGGACCGGGACTAGGCTCAAGGAGGAGTAGATGTCTAGACGGCCAAGGATGCTGGGTGCCATCATGTGTGAGGAGAAGCACGTGGTATGCTAAGTGACTTGTGTCATTTGCAAGTGAGGACGGTTCGGTGGGATCCGGAAGAGTGTGAGGCTTGGCGGCAAGCCATTGAGACCACGTGAAAGATGGCGAAACATAAGCGTTGCTTCATAGAAAAGGAAGCGGGAAGCTTCATCGAAAGCAGTAGAGGGCATTTTGGTAAAAATTCTCAATACCAGATAAGCGTGCGTGAGTAAAACCCGATGTTAGTTGGGGTTAACGGGTTATCTACGATTTGGCCTAATGGTTGGATCCATTAGGTTTTGGTTCAGGTTGTGAGCCTATAAAACGGAAGGGGAGACAAGAGCTAGGGTTTAAGAAGGTTGGCTAATCTTTTTGGTGCCTAACTCCTCCTTTCCATGGGAGATATTTTAGCGAGTTTGTGTATGCTCTAGGCTTAGAACTCTGTCCTCCTAAGTGGAGTGACTGTAAAACCAATCATCTCAAGTGAGTAATACATCAATATTTGATCTATCTTTTGTGTATCTTTTTGTCTAGTTAATTTTGCTCTAGTTTTGGGTTCGTTTTTCTTCTCTTCTCTCGACCCCTTCTTGATCTCTTCCTATTGTTCTTGTTTCGGTTGGTCTAATCTCTCTGCTGCCCTTCTCATGATCTTGATATGCCAAGGACATGGGCAAGATGGAGATAATTTCTTGAGATTGACTTCTAATCATCTAGGCACTTCAATAGCAAGATTTTCAAGAAACCCTGTTTTTGCTCGTTCTTAGCCTAATTAGGTGATTTCTTGATCCAAGGGCTTTTGATTTGATAACTTCAGTGATCTTATTTGTTGTGACATGTGGGAATGTGCTCAAAGCCATCTTGGCTATCTTCTACCCACTAGCAAGATTTGATCTTCGATTTGGTTTCTAGTTCTCAGTTGGTGTACACTGCTTTAAATTACAGAAAGATCTCAAATTTGTCATGGATTTTTTTATTCAGGAATGAAATAGCTTCCTGAGACCTTAAGAAACATGCTTACAAAGTTTCACGACTTTTGGTTTAGTTGATCGAAAGTTCTGTCGATTTTAGTTCTTGCGGTTGGCTGCAAACCCTATTCTTCTGTTGGAAACGGTAGTAGTAGCGGTAGTACCGCAATCCCTGATCTTTGAATACTCTGGTTTTCGACCATTCACTGGTTGTCGACCCCTCTGGTCGTGTTTCGGTTTGGTTTGACTACTTTGGTTTTGATCACTCATTGGTCATATACTACTCTGGTCATATTCCGAACTGTTACGACATCTCTGGTCATCAACTACTCAATTGGTTTTCCGGTTGTAGCTTCTGGACATCGACCATAAAGGTTACGATCACATCGGTCTTATCCGCATTGGTTTCCGACCACTCATTGGTCCTCGACCACGCTGGTCTTTTGACCACACACTGGACATCGACCACGTCAGTTTTCAACAACATTGGTTTCGACCACACTGGTTTCGACTACGTTGGTTTTGACCACGTTGGTTTTAACCACACTGGCTCAGCTCTAAGTTCTCTCTGGATCTTGAGTAGAGTTCTTATCCGAGACTTCATGGCTTTGTAGCTATAGGAGCAAAGGATAAGTGAATGCTTGGGGAGAAAATTTTAAGGCACCATTCACTCCCACTCTGTTGCTATCTTTAGCCCTACACCTAATCCATTCAAGGATCGCATGGATCTTGGCCAAAGTTCTAATGTTTCCTCAAGACAAGCAATATTGCACAAAAACCAGGAAAAACTCAAGAACTTAAGATATGAGTTGCTCGTGGGTTAAGTATGTCCAAAATGGTTCTAGATGATTTTCCACATATCACAACAAGCAAGAGCTCCCAAAGATTTGAGGCCAAAACCCTAGATATAAGATATCACTAGAAGTACTCTAAATCGAACCAAAGTAGGCAATATTCGAGATCTTGCTATAGTTGGTCCCTAGATAGATGGAATATGATCCTCATGAGGTATTCCTATCACTTACACATTCTTAGAACCCAGCAAGATCAAGAGAGAAGGAGAGAGTGCAAAACACCAACCAAAACAAATGCAAAATAAATAAGAGCAAGAACGCGTCATATAGGATGAACAGGATTAATCTATTGTAATTTGTAGATGTAGGTTTTACAGCCACTCCATCATGGAGGACAGAGCTCTCTCTCCTAAAAGCACTCACCCAAAGCCTCCCTTGCAAGGAAGCCTCTCTCTCAAACCCTAAAGAATGGATGGGTAGGTTGGTTGGTTAGCTACTTGCCTCCAATCTCCTCTCACTCATATAGATGGAGAATCCAACCCACATATAATCCTAATGTATACTATCAATTAGCACAACTGAAGAACCCATTAACCCCACACATATATGGGTTTTATACTCACACATGACTTATGCATGCTTCTCAAAGCGCATAAGCTCAAACCTGCGAAGAAGCAAACTTTCCATCCACTTGGCCTCCTTAACATCTCCTTGACCTAAATCGCTCTCCCAACTCCCTCCAAGCACCGTGTTTTGATTATATCGTCGTTTCCGGTATTTTGGCTTCCCCGCCAAAACACACTCATTTTGACCGTGGACCTCACCTCTTCCCTAAGCCTAGTTCATGATCATCTTCTCCTTTACAAGCAATCTCTATGTTTGTAACGTGTAGGTTCACCAATGGCTCATGCAATAGCATGTCTCTCAGTGTTAGTTTGCCCCACCACACCTCATTTGCACCAACTGCACCATTCGATGAACTGTTACTCAAACCTGTTCTTCAACATCCCATGTCTTCTCTATGTCTAGCTCATCCCTGAGTCAAGCCCTGGTCCACGCCATTGATCACGGTTGCCTCCAAGCTTTCATACACATCAAAGACCAAAAAATCATTTCCGGACACAAGTTCTTCACAACTTGATACATGTTAGTCTAAATATGCTTTATGCATCATGAATGAAATGACCTAGGACTCCAAAAACTCACCCATGTCCAATTCTCACAAATATCCAAACCCCTGTTGGATACCTTCAAACACAACCAGTCTGACCACCATTGACTGGTCGATTGGACCATGCCAGTCAAACCCTGGTAATAGGGGGGGCAAGTCAAACTACGGCACCTATGCTGGTCTGATCGCTTGGCCAACTACGGTCAGACTGCCGCCCATTGGCCGGTCGAGGCGCTCTCATTTCTCTTGTGCATACAAGCGAGCGTCTCTCTGGAAAAAATCAGCCGTCAACTAAAAATCGGTCGCACCATGTTGGCGGTCCGACTGTCCTCAAAATCCAGTCACATCGGACACCAGTCAGACTGCTACCCACGACCGATCAGACCACTCTAGCATAGCGGTCAGACTGCCTCTGCAGGCCGGTCAAACCGCTGCCACCTAACAGCAAATCTAATAACTTGTAAACTTTCGTAAATTTAAATTTCAACTTAACACAATTACCAATTATTCAACATAAATGAACCAATAACATTCTCAGCCTAGTTCCACAATCTCCGTGTGCAAACAGTGTATCGCGAATGGACTCATCGTAGTCCATAGAAGCATAGATGAAATCCATGTCTATACACCAGGACGTATACATACCACACCACAGAGATAGAACACATGCGTTTGTTTTCATGGCAACTAGCCAAATTAGCCGTGCAACTGCGCGGCTAGCTAACATAGGTAGCACACGACAAACATAGATAGCTAACATACATACAGCAGGATGTATATACAGTTATATACCGACATGACAAAGATAGCACATGACAAAGATAGGACACAGGTGTTTGTTTTCATTGCAATAATGCTGAGGTGTAGCTCTTTATCCCGACAAAGTTCATCAGAAAATAGCCAAAAGCAACACATCACCAACAGTACCGTAGATGATTGCAGGCAAACCGTTGCCGCCAATTGGCAGAAGCAAGGGAATCGAACTAGCGAGCTGACGAGCTTAGTGGAACATCGTTCATAGTTGGTAGGTTAATTAATTAATAAAAAAGTTATAGGTTTCGTTTAAAACACGATTATCTAACTTATCGCATGTCTGCATCTTTCTAATCTTAGATTCTTAGTGGAGTTCGAACCCCAGCAATATTTATCAGATGCGCATGATGAAAATATGAACCAGAACTTCAGTTTTATGTGCTTTCTTTACTACAGGAGTAACTCGCGTGCCACTGTTGTGCTTGAATTACTGCACAAGATGATTCAGACGTCTTTTAGCAGTCGAGATCTTTTGCGATGTTATTTATCTAATTCTGCTTCTTTGCAATGTTTTTCTAACCATTCTACGTTTAAATAAGCCAAGAATGCCAATGAAAAATCAGCAAGAGCAGAGAGATATTTTAGAAGGTCCAGATCAGCACCATGAAGATAAGGGGTCAATCAATCAGCAAAGGACAGGAAGCTGCGTAAAGAGTCCAAAAGAGCTGGGTGGAATCCACAGATTCCTCATAGAAATTGCTCCAAAAGTGCTCGATTCCTCTCTGATTTGGAAAGCAGGTTCCTGCTGCAAGTGGAGAAATATCACACATTCACACTTATCTCAGGGAGAAATTGACCCGTGGAAATGATGTGCTCAAGCGTGTAAGTCTCTGCAGACCTTTGCACCTGAAAGGCTTCATTTTTCAGTTAACTCCATGCAAAGAAAGGGAATTAAGAAGCCCTTCACACAACCGGATTATCGAGTCCTTGAAGGCAAACATAACAGTGCATATATCATGTAATGTTACAGAGTTTCAGGTGTAAGATTGTGTGCTTTCCATAAACATGCTTTCTCTGAATTGAATCTGGGATATCAAAGTCAAGTCCTCATGTGAACCTTGCCGGCCCTGATCTTAGTGAATGGCAAGCAGAAGCAGCTCATCGTCTTGCCAAATAGTTCTATCAATCGAATGTACAGCTCAGGGATCAGTACTGGATCGGTAGGACATATCCATCATGGCGATCGCAATCGTGATCCATTTGTGATCTAGTTCTAGATGTTTGTTGCTCATACACGTTGCTCCAGAGCCCAATCAGCGCAGAGGCATATATCATTATTTGTTGCAGAAGCATCAGGTGCTCTCCAGGCTGAAAGACTTGACTCACAGCAGTAATCTATCTCTGGCTCTCTGAAGATACCAAGGAATTATATATACATCCAGGAAAGCTCTAGCACTCGTAGTGATAGCCTAGCTAGACAGTGGACACTTGAAAGCAAGATATTTGGGAGACGCTTTTAAAAGGAAGCTTCGATCTTTGATGCATTGCCTTTATGAAATATCTACTAGTTGGCAATTGCGTTCTCTGTGAGCAAAACTTTCTTTGGTGTCCATGTCTCATTGCTTTAGGAGTAGCTGGTGAAGTTTGATAAAGGAAAACAGCTGAAAGTTAATCTGTTAATTAGGTTTGGAAATTCGAGTGTCATGTTTACTTTGGTTGGTTAATCTTCCAATATGCTAGTTACAACAACTCTCGATATTTTTCACTTTCTGGCTACTTGTTGTAGCCTCGTAGGTAGTTCCTGAAAAAACTTGCTATAGTAATTTGGTTCACTGCTTTTGGTGCTAGCACTACAGTTCGTAACAGAAATGGCTTCAATTTTACTGAAGCAACCTTTGTCTGCTAGGGATACTCTGAATATTGGCAGCGACAACAAGCTCTTGCAGTGATAACAGATATGTGCGCGTAAACTGGTACTGCGGTTAAGAGTAGTTAAATTAATATTATGTTTCAGTTTACTTTTGATGCATGGTACTGAAAATAAATACTTCTGAGACTAGATAGGTGAAATTATGTTTCAGTTTACTTTCTAGGTCCCTATTTTGCATAATACTGTCATTTGTCATTACTATTAGACAAGCCATGAGAATCAAGGGAGATTTGATTATTTACCACTCGTAAGATGTGCACTTCAGGATTTGCCACCTCATGTGTCACTGACATGTGGATCCTGAGCCCACATGTCAGTGAGACATGGAGTGGCAAATCCTGAAGTGCACATCTTGAGAGTGGCAAATACTTAAATATTCCGAGAATCAAAGGGTTCATGAAATTAGTTACCCTTGGTTGCTGGGCAATTTGGCGTGTTAGTTCCCTTAAAAGTAGTAGTAGAGACAACATCACAAGCAAGTGGCAAGAGTGGCTCAATTCAGGTTCAGAAATTGGTAACCCAGTATACATACATGCTATATATATATGACATCACAAGCAGGTCACACTGTGACACTAGCTTATAAAACCTTCACACGGGCACCAACACACGCGCGCGAGCGCACGTGTGGGCGCGCCAGGCTAATGCCACTACATATACCACACACGTATATATAGCCGTCGTAGACTCGTAGGCGCATATGTATGTATGTTTCCCTGACAGAATGTCACAAGCATACGGCGATCAGTCGGCCATGCATGGCTTGGTCAGTTACGCGCGATAGCCACCGAGACGAAGCCGTCGGCTTGGTCGTCCACGTCCCCGACCTGGACAACTCTGACGGCCAGGCTCTCGGCCGGCCTCGCCGTCGCCGTCGGGCTTGCGTACGCCGACGGCTTGGTGACGAGGTTGTAGGCCTGGATCCTCTCCACTTTCCTCACCCTCACCGCGCCGTCGACCGGCAGCTCATTGCTCGTGCTAGCCGCCTCGCCGCCGCCGCCGCGAAACATTTTCTCCTCCGGTGATCTATATATACGAACAAGATCTAGCCTAGCCGATCAATTAGGATCGATCTCGGTTTCTAGATGAATATGGAGTGTGTTTTCTCCGAGCTTAGCTTGCTCAGCGTTTATATAGGCTCAGGAGTTGCGTTCTTGAGGGACCCTGCACTCTGCCTGCCTGCGGGCTGCAGTGCAGATGCGAATTGCGCAGTGATGTGATGAGAGCAATCGATCGATCGCAAGCTACAGCACTGCGTACAGTTCTCGCTGCGTTTTGGACACAGAAGCGCGCATGCGGTATATGATGGCCCAAATGTTCGGCCGTTGCTGTGCAAAGCGACCATCATCTGGAAAATATCGTTAAATGCCCCGAATTTGCATCGGATGCTATAAAAGTGAAGAGGCATCTTGGCATCAAAATTATGCTGAGAGCTTCTAGTTTCTTAATTTCATAATTTTTTGTTTTTTTGCTTTTCTTTTTCCTTCATTTCTTTGTATTGTTTGTGATGATATAATATTTTTTTATTTTTAAATTTTAATTACACTGAAAAATATCAACAGCAACAATAAAAAGACATCCATAATACTAAATAAACTGAAAACTCATGCTTTTAAGCCTAAATAAGCACAGCCCCCGTGAGCCATATTCGATATTGCACCCAGCGTGGAGTAGAATATTCGAGGCATGATTAAGGTCTAATTGTGCGCACATTTTGGGCCGTTCGATCGAACAGTATGGACGGTCTGGATCACAGAATAGACGGAGGGAGAGAGAGAGAAAGAACCTTGTTTTGTAAGGCAGGAAGCTGACGAATTTTCTTAAAATAAACCATTTTTAATTCAAAATTACAGAAATATACCCGTACAAAAAAAATTTACACGAATAGGCTCCAATCGTCCAACTGCCACGTGTCGCCTAACGATCCACTGACTGCATATGTGTCACGCGGGCATTGGGTGACATGATGCAGTCGCCGTTGCCAAATGGTAGGGTGACTGGGACATGTCGCACAACTGTTGAGCGACCGCAGGTCCAGTTGCCCGACTGTTTGGCGACTGCATCATGGGCGTGACACGGTTTAGCGCACGTAAATGAACGAGGTGTTGTTAATTAGGATATTTTCTGTTGAAATGGAAATGGAAATTTATCCTCTTTGGGGCTTAGAGGCAGAGGTGAACAGGAAAAAAAGCTTGGAGAGAGAACGGAGAATCATCCTACTCCCAAAGTTGATCGGACGTCAAGGAGTACGGTAAGGAGTACGGCAAGGAGAGAGATCGGACGTCTCAGACTGGTCAAGCACGTTTAGCTAATCAGGCCAACGAAGGCTCGTTGAATTTACTATCAATCATATCTTTTACTGTCATAAGTAATTTTAGTCATTGAGTTAAAAATATTTTACTGTCAGTCGTAAATAATTTTACTAGTAAGTTACCTATCCGTACTCAGAAAAGTATAATACTCTTAACACAAATAATTTTATTGATAATCACAAATAATTTTACTGTACTACCATACGAAAGTTACTATTTGTACCGAGGTGCCATCCTAACTATGGCACATCTAGTTAAATCGTACTGGTACGATTCGTTTATTATTCATGATCTACTTGGCCAGATATAGGTTCGAACAACATTGTTGCGGCGGCACGGCATTGTGGTTCGTCTGGCGGAAGCAGAGTAAAGATGAAAGGCCATATGATCAAAAGTTGGATGGTTTTTAAAGAACTGCTTCTAGTTGCCAGATATACCATCTGAAGTAGAACATCAATTTCGAGAAAAGAGGAAAAAAACTGATAAACAATTGGTGAGCCACAGCCACGTAAAATTAAGGCTTTATGACTTCTAAAAGCGACTTTTAATTTTTGCTACAGTATTAACTTTCAAACAGGGTATTTTCTCAAAACAGGATCTACAAGTTAATTATAGTTCACGTTAAAAACCCAATATCTATATTAACCAAAATAGCAAACGAGTATCTCTCTCCGTAATCTCTGTCGTAAATAGCTAAAATTCAAATATTTCAACCAAAAACCATAAGCCGCAGCTATATCAAATAGGCCCAAATCCTGGTGCACTCGATTTCATTGTCGCATGGACGGATGGAGGACAAGACTTCAAAAGTTCATGGCAAATTCAAACGATCCATGGCAATATGCCAGTCATGGCGTTTAAACCGAACACCAGAAAACGCATGCCTGCAAATAAGTGGTTCGAAACGCTATACACCATTGTAACACATTTCTGCTTGCACAACATATCCAGCATTTCGTGATTCCTTCCTGAGGCAGCTACAACCTCCAAAACACACAGTATACACTGGAACGAGGTTGTAAACTTTTCATGAAAATTCTGGCAAGCAATCGCACACTGCCTCCACAGTATACTGGTGAACAAAAAACCGGCAAAACACTGAAATCTTATGCACCAACTGATGAAATCGAACCCACACTCTAGTACCCAGATGAATCCCAACTCATACTAACCGGCAAATCACAGTGGCTACAATGGTTGAAACACCGAAGCAAAATCACCCATGCAAATCACAGTGAAGGAAGGCACATGTGTCGCAAGCTACCTTAGGTATTCAACAACAGTCATGACAAAAAAAACTCTAAAACACAGCCATGCTTGATTAAAATATATGAAATAGGTTCCTGAAAAGAGTAGTACTAATTCTGGATTTAAGAACATTGAAACATGTTGCTCATTCAACTTGGAACCAAAAACTCAACATGCCATCCACCAAGAGATCCTAAGCCGCAGCCTCCTTCTTGAGCTTGGCAAGCTCTTGCCTGATAGCACCACCTCTCTGTTCATACGGAAAACACCAGTGTAAGCAAGTGATATAAACAGTGCCCTACAGAAATTAACCACAAGACAGTAAAATGCCTGACCTTGATCCTGGCCAGCATGACCTTGAACCTGTCAAAGTCATTGAGCGATGCTCTCCTCTTCTGGACGATCAGCTTCTTGCCCCACGAGCTGTTCTCCCACTTGTTCTTCACATCTGCACAAGGATAACACAAGCATTCAGATAAGTATCAACTGCACATAGGACAAAAAAAATGTTGCTGTAGAGGTGCGTAGAGTTAATTCCATCATTACCAGCTTTCTCCATTGCCTCAATCAAAGTCTTCTTCTTAGGGACACGCTTGATGTCAATCGTGATGTCGGTCAGGGAGAGCCGCTTGAAGTTGATCTGGCACCTGACCATATCAGGGGCATCCACAAGTGCCTGATACACAGAATGCATCATCAGCGCTACAAGAATTTCCACTATCACGAGAAATTGAGCAATGTCCAAAGAAATAATTAGACTGCGAAAGCATTTGCTAGTGACCAAGCTCCAGATATACTAACACAAGAGTGGAGCAACTAAAACCTTAGTTTCTTGGCGAGGTAATTTCCACATATAGGGGAGCATACCCATAGGAGGTTCATTTCAGGAAACGAGTTTGGCAAGTATAATCAATCGCAGTCACTGACGTACAGCAAGATAAAATGCCATATCAATCAACCAGAACAAGATTTCGACAGCCAAATTCAATTTGCTACATATTTCGTTAGATGCTAGCAGATAACGTTAGCGGATTCCTATCCATCCATAGCAGCAAGTTTGTCGCAACCACATGACAAAGCATACGCGTGGAACTCTAGAGCCACATCGCAACAGCAACACAAGGCATACACAGCGAAGACCAGGGAGGCAGGCACAGGGCTGGATGCATACCCGGTTCTGGTCGACGACGTCGACGATGACGACGAGGCGGCCGTAGTCCTTGCCGTAGTTGATGAGGGCCACCCGCCCGATCTCCACGAACCTCTTGAAAGGCTGCACGCACGCGGAGCACACAAACACACAACAAGCGTCAGTCGCGGAGGAGTAGCGCAGAAGGACCAAGAGAGAGCTCCTGGCGAGGATCCACGCACCATCTTGGCGGCGGCGGCGGCGGCGCTGAGCAAGAGCGCGAAGAGGAGGCTTGCGGCGCGAGGGCAAGAGGAGCAAGCTAGGGTTCGGCGGTTGGAGTCCAGGAATATAAAGGCGGCAGCGTGCGGGTTCCGGTGAGCCGGCTGATCATGAGCGCGAAGGCCCCCTGGCCGTCCGATCTAAGGTCAGAGGGTTTTTGGGCTTCTGCAGGCCTCTGGGCTCCCAAGGGGATAAATTAATGGCCTTCTTATAGCCCACACGCACTTCACTTCTTTGCTGGGCTTGTTTCCAATAATTATATCTAAACACTTTTTTTTAGCTTATGATTTCTCCCAAATAAACAAACAGACGATTTCTCTGTCACTATTTCAAATCAGCTTATAGTGACAACTCTTTCAAAGCGGCTTAACGGTATTCAATTCATTCGCACAAACGCTTACCCTGGAGTCAAAAACCATCAGCCATAGCTATAAACTATCAGCCGTAGCTGAAAAGAACATAAATCTAATCTGACCCCACCTCATTCAACCTGTACACTAGTACGTGACTTCATGTGACTTTCCCATCCATATTTTACCATTTTTAAAAAGAGACGTGGTAAATTCAGAGGAATTAAAGTTCTTCTAAATTTTAGCTCTACTTCAAAGCTACGTGCTTGTCGAATTGTCGCAAGAAAGGTGCTCCCAAATTTCCTTGTAAAAGATGGAAGTAGCACGCATACGTAAAGCAATCAGTAAGGGGTTGAGTGCAGTGAATTGCAGCAAACTATGGGGGGTACATTACTCCGTACATTAAACAAGGGATTTTGCTTCCTCTTCGCCTGATGCGGGTGCGTGCGTTCTCAGTGCTCCCTATGCAAGCTAGCGGTTTATAATTTTTTTTAACTGAAATCTTTAAGTTTTAGTTGTTTATGATAGAGATTACGGAGGAAGATATTCGTTTACGATTTTGGTTGATACAGATATTGTGCTTTTAACGTGTGCTACAATTAACTTGTAGATTCTGTCTTAAAAAATACTTTATTTAAAAATCAGATGTTATAGCAAAAACTAAAATCTGATTTTTAGAAACCGTTAAAAAACACCATCGCCTCGATCTTCTCCACCCTCTGCACATGGATTTCATTACCGACCACCGCACGACCGCCATTGTTGCCGGCGCCTCGCGACATCTTCGAAACAAATATGTTTACTATGCACGGTGGGTGAGGGAGGAACAGATTCGATCGATCAGTTTGAGCTGCTTTGAGATGGATGGTCGATGAGAGTACTCGATATTTAAGAGGTCGGTAGATGTATTTATAGGCTAGCTAAGCTAGGTCTAATTATTAGGGCTCTTCTTTTTTTTGGCTTCTAAAATATGTTTTTTGGTTTTTTATATTAACTAGCTTCTAAACAGAGTGTCCTTTTAAGACGGTGTTTATAAGTTAATTATAGCACATACTATAGCGACTTTATTTATATATGCCAAAACTGCATGTGGGTTTCTGTTAATTCGTACTCTCTCACAAACAAACTAAAAAAATCATAAATTACAGTTATAAATCATAAGCCAAAACCTAAAATTGGTTGCTTGTATTGTTGCGCAACTCTTTCTAATCTGATTTCCTCTAAAAAAAATTTCTAGTCTGAACAGGCAGTCAGGCAGTAGCTAGTTAGTCTACACTATCACTGTTCATGCAGGGTAATGGGTCAACAAAGCTAAACCCAATATCTCCATATGCATCTCGGTAGGTAGTACGAAGCTGCTTGCTGGCTCCAAAGTCCTAAAGAGTTAGGGTTTAATTCTGAGCGACAGTCAGAAAGAAATTGTTCGATCGAGATGTTGGCTTTGTTGAATTACATACTGCGCTATAGCTGGCTAGGAGACACATGCTCGATTCCTTCTCCGATCTTTTCACTTCTCATCGAGGAAAAATACCTGAAACGTGTTTCAGGAAGACCTGACTCGTTACGAGCATGCATCATGATTCATGCATGCCAATCAGTCGAGGAGCTAGCTAGCTGGCTCACCGGCCGGCGAACTGGCAAAGCATGTACTAACTAGGAGTCTTCCTTGTTTTTTATAACATAAAAACTTAAAAATGGTTTACCATTCTTCCTTCGTGGATCAACCTCCTCTTTCTCCTGCCCGTTGCCTTACCGGCGATGGGAAGGAGAGGAGGGGAAGTAGTGATGGGAGGGGAGCAGCCAGTGGCTATACCGTTAGATTAGGGTCCAACAGAATACCGTGTGGTAGGAACCCTCATTTTATGATGTGTGCAGCCAGCGCTCCAAAATTTGACTATTAGTTAATCTTTGACCCTCCTCGTTTTCCGTCTAGTAACCGATTTGGAAATATTTTTGACTATATTTGCGTAAAAAGTATTTAGATTTGTGGTATGATAATTGTACTAGTAGATTTGTCATCAAGGATGTTTCTATATGATTGTATTTTTAATAGTTTAATATATAGTTAGAAAAAGTAATGGTCAAACGGTGTATTAGAGACGGTGTCGTCATACAAAACGAAAATTAAAAGAGAACCAATGTTACTATATATATCGCCCTAAGATATCAACTCACACATAGATAATCTAGACAAGAAAGGTTAGCTCCTTTTGTATTGGCTTCTTGCAATTAGCATATCTTATTTTGCTACGCTGTTTTTTTATTTTTTGTAAAATAGAAGTGAACGTTCATCATTGACTTTAATTAATTTGGTAAAACAAAAAGGTGGAAGTGTGTTAAAGCAATTAATTTATAAAGGATTTTACTCCATTAATTTACTTCAGGAGAACACATATATGCAGTTAATTAAGAGCAGAGATAGCTCCTCTACGACCAAGGACATGAGATTAGCATCCATGCTAATCGCCCTCATTCTTATAATCGATACTGAAGTAGTACCCCAGTTCTGAACACAGGGATTTTACAGGATTTCAGGAGCTGTAATACTAGCTTAATTGTTTGTGCATCATACTGGATCACTGTCCATATAGCTTCCTTCGTCGATCTTACTGGTGATACTGACACATAGCTATGTCGATGCACACATACATATGCATTATCTGATAAGACTGATACATGCGTGTGTTGGCTTTTAGCTGGTCCCCTAAGATTTGAGTGCCGCCCTCTTCCACTTGATGAAATCTTCGGCCTTCTTGTCGACGTCCTCCGCTGGGCCGCCGCCCTTCCCCGGCGGTACGGAGTTGATGAGCATCTGGCCCTTGCCGCCGCCGGTCGCCGCCGCCGCCGCCGGAGGGTGCTGCCGGCGGGACGTGTTCCCCGCCGGCGGCTGCTGGTTCATCTCGATCGCTTCCACCCTCTGGACATGGATTTCTCCTGCTCCCGACATCTATCGATTATTGCAGCTAGCTGGCTGATCAAGTGTGTTTCAGTTAATTGCTTTGATGAGAAAATCTCAAGAGAGATGAGGCTGTATTTATAGGCTCCAACAACTCGTGCTAGCTAGCTACTGTTGCTGGTTGACTCGACTAATGATTCTGCAACGTACGTACGTACGCTCGCTCGCTGGCAGATGTGTACCGTGTACGTATACTATACGTACACTGCTAAGCTAGGTATATATGTATGCTCAAAAGTCCAAAAGATCCAGCTTGCAAGTTTGCCAGGTGCATGGATCGCGTTCACCGAGATGACGGCTTTATCGGATTAGGAAAGGGATATGTTAATTCGACGCTAGCTGGAGACAAATTGAAGGGCACCCGCGTGAAAACCGATCGATGCGCTAGCTGCGGACGCATAACGCAGTCATGCTTCAGAATTCAGACACGCAAGCAAGCATCCGGAAGGATGAACTGCTAGCTAGCTAGCTAGAATCTGTGCGTGCGTGTGCTTCTCGTGGCAGATTTTTTTCTCAACCCGCCGGGATACACGCGTACATACATACTGAGAATTTCAATCCATAATTAGAATAGATTTGACAAATGTGTAGCAAAGGGAATTAAAGTGAGACAGACTATCAGATGGGGAAGTACATGTACCTGATCTGGGCGGATGGTTCACTGGCAACGGGAGTAGCAACATCATTGATGGTAGGAGCTTGAGGTTCGCTGGAAGAAGTTGTTGACATCGGAATCGGCCAGAATTGTTCGTAGTAATCGCTTAAAATTTCTAAAAGCTGCAAGAGATTAGAAAGTGAGGACCATCTAAATGTACTTGCATATAGTATTATAAAATTTGTGTAAAGAATATTACTGTACAAAGCAACAGGAAAGTTCGTACCATAATGGAACAAATGTACCACAAATTTTGTAAACAAAACAATTAAAATCACATCTACAAAAAATCAGAGGGAGATGCATGTAGCCATGAGCAAGAAATTGTGAACACATGAAGAGAGAGAAAGATAGGGGCCAGTGGTCAGCCTGGCCTGCATGGATTGAGGTGGTGATCATTTGGGCTTATTTTTGGTGGCTTATGGCTGAAAAGCACTGTAGCTGACTGAAAAAATATAATTAAATTTAAAAAAAATTGAAAATATAAAAAATATGTTAGCCCATCACAAACAACGCAAACGAATACGGCAAAAAAAAGAATGGGCAAAAAAGTTCAAAAAAAGGCTAAAAATTTAGAAAAAGACGAATTTATAAATAGTGAAAAATAAGTTAGAAGCTAAAGCCGAAACGATCACAGCCTGAAGCTGCCAGCGTCAGAATTGACTGGCGCCTAGCTCAGCACGCCTAATTATGGTGGGGGCTGATTGGAAAAGGAGCACTAGAGAGGGTTTAAAGCCACATCCAACTGCTCGTAGAGAGTGTTTAAAGCCACATCCAACTGCTCGTCTATCAGCGCCGGTTTCCTATAGATGCGCTGTGCGGAGGAGAAGAGTGTTGGGGAGGTGAAGAGTGTGGAGGAAATGCTATGCGAAGCCACACGGAGGAGGGGAAGGCCGCCCAGAACAAGACTGCTGGGCTCTGGAGCGACTTGAGAAACGGAGGAAGGGGGAGGTAGCACGGCAGTTCAGTAGGTGAGAGGAAGGGCGATGTGCATGGTGAAATGCGCAAGGAGGGTGGGGAAACAAGAGTCGGAAAACTCTTTTAAGTAGTACATAATATTCACCAACTCACTTTTCTAAGTAGTACAAATACATATGTATACCCATCCATCCATCCATGTAATTCAATCCCAGCGCCTTGCATCCATGAAATTCAATCCCAGCGCCTTGCAGGAGGCTTATTAGCAGCCGCCTGCTCCTTCGCCAGCAGCCGCCGCATCACCCTGTCGATGTATCCCTCAGCGTCCGCATCAATGCCCGTGCAGCATCGCCGGCGGAACCCTGTTCATCACCACCGCCTCGATCCTTTCCACCCTCTGGACTCTGATCTCCTCGCCACGCGGCATCCCACCCTGCTGTTCGATCGTGCAAGCTAGTATAGGTTTTCCACCGAGCTACGCACGAACAGGTAGCAAGCTAAGGGCGTGTTCTTTTCCTCCGAATTTGATAGTTTTTGGCATTTGCTATAGTACCTAACTTTTAAACGGAGTATTTTCTCAAAACGGGATCTACAAGTTAAACGATGTACACGTTAAAAGCCCAATATATATACCATTCAGAATCGCAAATGAATTAAAAGGAAGTGTACTCCTTCCTATATAAGAAAGAGCCAGCCGGTCAATATTAAACGTAACGTACGTATAGCTGTATGGATCAAACTCTGAAAAAATCCGAGGGAGTCGTCGGCGCGTTTCGAAACAGCAGATCATGTGGAGATCGATCGAGGAAGACTTGGACTCCAACGAGCACGACTGGTATAGTACATGCCTGGAAATGCATAGCTACCTAGCTCGATTCACTTTTGTTGAATTGCATGCTGATTCCGTTTGCCCTGCATGCATAATTTCAAACAAAGAATCAGATTCGGCCGGCCTACGCGTGCACCTTCTTCCAAATCGCTGCTCGGGTCGAAGACGACGTCGATCAGATCGATCGCCTTCTCAGACCACGTCGGCGAAGGAGAGAACAGTAGTAGCTAGCTTGCCGGCCCCGTTCCTGCCGTTCCCGTTCAAAAAAAAAAGATTCGATCTACGTACGTACAAAATTAGAGGCGAACGAAAGACTTGACTCGGTTGATCGCATGCCCATACGAAGTTTGATTCGTATGTATGCCTGCGAATTGAACGACAGATTCGTATGCATGCATGCCCATACGAAATTTGATTCGTATGTATGACTGCAAATTGAGCTGGATAGCTTCTTCCTTGTTTTTTTGAAACGGCTTATCAGAATAGATTTTTCAAATCGACTTATCGATATTTGATTCGTTCGGACAAACGCTCACTCTAAGATCAAAATCCATCAGTCGCAGCCATAAACCATCAAACCAGCCATAGCTTATCTTTCTAGAGCTAGCTTCCCCGCAAAGTTGGCGAAGCAGATTAGTTTCAACTTTTAAGTACTTCTCACCAGGAAAAGATATGTTTTCTTAAGAAGCCACACACCCAAGGCTTGCTTGCATAGCTAGACATTAGGCCAGTTTCCATAATAATTCCTATTGTTGGTGAATTATCGTCGATCTTATGATGTAAATATGAGGAATATGACACTCAAGATCACACAAGAAGATAATTGGTATTTTAGATAGGTTCAACGAGAATAATAACTCTACTTCTTGTGTTCTTGTATTGCTAGATATTACAAGAGGTGCACAAGGCTATAGCTACAAAGAGTACGTAGCTATCTCGTGCTCCGTGTCCCTTTCATCTACTGGCGCTACCCCATATAAAGTGTCAAAGGGGTTGTAGTTGTAGCCTATAGGGAGGTGCCTCGTCGGTTCATGAATTTCGCACATAGTCTTCATTTATTATTAGGGAGACTCATCCAAGCACGATTGTCGAGTGATTATTGCTAGTGATAGATATTGCATACACACAGTTATGTCAGAGAAACAAGGGCACACATTCCCTTTTAGTTGTCGCACATGGTTAATTGCAGCGAATATGTTACCTGGTCAGAAACGTAGGACCCACATGTTCGATTATAGAGCCCTCCGACTAGGGGTGGTCGATACTTGTAGGGCTGTGCATAAAAAAACCGAACCGAAGAAATCGGACCGAAAAAATCGAACCGAACCGATCAACTCGGTTTGATCGGTTTTCGGTATTCGGTTCGGTTTTTATATTTTAGGTTTTTATGGTGTTCGGTTTTTCGGGGAAAATCGATTAAAAACCGAAAAAACCGAAACTTCGTGGGTACTACCCCATATCGGGTGCCGAATCAGGCCTGCTAACGCCAGTTGCAGCACAGAGAAGGCCTAGAGGCCGCCTGCCACAAAAAAATGCTTAAATGCGCGGGAACATCATTTCAAATGAATGATAAGAGTATGCTGCTAAATACCAAACGTTCACATGTAAGACATCAGAGTTGGGAGTTGAGGCTAAATAATCTAGCTTGGCTTCTAGGCACAGCACAAGATGAATTCATATGCGACAAGATTGGTAATTTGCATTGGCTACAATATATAGTGCAACTTCAGAATATATAGAAGAGAATTGATGAAAATATCATACAGGAAGCAGTAGGCTTGCCTGAGCTGATCTTTCAGAGACAAAAGTGACCATCTACAATGACACGAGACAACCTCATGGGCAAAATGGGTGTTTTACCGTCCGTGGTGACGGCTTGCAGTATATATATTGTCGTTTAATTATCTCGCTAGTCATTATATTGTTTGGAATTTACGTTAACTTTGGTAAATATAGTATTTATCGATACCACACCGAAATAAATTGAGATTTACCGATACCGAACTGTATTTTCAAAAATACCGTATACTACCGAACTAACAATACCGTACTTACCGTACATACCGTATTTACCAAATCGATTTTACCGAACTAACCGAATGCACAATCCTAGATACTCGGGTTAGATCGAGTGTATAGTAGTAGCTGAAAAAGTGGGTTTACAAGAAGAGAATGAGCGGTGGGGAAAGTGAGATTGAGAGATGCATGCGTGAGATGAGAGTAACAGAAGTGGATTGCGTGATATGCTTGTGATCCTCGTCTTTATGCTCAGGGCGAGATAGGAACAAAAGGAGTAGAGAAATTGCTTTAGAAAGCTAAGTGTTTATATTGGTATTTGGTTTTTATGAACAAAAATTAGAAATAGAAGTCAGTATGAAAGGACCCTTCATACACTAGGATGACTTGACTTGCCGCATGCTGGGAATCCAGGACTTGACGATGTCAGCAGTGCACCATGCACCCGAGTAGCCAACATTAATTTCCTCAACCTCGAGAGAACGTACGTAGCCCCTAAGTCTTTTTTCTTCCTTCTTTTTTCTTTAAAAAATGAAGACTCCATCAAAGTCAAAAGGCATGCAGCAGCAGCGTGTAAAACACATATATAAATCTCCGTTAATTCGTTGGTGATCTCACACACATACACACAAACACACATATACATACATACACACACAATACATACACACAAACACACATATACATACACACACAATACACAAACACAAAAACTGAGATTGGTAGATATAATGTATCCGTCCATCTATCCATGTAAATCAATTCCGGCGTCATGCAGCAGGAGGCTTAGCAGCCGCAGCCGCCTGCTCCTCCGCCTTCAGCCGCTCCCTCACCTTTTCGATGTACTTCGCGGCGTCCGCGTCAACGCCGTACAGCTTCGCCGGCGGCACCTTGTTCATCACCACCGCCTCGATCCTTTCCACTCTCTGGACGCTGATCTCCTTGCCGCGCGTCGACATCGATCCCGGACTGGTGCTGCTCGCCCTAGCTTAGCTTGGTCGGTCGATGTGTTGGAGTTGAGGTTTCTTTGGTGAGTTGAATGATCATCAGGGCACCCGACGGGGTGTATTTATAGGGCTAGCTAAGCTACGTACGTAGTACCGCCCCCTGATATTGCATGTGGAGCCTAGCTTCTCGTGGTTGGTCCCGTGGTATGGTCGACTCATTTGCCCTATTCTTTTTAATTTTTTGTGGTTTTTTATTTTGCCTCTTTAGTAGTCGAAACAAACGGCTTCTCGAAACTGTTTGTTTAAATAGTTTACTATATTCAAAATTATGTGTGTTATTCGCGTTGATGCTTCGCTATCCATCATTACCAAAAGAGCATAAATAAAAATCTTCGGCCGTAATTAAAAATCATCAACCATAGTATAAAAGAAATGGACAATCGACTAGCTCGGTATATAAACAAAAACATCCACGCGATTCTTGATTTCATGCAGTATTAAACGTACACAAATCTGTATGAATGCAATCCTGCAAAGATCGGCGGATCTGACGCGTGAGTGAATCCAAGCTGATTTTCTCGGATGAGAGCGCGACTGACGAAAGACTTGAGACTTGCACATACATATACGAAATTCGATGCGCCTGAGAATTAAGCAACAGCCAACGTCGACCCTTCCGAGTTCGGGCCACATAAAATCACGTACTGCCTAAATTAGGAGCAAAGACAATACTAGAGTAGAATGTATACCCTAACATAATCCATTTTTTTCCTTGAAGGCCGGATTCTATTAGTGACGGCCCGCGGCTGCCATCAGGGAAAAAAATATCCTTAACCGGTATGACTTAACCGTCAGGAATGCAACGATTATCCCTATCGGTTTTGAAATAACCGTCGAGAATTCAAGTATTTCTGATATGGCACCCCCTCTCTCTTCCCCTCAAACCCACCCTATCTCCACCTTCGTCGCCACCTCCATCTCGTCTATACTGGCGCCTCCACCTCCACCATGCCCTCCTCCACCCACCCTATTGAGATACGGGTAGGCTACACTAACGCAGGTTAAAACTTTTCTACCGCGTAAATCATGAAGCCATGCAATTAAGAGATCACATATCATTACCACTAGACGCGCAGTGCAGCGGAAGTAGGGTTGAAACAGCCGATTCAACGAAGAGCGCGTCCACTATTGACTACTGACTTATGGGCCGAAAACTCCATTCTGACCTATAAGTCAGTAGTGGTCCCTAGCAGGACATAATGACTCCCAAACACACATAAAGACCATATCGGACGAATCAATATAGTGTTTATGTACCGATTCCTTTGCCTCATGATACCAGATCGAACTCAAGGCGAGAAACATGTCATCCTATGATAGCTCGATCCTTCACTCAAACCTGTAGTGGATTACTCAGTTGTGATTGACTCCTCAACCACATTTGGTATGGCCATGCACTTTCTTAATCCAACCACATCGAGGGGCCCAGAGATATCTCTCCTATTATATAGGAGGGGCAAATTCCATCTTGATCGGTCACATTCCTCCGCATATTTCATAGCAAACCCGAAAGTTACCTTTATTACCACCCAGTTATGGAGTAGTGTTTGGTAACTCCTAAGCAAAATATTACATATGTAGGAAATAATGACGACCTTAGGTCTAAGGATCCTACATACACTATGTATGAGACCAACTGATGACACTTAAGAATATAACAATACTCACAGTGTCTCATGATGGGTCAATCCAACATCATGTTCTCTAACATGAGTCCACATTATTGATTTGATATATCATATCCATGATCCATGAAACATGATCATCATCAATATATATGCTGATCTATAAATCATAATCGTCCCACATAATGATATAAGATCAGGGATAATTTAGAATAACATCAAAACATGAATAAATAGTTTCACGAACAAGTCACATACTTGTTGATCAATATAAAAGATATTTATTCATGGGACAAATTAACATTTTATTCAAACATTTATAAACATAGAAATGATACAATCATCTCTATGATTACCTCTAGGGCATATCACTAACACACCCCACCTCCACCCCCTTCTTAGGTCACCCTAGTTGACCCGTCTCCCCTGTCGATGACACTTATCCTCTACCATGAACCCTAGCTTCTCGAAGAAGAGCCTTCGCGTGGTTGGTCCCGTGGTATGGTTGGCACACTTGCCCTATTCTATTTAATTTTTTGTGGTTTTTTATTTTGCCTCTTTAGAAGTCGAAACAAACGGCTTCTCGAAACTGCTTGCTTAAATAGTTTTCTAAGTTAAAAATCATGTGTGTTATTCGCGTCGACGCTTCGCTATCCATCGTTACCAAAAAATATAGATAAAAATTATCAGTCGTAGTCAAAAGCCATCAACTATAAGTCTATAATGCAAAAGTACAAGGCAATTGACTAGTTCGGTATATAAACAAAAACATCCACCCGATTCTTGATTTCATGCAGTATTAAACGTACGTAAAGCTGTATGAATACAATCCTGCAAAGATCGACGACGGATCTGACGCGCGAGTGAATCCAAGCTGATTTTCTCGGATGAGAGCGCGACTGACGAAAGACTGTTGAGACTCGGTCGGTCGGTCGGTGGATCTCATGCACATACATATACGAAATTCGATGCGCCTGCGAATTGTGCGAGGAGTACTATCTAGACTTAGTGCAACAGCCAACGTCGACCCTTCCGAGTTCGGGCCACATAAAATCACGTACTGCCTAAATTAGGAGCAAAGACAATACTAGAGTAGTATGTATACACTACCATAATCTATTTTTTCCTTGACGGCCAGACTCTATTACTGACGGCCAGGGGCTGCCATCAGGAAAAAATATCCTTAACCGGTATGACTTAACCGTCAGAATTGCAATGATTATCCCTGTTGGTTTTGAATTAACCGTCAAGAATTCAAGTATTCCTGACATGGCGACCCGTTAGGCTGCAAACTGAGTAAATGGTCGCATGCTCTCCCGTTTAATTTGAGCTCACCCCTCTCTCTCTCTCTCTCTCTTCCCCTCAAACCCTCCTTATCTCCACCTCCGCCGCCGCCTCCATCTCGCATATACCGGCGCCTTCATCTCTGGCATGCCGTCCTCCACCCACCCCGCCTCCATTCTTTTTTTAGGTCACCCTAGTTACTTTTAGCATGAGGCAAGGTACACTTTGCAATAACACTAAGTAATAATTTGCAAGTAGGGTTGTAATGGGCATTTAACATGTAATAAAATAACATTTGCATAAATTCC
This sequence comes from Bonia amplexicaulis, assembly GCA_036346245.1. NCBI lineage: Eukaryota > Viridiplantae > Streptophyta > Magnoliopsida > Poales > Poaceae > Bonia > Bonia amplexicaulis. Next base: position 19,151,199 of record CM070748.1, on the reverse strand, counting down.
ATAACAGTAGATCAAAACTATTTGCAGCCCTCCTCGGTTGTGAACATCGCACAATTCTCTCCCATGGGCATGTCATACGATTAGACGTTCATACCATCCTATATGTTCAGTGAAGCAGTTTTGAAAAGGAAAACTATACCCTTTGTAGCTACATCTAAATTTGCTCATGACTGCCTGCACGGCTATTTAAATAGTTTTTAACGCTCTGCAGAGGTTGTACAGCTTTACTCACACGAGATAATCAATTTTTACTATCAACAACTTCACGCTTCCTTTGGCGTGTGACGAAAGTTGATTATCTTAAAGTCTTTAGGTTATCTAGTTCTAACCTTGCACCAGTCCGAATGAACATCGAACCTCTCTTTGGTACACCCCTAAGAAAGCATTCGGATCCTCCTTAGGTACACCACTAAGCGAAGACCCTTACTTAGATCCGTCCCCTAAGTGGGCTTTCAGCGTTGCTTAAAAGCCTTGGCCTAAGCACCTTGGTGTCAGGGGTCCCTACGAGTAAACCTAACCGGAGTATCATTACTACTTTTATGCCTACCATAATGCAAGACTAGACCTAAATAATTTAATGAGCTAAATGCCAGAGCCCATACAGCACATGTAGTCGTTCGGTGCGACTTAGATGCATGTACATGCAGCAATAGTGTTTGGTTCTTAATTGACCTGGACGACTTGGACTCCAACAAGCACGACTGTTATAGTACATGCCTGGAAATGCATATAGCTAGCTCGATTCACTTTTGTTGAATTGCGTGCTGATTCCGTTTGCCTGCATGCATAATTTCAAACAAAGAATCAGATTCGGCCGGCCGGCCTACGCATGCACCTACTTCCAAATCGCTGCTTTCACTTGGATGCATACGCTCATGTTTGTTTATAATCTCGATTCCGAACAGTTAAAACGTGGCAACAACGTCTGATAATAATTGTTTTTTTTAACTCTTGAGGCGATGATAGTTGGATCGAGATTTGGTGGAACTCTTGAGCCGATAATAATTGAGTCTAGAATTAGACACTAGGGTATGTTCTTTTCAGCATGTTTTTTTGTTTTTTTTATTTTTAGCTTCTTCGAAAGTCAAAAAATTAGATATCAAAATAGGATAATCTCTTGAAGCGGATTCTTCATACGGTCTCCCGAGTAAACGGCTTATCAGGACAGATGTGTAGAGCTAGCTTCTCCGCAAAGTTGGTGAAGTAGAGTAGTTTCAACTTTCAAGTACTTCTCACTAGGAAAAGTGTGTTTTCTTAAGAAGCCACACACCCAAGGCTTGCTTGGATAGCTAGACATTAGGCCAGTTTCCATAATAATCCCTATTGTTGGTGAATTATCGATGATCTTATGATGTAAATATGAGGAATACAACACTCAAGATCACCACGCAAGAAGAGGCAAGGTATTTTAGATAGAGTACGTTGCTATCTCGTGTTCCATGTCCCTTTCATCTCCTGGCGCTACCCCTTTAAAAAATAGAAGACCATCAAAGTCAAAAAGGCATGCAGCAACAGCGTGTAAAACACATATATAAATCTCCGTTAATTCGTTGGTGAGAACACACATACACACATATATTGCTCATCATGCATTACAACGAGAGGATGTATATAGAGAGACTCGATAATATAACCCTTTTATATTATCTATTGCCCTAGCTACATACTCCATCCGTTCTTTTCTACTTGAAGTATTTATTTTTTCTGGTCTCCAAGATACAAATTTAATCACTGCATTTAAAAACTTTATATTAATACATAGTAATAAATAATAATACTATGAAAGTACTTTTAACTATAAATCTAATGATATAATTTTTAGATAGTCAATGTAAATAGTTTTAAATTAATTTTTAGAAAATTTAGTATAATGGATTTTAGGACGTACGTAAAAACGAACGGAGGAGTAATAATAACTGTCCGTACGTGCAGACCATATAATACATCTGTATATATCCACCATCTATCCATGTAAATTTCCGGCGTCATGCAGGAGGCTTAGCAGCCGCAGCCGCCTGCTCCTCCGCCTTCGGTCGCCGCCTCACCTTTTCGATGTACTTGCGCGTTCGGCGTCAATGCCGTGCAGCCGGCCGGCGGGGCGAGCTACTGTGGTGGTCCCTGTGGGCCGTGGACCACCTGCGCAGCAAAGACAACGCCTAGCCCCTTCGCCCTTCCCGGTGGGGCATAACGCCGCCAGCGCCAGACGGCCGAGCCACCGCCGCCGGGCTGCAAGCAATGAACAAAACGGCAAAAGTTGGGCTAATAAAACATTACAACAAAATTGGGCGCAAAGCCCACCAAGAAATACCTCCACAGTCCCACATCAACATTCGCGCGCAGATCGCCGGCGGCCGCCCAGCCCAGATCTAGAGGCGTCGGCGCGCTGCGCCGAGCGGCTCGCCGCCACTGCGTCACGCCGAGCACCACCACTGGCCGCTGCAGGAGAGGGAGAGCAGGCGAGGGAGAGGGAGAGGAGAGGAGGCCGGTCGGTGGGAGCCCGGGAGGAGGGGTGGGTGGGGCGGACTAGGGCCGGAGGCGGAGGGGCGAGACGCCGGGCGGAGAACGGGAGCAGGGGCGAAGCGAGAGCTCTGCCTTCGTGGGGAACTGGGGAGAACGGGAGAACGGGAGAAGGGCAGAACCCAGAAGGCCGAAGGCGTAGTGCGCCTGCGGTAGTGGGGGGGACCGGCGAGTTTTTTATCGGACGGTGCCACGGTGGTGATTCCAGTGAATGGTACTGCTGTCTGCTGACAAAGTTGTTTGTTTATTTATTCAGAGATTAAAAAGTACTGTATTGTAGCACAGTAAATTTTGATTTTTTTGTTCATAAAACTCACTTTAGTTTATTTTATAATCAATCTTGCTTTGTCTTCTTCAAGAGCCGATTCGTTGAGGAAAATCGAGAACATTGTCTTCTTATAAAACATGAAGAGGAGTGGTGATATTGCCTCTCTTTTCCAGAAATATGCATCAAAGAAGAAAGCTTCTTCTCCATCTCCTTCCGTGGCTGCAGCTATTACAGAAGAGCAAATTGAAGAACAAGAAGGTGGATCGGATCAAGATAGAGTGATTGAAGAAAATGTGACTCCAACTCCAATGCATCCAAGTCCACCTCCATCATTGAAAAGAACCGGTTTATGATATCATCGGCTTCCACTTGATCCGGGGAGAGGCAATCCATTGCAAATTATCCGTCAATGATCAAGATGCGTTCAACGATCATATATTATTAAAGGTCCATTCCAACCTTATGCACATGAATTTGGAAGTAGAAAATCGGAAATAGGGATAGGCAATTCAATCCTATATGGTTTTATAAATATCCTTGGATTGAATATAGTATCAAAAAGGAAGCTGCATTTTGCTTTGTGTCCTACTTGTTTGCAAAGGAGAAAACTAAGAAATCTGCATTTGTTGAAAGTGGTTGGAGAAATTGGAATAGAAATGATGCACTTGATTTACATGTGGGTGGTGTAACAAGTGCTCACAACGCAGCTCAAGAAAGATACAACTTATTTATGACTCGATGGAGCAATTGATGATAAAATTGTGAAGGTGGATAATGAGGAGCGACGTCAGACAAGATCAAAGTTGACTTATTCACTTAGATGTTTGAAGTTTCTTTTGCGACAAGGATTGGCATTCCGTGGGCATGATGAAAGTGAAGAGTCTAGCAACAGGAAACTTCATTGAACTTTTGAAGTGGCTTGCACAAATAATGAAGAGGTAGACAAGTTTGTTTTGAAGAATGCTCCGGTAATTGCACATTGACTAGCCCGGACATACAAAAGAAATTATTCAATGTTGTGCTATGGAGACTAGAGATCAAATCATTAAGGAAATTAGTGAAGATCACTATACAATTTTAGCGATGAGTCTAGTGATATCTCTCATAAAGAACAACTAGCTCTTTGCTTGCGTTATATTGATAAATCAGAAGGCCATGTGAGCGGTTTCTTGGAATTGTTCATGTAGATGATACTACTTCTTCATCACTTAAGGAAGCAATTCAATCTTTACTAGTTAGTCATGGTTTGACTATAACTCAAATCCGTGGTCAAGGGTACGATGGGGCTAGTAACATGAAAGGAGAGATTAAAGGGCTGAAAACCTTGATCATGAAAGAATCACCTTCTGCTTATTATGTACACTGTTTTGCACATCAACTCCAATTGATTCTTGTTGCTGTTGCCAAAGGAAATAATGATTGTGTGTGGTTTTTTGATCAAGTATCTCTCTTGCTAAATATTGTTGGTGTTTCTTGTAAGCGTCATGGCATGCTTCGACATCACCAATATGACAATGTCATGAAAGCACTTGAGTGTGGTATACTAGAATCTGGAAGTGGGTTAAATCAAGAGATGGGGCTGCCTAGACCTGGTGAGACTCGGTGGGGCTCTCATTATAAAGCGTGGTCAACATGATTGCTATGTATCCCACAATTTGTGATGTACTCATAGCTCTTGGAGAAGATACATCACAAAGGGTGAATGGCCAAAATACATACTATGGTTGGAGTGTTTGAGTCATTTGATTTTATTTTCAGTGCTCATTTGATGCTTGAGATTCTTGGACACACAAATGAATTGTCTGAGTGTTTGCAAAGAAGAGACCAAGATATTCTTAATGCAATGTCACTTGTCAGTTTGGCAAAGAGTAAAATGCAGCAAATGAGGTCTGAAGGGTGGGTTTCATTTCTTCAAAGTGTTACAATATTTTGCAACAAACATGGCATTCAAGTTCCTGCAATGCAACATAATTATGTGCCGTATGGAAGATCAAGACGTTTTGCTCGTAACCAAACAAATGATGATCACTTGTAAGAGAAGTATATATTGAGTCATTGATAAAATTAGTCAAGAGCTTTGATCGGTTTGATGAGGTAAATATGGAGTTGCTTACTTGTATGATCGCTTTGAATCCAATGAATTCCTTCGCTTCTTTTGATGCAAACAAGGTACATAGACTTGCTGAATTCTATCCTAATGATTTTCAAGCTCGACTTGCTAAGACTCAACTTGCAACTTGATACCTTTATTGATGACATGAGAAAAGATGAAATGTTCAAAGGCCTAAACAATCTTGTTGACCTCTCAGTAAAACTTGTTGAAACAAAGAGATAAAGTTTATCATTGGGTCTATTTACTTATCAAATTGGTATTGCTTCTACGGTGGCTACCGCAAGTGTTGAAAGAATATTTTCTGCAATGACCTTTATCAAGAATAAGTTGAGAAATAAGATGGGTGATAGCCTTCTGGATGATTGTCTAGTCACTTTTATTGAGCGGGACATCTTCTTACAATTGAGTGAAGAAGAGATCATCAACACTTTCATGGCTATTAGAAGACGCAGGCCTGACAAGAAGAAGTAGTGACATACTGTTCTTCAACTATTATGGGTATGTAATATTTCAATTCTATGTTAAGAAAGCTATATTCGTCTATTTTATGAAGTTTATATGTCCTTTTTACCTTAATTGCATTTCGTAATTTATATACTTGTGTACCGACATGTTAAATTTATAGCGGTTACATAAATTTTAGACAACGGACCACCATAGCTACAAATCCTGGCTACGCCACTGGCCGGCGGCACACTGTTCATGATTAATTATAGCAAATATGTTACCTGGTCAGAAAGGTAGGTTCCACATGTTCGATTGTAGACCCCTCTAACCAAGGGGTGGTCGATACTCGGGTTAGATCAAGTGTATTCTTCCGACAATTAATGTAGATATTAAGTCTATTAATTAAGGGTTATTTAATCATTGTAACCTATCCATCCAAACAAGTCATTAAAGGGCCTAACACTATCTATAGTGTAGATGGTGCTAGATTTGTCACTTAACCATCATGCTGTGCAGGTACTAGATTTGCTTATTTCCTCGTGTGTTTAGCACCTCATTTTCTCTTCCAAGTGGGACTAAAACTGAGTAGCAGCGGTCGAAAGAAGTGGCTTTAGAAAGAGGGAATTACCAGTAGGGGAAAGTGGGGGAGAGATGCGTGCGCGAGATAGGACCGATAGGAGTGGAGTGCGTAATGCGCCCATAACCCCTATTTTATCCTCAAAGCGAGATGAAAACAATAAAAATAGAGAAACTATTTTAGGAAGCTAGGTGTATGAACAGGCCCTAAAGGCCAGGATGACTTGACTTGCCGCATGCTGGGAATCAAGGAGTTGACCATGTCAGCAGTGCACCATGCACCCAAGTAGCCAACATTAATTTCCTCAACCTCAAGAGAAGGTAACCCCTAAGTCTTTTTTCTTCCTTCTTTTCATTAAAAAATAGAAGACTCCATCAAAGTCAAAAGGCTCTTGCAGCAGCGTGTATAGTAATCCAATCAGAAAGCATCTGGTCGATCACCCGGAGAGTTCGTATACTACTGGTGACTGGCTAGTTTAGTACACAAACACATCTATAAATCTCCATTAATTCGTTGGTGATCAATACATTTTTACACACATACATACATACATATATATATATATATACACACACACACATATATATATATATATATCCATATATTCTTTTTTGCTTGACTTTTTTCATTCTTTTACTGTCTCCAAGATACGATTTTAATCGTTACTTTTAAAAACTTTACATTAATACATAGTAATAAATAATAATATTATAAAAGTATTTTAAACTATAAATCTAATTATATAATTTTTATATAGTTAATCTAAGTAGTTTTAAATTAATTTTGGTTAAATTTTAAAAAGTTTGACAGTACGGAGCTTAAGACCAACATAGGTAAAAAAGGAACAGATGGAGTAGTAATAACTGTACGTACGTGCAGAATATATAATACATCTGTATATATCCCTCCATCTACCCATGTAATTCAATTCCGGCGCCTTGCAGTCTCAGCAGCCTCCGCCGCCGCATCCGCCTGCTCCTCCGCCTTCAGTCGCCGCCTCACCTTTTCGATGTACTTCGCGGCGTCCGCATTAATGCCGTACGGCTCCGGCGCCGGCGGCACCCTGTTCATTTTCATCACCGCCGCCTCGAACCTTTCCACTCTCTCGACGCTGATCTCCTTGCCGCGCGTCGACATCGATCCCGGACTGGTGCTGCTCGCCCTAGCTTAGCTTGTTCGGTCGATTTGTTGGAGTTGAGGTTTCTTTGGTGAGTTGAATGATCATCAGGGCACCCGACGGGGTGTATTTATAGGGCTAGCTAAGCTACGTACGTAGTACAGCCTTCTGATATTGCATGTGGAGCCTAGCTAGCTTCTCGAAGAAGAGCCTTCGCGTGGTTGGTCCCGTGGTATGGTTGATTCATTTGGTCTATTCTTTTTAATTTTTTTATAGTTTTTAACTTTATCTATTTGGAAATCGAAATAAACATATTCTCAAAACCGTTTCTCTAAATAGCTTTCTAAACATAAAATTGCATGTGTCGTTCATACCGATGATTCCACCATCCGTTATCATATTGAAAAACGTACATATAAATTATCATCTGCTACTTAAAAATAATCGACTATAGCATAAAAGATCAAAGCTATCGACTCGTTGGGTATACACACAAAAACAACCATCTCATTCTTGATTTCATGCAGTATTAAACGTCGTAAAGCTGTATGAATCAAATCCTGGAAAGATCGACGGATCTGACGCGTGAGTGAATTTTCTCGACGAGAGCGCGTTTCGAACAGTAGATCAATTCGCTAGCTAGCAAGTTTTTGTTGAATTGCATGTGCCGATTTCGTGTGCATGCATGCGTCAGGGACTCGATCAGCTTGTGCGTTGTTTCAAGCTAGAATCAGATTCTATCTAGGTAGCAAAACTGAGCGAAAGACTTGACTCGGTCGGTCGATCGCATGCACATATATAAAAGAAAATTTAAGACAAGAGTAATACTAGAAATCACAAAAAATTGAAAACTTTATTAACACTTTATTAAAGAACCAACGGAAACAGAAATAAACGTTTAAACATGGGATCGGTCCACTTCTAACCAAAAGAGAAATGAATAAAATGACATAAATAGTGGCAAGGCACAGTGCTGAAAACTCAAGTACTCCCGTCCATGCATGATGCTATCACTCTACTGGCCTTTTACCTGAGAATCAAAAGAGCAAGCGTGAGATTTAAAAATCTCAGTAAGTACCCAACAACGATCATAACATGGTGATTAAATGACAAGTAATGCAAGCAAGTAATTGACACATGTTAATTGCAATGAAACTAGGTTACCTGAGACACTGATACCTATCTGGGATGGAGATAACAGAAAAGTGGAACCAAGGAAATTGTGATTTGGCAAATTATGACAAAGGCCTTGTGATTGCCTCCCATATACCCGGTTATACGAGAATACCCAGCACTGCTACAGAAGAGGCTATACTGGACGGGTACATCACAGACGGTTTTACTGGCAACCGTCTGTGATATTTTCATAGACGGTTATTAACATGAACCGTCTGTGATAATTGAGACATCACAGATGGTTTTTGTTAATAACCGTCTGTGAACTTTCACAGGCGGTTCTTAATACGAACCGTCTATACCAATCGAGATAACACGACGGGTCTGTTAAGAACCGTCAGGAAAGTTCCTGACGGTTATTAACACAAACCGTCGTGAAAAGTTGAATAACACGACGGTTCTGTTAAGAACCGCTCGTAATAATCCCATGTCACTGATAATTGGTGTGTAATAATCACATGTCACCAATAATTGGCGTATACACAGGATTTCGATCTCACCCGTCTATTCTCTCCACATCGAATGGCTGGCACCAGTTCCTCCCACGGCCAGGCCCTTATTAATAACTCCCCATCAACCTTTCCACCGATACTAGTCACGCGTGAGTTCCACTAGCTAGCTTCCTGTATGCATCTCCCCTCCGCTGTGAGCTAGCACCTCCATCGCGGCACGAACGGTTCATACTAAAGAACACACTCTAGCCATAAGTGTCGTAAGTGTGTCTTGTTTAGTGTGACCGTCGTGCCACGAAGGGTTTGTTAGCTTGTTATCCCGTAATAGATCGATCCGAATGTGTTGTTGAGTTTTGTGCTTGCCTCTGTATTTGCATGTTCCTCGGCGATGCCGACTCACCGTCGAGATGTGATGTCCACTCCGATAATCCTTCTTTTTCTCGCAAAATTCTAGGCAATTTTATTACAAAAGTTCAAAAAGACATTTCCAGATTCTTCGGTGAGCAGCCGACATACCCGACTTCTTGGTGGCGACTATCCATCTGTTTCTTCCCACTTCTTTTCTTCATCTCGGTCTCGGATCACGACGCCTAGAGTCGGTCAAGAACTGGTCTTCAGATGTGGCATTCCTCAAGACACAGCAGTAGGCCTCGGATGAAGAAAAGAAGTGGGAAGAAGCAGATGGATAGTCGCCGTCAAGAAGTCGGCAATGTCGGCCGCCGAAGAATCTGGGCATCCTGACGGTTGTATTAACGAACCGTCGTGATAAACAATCACGACGGTTATTAACACGAACCGCTCGTGATAGTATCATCACGCACGGTTCGTGTTAAGAAATGCGTGATAATGTAGACTATCACAGACGGTTATTTATGTGAACCGTCTATGATAGGCAATAATCACCGACGGTTATTAAGTTGAACCGTCTGTGATATTGCTTGTACACAAACGGTTCATATTAATAACCGTCGGTGATAATTCACAGACGGTTATTAATACGAACCGTCTGTGATATATCATTTTCATAGACCGTTTGTGGTTGGAACCGTCTGTGATATTCTGCATAGTATTAAGTGCTTGGCGTACTTGCTTGAAGGATGTCGACACCGATCTGTCTTCATTGCGCTGCATCGGTGGAGCAAGGCGGCCGGCTTTAGGGAGTTGGGGGCGAAAAAATATCACCGTCTTCTTAGTGATCTGATCAGAGGTTAGTATACTTAATTACTTAACATTCTTAGTGATCTGATCAGAGATTAGTACTCAATTACTTAACATTCTTAGTGATCTGATCAGAGGTTAGTAGTAGGGGTAATAATCATTTTGACACTCATTTGTCACTTGTGTAGCGTAGATGGACCAAGTCGGATGTATATTGAGAACCGTGTGAGTGAAGAGTACATTCTTGGCGTTCGCTTTTAGAAGGCGGCCGAAATGGATATGTTGAAGAAAGGGATGAAATATATGTATTGCCCATGTATTGATTGTGATAATCTCAAGATGTTTAGCAACTCGGTAGATTGAAGCTCACTTGATTCAAGGGTTTTAAAAGGGTACAAATGTTGGACCGATCACGGTGAAGAGAAGAGTACACAAGAAGGTAGTTATGACATAGTCGAGGGAGACAACGATATGCCAGTTGTGGACTGTTCTTTCGATCATGAGGAAAGGTCGCAGGATGACAATCTGGATCATGAGGATAGGTCGCAGGATGACAACTGGATCGATGTTACGTGATGCGAAGGGAACTATAGTGAGAGAGAGTTTGGTAAATTCGAGGGCTTGATGGAGGACTCAAGAAACCTTTGTTCCCGGCCGCAAGCCGCAATACACGAGGTTGTCATCGGTTCTAGAACTGCGAAAATTGAAGGCAAGCAATGGTTGGTCCGACAAGAGTTTCACGGCATTATTAGGTCTCCTAGTGGACATGCTTCCAACGGGAAATGTGTTGCCGCGAACCACCTACCAAGCCAAGAAGATTCTTTGTCCATTAGGAATGGAAGTAGAAAGAATACATGCATGTCGGAATGATTGTATCCTGTACCGTAAAGAGTATGCTAGCTTACATATTTGTCCGGTGTGCAAAGCATCCCGATACAAGCGTAAAATGACTCGATGTTGGGAAGGGCATCGAGGTGAAGCAAGGACCTCCGCTATGGTGATGTGGTATCTTCCGTAATCCCCGTTTGAAGCGTTTATTTGCAAACCGCAAGGATGCAAGATTGATGCGTTGGCACTGCGAGCAGCGTAAGAAAGACGGAATGATAAGACATGTTGCTGATTCTGCCCAGTGGAGGAACATCGATAGGATGTTTGTAGATTTCGGTGTGGAACCGAGAAATATAAGGTTTAGGTTGAGTACAGATGGAATGAATCCTTTTGGTAACATGAGCAGCCGACATAGCACCTGGCCCGTGACTCTGCGCATGTACAACCTTCCTCCTTGGCTGTGTATGAAGCGGAAATATATTTTGATGTCACTACTTATCCAAGGGCCGAAGCAACCTGGCAACGATATTGATGTGTTCCTAGCCCCATTGGTGGAAGATCTTGCAATCTTGTGGAATGAAGGGGTACATATATGGGATGCGGACAAACGAGAGAACTTCACTCTACACGCCATGTTGTTCTGCACCATTAATGATTTTTCTGCCCTTGGTAACCTGTCAGGGTTGAGTATAAAAGGAGCCAAAGCGTGTCCGCACTGCTTAGATTATACCGAGAGTGTGTGGTTGAACAACTCGCGGCGTGTACATGCGTCACCGTAGGTTCCTTCCAAAGTATCACCCATACCGCAAGAGGAAGAAACAATTTGACGGAAAAAAAGAGGATGACTCAGTACCAAGACCTTTTAGCGGAAAGAGGTGTTTGATATGGTCAAGGATATAAATGTTGTGTTTGGCAAGGGACGTAAATTGAGGAAGAACATGTGGAAAAAGAGGTCAATATTTTGGGACTTGCCTTATTGGGAGCACTTAGAAGTTCGCAATTGCATCGATGTCATGCACGAGAGAAGAATGTATGTGACAGTTTGATTGATCTCTTACTGAACATTCTTGATAAAACAAAGGATGGTGTCAACGAAAGGCGTGACTTGGTCGCTATGAACATCGGGACCGAGTTAGCACCGATAGAGACCGATAAAGGCGGACGTACCTTCCCCAAAGATGTTACACTGTCTAAGTCCGAGAGAACTGAATTGTGCCGGTCCTTAAATGGTGTGAAAGTTCCATCCGGTCACTCCACAAGCATGAAGAAACTTGTTTCCATGGAACATTTGAAATTAATTGGCATGAAGTCTCACGATTGTCATGTGCTAATGACTCAAATGCTACCGTTGCAATTAGAAGTATTTTGTCAAGGTTCGAGTGACAATCATAAGGCTATGTTATTTCTTCAACGCAATTGCTCGAAGGTCATTGATCCGGATGGACTAGATTCTCTGCAAACCGAGGTGGTGACAACTCTATGTCATCTAGAGATGTATTTCCTCCATCATTTTTGATATCATGGTCCATCTCATTGTCCACCTTGTGAAAGAGATAAAATATGTGGCCCCGTATTTCACGTCATATGTACCCTTCGAGAGGTACATGGAATTCAAGTCCTATGTACGCAATCGATCTCGACCGAGGGTAGCATCATCGAAGGTTATACAACGAAGAGGTCATTGAATTCGCATCGGCTACATGGCTCGGTAGAGCCGATAGGTGTACCTCTATCTCGTCACGAGGGAGGTTAGAGGTATAGGGACTATCGGGAGGAAAGCAATAACTCCGGATCAAAATACGTATGCTCAAGCCCATTTCATGGTTTTACAACACATGACCAAGTGACCCCATATATTGAAGAGCACAAGGACATGCTACGTCGGAGAATGCAGCGGTCGAAGTTTGGATCACGAGACAACACAACCGTCAGTTCAACGAATGGTTGAAGGCGCAATTGACTAGGAGATCGTCAAATGAAACACTACAATGGTTGGCAAAGGGCCAAAATTTACAATTGTGACATGGCAAGGATACGACATTAATGGCTACACATTTTATACAATGATCAAGATAGAAAGAGCACAGTGCGTAACTCGGTGTCCGCATAGATGCCTATGATTCGCACGGCAAGATCACCGCCCAAGCTCGTACTACGGGCTTGTAGAGGAGATTTGGGAGCTTGACTACGTAATTTTCAAAATTCCTCTATTTCGGTGCCGTTGGGTCCAACTCCCACGGGTGTAAGGTTGACAAGTGCGGCGTCACTACCGTGGACCTCGAATGTGTAGGATACAAAGACGAACCATTCGTATCATGAGGCAAGTTGTTCAAGTATTTTATGTAACCGACCCGGCAAATAAGAAGCGTCATGTAGTTCTTCAGGGAAAAAGAAGGATTGTCGGGGTTTAGAATGTTGTGGATGAGGAAGAGTACAATCAATTTGATGATTTGCCTCCATTCGGAGACGGCATCAGGCTCGATGAAGAACAAGGCGATGAAGCAAGCTATATGCGTATCGATCATCGTGAAGGGCTTTATTTAAAATGATATAGCCAAAGTGTAATAAATGATATAGGTTATGCTTGTGTTTTTCATAAATGTATGTATGTTCCATTGTAATTGTAAAATGACTAAGGAACCCATGCATTGTAATTGTAAAATGACTAAGGAACTATGAAATAGTTATATTTATGGTTATGCTTGCGTTTTTCATAAATGTATCTATGTTCCATATTGTAATTGTGAAATGACATAGGAACCTAGCTAGCGGCGGGTATTTATAGTGAACTATCACAGGTGGTTTATAAAAAGAAACCGTCTGTGATAACACATCACAGACGGTTCTATCGATATAACCGTCTGTGATAATATGGATATCACAGACGGTTATATATATAGAACCGTCTGTGATAATGCATATCACAGACGGTTATATTGATAGAACCGTCTGTGATAGATCATCTTTAAATACCCGCAGCTAGGTCTGCGGAGTCCGCTCTGCCGCAGTCTCTTGTCTCCACTCTGCAGCGCCCCTGCTAGCTAGGTTTTGCTCCCTCCCACCGCCGGTCCCTCCCCGCCGCCGATCCTCCCGACGCCGCTCCCTCCCGGCCGGCGGTCCCCGACGCCGGTCCCTCCTCCCGACGCCGCCGCCCCGACGCCGCCGCTCCCTCCCGACGCCGGTCCCTCCGGCCGGCGGTCCCCGACGCCGGTACCTCCCGACGCCGCCTCTCCTCCCGACGCCGGTCCCTCCCGACGCCGCCTCTCCTCCCGACGCCGGTCCCTCCCGACGCCGCGGTCCCCCGACGCCGGTCCCTCCCGACGCCGCCGGTCCCTCCCGACGCCGCCTCCTCCCGACGCCGGTCCCTCCCTGTGCTTCACATGTTAGCTTTATGATATATATATGCTTCACATGTTATATGCTTCACATGTATTTTATGTTATATGCTTCACATGTATTTTATGTTATATGCTTCACATGTAGCTTTATGATATATATATGCTTCACATGTATTTTATGTTATATGCTTCACATGTTAGCTTTATGATATATATATGCTTCACATGTTAGCTTTATGATATATATATGCTTCACATGTATTTTATGTTATATGCTTCACATGTTATATGCTTCACATGTATTTTATGTTATATGCTTCACATGTTAGCTTTATGATATATGCTTCACATGTATTTTATGTAGCATATAATATATGTTGCACTTGTTAGAACTTGACATATATATGCTTCACATGTTATATGCTTCACATGTACTTGATGCACTGGTTTGTGTCACTTGATTCATAGAACTTTGACAAGCTGGGTCCATAGCTCACTTCAGTTAGTTTTTTCTTAGAAGAGAGATGGCGTCCACACAGTCTTCGTCGTCATCATCTGGGTCTCACGCTCTTAAGACTGCGAAATCTAAACGTGGCCGAGGAGTATCGAAATGGCCACAGGCCCGAATGACCATCACGGTGGTCTCTCCGGATGGGGTCCCTCTGGAACCGTCGAAAGCAGCGTCATCATTTCGGACTACCTGCGGGATAATTGGAAGGCAACGGGTCCCCATCACCATAGCAAGCTGGAAAGATTTGACAAAGGATCACAAAATCAGCTATGGGAGGAACTTACAAATTGCTCGAGTTCCCAGCAGGAAGCACGAGGACTCGTGCAGCAGCGCCTCGCGATGGGAAAAGCATGGAAGAATTTTAAAAGCACTCTTGTGACGGCACGTGGCCGAGGATGTCACGCCCTTCACGAAGTATCCTTCGTGTCGCCGGAAACATGGGAGGCCTTTGTGCAGATGAAGACGACGACCGAATTTGAACAACAAAGTGCGGCGCACAAGGACCTCCAGTCAAAAAACACGCACCCTCACAGACTCGGCCGCTGCTGGTACGCGGGTAAAATCCGCAATGGAGGATGCAGGATGAGGTCGCAATCCGATCGGAGGCCTCTCCGCCATTTGCCGGGATCGCAAACGAGCGCGCTCGAAACTGGTTAAGAGCGAGGTCATCAACCACATCTTCGGGTGTCTCTTTCAAAAACCCCGCAGATGAGGAAGTGTCCCAACGCCTGGTAAAATATGTTAAACAGCATAGTTGTTAACACCTCTTGAACTTCATGGGTTCAAAAATAACATGATTAATTGCCTCTTGCAGCAATCATTGACTACCGAATCTTCTTGTGGCTCCTTTGAAGAATATAGGGAGATAGATTTACTATCACAGGCCTTGGGAAACAAGGAGCACCCAGGTCGCACACGAGGCATGGGGTTTATGTACCTTGGAGGCACGGATTTCCAGATTACTCCGAGACATATAGGAGTAGGAATAGATCCAAGGCGTACCGCAGCGAACAAATAAAACAGGAGCTTCGTGCTCAACTTGAGGAACAACTATCTGCCTCACTTCAAGAGCGATCGCCTCACTTCGAGGAGAGATAGATTCGTTGCGGGAAGACACGAGACAAGTCCGCAACCAATCGCAACCCACTCCTAGTCTGCGGTACCAGTCCCACTCAACGTCGCGAGAGTGCGCGCCCACACCAATTTCGAACATAGCGACGACCGCCACGTATTGATGATATTCGTGTAATGTACCTCTTTAGAATGGTACATAGATCTCTCTGGTGGACGCCTTAACTCATCTCTTGTATCGTTATGTAGGAGCCCATGCCTTGCAGCCTCAAAGTCAGGCTTGTTGGCTCTATTCCCGTTGATGTTGGGCGAGGCATGGTGTATCCATTCTGCTGTGGACGCCGGTGCACGGTGTACAAGTAGACACCGGTTTCATAAAGGTCCGTGGACATGATTAATGATATTTTAATTCCGTCCCTCTTGAGAAGCCCCCAAACGAAGAGATTAAGACATTAGGGATGCCGTCCACACATTCATTCATGGCCCAAGAGGGACATCGTCCTCGACATGTCCGTGCCACAATCTTCACATCCAAGTGGCCCAAGAGGGACGCCGCCGGACACGGCACATCGGCTCGGTGGCTCCACCTCCACCTCAAAACCAAGAAAGTCATTGCATCGGCCCCGCCGAGACGCCACCGAGAACATATCACAAGCGAGGCTCCAAGGCCTCCAAGGCTCATGCGAAGAAAATTAAGCCGCGCCCCGTGCCATGGACGTTTACTCTAGGAGTGTCGTTGGTGCCCGACTCACAATTACGCCACTTGGTATGATTTGCAATAGATTGCATGCCCGGTACATGGAGAAGTCCAACATGAAGCCAAACCGCAGAGTGCATTCACTCGAAATATAACGAGACACATTTCCTCCACGACCGGGCTACATCGTCGTGTCATTCAAGATTTATTCTTACTATTCAATCTCGACGAACTCGACGCCTCACTTCTACGATCTTTGGACAATCGTAAGTGTACTGTATAATGAAGTTCTACATTCACGTTATACGATAAATGTCATTACTCTTTCTTTATGTATAGATACATGATCCAACAAGTCCGCAATCGCGACGACCGGTGGGTTTCTCGACCCTCGGTTGGTCTCCGAGCAATCTATCAACACGGATGCATCTTTCGTGCAAGGTTACATAACGAGGGATTGATTGCTCACACCGACAAGGAGTACATCATGGTACCCTTCAACCAAGGGTAAGTACTTCACTAGTTGCCACACATATGTTTCATTTGTACTTTACATGCAGCATGAACTTAGGATTAATCAACGTGGCGACACACATAACTAGGCATCCTGGATTTTGATTGTGATTGTACCAAAGTGGAGCAAGGTAATATACCTTGATTCCTCCTTAGAGCTACCACGACTTGATCGTGTGCAAGAAGTACTTAATGTAAACTCATTTCCTCCATACATAACTCTATTGTAATATTTCTTTTGTTTGCCACGGCCGAGGCTAAGTTTTTGAATCACGTGGGCGTTTACCGATTATGTTGCCCAAGGAGGAACACACGACAAAAATCCGGTGACACGCCACGACACAACACGCGATTTCGGTACCGCTACAACACAACAATCCTATATCATACTTTGTTATAATGCCTCTAGAATTGACAATACCGATGTATGTAATTCTATTTTGCAAGTGCCACCAAGCAGCCATCGGGCAACGTATGTGGATTCTACGTTTGCCGCCATATGAAGGAAATCATGGGTACTAAGATCAATGATCCAGAGGTTTGTCAGGTCCTTCCAATAATTATTATTTTCTGATTATATATATGTATTTATATTACACACATGCTAATTAATGACTTAACATTGCTCCTAGCGACACGGGTGAACTTCGACGAAAGTGCATATGATCTTGACAATCTCGTCGATATTCGTGGAATCATCTCCCAATTCTTGCTAGCAGAGGTCATAAATAAGAATGGAGAGTTCCACGCGGCAATGGTGATAATTAGATGTTGAAACATTGGATTCAACTGCACAATCAAACAATTCTCCTTCAATTGAATTCATTTGTCAGATGTTGTGTAACGATTTTCATTCTATATATATATATATGTATGTGATCTGCTGGCCGTTTGTTACATTCATCTGTGTATCGAATTTTGTTGTAATTTACTATGAGTTGCAATTAACTTATATCCATCATTTATCGTAATCGCACGCTGTCGCTTTCAGAGGGCATGGCTAGCATATCCCGAGGCTAGCCAAAAGCAAACAAATAAAATGGATGATGCACATGGTATCACAGACGGTTCGTTGTTACAAACCGTCTGTGGTACAATATCACAGACGGTTTCAAAGAGTGCCGTCTGTGGTGTGAATGATATCACAGACGACCTTTACAACTGACCATCTGTGATATACACAATATCACAGACGGTTAGTAATACAAACCGTCTGTGATATTGTGTATCTCACAGACGGTCTTGATTATTAACCGTCTGTGATAGACGAGTATCACAGACGGTTGTTTAAACAAAACCGTCGTGATAGTCTCGTATCACGAGCGGTCTTGACTACTAACCGTCGTGATAGTGCGGTATCACGCACGGTTGTTTATAAAAATCGCTCGTGATACCGCACTATCACGCAGCGCTAGTAGTCAAGACCGTCGTAATGTGAGTTATCACGCACGGCTCAGAACCGCCTGCGTGATAACCACCAACTATCATCGACACCTAAACACCGACGGTTCAGGAACCGTCTGTGATGACGGTTCCGAACCGTCTGTGATAGGGCTGTCTGTAGCAGTGCAGGTACACCCGTGTCCTCGACTATATAACCACAGACAGGGTGTAATATCTTACGTAACGAGAGTGTATGGCCCCCCGTACGTTATCAGGTGGGTGGAAATCTCCCCTGTATGTGGGTAACTCTAGGCCAGGTAACTGTTATTTCCTTTATTAGTGAGTTAATCGGAAACACTGATAACAGCCAGAGATAGAGGTAACAAGAGCAATGCAATTAGGGATAATCGTTATTTAGCAAGTTATGACAATTGCACTGGCGATTACTCCCATATACCTGGTTATACGAGAATAATCAGGCACAATGCTGTCATCGACTGTATAACCGCAGACGGGTGTAATATCCTGATTAACATGAGTGTAAAGCCCCGCGTACGTTATCAGGTGCGTGAAAATCTCCCATATATGTGGATAACCCTGGGCCAAATAACCGTTACATTTTTAATAGGTTATATGGTGTGACATTAAGGGAACTAAGAAAAGGCAGAGATAAGGTTATGTTAACCGCAAGGATTGGCTAAAGTTGGAAATAGAGAAACGTAATTCCTAATATGAGGACGATGTGGAATGATAATATGGTGATGGAGGATTAGGAATTAATCTAAAGAGGTATTATAACATAGCTCACACATGGTTGGCAATCATCTGGGTTTTATTATGTGATAAGTGGTTATTAGTCAGATTAACATGCACATACATATTAATCATGACTCATAAGCAACGCATACAAATAATGGATCACGGAAACATGGTAATGTAAATACAGTAGCCTAATGTTAAAAGATTAGTAGTGGTTTAATCTAAGTTTGAGATAGATATACTCATATTATTTTGTATGGATAAACTGAACATTAACTTATTCCTCGCAAGAAAAGAAAAGAATATGCATTCATTCATAAAGAAAATATTGCTGGTCAAAGCTAAAATAGTTGGGACTGCACGTAGCACCAGCCACGCTCTAGTAGTACGAATTAAAGGGGATCTGGCCGGCTGGCTCAGCTATATATCGACTCCAAAGCAAGCATTACTTTCAAACGGTATCGATTCTTCAAGTACAACGTATACGCGTTCGTGCGTGCGTGGAACGTTCGATTCTTCAAGCTGCATGTCGTGCGTGCGTGCATACTGCATGATTCCGTTTGTCACTAGCTTGTCAGGCCGGGTATTCTTCTTCTTTTTTTTAGGGAAAACAGTATGCATTCATCCGATTCGGTCTACCTGCATGCATGCGTTGCAAATTACAGCCGACAGATCTGACTTGACTCCATCGCATTCATAATATGTGCATCATCCATGCGAAGCATGCCTGACGAAACGAAGCGATCGAGCAGTACATATCTATGTATTCTCACAGGGAAACTAGAGAAGCCATTGAAACAACCAAATTTTTTAGATTTTCAACATTTTTATTTAAAATAAGGTTTTATAAAATTTCCATGATTTTCTTGAATTAAATAAAGCTTAATTGGAATTTTCTGAAATAAAAATGATTTAATATGAATAATTCAAAATTAAACCAAAATAAAAAATTATTTTATTTGAGTTTAGCATATTCAGATGTGCACCGTGAATTTTCTTCGAATTTTGTGAGTTTGATTGCTATTTATTTTTGGCATATTGGATTTTTTTGCTTTTTGAAAATCAAAAATCAATTTCTTAATCCCTTATCTCCTATGGGCTCAATCTCTCTTCCAGCCCAGCCCCCTCTCTTTCTCTCGGGCTGAAGCCCACTCCTTTCTTCCAAACTTACCCATTTCTCTCCTTTTCTACTGCCTATTTTGCCACGACCCAGCTTGTTAGCCTGCCTCACCGCTTCTTCTCTCTTCCTCTCGCTTAGTGGACCTGCCTATCAGGTACTACTATGCATCTACTTACTCCTGTGTGCAGCTAGGACTCCGTGTGTGTGCTCGAGCCAGACTCTGCCTCCGCCTGCCTTGGCATCCATGCCAAGTCATCCTCGAGGCCTTTGTAAGGTCGGGTATCCTCGGCTTCTGCGTTCCTTGCGTCACCCCACCTCGAAACCCTAGCCACATCCATCAAAATCCGTCGAAGACGAAGTCACTACCATTGGAGCTGAAGGAAGGAGCTCGTCGTCCTGCTGCATCGCTTTGCCCCCATTCAAATCCTAGCGCATCACCTTGTGTTCTAGAGCTCCCTCAACCAAATACCTGAAGAAATCAAAGCGAGGAGCATCCATTGTCAAGATCAAACACATCTTCCCCAATTCCGGCTGAACACATTTGCCGCTCAATTCCACCACCGCCGATGAGACTCCACCTCTACCATTCACCCCTTAGTTTCGCCATCCTATGTTCTATCCTATGTGCGCGTTGGAGAACCGTCGCTGGAGAATCATCGCATTCGTGCCACATCGTGAAGCTGAGCTCAGTCATGCCGCATCATCGTCGTCGTTGTGTCACTGCCGTCGGTGACCATTGGTTCTCGTGCCTGACCTATTAGCATTGCTAAGACCCTAGTAATTCATTGTGCACATCCCAAATCCCAGCTAAAGCTGTATTCGCCATCCTCGTTGTCGACCAAGCTAGCGCAGTTGCCTCCGTTACTGCTAGCAACGTTGCTAGCCGTCTCCACCTGATCTGAGCCACTAATTGCTTCTCCTTGGTCTCTTTGTCCTACCAGTGCCCTTGCTGAGCTTAGCTGCCGGCCGTTCGCTGCTACCATCGTCACCATTTATCTCACTATGTTAGTTGTCTGCTTGTCATCCATCTCATTGCCTTGTCACACCCACCTCAGCCCTAGTGCGCACATGGCAGCTACATCATTGCTTGCGTGGTAGACCGAGCAAGTCCAATCCAACCCTACGTGGACTAGGTGCATCATGGACCATATCTTGTACCAGTGGGACCCACTAGTCAGCCTCCAATGAATTTCTGAAATTCCAAAAAAGAAATGTTCCTTAGAATATTCCTTGGCCCTACACGCCAATCTCTGTTTTCTCTCTCATATGTTTATTTTCTCGAATTTCTCACCCAATCCAACTTCTAGAAGACCATTCTCTCGTTCAAACTCTGATCGGCCATATTCTTCTTCCTAAGTTAATCTAAAATCAAGGCCTACCTTCCAGTACCTTTATTTATCCATTTAGATTTTATTTGAACTATCTTTTGAATTTTATTTAGATTTGCATTTTCTCTCTCATTAGACATCAACGTTTCGATAGTCATTTGAAGGACCTAGGGAGCAAAGAAACCAAAGGACAAAGAAGGTGAAGAGTGAAGAACAAAAGTGTTGCTTAGCAAGGCAAGTTGTGTTACTTTGATCATGTTCAACCCCGTTTTACAAAACTATTTTGCATTTTAAATTATTATGCATTGCTATGTTTTTGCAAAAATTAATTATCTGGGAGGTAGTTATGCACCTTGGTTGACATTTATCCACCTTGTTCAATTATATGCCATGATCCATTGTCACCCTAGGATGGTTATTATTAGTTAGTCAATATTGAACACCGATGTGGGTTGGTTTATACTTACTTAGCCATGCTGGGTTATTGACACATTTTGGAATATCAAATTATACCTGATTAATGATATATGGAATTGCTTCGTGAATAGCTATGTGCACTGTGTGTTATCTTTGATGGCATATGTTGCACCTTAAGATCAACTCGTGGATAATGATTTAGACTGGGGTGATTGGAAGAACTGTGTGACCATGTGATGAGACAACTTTGAGAATATTTTGTGTAGTTAGAGAATTGGGAAGTATCGCGCTGGTCAATTAAGTACTTCACTTTGTGTGCCATTAAACTGATCCCTAATCATACAACCACATGCTTGGAATGGGATGAGCCTAGTCCAGTAAGTCACTGAATTCTTGTATTGACTCATCAAGCTGTAGGTTAGGCTTTGTGCAGGGTGGAGGGTGTAGCTACTTATGAGGGTTGATCATGGGTGGTTTTTCGTTACCAATCCAATGGTGAGTCCCTTTTCCGACCCATCAGCGCTATGTAAGGGGGTGTGGGTGGTGAGGATCAGAATCACTGGGGGTTTAGTACTGGGGCAAAGTCTCTGAAAAGATTTGTTATGATCATCTTTGTTGCATGGCTAAGCAAGTGTGTTATTAGCCGATAATATAAGTTAATCATATCATGTGGGAGAAGTTGTACAATCTCTGCAGAGTGTTAATAGATATATTCGAATAGCTGTGTCCATGATCATGGACGTACTCGAGGATTTCACATGGATTTTCATAAAAAAAATGGGAAGGCAAAGCTTTGTGAACTTGTTGGATGGGCTATATGAAACAATGTTTTATTTTTGTTACTTGTTATTACTATTTCAAGTTATATTTTCAATCTATTTATTGTATTTACAAGTCAAATTAGCTTTCTACATAACAAGCTAGGATAGCCACTTTCTTTGTACTAAGCATTACATCTATATATTGATTCTTTGTACACAACTTGCTGAGTACTCCATGTGCTCACCTGTGCTATATAAAAATACTGCTCAGTTACTGAAGATGCCAATTTACTTCGTTGTTCAAGGAACACTACTACATTAAAGATCGACAAGAACTAGGTCAAGGTACCCTAGTCGACTACCTGTGAGTATATGGATAGGCTACACATGAAGATTATTTTATTCCTTCCACTGCAGTTTAATTGGGTTATTTAGCCATTGAGCCTACTAATTGCATGCTTTGATCATATGGTCACTAATGTGATAATAAAGCTATTTTTTATTTCTTAGTCATCCGTGTGTATAGAATGATAGTTTATCTATGTTGACATTGTGTGCACTAGTATGATCCTAGACTAATGTAGTATACAAAAAAGGTCTGAATTGCATATTCAGGTGCTGATAGCCATGAAGCAGCAACTCACGCTTGCTAGCTTCAATGATCAATGCACTGCCTTAATTAACAGCTAAGTCACACTAAAAAAATCCCATGTACACACTATTTAACAAGGAAAAAATGTAGAAGTACAATCACAAATGATCATTTCCCTATCTAGCTTGATTCTATATATGCAGCTGTTGTTGGCATACAAGGTAAGCTACACTAGCACAAATTAAAATTTTTACCAAGTAAACTAGGAAGCCATGCGAGTAGGAGATTATGAATTGTTACCACTAGACACGTAGTATAGCGGAAAAAGAGTTGAAGCAGTCTAGTTCAACATAGCGTGCGTCAATGTAGTGGAAGTAATCGATCATCCACAAGCAGTAGTTGATCTTCATGAGCTGATCGTCTCCTCATCATGATCATCCCAATCAACGCTACAATCACAGTAGCAAATCTAACGAAGTCCACACATCTAGGGATGGAACATCGTGCGTCAGTTTGCTAGCACCAGCGCGCACGGTAGGGGTTTCAAGAGGTGGCGGCTAGGGTTTCGATGGATGTGTCTGGAGATTTTCTCTGATCCTTGGTTTTTTGTACAACCCTCAGCGCCACGCCTACCTTAATATATAGCCTCCCATCGGATCCTTATCCGATACAATTAAAGATCATATTCAACTCAGAGAGACTCCAACTAGATCCTTATCTAATACGAGTAGAGATCGTATTCTACTCGGAGTCTATCATCCAGAACCTTATTGCTCTAGCCTGTTAAGTGTGTGACCCTGTAGGTTCATGTATACATGGTTGTAACTCGAAAATATATTTTCAATCACTGGTTGGTAGCGGTCCCTAGCAGGAAATATCAACACCAAATATGCACAAATATCAATCTAGATGAACCTTATGCAATATAATCTATAACCAATTCCTAGTCACTTACAATGAGCTTATAACTCCTTACGACCAGAACATATATGGTCACGGCCAGTTCATATCCTCATATGACCAGTTCGTAGACCAATGTAATATGTCCAAATAGGTCATGACCAGTTAGTATACTCATACTACCAGTACACATCCGATCAGATCTATCGAATTTTTTATGTATTCTTCTTTTGCCTCATGATATCCAATCGAATTCCAAGTGAGAACGTGTGATTCATGGGTTGTTCTATCTTTTCTGATATAGTAATGGATCGACTCTTCAACCACTCGTGGCATAGCTGTTGTGGTTACAGACCGAACAGTAAATAAGGGGACTAGTGGAGTAAGTATAGCAAATGAATCGGCCTGGCTCTCTCCTTTGCCTAGGCGCATATATACATGGCCATAAGGCCTGATTACAATAATACCCCCACAGTGGCATACTATGCCACGGATATAGGTGTCTTTTTACATGCCTCATTGGGCCTTTTGGCCCAGCAGGCCGAATGGATTTAGGTGGGGGCCACCCCTACAATAGTAGTCTCTCACGATAAAGGGCTTTGTTTCCAGCAGGCTGAAATCATGTCGCCAGGCCTTTTGGCCCACTCCGTCCCTTCGGCCTGTAGAGTAGCTGGCCCATGGGCTAAGTCGTGGTGACTACAGTTGTCCTTTCGTGCTGTAGTGTGGGACACATGTGGGAGTTTGGTTGGCATGTCGTTTCGTACTTTGTAGGTTCTCGAGACACCCAAAAAAGGTGTGCGCCTTTAAAACCGGCGTCCTTGGCGAGGCGCCCATCTAGTTGGACTTTTTCCTCCTCTCCTTGCGCATGCTAGCTGGTGCCATCGAGCATGTAGTTCACTGTAGCACCCACTTTCGCCACCGCCGTGCTTTGCTCCATGCTGCTTATGCTATGCCTCGAAGCATGCATGCCGCAGCGGCTCCATCAACCTGTCTGGCGTAAAGATGGCTCGTGGCGGCGACCAACGTTCTCGGCGCAGCACCGCTGGCATATCCTCTAGTTGTGGCGGCTCATCTGGTCATGGGATTTCGTTGGTGACCGAGATGGGGTACGAGTTGGTAGAGCATGACGTGGTGGAAGGCGGTGAAGAAGGTGAACGGCGTTTGCACGAACGTGCTGGGCCAACTTTGGCGACCGAAGAGTTGATTCAGTTATTGCTGCGTGATGGGAAGATTTCAGGACATGAGGTGGTTCGCCTACCCACCGGCGAGACAGAGCCCCAGCCAATGGAGTCGGACACCGTTGTCTTCGCCACGTACTTCAACGCCGGGTTTCGCATCCGTACATTAGCCTTCATTGGGAAGGTGCTTCGACTGTATGGGCTGGAGTTTGCGTAGCTGACCCCCAACGCGATTGTCCGATTGGACATCTATAGCTGGGCCTCCCGGGTGGAGGTGGTATGGCTGAGCCTAGCGCTGTTCGGCTTTCTTCATGACACCCAGTGCTATCCAAAGAAACTTGCCAAGGGTGAGTACTCCAACCTAGGGAGCAGAGGCCTTGGCTGTGAGGCTGTTGGTGATGATGGCTTGAGCACCAAAATCGCTAAACCCGTTGGTGCGGTAAACATGGCAGTTGGCGACGGGTCCGGCGTCCGTGTTGAAGTCGACGATCGTCTCGACGCAGGCTCTGGGGTCTCTCGGTTTACCGGTGCATTCATCAAGGTTGGCGAGCGTGCCAACGTGGTTGTTGGGGTCGATGGTCATGCTGACACAGGCATCGTGGTCGACGAACATGTCAGCGCGGGCTTCGAGGTTGGCTAATGTGCCGACGTGGGTGTCGAGGCTGATGGTTGAGCCAGTGTTGGTGTCGGAGCTAGCTCCTCGCGTTGGCGCTAATCGCTTGCCACTCGTGACCCTGGGGTGTCGCTACCATGGGGGTGGCGGGCCCTTGACCATTAGCCCCTGCGCGTTAGCCTCAGCGACCGTCGTCACCGTGCTTCTCTTTCGCTTAGATGTCGTCGTTGCTTTATTGGGCGCCATTACTTCTCTCAAGCTCATGGCTTGCTCGTCAGTCCACACGAACGGCGCCAACTATTGTGGTTACGAACCAAACAGTAAATAAGCGGGCTAGTGGGGTGAATATAGCAAATGAACTGGCCTGGCTCTCTCCTTTGCCCAGGCCGTATATATATGGTCATAAGGCCTGATTACAATAATACCCCCTACAGTGACGTACTATGCCAGGAATATAAGTGCCTTTTTACATGCCTCATGGGCCTTTTGGCGCAGCAAGCCGAATGAATTTAGGTGGGGGCCACCCCTGCAACAATAGCCATGCATTTTCGTTTTTCACCACATCAATGGGTCCAGACTATCTATCCTGTTATGTAGGAGGGGCAAATCCTATATCCGACCAGTCATATTCCTCCGTATGTTTCATAATATATCTAAAAACTACCTTTATAGCGACCCAGTTGTAAGATCGAGGAGGCCTACTAGAGGGGGTGAATAGGTGCTTTTAAAATTCTCTTTGGCTCAAATCAAGTTTATGTGCAGAAGAGTAAATCAAATTGGTTTTACACAATTAAGGTCTAAATCAACTAGTCTCACTAAGTGCACCAACAACCTAGGTCTATATTAAGATTTGCAATTCTAGGGTGACAAGCAATCAATTTAATTCTCGAAATGTAAAATACTTAAATATAAATTAAGCACAAGAAAGCAAACCACAATGGTACGAACTCTTTTTACAGTGGTGTTCGGAGACTTGTCGGTATCCCCTAATCCACGTTAAGGTAAACCCAAATGAATTGGACCAGCTCCACAAATTAAGCCAAACATCTCAATTCTACTAGTAGTAACTCTTTTCCCCTTCCGGATAGGTAAGCTCTAACCTTCACAACACACCGGATCTTTTTACAATCTTCTTTGAAGAGATCTCCGAATACGACACCTTCAACGCTGTCTAGGAGTCAGCAACCTCCAAGAGTAACAAATCAAGCCCGTTGCTTGACTCTCAATACGTGCAATAAATGCACAAGCTCAAATAGATATGAAATCCACCTTTAGATACAACACATTCAAATAGAGATAACTCTCCTTACAAAATGTAATACATACATAATTGAGATGAAAAACTCATACTAGTTTAATTTCATCTCATACTAGTTTAAGATAGTAAAGATAGGTGCAGCAGCTTACTCTCCAACCGGGCATGCATTATGTGTTGTGCGTAATTTCTTCTTCTAATCGAGAGGAGCGGTAATGTTCTCTCTCTTGGGAACAGGAGTGCAAACGGATCGAATTCGGACGGATATTATTGTTACCATATCCTAACCCATATTTTTTCTCCGGATTTGGTACCAATCGGATTCGGTAACAATCGGATTCGGTGTCGGATCGGTCGGGATTAACCCGAGCCGTTTGCACCCCTACTTGTTTGTAAGGAATGCATGCAGTACAACAAATGGAGTAGGAGGACGTACTGTAAAGAACTTGATGTTACTACTTAATAGCTGATGTGAAAGATTTTATGTTACCATTGCAAAAGAAAATGAAACGTCAAATAGTAGCACTAACCTGAAATCAAACTTGAAGACATATCGGATTCGGACGGATATTGCTGTTACCATATCCTAACCCATATTTTTTCTCCGGATTCGGTACCAATTGGATTCGGTGCCAGATCGGTCGGGATTAACCCGACCCGTTTGCACCCCTACTTGGGAAAACCCATGATGCATTGGATTCTTTGTTTATGAGTTGTACTTAACCACCAGACAACAGCTTGAATCATATGGCTCCCTTTGAGCTTTGGACAAAATGCATTCTTTGATTATTGGCACTATTTTCTGGCATGCAGGTAGAGTGCAAATATCTTTCATGCAGGTGGACAAGAAGCATCTGAAAGAGAATTGTGCGACTGCCAGACAGACATAGTGTGAGTATAGTATATCGGTTTTGCTATTGCCAAGGCGACTGAAATTTTTTTGTCTCTCAGTCACTTGAAGTTGCACTCTCAATCAACTAAAACTGCACCCCCTCCAAAAAAAACAGCCCCCTCCAAAAAAAACAACCCCTCTTCCAAGTGCAACTTCAGTGACTGAGAGACAAAAATTTCAATCGCCTTGGCAATAGACACTCCCATAGTATATTGTTTTTTGCAACATTTCTTTTGTATTTTTGTAGCGTATACAGTTGATTTTCGATGACCATCCCTGTAATATTGGACATGGCAACCATGAACCATGGTATAAATCTTAATATGGATCTCCAGTGTTTTATCCAACTTTTCCTAATATAAGATAGTCGCATATTTCATATTTGAGTCTGCTATTCACCAACTAGTAATCATGGCAAAAAAAATATTAACTCTATTGATAGCATAAAACTGAAGAAGCATCTTGTTGACATTTGTGATAAAAGGCTATTGGGTTTGTTCTTTTTTGTTTTGGTTTATGGTTGTGTGTTATATCTTTGGCTATTTGTGAGTGCAAAATATAGAGTAAGAGAAACTTGTGTGTGTTTTTAGCTGATATATATAAAGTCGTTATAGTGTGTACTATAATTAATTTGTAGAATTCGTCTTGAAAAGACACTCCGTTTGAAAGATAGTTATGTAGAAAAGCCGAAAGCCAGCTTTAAAGCTAAAAAGAAGAGGCTTGATGGGTCGGTTAGTTATTTTGTTAAGCCATGGGTTTCTGAAACTTTTTTCAAATTTACACACTAGTGCACTGCACTATGGAAGCTTAGGGTGCCAATTAGACTGAGCAATCTACTTGATCAAATACGATGAATTACCTTGCGAAGTGGATAACAATGTCATAATCAACTGACTCTGATCGTAATGACAATGTCGTGGTTTTTGTTTATGTGGTAATACGAAGTGCTTCCTATGTACTTTTGTACTTTATTTTCGTACATATTCCCACGTTCTGGGAAACAGAGAGTAAATTATACAATCATCATATGATATGTAGGTTAGGCTTCTGAAGTGCAAACCATGCTTACGACATACTGCAAAATCGAATTACTTTAGCTTTTGAAGTTGCGTCAAGATTGCTAGCTTCTCATCTCAAAAAAAGAAAGATTGCAAGCTTCTATCAAACATCAATAAATTAGGAAAATAGGTGAACCAGCTAAGATACGGATTGTCTGCCACATGTATAAAACATTGGACATTGGATTATTCAACGTTCACAGAGAAGCACAATCCATCTTTTCATATACACCGAGCTGCCAGCAAAATTCTGTACAATTTACAACGTTGCTCATTTTCTACAAGATCGCCAACGATCATGAAATTGGCATTTGGCACTTAGTACTACAGAAGCACTGATACTGTACTCCTGAACCAAAAAGGCGAATTATATATCACAGGTGGGTCGGGTAAGGCAAAGCAGTATAGTAGCCGTTCATGCAAACTTCAGTGCAGTGATTGCCAACAGAGTGACAGCTCTGAAGAGAATATCATTCATGCTCTTGTGTATTCTCATTGCAACATCCTCCTCCTTCAAGTTCATGTCACTTGGGCTTCTAAATATGCTAGTAATCGTGTCTCGCAATCCATTTACTGCCCAAGAGAGCCAAAAAAGCCCAAATCCAACACCAGTGTTGAGAAGTCGGGTAGCAGCCAAAGGAGTCCTTCCACCGGTAGCCATCTTGCACACAACTGACAGAAGAACAGCCAAGCCAGTTCCAGCAATGCCAATGGAACATTGTGTCAACAGCTCACTGATCTCAGGACCAGCTTTTCTAAGTGAGAGAACTGTCGAGGTGCTTTTGTCCTTGTCCAGAAGGATGGACAAAAATGCTTCACTAGCATGGAAATAGTTCTTCTGATACAAGTCACGTTCTTTGATGTTTTTCCCCTTCTGTTTCTTCTTCAATGGAGATTTTGACTTCACGTTTGCAGTGCTGAGTATTTAAAAGCAACCATATTAATATGTGGAAATGATCTTAAGTTTGAACAACAGGTGCAAAGAGCAATTTGATTGTAGTACAGAGTATAGTTCAACATCCTATAATTTCCAAATGCATATTTAGGTAATTCATTCTGAACATGTCAGATTTTAAGGCCTAAGGTTGGCCTTTTAAGGAAGTGCTTTATGCAATGGTTAGCCCAAAAACAATGTCAAATAAATTGGACAGCTGGGGTACAAGAAATGGTCTAACACAATGTCTTTTGTGGTACTATAGGTATAGCGACCATACTAGCTGGCATATGAGGCAAAACCTCAGTAGTTGCTAGCAAACTCATACCAGCTGATAAAGATGTACATATTTTAAATACTGGGTTCACTTTAGAATCTCTTACATATGTTCAAGCAACAATAGGCCCTTCCTCTAATATTTGCTAATTTTCATAGGAAGTTTCTAAATTTACATGTACTTTGGGCACAAATACAGAAGGCTAGTGTATTCATTTGCACTCAGTGGTGTCCATATAGGTCAGGGTCTAGATATAAGCAATGCTTGGTGCCAGTTTACTTATTGTTGTCGCATTTGGTAACAATTCATAATGGGCAGTATAAGGCAGGTGTATGCTAAGCTAAGCTGCAAGTGATTATATCTTTAGAAGTAGTAACTATCAGGCAGGTGTATGCTATGGTAACCAGCAGTTTGAAGTTTGAAGAATAAGCACTCTGCACTCATGGAAGTTACCATAATTACCTATGTCAAGAAATCAACAACATGAAGTAACACACAGCTAAAAAATCTCCAGAAAAGGGGGTGCGATCAGTGCATTACCTTTTTGAAGCATCAACTGCTGTGCTTGCTAATTTTGAACTGGATACTAAGCTATTAGCTCGGGCACGCCTTTTCCTGTTTATGCAAAAAAAAGATGTATATCATTTAAATGACAGAAATAAAAAATGGTATGAATAATGATAAAGGATAGCTGCATTGGTACAAAAATAAACCATAAGATTTGAAGATGGCTACAGAAACAATGGATATTACTTATAAACAGATCATATTTAGGCAGAACCGCAGAAGGAAATGCAGCCTCTAGGTTCCAAGGATAATACCAAGAGATGATTTGGCATTCCACGCATTTATTAGTACCTACTTCTGTATTGCTACAGTGCATCTCTCTTTTTGGATCAGTAGAGAACTAGAAATGGGTTTCTTAATCCCAAAAGAGAATGGATATGTTATGCATCCTATTCGGCAGAAATGATTGAAAATGTCCAGTTACTAAAGTGTCGGCATGTGCAGCCGAATAAGAAAGATTTGCATACAACGTCTTGCGATCCTGAGAATTAATGGGCAGGGTGCAGCAGGATACTAGTTCACACTGAATATGTTTTCTAGACAAAATTCTAGCAATTCATACAACAGCAGAGTCAGCAAGCATATCCCGCATTTGCAATATCTTAGCACCATTATGTGCTCTAGAACTTTGGCTCAGCAATATGAATACCGACAAAACAAAATGATAATTTGTGCATGACACTAAGCAAATTCCTTATATATCCATGATCCCCTACATGGAGATGACAAAAGGTGCCTAATACAGCTCTATCTAATGGTTCACACTTCACACTGGCTATTATGTAGATAGCAGCGCTAGCATCATTGGTCTAGCTTACCATGCTCAAAATAACAGACCTATTGAGAGTTTTGGATAACATTCAACCTAAACCTCAGTGAATTAGTTAATAACATAAAAAAAGGTACACAGGGAGCATGATGATTCACATTAGTACCTGTCAAAGTATGGAACTAGATATGCAGTCTTGCAACCAGTTGCTTCTCGTTTAGACATATTGAACTCTAAGACAAACGAAAGAAAGTCACTCATCTCATCTCCATTACCAGTGAAGAGGACCCGGCCATTTTGGTCTATAGTTAGCGCATAACCACAGGACCGAACAAGGTCCACAAGAGGATCAGGGATGACAAGTTGACTTTCTGGTAGATACTGCTGGGGCTCATCCAATCCAAATTCAAAGATTGATAACTTATCATCAGGGATATATGGTTGAGTACCCATGTTGATTGGTAGAGTCTGATGTCCCGTAAGTTCAGCCAGTAAAGATAGATCAAGTTCTTTCACATCGGACACTGACATTAGAAACTTCAGGATTTTCTCTTGCCTTGCACATTGCTCAGCAATACCAAGGCTGAGTTGAACGGAGTCAGGGTGAGAATCTGCTCCAAGTACATAAACATTAAACTCATCAGAGTCTGCAAGATAACTCCAAACATAACACGCATAAAACTGGACTGTGCAACGAAGTATATTATGAATCACAGGGATAAACCACTTTGTGGGAGTACATAATTAATCTTGAACAAAATTAAGCGTGACATAGCATGAACATCCATCATCCTATTCATACGACAAAAATACAGTGCAAGCTCAAGAGACAACCTTAGGTGCGCAAGTGCAATGCTGACGAGAGCAGTCGATGTGTAAAGCAATGGTTTTTTGTCTCTTTTGTAGACCCCAAGCTAAGGCTCACGCATCTAGCTTCTATAAAATGAACAAGCAACAATCTCCATTTTTGTTGCTTTCAGTAAAGCAGGTTTCTTTACATGAGCGAATGAGCGGTGCTTTATGCGAAGTCCTAGGCCTATAATTTAATTTGGGGTTGTGACAAACAAAACATCCAATATTCCAATTCTGGACATGCTAAAAACTCATCATAAGCAAAATTAGCCCTCCAGCTAGCCACTGCCACATCCCACGAAATGAACACAATAATGCAACAGCACATTTACAGGATAATAACGTCAGCACCGCTAGGACGAGGAGACATTGGAGTCGGTCGCAAACCTTGCACGTCGATGAGCGCGGCCCTGTCGGACATCGCGAAGGCCCCGTAGGCGGCGGCCAGCCCAAGGCCGGGCACCATCATCTGCACGGGCTGGCCCTGGAGAGCAGCGCCCTCCAGTTGCTTCTGCGCGGGGCAGAGCTGGATCGACGCGCCTCTGGCCGCGTCCTGCGGCCTCTTACCCTGGAACGGCAGCACGCCATGGAGCTCCTACACGCATCATCACAGCAGCGCAATCGTTACAGTTCGAGACAAGATCCGGGGCTAACCGGTGCGCGAAGCAAAGGATTCGCGCCCGGCGCGGGGTGCTCAAGAGGCACTACCTTGGAGGGCGCGAGCACGACGGGGGAGGCGGAGGCGACGGCGAGGAGGGACAGGTCGCCCACCATCCCAGCTCAGCGCGAACCCTCGTCTCGCGCGCGGCAGCACGAGGAAGAGGAGGGGGGAGGGGAGCGGATAAATTCGCGGTGGAACGAGTGGAGGCGGCGCGGGCGGAGTGGCGTGCGCGCACGGGAGCTTGGGGAAAAAAACGACCTTTGGGAGGCGCGGCGCGGCCGGGTGGTGGGTGGATGGGAGAGGAAGATTCGCGAACAGACCGGGGACGCCGATATTTTTTCCTGCCGCAGACGCTATCTTGCAGTAAGGTTTGCTGCGGTTTATGACTTTTGGCTGAAATTTTAGAATTTTAGTTGTTTATGAAACAGATTATAGAAAAATAGATACACATTTGCAATTTTGGCTGGTACAGATGTTAAGCTTTTAATGTGTACTACGTTTAACTTGTAGACTCCGTCTTGAAAAAATACTCCGTTTAAAAGCTAGGTACTGTAGCGGCTGCGAAAAGCCACCTGGCTTATGCACAGCCGAACAGGCCCTGCATCCATCTTGGGTTTGTTCTTTTTTTACTGCGGCTTGTGACTTTTATACAAAGATGTTCAAAATCTTTACTTTGGTAAAATCAATATAGAGAAACAATTGGTGAGAATAAAATTACTCAAGACGGCAGCCAGCAGCCTTAACTTGTGACCATGGCAAAGTTGAAGGATTGTCTTCTCCTTTGCTTCCTCTCAAAATGCTCAAGACCAATCTATAAGAGAAAATGATAGACCATGTAATACGGTCTATGTTGATTTGTCATGAACCATTATTATTTGTGTAGAGTTGGATTTTGAATTTTGCAAAAAAATTGCAGTTTTTCAGAATCAGTTTTAGACATATCCATATCGGTCAGACTGTC
Organism: Bonia amplexicaulis; assembly: GCA_036346245.1. NCBI lineage: Eukaryota > Viridiplantae > Streptophyta > Magnoliopsida > Poales > Poaceae > Bonia > Bonia amplexicaulis. The sequence continues at coordinate 19,117,139 of CM070748.1, read as the reverse complement.
CAGCCTAGCAGTCTAATTGGCTATTGTCAGCGATCTGACCAGCTGACGCCAGTGGTCTGACCAGCACGTGTGTTACCTCGGCTGGAATTTTGGTAATTTAGAAATTTGGTCTTAGTTTGGATTGATTTGATCTAGATCAGTGCATATGTATTGCATGAAACATGTTTTGACTAATGTGGGTTAAATTATAAAGAACTTGTATCTGAAAATGATTTATTTATCTTTAGATGTGCAGAAGGCTTGAAGTCAACTATGGTCAATGATGAAGATTAGAGCTACGCTCATGGAGTAGCTGAGCCATAGAACGATCAAATATACCAAGTAAGATGGTTGAACTCAAACATGGCGCAAGGAAAGCGAGAAATATTGAAAGGAAGGTTCAAGCGATAGATTACACCATCTCGCTTAGTCGGTCCAATGAGGTGTATTTCGGTGCACCGAAACGAAATAGACTTACCAACGTATAACAAGCAGTGGTACACCTACACGTGGCAAGTATAGTGATTGCTTGCAATAAAAGATGGAGACTAGGTCAAGAAATGGTATTTGGTAAGATGGTCAAATACCAAAAACTATCTTAGATCAAAATCACGGCGTATGTGCTGCACTTGGAAAAGTGGTTTAGATCAAAGAGAAGCCGAGATGATCAAGTGGATCAAAGTATGAAGACTTGGCATATTCGGACTCATGTGCTTTGAAAAAAATGCATAAATTAGGTTTATGAGTAAAACCCGTGTTGTATGGGATTAACGGGTTTTCTCTATTTGTGCTATTGGATAATATCTATTAAGGTTAGATATAGGCTGGTTGCCTTATCTATTTAATGGATTAAGATGAAAACTTGCTAGTTAACTATCCAACCATTCTTCATTCTAGCCAAGTGTTCTAGGGTTAGGGTTTGAGAAGTGTGAGTATTATAGTGTGCTCGCTTGTCCTCTAGGTGGTGTCGCTATAAAATATTCATCCTCAAGTTCCAATAGATCAACTTTGTTTTTCACTCATGGAGTCTCCTTGATTTGGTTGATTGGCTCTTGTTTTTATTGGTTTTGATCTTCTCTCTCCCTTTCTTGATCTAATTGTATGCCAAGGACATATAACTGATGGAGATGACTCATAGAGATCAATCACATGTCCATCTAGGTATCAAGTTTTGTAAGTTCTTAACGTTGCCCTGTTTTACCTTGATTTTACCTCATCGTGAGATTTCTTGATCCAAGGTTTTTGCCTTGAATATTTATGAGTTCTTTCTTGATGTGATATGTGGAAAGACATCTAGAACCATCTTGGCCATTCTTCACCCATGAGCAAGTCATATTCTGAGTTTTAGGTTTTTGCCCGATTTTGGTACAATCTTACTAATTCTTGAGAAAGGTCTAAACTTTCACAAGGATTTATTCGGTCCTTGAATGGAATAGGTTCCTGGGACCTCAAGTAAGGTGTGTGCAAAATCTCATTTCATTTAGCTATGTATTTTTGGAATTTCACTAAAAGTGGTTTGGATTAAGTCTAATTTTCTATTCTGAGAAAGGGGAGCGGTCATACTGCTTTCAGGCCCAGTTGGACTGGAGGCCGATCAGACCGTCGTTTTTGCCAATCAGACCACCACAGGGACATCGGTCAGACCACCCTTCTGCCACCGGTCAGATCACCAGTGCAGGGTTTCAAGTCTTCGGCTTTTGAGTTTATTGGTTTGATTTTGGCTTCCAATCTTGATCTCAATAGCTCGGTAGCTATTAGAGTGAAGAATTGATGAATAATTAGAGAAAAAATTTGAAGACATCATCCATCACCCCTCTGTTGCCATACTGGTCCATAGAAAAAATAATTCAGAAACTACCATAACAATCGACTTCGCTTTAAGGATTGAACAAGACATTCTGTAAGCACAATAAAGTAATAAATAAAGTTTGTTTGATTGCAATCAAATAATAGAGGGAAGGAATGTTGATTTGGAAAGTTACAAAGATAGCAAATGTTGAAATTATAGATATTTTATTAATAGATGTACCTTTTGAACTGGTTACTCCCAAATTCCTACAAAGAAAACCCAAAAAATGGCCCACTACATGCCTCATGGGCGATTGACTTTGCTTTAAGGATTGGACAAGACATTTTATAATAATAATAAAGTAATAGTTACATGCTCGTGTAATATAACGGAAAAATAAATAACATACAGATATCACATCTCTGATGACCATAATCCAGTCATTGGTAATGTAACAACCCAAAATTGGGGCCATTTAAAATTTTAGATAATTTTGGCATTTGGCTCTTTTTCAAAATTTCCTTTTGGCTTTGAGGGTTAAATGAAAAACAAAATTTACAGTTGGAACTCAAATTATGACACAAATTCAAATTGAGTTCAATTCAAAATTTAGAATCCAAATTCACTGCAAATCAAGAATTGAAATTCAAAATTAAATCCAAAATAAAATAAAAAAATCAGAGAAAATGGAGAAAACTGTAATGGGCAAGCACAATCCCTTTTCCCCTTCCTTTCCCTCTTTTTCCAACCCACCGACCTTCGGCCCACTCAGCCTGCTGGCCCACCCCCTCCTCTCCCTTTCTTTCCTTTTCCTCTAGCTCAACGCGTGCCCGGCCTGCTCTCTTCCCCTCCCTTGCTCTATCGCTCGCTAGAACCCACCACGCCATGCCAGCTCACCATCACAAATGTTGATTGTGTCGCCGTCGCTTTCACACACACCACATCTGCCCGTGACATCACCGCCCTGTTGCCCACCTGATGCATTGAAGTGCACACAGCACTACGTGCTGCACTACCCTGGTGCTCCCACGCCGCTACTTCACCATGACAGCCACACCGACGACCAGTCCTTCCATCTCGTCGCGCACACCCTATCCTGTCGTAGCCCCTATGCCCATGCCGTTATGACACGAACCGCCACTGCTCCTCCACGATATGCCTCTGCCCATGCCATGCGCCACTCATGTCGCCCAATCACCCCGCCGGCTATAAAAGCCACCCTGAGTTTCACATTGCCTCCTTACACCTCCCTCTTCACTCCCCTTCGCTCAATCAAGCTCACCCTTCTAAAAACTCGCCAACACCATCATCTTCTTCCTCTCCGGCTGGAACCGCCCCTTCGCTGCCATTTCCTCTTCGGTGAGTCCTATTCTAATTATTTCCATCTAGAGCATCCTTATGCCTCCCTCTTACCATCCCTGTGAGTTCTCCATGCCTCGTATATGCTTACTAAGCCTAGGAATAGCTCAATGCACCGCTGGATGCTTGATTGCCTCGGAGGATGAGCTCTGCCACTTTTTGGTGCTATTGCGTCGCCAGTGCGGTTCACCGTCAGCTACGCTATCACCACTCATAGGACCGCTGAGGTCACGACAATCCATTTTGGGGGTTGCCGGAGCTCGCCATCGCCTACCTGACCGGCAATGAGCATGGTAATGAGTGCCTCCTCTATAAACAGAGGAGGAACACTGTAACCTAGTCATTAATTAAGGATTGTAATTAAATATAATTAATTATTATCATTAGTTTAAACTAATTAGCCACCGATACGTTGGCCCAGGTCATTAGAAATCAATTGTAAAGCTATGAGTTACTGACATGCGGGTCCTTCACTATGTCTTGGTCTACCTCTCTTTCATTTTACTTAAAGAAAATAATTTGAAAAGAAATTAAAAACCCTACAGGTGCCACTTGTCACTCACCATTATATTTTCCTCAATCAAAATAATTCAAAATTAAATTAAAAACCCAACTGGCCCCACATGTTAGCCTCTGAAGTATTTTTGAATAAGTAAATAAATCAAAAACTAAATTAAAATTGTGTTGCCTAACTATCAGTGAAACAATATCTCTCTCCTCTGTTTATTTTAGGAATTTTTCTTAATTTAAACTTTAGAAGGCTCGTTCTCACTCGTTTTAAATCTAAATCAAATAAAACTTATCTCTAAATTCATCTAAAATCAAGATCTTTTTAATGATGGTAAAATTATGAATTTTGAAGTTTGTTTACATTTTTATTTGAACTTATTTGTATTCTCTTGTGTTTATTCACTTCCTATCATAAATAGTTCACCTAGACTACGAAGCCTAAGAAGAGCAACAATTTGAGCAAGTTAACTGAAAAATTATTTTACATGCTTAGGTATAAATATCAGAAAAATGAACCTTCCTCACAGAGCGGTTTGCTATCAAGGCCCACCTCATTCAAGGACAAAAACGATGGGAAGAAAGCTCCATCACATGTTACATCATTTAAGAGTAGCTTTGATGAGTTCAATCCATTCAAGGTGATATTTCCTGGCTAAAAATGAGCAGATTTTGTTGCATTGTGTTCCCTGTAGATAATAATTCTTTGTGCTACCATTTGATCGATGGATACCTTTCATGTATTCTATTTGTTACAAGAGTTGGATGAAAGAATAAAATACTAGTTGAATGTATCGCATAGCCCAAAGGGCAATATATATTGTACATGAAATCAAACCCTAGAAACTAGAAAATGACGCTTATACCCTTAACACCCCCTCTCAAATGCAAGGCATATGCAATAGCATTGCATTTGGAAGGGTTTATACTAAAATAGGGAAAATCCAAAGTCCATGTCTCGAAGATGTTGTCGTAGCGTGCAGCTCTTGAAAAATTATGTCGAGTACCAACCATATGAAATTGTACAACAACCCAGAAAGCACAAAATGCAAGGACCGTTGAAGTAGAGGTAAGCGGGAGTAAAGTCGACCGCAGTAACATGACGAAGAGAGAGTGGAAGGTGACACAAATAGAGAGAGTTGTTAAATCAAGCCGAAGAGGGAGATAGAAACATAGCATCACAGATCAAAGCCCGAGGCGGCGGTGGCACAGTGCACAAGAAGAGCAACAGAGGCGTGGTACAGAAGAAGCGCGGCGGCCTTAGAGGCTCGGGGTGGTGGCTCAAAAAGAAGCAGCGGCATCATAAAGACTTCTACGATCTGCAACGGCTCAGAGAAAAGCGACGGCTGCGGCTATGCGAAAGGAAGGAGAGGACCACACACATCCGAGAGGATGGATCGTGGCTAGCAAATCAGTCAGCTGACTAACAAGAAATTTGTGGACTCGCACGGTATTGATGAACTGAAAGAGAGATGCTACAGACTTGGATGGACACAATGGAAGACTCAAAGGAAAAAAAAGACTCAAATTCAAAAGGCTACGGTTTAGAACAGCAACATCCAGCAGCTTGACACCAAAGACTAGAGGACCAGCCCCACACGAACTTCTTTCTCCCTTTTTTTCTTTCCTTTTTCCTTCTCTGCCCACCCATCTCCCCACTCTCTTGCACCCGCACACGCACCTCGCCGTAACCCTCGACATGATGTCCTCCGCGCCGCTGCCTAGGCCGGCCGACTAGGACAGTGACATGGAGACGCTCCCCCTTGACGCCGCCTCCGAGTACGGCCGGGGGTTACAAGAGTAGGATGAAAGGATAAAATGTTGGTTGCAATATATAGTGTACATAAGACTAAACCCTAGAAACTAGGAAATGAGGTTTATACCCTTAACACTATTATGTTGGGAGAGATACCTGTTTAGAGTTCTAAAGATTACACTATACTAGTTGATCATGTCATTTTCACTTTGCATTTTGCAAAAGGCAGGTTATGATTCTATGGTTTAAAATTTGTGCAGTGTAACTGGTTTATAATGTTACGTAGTTGCTAGATCACCTATTCGCAGAGTGTAAGCACCGTGGCGAGGCTCTGGTTGCTGAAGGAGTAATAACACCAAAAGATATTGAAGAAACAAAGTCAGGAAAAGTTGGCAGCGGAGTACTTAATGTTGGTTTGCCGGCATATGTGATTCTTAATGCACTCCTCCGATCTGCAAAGGCTAATTCGGATGGCCTAATTTTAAGTGAGTGAAATGGTTTTTGTCATCCCAAAGAAGTGTTATGACTTAGCTTGACTCGCCTTGTGAAATATGCAGGTGATGACTCTGAGATGACATCTGACAATAGGCCTAAAAATACAATCTTCGATTGGTTCTTTGACCCTCTGATGGTCATCAAAGAGCAAATGAAAGCTGAGAATTTTACAGAAGAGGAGGAAGCATACCTTAAAAAGCGAGTTCTGTTGATCAGTGATGCAAAGCGCCTCAAGGAGAGACTTCCTCATCTGGCATCATTGAATGAGCGAAAACAGGCAGAAATAGACGCATTTGCTCGGAGGTTCTTCTGTTCATGAGTTTTCCCATTTGTAAAATGCAATTGCTCCTTTTATAATTTTGTTTATCCTATGCAAGATTGCAAGGAATCACAAAGTCGATATCAAGGTAACTAACTCTGTATAAAGAGTTGACACTGGTGCATGAGCTGACCCCAGCCGCTCTTGTATGAATTGCATGCTGCAAAATACTATAATTTAGAAGTCAAGCTTCCTCCTTTTGTATCATTCATGCCCCACAATGAGATGTGCATTTTGGTATATGCTGTTTGATTTGTTGTTCTTGCGTAGTTTTGGACACCTAACCAGTAATTTGATGCTCTGCTACTTTGGTGTCTTACCATAGTTGTTGCGCTAAATGATTTGTGAAGAGACTTGTATGTTTGATAACATGTCACATGTCACATCTCAGGGGGAAGAGCTATGCATACACAAGGATAGCCTGGCCAATCACCAAGCTGAAATAGGTAAGTTCAAAAGAAGTATAGGATTACCTAAAAGCAGCGATCTGGACATGCAGTATTACGACTATGATCAGAAATCTGCAAGGATGTGTCACGGATGAAGATCCAGATGATATCCGCATTGTTCCGACAATTGCCGGAGTTGCTCCGCCCGCCGGAGCTTCACTTGGTCTGCCTGCAACCACACACACACAGATACTAGAGAGAACACAAGGAGATGCTATTTTGGCGCAGCAACTGAGCTGCTTTTCTGTTGTTCATTCATCTCTTAAAAAACAATCAACATGCAAAACTAACAGACCGTAACTTACGCACCGTGCGGCATGCTCCTCCACAAGCTGTGCTAACCCACAACTCTCAAATCATGCCGCACGTCACGGATGAAAGAATGACTGATTCAAACATAATTAACGCGCCCAGAATAACCTTTGGGCTCACAACAAAACAACTGACAGACTCTTGCAAATAAAACAGCAGATAACATATGTAAACAAAACCTGGAATTACTTATCAATCTCCTCCTAATTCCGGCGTTGTTCACTTGAGCTTGGTGACTCCTATCCGTTCACGAAGCTCCTGGAACTTTGACCTTCCAAGTGGTTTCGTCAGGACATCCGCCAGCTGCTCTTGCGTTCTCACAAAATCCAACTCAATTCCCCCGTTATCAACACATTGTCTAATATAGTGAAACTTTGTGTCAATATGCTTACTCCTATCATGGAGTACGGGATTTTTGCTGAGTGCAATAGCAGACATATTGTCCATCTTCAGTTGTGGCGGAGACACCTGGACTCCAAGAATATCACTGAGTAGTCGACGGAGCCAGACCCCTTGACATGTCGCTGCTGCTCCAGCAATATACTCCGCTTCGCACGATGATAATGCGACTACCCGTTGTTTTTGACATTACCAGGTTACTGGATTTCCTCCGAGGAAAAACACAATCCCTGTTGTGCTCTTTCGGTCATCCACGTCACCTGCCATGTCACTATCGCTGTATCCAACTAGACTGAGTTCGGCATCTTCCCTCTTGTAGACCAGACCATAGTCAGTCGTGCCTGCCACGTACCTGAGTAAATGCTTCATTGCTACCATATGCTCCTGCTTCGGTTCTTCCATGAAGCGACTCAAGTAACCCACTGCAAATGAAAGGTCCGGTCGGGTGTGCAGTAGATACCGTAGACTGCCAATTAGGCTACGATACATTGTTGCGTCTACTGCTGCCGAAGGACTTTGCTTTGATAGTTTCAACCGTGTCTCCATTGGTGTAGTACAGGCATTGCAGCTGCTCATCCCAGCCTTCTCGAGTAATTTCACTGCATAACTCTTTTGACCCAGCTCAATGCCATGTCGCCCCTGTCTCACCTCAATGCCGAGATAATAAGACAGAGCACCAAGATCACTCATTCGGAAGAGTGTTTTCATCTCCTTCTTGAAGGTGTTGATCTCATCAGTGGACTCCCCTGCAATAACAAGATCATCCACGTAGACTCCCACTACCAAACGTGTACACTTGACACCACGCGTGTACAGTCCATGCTCACATTCACTTCTGACGAAGCCGAGCTCATGCAAACTCGCATCGAGTTTTGCATTCCACGCCCGTGGAGCTTGTCGTAACCCATAGAGAGCCTTGTGGAGTTTGAGAACCATCTGCTCACATCCAGCAGCAAAGAACCCTGGTGGCTGTGCAACATATACTTCTTCCATCAACTCTCCGTTGAGAAATGCAGTTTTGACGTCCATGTGATGCACATACCAGTTACGGTTTGCTGCCACAGCTAGCACCACTCGCACCGATTCTATCCTTGCAACCGGTGCAAACACCTCCTCGTAGTCTATCCCTTGACGTTGCACATATCCCTTGGCGACGAGTCTGGCCTTGTGCTTTACAACCTCACCATGCTCATCGCGCTTAAGTTTGAATACCCACTTCAAGCCGATGGCACGGTGTCCAGGGGGAAGATCCACCAAGGACCATGTTTTGTTCTCTTCAATAGAGGCCATCTCCTCCAGCATTGCCATTCGCCACTCCTTAGTCTGCTTCGCCTCCTCAACGGTTGCCGGTTCATCACCCATTGCCACCAAAAGCTCCTCGGTCAACTGCCGCTCGGCCAGACCAGGAGGTGAAGCAGCTCCGAGTACATTGTCCATGGTGCGAAAACGAAGTGGTGCATCATCATGATCGGCATCCAAATCGGGTTCGCCTGATGGTGGCGATGCGAACTCGATGCTGGCTCCAGCCGGCACAGGAGGTGTGCGGGGCTCAGACCCGCACGTGGGCATCGCCGCACTAGCTGGTGATGATGTTGTTGCCGTTGTTGTACCTGGGGAGGTTGGTGTAGCAGGGAGGCTGGTGCTGCCATGATCTCTGGAAGCCTGCACATATTCAACAAAGAACGGCTCGTTGTCGTCATCTGGCCCAGCTCCTTTGTCAACGCCCCAGTCCCAGGAACGAGTCTCCTCAAACACTGCGTCCCGTGAGATATACACGCGTTTTGTGACTGGATTGTAGAACCTGTACGCCTTGGATCCTTGTTCATACCCAACAAACACCATGGGCGTGCTCCGGTCATCGAGCTTGGCAAGGTGCTTCCCTGCTGTCTTCACGTGCGCCACACACCCAAAAGTGCGAAGAAAATGTACAGGTGGCTTGCGCCCATGCCATACCTCATATGGTGTCTTCCCTTCAACACTCTGGGTGGGAGCACGGTTCAGAATGAACACTGCTGTGGTCACTGCTTCTCCCCAGAACCAGCCTGGCAGTGACATCGCCTTCATCATGCTCCTGGCCATCCCCATCACCGTCTGATTTCTTCTTTCTACCACGCCATTTTGTTGTGGCGTGTAAGGTGCTGTAAGGTGCCTCTGGACGCCTTGCTCGGAGCAGTAATCACTGAATGCCCGCGCTGTGAATTCGCCTCCCCGATCAGTGCGCAGTGTTCCCAACTTCCGTTCTGCAATAGCCTCAGCTCCAGCCTTGAAACGAACGATGGCAGCAGCCGCCTGATCCTTGGAGCTCAATAGAATGAGCCACATAAATTGGCTCAGATCGTCGACGAGGAGAAGAAACAGCTTGTTTCCACTGGGTGTTGGTGGAGTCACAGGACCGCAGATGTCGCCGTGCACAAGCTCCAGCTTGTGTGCTGCACGGTACTTGGCTTCACTTGGGAACGCCAGGCGCCGTTGTTTCCCAGCGAGACAGCTATCACAGACTTGATCGACATGATCAATTTTCGGCAGCCCTCGCACCATCTGCTCCTGTGACAGCTTACGCAGCCCCCTGAAGTTGAGGTGGCCGTATCTAGCATGCCAGCGCCATGCCGCGTCTGTTCCCACCGCTGCCAGGCACACTGGCCTCCCGATGTTCAGTGCTAGAACATAGAGACGGTTTGCCGAGCGGTGCACTTTGGCTAGCAGGCGCTTCTTCTGGTCCCAGATCCGGAGTACTCCGTTTTCGATCAGGATCTTGTACCCATCTTCGTCAAGCTGCCCCAGGCTGATGATGTTGGCGGTGAGGCGTGGGATATGATACACTTTGGTGAGTGCCTGGTGCTCCCCGTTCTTGCACGAGAAGAGCACCGTCCCACAGCCTTCAATCCCGACCACGGATCCGTCCCCGAATCGGACGGTGCCTTGCACGCCGGAGTCGAGCTCGGTGAAGGCCGAGCGCTCGCAGGTCATGTGGTTAGTAGCGCCCGTGTCGAGGATCCAGCGGGTGAGGTCTCCCTCCTTCTTCCCTCCAAGCTGGACGAAGAGCTTCCCTTCCTCCAGATGTACAGCCGACGCATGTACCGGCGGCGCAGTACCTCCTCCCTCCTTGTTGCTTGGTTGGCCGTAAGAACTGACAGCTTCCACTCGAGTCGATGAACAAGCCACCGGAAGGGTTGCCGAGCAAGTCGCTGGGGGAACCGCCGAGCAGACCGTCGTGGGGGCCGCCGTCGGGGCCGCCGAGCAGACCTCCGAGGGGGCCGCCGCTGCCGAGCGGAGAGCCGCCGAGGGGGCCGCCGCCGCCGAGTGGGAAGCCGCCGAGTGAGCCAAGCAAATCGCCAGATCTGAGCAAATCGCCTGTGTTGGCACATTTTGGCACTGTGTCGGTGGAGTGGGGAAAGTGTCCTTGAAGATGTCTGAAACGGTAGCTAGCATTAAAGTATCTTCGGACACCTCCTCCACCTGGACAGCGTGGGACTGTTCATCCCTTTGTTTCTTCCGACACTCACGAGCCCAGTGTCCCGTCTTCCCACAGTAACGGCACTGGTCACCGGCGACTGAAGTTCCGCCGGCGCTGCTCCCTCCACTCGTTCTCGGTGGCCGGAATCCTCCTCGGGCTCTGCCATCTCTGCCGCGCCCACGACCACGGCCCCTCTTCTGGCTGGACACGGCACCCTTTCCGCGCTCCGGTTGGCCATCGCCGGAGAAGTGTAGCCGTGCAGTTACTCGGGCAATTAATTCTTCTTCTGTGAGATTCAATCTTGCCGAGGACGACCCGCTGCTCCTGCCAAGATTGTGGCGCTCCTCGTCGCCTTGAGCCGCCCTATCAGCTCTTCGACGGAGAGCTCACTGAGATCGAGAAGAGTCTCGATCGACATTGCGATTTGTTCATACTTCGGAGGAACCGCTTGAAGAAACTTTCTGACGATTTCCTCCTCCGTGTGGCCCTCGCCAAGGATCGCAAGTTGATGTGCGATCCCGTTGATGCGGATGCCAAACTCGTCCACGCTTTCGCCATCACGGAATGTGAGTCCGTCGAACTCACGGCGGAGCGTATTTGCCTTGGCCTTGCGCACACGCTCCACTCCAACATGCATGGATCTTATCGAGTCCCATGCTGCCTTGGCCGTCGTCTTGCTTGCGATCATCCCCATCATCTCCATCGGGACGGCTTTCGCAATCGCCTCAAGAGCCATCCGGTCTTCAATGAAGTCGGTGGTGCCGACGCTCGCCGCCACCCACAGGCCCCGTGCCTGCAGCATGACGCGCATGAGAGCCGCCCAATCGTAGTAGTTCGTCTTCGACAGGATCGGGAAGGAGCCGCCGCTGCTGATCTCCTTGGTGACTCGATGGATCACCAGCCCGCGTTCGGTACCGCCACCACCGTTTCCACCACTCCCCGATGGTGGTGTGGACTCCTCCCGAGTCCGTCGTGGTGGCGACGAAGAACGTCGGCGCGGCATGGTCGTCTACTCCAGGTACGGTGGCTCTGATACCAATTGTTCCGACAATTGCCGGAGTTGCTCCGCCCGCCGGAGCTTCACTTGGTCTACCTGCAACCACACACACACAGATACTAGAGAGAACACAAGGAGATGCTATTTTGGCGCAGCAACTGAGCTGCTTTTCTGTTGTTCATTCATCTCTTAAAAACAATCAACATGCAAAACTAACGAGATCAGTAACCACGCACCGTGCGGCATGCTCCTCCACAAGCTGTGCTAACCCACAACTCTCAAATCATGCCGCACGTCACGGATGAAAGAATGACTGATTCAAACATAATTAACGCGCCCAGAATAACCTTTGGGCTCACAACAAAACAACTGACAGACTCTTGCAAATAAAACAGCAGATAACATATGTAAACAAAACCTGGAATTACTTATCACGCATGACCGGACTTGAAGCCTAGAATGAGTAGAATCTGAACAGATATTGCCTAGAACAAAACAATAAGATAAAAAGGAATGCCATTAAGAAATGAACAGATATTAACAACATTTCGAGTTAAATTTCCATTCCACATTCAGTGCGTTTGGTGTTACATTAAGAAATGAAGAATTACAGATTTGTGCTTTGTAATCGTGGAAGGAACAACAACATACTCGATCTAGCAGACTGGGAAGGTAATGTAGCTAAATGACCTGGCTACAGCAAAGCTAGAAGTACTTGTCCATTAAACATGCTGAAGAAACACTGCAGATCTCAACATGAACGAGCATCTGAAACATCACTGTGCTTTCTTCATGGCATCTTTAGCTTGCCCCTTCTTGCGGATCTTGATGCACATGCCCAGACGTGCATTATCTACAATGGACTCGGGAAGAATGGAGATCAAGAACCACAAGACAGAGTGTGGCCAGTACGGTGTGCACCTCGGCTCATAGCCAATGTGACGAACAGCGGCACGGGCATAGGTGTCGGCCGATGGGACAAGGAAGGAAGATTTCCTGATGGATGCCATCTTTGTTGCCACGTACAAGGGAACCTGAATATATTGCAAAAGTCAAGCTATAGCAAAACAGTTCATACAGAAGACAAAACAATGTACCTAACAGCGACAGGCATGAGAAACTATTCAGACGATTCATTTTCGTTTCTCATTTACATATGCCATCGACCTACATGTCTGTTTGATCAACGATGGAGCAGTTTAGAGGACTGAATTCTTGAATGATCAACGAGCAGAGGCAAAAGGTAGGTACAGCTTGATAAAACAGAGAAACAAGATTAAGTAATTCAGTTAAAGACGAGAAAATGGTGATTTTATTGACAATGCCTTAGTTGGCACAGAGTCACATCTATATGTAACGCTTGACATACATACTTAGCGGTCCGCAAATTCTAAAACTTAATTTGTGAACACCATCACATCAGATTATTTCTATCATAATATATAGTTACAGGAAGTTGAGCAGAACAGCTGATGCATTCCGTTGTTTCATTTGAAATTTCGGTTGCACAGATATAGATATGTAAAAAAAGCAAAGAGGCAGTTAGCTAATTCATGGCAATAAAAATTGGAAGTCTATAGCATGAGTAACTAGACAACTTGGCTAAAAACTTAAAAACCAACATTTCATTTCAACATCACAAAAAATCTGCCAGTGAGTTCAAGAAAGCTGCATAAAAGAGAGCTAATTAGACAAAGGGAGACTAGCTGTTACCTGGCATTGCACATCAATACCCTTGCTCTTGTACTCAACATAAAGGCATCTTGAGAATTGGTCAATGTACCTGATAAGCAAAAAAAAAAAGGTCTCAGTAACCTATTTTTATGAACATCAGTGACTCGAAATGAAAAAAAAGACCACTGTTATCAGAAACATCGCAGGCCAATCCCTCTGAAATTGTAGAAATATCCATAATAATACAGGACAAGCAGTTCCATACTTCCATTCGCACGGAAAGGGTATAGGGCCACTTTTAGCTTGCATTAAGCTGTATGTTGTTCACATGATTATATTCATCTTTCCCAGCTAAGTATCTACACTATAGCACCAAGAAATAAACTCACAAAAAGGGAGAAAAGGTTCAAAATCTTCATATGCAATAGTGATGTGCTAATATGTTACATGACTACTGTGATACTTCTTGATTTTGATTCAAGATGAACCATATCCCAGGAGAACAGATTCTCAAGTATGCCATAGCATATAGTAATTGCAATAAACCCATGGAAACAACCCCAAATCCCCAAACAGTACACGAATTTCCCATGTGAGTATGAAAAAAATAAGCTGTGCCTAGGTAGACATTACAAAAAAGTGCAATTCTTTGCAAACAATCTAGTCACAATTTGCTAATGACACATCCTTCTAACGCACTAACAGACCGATTTCACACCAGATCTCAACACACTAAAACATATATCAAGCTAATAATCCTAACTTTGATACAATTCCAGTCTCCAAGACTCCAACTAGTTCTATACTGCACATCTAACTCCTACTTCTAGACTGGCATCAAAATCTGATATGAGTATGACACGAGAACTAGCAACTGACACAAAGCGAACACCTAAGAACACAAAGCGAAGTAGTAAATTCGACGATAAGGCGGCGAGAACTCACGCTTTGGTGGCGGCGTAGACGGAGTAGAGCGGATCGGATGGCACGACGGAGGCGGCGCCGGAGCCGATGTTGACGATGACGCCGCGCTTCCTCTCCACCATGCCCGGGAGAACGGCCTGCGTGACCCGCGTGACGCCCTCGACGTTGACCCGGATCAGGCTCCGCATGAGCTCCTCGTCCACCTCGTGGAAGTAGCGGGCGTACGGGTAGGAGACCCCGGCGTTGTTTACTAGCACGCCCACGTCGAGGCCCCGGATGGCCTCCTTGAGCCCCTCCACCCCGGCGGCGAGCCCCTCGCCGGCGAAGTCGAGCACGAAGGTGCGGACCTCGGCCTTGGGGTGCTTCGCCCTGATCTCGGACGACACCACGGCGAGCTTGTCTGGGTTGCGGCCGACGAGCACGAGCCCGAGCCCGGAGGCCGCGAGGCGGAAGGCGATGGCGCGCCCGATGCCTTCGGTGGCGCCGGTGACGACGGCCCATGGGCCGTAGCGGCGGCGCAGGGGCTTGCCGGGGCGGAGGAACGCGGCGTAGACCCAAAGCGCGAGGCGCACGGCGGCGCGGGCCGCCACGAGGAGGCCGACGGCGGCCAGGGCCAGCGCCCACGCCGGCTGCGCGCGGAGGAACTCGACGTGGGCGCACGTGCCAGCCATGGTGGCTGCTCTCGCGGGGATTTGGGCGGAAGCTGGGAGCTGAGGTGCTGCCGCGTCGAGCACTGGAGTGAGTGTTCGATGAGGGGCGGAGCGTTATATAGCGGAGGGGCGGGTCGCCAGGATCCACATGTGTTGGTGGAACTGGTGTACCAGCTCAAACGCTCAGCCAGAAAGTGGTTAGTAAGTTGTAGTTCTTTTCTTGTCCTAATAAAAGAACTCATGCCGACAGGTGGGCCGTACGGTATCTCCGATCATCTTCCTTAGATATCTCCACCGTGGATTCCCCTCCTTTGAACCCTAACACCGCCCTCACCTCCCTCGTATCGTGCCTCCTCCTCAGCGACACCACCACTTCCTCCCCCTACGGCACCACCGCCACCTCCACATCCCTCCAGTCTCTCCTCTCTGCACCGCCTATCCTCCCACCTCAAGGTCTGTGTCATCCTCTTGCTTGCCATCGCTTCTCACCTTGCCTCCCACGCCGTTGTAAGATCAAGAATAACTGGCTAGAGGGAGGTGAATATGAGATTTTTGAATTATGTTGGCTAAACCATAATTTGTAGCAAGTGTGAGCTAAATCAAAAACCTTTTTACATAATTAAGGCCAAAATACTCTACGCTTAACTAAGGCACCATAAGCAATATCAATACTAGATACACTTCTAACTATACAATCCAATTCAATACAAGTGCTAGAAATGTAAATGCGGAAAGTGAAGACAAAGAAATAAACCACAATTACTAAGCGCAATTTTTTTCGGTGGTATCGAATACTTACTGGTCTTCACTAGTCCATATTGCGATAAATTCAAATGGATTGGCCCGGCTCCATAAATTAAGCCTCATGTCAACTAAGGTTTCTCTTCCTTCACTCTGGAGATGACGAGCACCACACCACTCACAACAGTGTTGGGTTTCTTCACAAGCTTCCATGAAGATGTCACCGCACAACTTACTCTAAGCCATCTAGGTGTCGGCAACCACTAAAAGTAATGAATCAAAGCGCTTGTTTCAAGATTTTTAAATGCCACAAAGATCAACTAATGATGTAATACACTTAAATGCTCTCAACTACCTCAAAATATGAACATGAAGCAAATGAGTAGTAGAGAGTGTATAAGTGGCTTAAGGATATTCAATGAGGTTAAGAAGAGAGCCTCCACCCACTAGAGGGCTTGTTCGGCAGGTGACAAGTCGGACAGCTTTTGATTTTTGCTACAGTACCTAACTTTCAAACGGAGTATTTTCTCAAGACTGGGTCTACAAGTTAAACGTAGTACACGTTAAAAGCCCAACATCATGCATCACCAAAATCGTAAGTGAGTATCGGTCACTTCAGAATCTGTCTGTAAATGTACCAAAATTTAAAAATTTCAGCCAAAAGCCATAAGCCGCAACTAAAAAGAACACCCCTAGAATGACAGTTGGGGTCGAAATCCGTAAAAATCAGGAATTACAGAACTACCGTCATGTAGTGACCGGTACTACCACACCTTTTATTCAACGGCTATTTGATGTTTATTAAATGCATAAAACTAGCTATTACTTTAAATATCGGTAGTACTGCCCTCATAAGGTCTGGTAGTACTGATCGTGTAGTATTACCACACCTCAACTGCGGTAGCACCGATTTCCAAAGGAGGAAAAATGCTCCAAAATATAGCTCTCTAAAAATTAGCTACCGCCAACTAGATTTCGGTACTACCGATTTTTTGTAGTACCGCCAACACCATGTGGTCATACTACTCTGTGGTACTATCGCGAAACACATGTGGTAGTATCGATTAAAGGAATGTCAAATGAGTACATCTCTGAAAATTAGCTACCGGTATGTAATAGCTGGTAGTACCGATGCAACGGTACTACCGTTCAAAGATCTGCGGTTATACCGGTTTTTACAAGGAAATTCAGAGAGGGTTCAAAAAAATATTCGGTGGCTCGAGTATAGAGTGCTATGAAAATACAGTCGTGGTTCGAGTTTTATGATTTTTTAATATCTATTTTGTTTTTTACTGCTGCAATTGACTGTTAAAATTGAAGAAATGTGCAGACTTTTGTCAGATTTTGTGGTCATTTTAGTAGAATTCAGTATAGAATGATGTGAAAAAAATAATGATGTGCCCTTGGTTGGCATTATGTGCTGGGCATGTCGATTCTGACAATATCAACTCGACATGCTAGGATAATATGATTTTTTTCCGTAACAAAGCACGGGCATTCTGTGCATACATTTGACTGTCTGTAATATTAGAGGTAGATCATATAGTCAAGAAGAAACAATTTTCTATTCCTTTCAGGAAGAATATATAACTGCAACATAATACTTACTCCTAGGTTTTGCTTTTTGTTGTAACGCATAGGCACAGGACTAGTAATATTACAATTTAGCTATCCATAAGACTGGTGTACCAGCTCAAACGCTCAACCAAAAAGTGGTTGCGTATTGCCTTGGATTCTTATAGTTAGGGCATGTATAATAGTACAATTCAGTTGTCCATAAGTTTATACCACATATGATTTTAGGTAATATAAAGAGAGAAAGATGTTGCCTACTATTTAACAGACGATTTTATATACAGCTTTTTATTATGTATACAATTATATAGACAACTATATAAATAACTTATAAATTGTATAATGTCATGACAGACAACTATATATACAACTTACTGTATGGATTATCTTTACTTCTATCTACAGATGACATGAATGTGTATTATATACAACCGTCATCTGTACCATTGTCCATACCCTTACAGGTGAAACGAGTCTAGTAGTATCCTAGTAGGAATAGAATATTGGTCAAGTTATTTGTATTCATTTTTTAAGTTCAGTTTGGATACGGATTATTAACCTGAAACTCCCATTATTAATCTACTTACGCTAACCTAAAAAATACTAATTCAACACTAAATTAAAAACAGTGACAAACTAATTAGATATGCTACGAAGGACTTGGTATGGGAAAATCTAAACAATTTTACAGCCTAGTACCGGCTCAAGTTCTTCAACCATAAAACAGTGGCACATCTCCTTGGAGTGTTTCCGCTTTTCACTCTAGAAAACTGCTTATGTTAGGTTCAAACTTTGAATCAGTCATATGGCAATTAACTAGTAGTCTGATTTGCCCTGTTGATTATAACCCACTGATGTTTTTAGATTTGAAAATTTGTTTAACCCACTGAAGAAAACGTTGAAAATTTAATTTGTTTTCTTCTTGACTGAGCCTCTTGACATGTGAGTCTGTTGGGTAATTGGAATAAATTTTTTGATGAGGTTAGCCACACCAATACGCATTGCCTCACCCGTTTCTTTGAGAGAAGTTGTTGCACTGGTTTGCACAACAAATTAAGCTGTGGAACCTGCAGCCGAGACGAACTTCACGAGTCCAAGTCAAAGGACAGTTAAAAAGGCTATCTTTACATGGGTTAGAAGTACGGCATGGACGCTATCACGAGAGACTAGCAACTTAGCTATACACTTTATACTTGGATCACACTCTTTGGACATGATTAACGACACAACAAATAGTACCTAGCTGTGTTCAGTTAGGATTTTTTTTTTATGGTTTTTGGTTTTTTCACTATAACTGACTTATTTTATACGATATCAGCTAGTAGTTTTTTTGACATAATTAATAGAGAAAACATGTTATCTTATTACAGACATTGAAAAGGAACATGAAAAAAAAAGAAAAGTTAAAAAAAGCTAAAGACCATAAAAACGAAATTAAGAAATATTGGAATAGTGAACTAGAATTCAGAAGCTAAAACTACAATGAGCAGGACCTAAACCGTTTACTTATTTGGTATGCTCGCATCATAACGCGACATATGATTTTTTGTTACTCTTATGCAGCATCATTCCTAGTGCAAATTATTCACAACATAATACCAGCATCTAAATTATTCATCTCACAGCTGGTTCAACAGAAAGGGGCTGATGAAGTTTCCACAGAAAGAGAAGCGTTTGAGATAGATTTATTTTACATTATAAATAGCATTGTAGCTATGTTTTTCTTCAAATTTAGCTATAATCTATTTTTATAAATTTAGTCTCTTCCTACACTTATGGAGCTAGGTACCCGCAGACTTGCCGAGCTCCAGTACCTCAGCAGCTCCTGCTGCCGAGCACCCCTACATCAGTAGGTAATTAACGCCCTTGATTAACGCTTATTAAAGCACATCATCAGCACTAATTAAATATAATTAGCATTAATTAACACCCAAGGTCCGTACAACGGTCCAGATTTATCAGCCACCAAAAAAAATATTTGGTTTCTGTGTCGAGGGTACAGCCGGTTCACGGGTACGTGGTGCACCAGGAGCGCGCTGTCCCGCCTCGGCTCGTGACGGGGACAGGGAAAGCGGACGTCGGGGGTTTGATGAGCTGAAATCAGGGGGAACGTCCGTGTCGAGGTGGTCACGGATAGCCGGCGGCCGGAAACGCGGGCGGCACAGTCCTCCATCCAAATCCAACCGTCCACTGCACCTCTTAATTCGCCGGCACGGCAGGGCGCCACACGACGGAGCGCCGCCCTGGGCCGGTGGCGTGGAGCATTGATTGGATGTAAACTGGTAAAAGACCTCGTTCAAAGTAGTTTTTAGTTTCTAACCTTTATAAAAAGACATTTTAAATAAATTGGTTTCTTAATATGTTTTTTTATTGTTCATCGAGATATAATGCTTTTTGTATAAATTAATGTCTATTCTAATCAAAACTTAGCAGAGAATAACATCTTAATTTAGACGAATAGACTGTCTTAAAATATTCTATTTAAAAATTAAATATTATAATAAAATTAAAATCGTTTTTAGAAACCGAAAAGATGGAGAAGCCGGGGCGGACGAGAGAACTTTTGGTTGGAGGCTTGGAGCGTGTCCCATACCGAAGTATGACCCGTGACCATGCTTTTTCCTTGAAGAGATCCATGATTCCGTGTAATAGTAACAATTGATGTGACGGTAATGGTCGGTGCTTGTTTCTTGTGTGTTTCGTTGTACGGGCGTATGTCAATGTGAATGCTATCTTGGACCTGGACCACCTCGTTACTTCTTGTGGTCGCTAACGAAACAGTATAAAAAAAACTAACCAGAGAGAGCTAATAAGAATGAGTGGATCTTCTGCTCACTTATATCTGTTGAGCTAATAAGTTAGATCTTCTGCAATACATAGTCATATGTCATAAAGATTTAATACATGAGCTTTAACCATTTGCAAAATACATTCGTAAATGCAAGCCTCATGTCAACATGAGCTAGACGATGTGAGGATAAACCATCAACACATGATGAGACTCAAACTACTAGACATAACCCCTCTTAATAATACGGTACATATACTAGTAATCCGGTCTTCCAACCAAACACCAAGACCAGTAAAAGATTAGGAACATCCTTAGCACTAGCTAGTCATATATTTACCTTGGGTAGATCGTCTTGACATGCATCAACTCATGATGCATTCTTCTCATCAACTCTATCATCACATGATAGACTTTGCTTGATCAACACATGATCATCTTCATGCATCAACTCATGACGCATCATCTTCTTGACGGCCTTCAACACATGAAGCCATCTTCTTTTTGATAGCCTTCAACTCATGAAGCCATCTTCTTAATCGCCTTCAACACATGAAGCTATTTTCTTCTCGCATCTTGACTTGATGATCTTCAACACATGAAGTCATCCTAAGTCATCTTCATTTGTGGAACCTAACATATTCATCCAACTCATGAAAATTGTTAGTCCACAAAACAATTGACATCAATTACCAAACTTCACCATTAACACATAATAAAGGGAATAGATTCAACAATCTTCCCGTTTTGGTAATTCATGACAATCTCAACAAATAATGAGATAAATAATTTGTTTTACGAGTATACAACTTGCACATAACAATTTGTATACTCTAAGATAATCTTTAAACAAAGTTTACTTATCCGGTTGTCATTAGTTATTCAACCATTAACACATAATAGAGAAGTTAGATGACAACTCGATTACACATGAGTATATATGAACTACACAAGCTATATATACTCAAGAATGTATTTCAAAGTAAAGATCACAAATACGCATATTGAAAGAAACATGAATCAATACTCATGAAACTCCAAAACATAGAGAGGGAGCTCTCCCAAAATGTGTGCATACAAGTATATATAAAGAAAGACATATGCACATATTCATTTTGAACAATTGGTGGAGTTCAATCTATATTTTGGATCTAAGGAATGCATTAATATATGAGAGTGATTTCGAATGCATACCTCTTTTGATTTCACCTTTTCATCCAAATGAGACTAAGCATAAATAATACTCAAACAAACATATTAGTCTCATATATGCATTTGTTATTATCACAAGACAATATAATGGTATTTGTTATTATCATTAAAATCTAATTATGGCATTTGTCATTAACACCAAAACTAACTTAAGCTGAGCTTAATATTTCAATCTCGCTCTTAATCAATTTAATCGGAGCTTGATCTTTCAATGGGGTAGAATGAAAAATTTCTATCCTACCCCTTGATAATTATAAAAGATGAGGGTACATTGGTACATTCTTCTATACTATTAGGTCTAATACATACTGAACCAGTTGCAAGGTTCAGTCACAAGGGGTTAGGCCACCCCTACAACAGTATTCACTCGACAGCAAGCGTGAAGATCCCGATGGACGAGCTGACGTGACCAACTATCCTAGCCCCTACCAGCAAGCATGAAGGTCCCAATGAACGAGCTGATGCAATTGGTAGCTCCAGCCCTTCTGACGTCGAGGCTACGGACATGTCGTTGTGGTCCTATTCCGACATGGTTCGAGCTGCCCCTCCGAGGCGATGCCTATAAGGAGGGCGGCGTAGTCCCGTGACGCAATCGAAGGCGCCTCGCTGAGATCGAGCTTTCGAAGTGGGGTCGTCGGAGTCTCACGAAGAGGTTGACGAATTCGGCGAGAAGACAAAGCTGTGATGCGCGCTCCGTCCTGCACCCTTCGGACTTGGCGTCAACGAAGTCGGCGACAAGATGAAGCTCTGACACGTACGCTCCGTCCCGTACCCTTCGGACTTGGCGTCGATGAAGTCGGCGGTGAGCTGAAGACTTGCACGTGCGCGCTCCGTCCCGAACCCTTCAGACTTGGCGTCGACGAATTCGGTGGCAGGACGAAGACTTGTGAGCGTGCGGTCCGTCTCGCACCCTTCAGACTTGCGTCGACGAAGTCAGCGAGGAGACGAAGCTGTGATGCGAACGCTCTGTCCCACACCTTTCGGACTTAGCGTCGACGAAGTCCGCGGTGAGTCGAAGACTTACGCGCGCGCTCTGTCCTGCACCCTTCGGACTTGGCGTCAACGAATTCGGTGGACGGCCGAAGACTTGTGCGCGCGCGGACCGTCCCACACCCTTCGAACTTGGCGTCGACGAAGTCGGCGGGGAGACGAAGCTGTAACGCGCACACTCCGTCCCCACCCTTCAGACTTGGCGTCGACGAAGTCGACTGCGAGATGAAGCTCTAACGCGCGCGCTCCGTCTCGCACCCTTCAGAATTGATGTCGACGAAGTCAGTGGTGAGACGAAGCTTTGACGCGCGCTCCGTCCCGCACCCCTCGGACTTGGTGTCGACGAAGTCGGCAGTGAGACAAAGCTTTGACGCGCACTCTGCCCCGCATCCTTCGGACTTGGTGTCGAACGAAGTCAGCGGTGAGACGAAACTTTGACGTGCGCGCTCCGTCTCGCACCTTTCGGACTTGGTGTCGATGAAGTTGGCGGTGAGACGAAGCTTTGACGTGCTTGCTGCGTCTCGCACCCTGCGGACTTGACGTCGACGAAGTCAGCGGTGAGACAAAGATTTTACGTGCACGCTCCGTCCCACACCCTTCGGACTTTACATCGACGAAGTCAGCGATAAGCCGAAGCTTTAACATGCACGGTCCGTCCCGCACCCTTCGGACTTGGCGTCGATAAAGTCAGCGGCAAGACGAAGACTTGCGCGTGCAAGAGTCGTCTACGATCACGAGGTGGTCAGACGAAGTCTCGACCGCAAGGCGATCGAATGAAGCGTCTGCGACCGCTAGGTGGTTGGACAAAGTCTCGACCTTGAGACAATCGGACAAAGCGTCTACAACCACGAGAAGGTCCGACGGAGTCACGAAGTTGGCGGCGAAGACTTGCATGCACATGCTTTGTCCCGCACCCTTCGGACTTGGCGTTAACGAAGTTGACGATGAGACGAAACTTTGACACGCGCGCTCCGTCCTTCACCCTTCGGATTTGGCGTCGACAAAGTCAGCGGTGAGACGAAGCTTTGACGCACGCGCTTAGTCCCACGCCGTTCGAACTTGGCGTCAACAAAGTCGGCGATAAGCCGAAGACTTGCGTGTGCACGCTCCGTCCTGCACCCTTCAGGATCGGCGTCAACGAAGTCGGCCGTGAGACGAAGGTTTGACGTGCACGGTCCATCCCGCAGACTACGAACTTAGCGTCAACGAAGTCGACGGTCGTGCTGGCGTGACCGACTTTGGCAACGATCGTGCCAATATTGACATCAGAGCTAGCTCCTCGCGTCGACGCTGACCACTCACTGCCCGCGGCGCCAGGGCATCGCTGCCATGGGGTGACAGGCCTTCGACCACCGGCCGCCACGTGCTGGACTCAATGGTCGTTGCTGCTATACTTCTCTTTTGCTTGGTTGTCGTTGCTTTCTAGCACCTTCTCTTGCGCAGCTTCTCGCACGGTCCCCACAGACGACGCCAACTGTTATAGCTGCTAACCAAACAACATATGAGATATTAGTTAAAGCTAGTAAGAATAAGTGGATCTCCTAGCTCATACCTCTCTTTGGGGTTTATATATATGAATAGAGTATGATAGAAAATTCTCATTCTATAGGAAATTCTCATCTTATCCTTTAATAATTATTGAAAGTAAAGATATATTGATACATTCATCTATACTATTAGGTCTATTACATGCTAGGCCAGTTGCAAAGCTCAGTCACGAAAAGTTAGACCACCCCTACAACATCAATGTAAGTACATTACTCTGAACT
Source organism: Bonia amplexicaulis (assembly GCA_036346245.1). Classification (NCBI taxonomy): domain Eukaryota; kingdom Viridiplantae; phylum Streptophyta; class Magnoliopsida; order Poales; family Poaceae; genus Bonia; species Bonia amplexicaulis. Next base: position 19,093,001 of record CM070748.1, on the reverse strand, counting down.
TCTGAAGAGGACTGCTAAAAGGCATGTGTTGCCTCTTCGTCTTATTGGGAACATGGGATGGGAAAAAACAACTTTTGGATACAATACAACCGATGATGTTCAGGGAACAAAGAGGGAAAAAGTGAAAATGACCAACAGAATTTCTAATCCTTGCTGAGTATATGAGTTCATAACGCATGGTCTGGTTCCAACTTCGGGATATAACAGGGGCAGTTCTCACTTCTCTGCAAGGCTACTACAGTACATTTCTAGGACGCCAATCTTCAGAAGCCCAGCAATTCTCGTTTTCTACAGTCATACTATACACAGATGCATGCAGCAAAATGTCAAATCCATCTCCTTGTCAAAGTTACCATCTAGAAGGGTAGATCATCTTCACACCACTTGGTGGCCTCCGTATTGTTGTTGGACAGAAGCATGTTTCTTGATGCCTGTACAGCGTTTGGGGGAAGTGTCAACTGTTGTGTTGCTCGAGCAACAGAAATTGGAATGCATGAAGATGCAGGAACCGTGCTTGTTTTACCAATGATGGCGCACCCAGCCGCTTTCCTCATTTTTTTGGTGATCTGAACACGGTACACTGGTTCCGGCCTCTTCAACTAGCTCTTTTAAAGCTCGCAACGACCCCCAATCTGAAGGTTGTTTGCTTCAGCAAAAGGTTTCCAGCCTGTGGTGAAGCCCATGAATACCAGGTTCTCATGGTAAAAGACCGGCCATAATCTCTTCATGGGATCCTTGAGCATTATAACGTTCCAGTCTTGCCTTCCTTTGCGTGGAATGGTGTTGCAAAGCCACTTGGGTAACTCCTAGTGGAAGATAAGTAGATAACAACGCAAGAGCTTAATAAATTGGCTGGTGAATGGGTGAATGAGGTAAACTAAGACTTCAAATCACAATAACCTAATAGCCTCAACCAACGAGGGAGAAGATGTTCTCAATTCTCAAAACAACATTTAGAGAAATGCGATCTGACGTTGTAAAATAGTACTAATTTCTGGTGGGCATATTTCACCATACTTGTTACAGCTTAATGGGTTTGTCATATTCATCAACAATGCCACAAGATTTATAGGCAAGCATGAAACTGAAGTTCCATACCGCATCAAGTGCATACTATGATCTGAGTAGATGGATATATTTTACAACCACCTACTAAGGCATTTAAGACAACTAGCTATGATCTTAGTGGATGGATGCCTTTTACGACAACCTACTAAGGCATTAAGACAACTAGAAAGCACATGAACTTCAGGCATCAACACTAAAAGCATCACCGACAAGAAGCTATTCTACGGCTTAAACAGTTCAAGTGATGCTCGTAATGTGGCACTAATAACCACCTGCACCACTACCCGCAGTCCACACTGACCCTGGAGCATCAACAATGGACTCAATAACTGCCACCCGTTGCTCACACAACGTAAGCTCAAAGCCTTACAAATTGCATGAGGGTGAATCAATGAATCTACTATCTAGACAGATATTCAACCTTCAGACCCCAATTTGTCAATGAAGAAGAATGAGATATACAACTAAGTGAGTTAGTGGGGTTTGGAGGTGTTATACATTTTGGGGAATCTAACACAGCTAATTGATAATTACTTCCTCTTTGAAAAATATAAGGCCTGATTCCTGCTGACATGGCCACCAAGATTGAACTTTGGCCATTAATTCATTTAGTAGTAGATTAGTATAAATATTGTGATTTACGGATGTAATGATACTTAAACCTAATAAATATAAAGACGCAACTTTAATAATGGTATGAAGTAGGGTGAACCAATCTTTGAAAGGGAATTCATAATTTTTTCCTCTTGCAAGGATACTTTTTTTGCACAGAAAAGAGAGATAAATGCAATAACATGCAAGTATTAATCAATAATAGTGAAACTACGAAAGAAGACTATTTACAGAGTCTAAACATCTTACAAGACATGTCTTGAGTGGTAGAAGGAATGCAGAATTGAAAGTTGGTCTTTAGCAAGGAATGATAAGCAAACTCCAAAATTTCAGCCTTGACCTATGTGCACGGACATGGACATGCATGTCCAACAAGACACGACACGGAGAATCATCATTTTCCCAAAAAAAAATACCGACACAGGGACACAGCTAATATATATATATATATATATATTTCAGTGCAAGAATCACAACAGTGCAAGAATCCAACATGTAAATGCAAACACAATGAAGCCAAGCCAGCCACTATTGTCTATTCCTACTTTTGTGAAACAAGAGTTTTTGTTTGTTTTGAGCTGCATAATAGCAAAATTAAACCATGGTCTAAATGCAACCCAACTGAATCAAAATGTGTTAAAAACTCAGGTTTATTGTGCATATCAACCAACTAAGCTACCACACAATAAACAAAATACTTTGGAGGAAACATAGTACCTTCTGCAGCTTCCAGCCATCTTATTCTTAATGAAGCTGAGTAGTAGTCTCTCAGTCACTTTAGCCTTGCATTCTCCCATAGTGATCAGTCAGAACTCAGAAGTTTATCAGCTTGTGAATCCATACTTCTTGCCATATTCAACATTTCTTACCTGAATGTGCACTTGTGCAGAGATCTGGTGTTAGATTGTGAAAAATTGCTAGTTCAGATGCAGTAAATTACAAGAATTTAATCCTAGCTGATGAATTAAAAGATAGCATATGGATTATATCGCTAGCACAAAAGCCAACAACATTTGACACACCTCCTAACCCAGCAAGCCCTGCCAATTCATTGTAGAGATCGCAAGTGTTTACTTCAAGAGCTTAACCCTCAGCTTCAGACATTGGAGGTAGACCTGAATGCTGCAACAAACATGAAAGATAATTAGCCCAGAGACGAATTCAACCAGTAAGAAACTAGGAAATGAACAAGCTATAACTACCTGTCTACCTCTCCAACAGGACTGTTACGATGAGGAGAATCATTCAGAAACCTGGACAGTTCCTCCAATAAAAATCCATCAATTTCAGGAGGATCTTATACATTATTGACCTCATTAGAACTGTTGTTCACAGAAACCACCCCATCTCCAGAAGATAATTCTTGTTTCATTGTCGGAGTACGGGATTATTTGGATCTAACAGGCCACCGGAGTGGAGAATGGAGAGGAAGGAGCACAGGATGATTTTGGGACTCACTGGGCTCACTGCCGGTCGCCGGACGCTGCTTGTCGCCGGACGCTGCTTGTCGCCGGCCGCACTCGCTGCTCGCTTGGATTCCCAGTAGGCTCTGAGACAAATTCCCTTCTTTTACTCTTCTGCCTTTTGTTCTTTGCTATTGAATATTATATAGCTCACACTACATTGAGCATTCACCTACTTTTGCGGCTGATGGTTTATTTGGTGGCACCCAATCGTGGATTCCCAGTTGCCGCCGCCCTCGCTGCTCGCCGGTCTCGTTTCCTCCGCCGCAGCCACAAAGGCGGGAAACAGCGACCGGCGGGAGACAGGCGCCATGGGCTGAGCAGAGAAGCGACGAGCGGCACCAGCTGTAGCACAGGAAACCCTAGCGCCCAATCTGGCTGAGACCCCAATGCCCGACTCCTCAAGCACTTCGCGTTGAGCTGAGCCCTGAGCCGCATCTGGCTGTGGCCTGGCCCAGCTGAAGTGGGCCATGTCTGAAAAAAGGCCATTCCTGTCTACCGCATGTCCAATACGTATTTGATAAACAAATTTATTTTTTGGCATGTTTAATATTCAGACACGTCTAAAATATGTATCTGTGCCGTGTCCGTGTCCGACAGAGACTCGGCACCTCCCAGGCGTGTCCATGCAATTGACAGGCAGCAAATTAGTTACCAGGGTCACACAATTACTAGACTTTCCATCTTCCTGTTGGGATAATTGATCTTATGCATGGGTAAATTTAGGCGTCCAATCAAAATGCGTTATCCAATTTGTAAGACTCTAATTTCACATTGAAACAAAAACAAGTAGAATCACTTCACCTGATTGACATGGAATTGCATTGTTGGCATGCACAGGAATATTGTTCCTTTGTTAACTTACAAGTTACAATGCTTCCCACAGGTTCCAATTGTTCTTTTCTTGTTTAAAGTTGAACAGTAGCGCCTAAAAATAGACATTCAATATATGCTATAAATAAAATTTTAAAATTTATCTCCACAATAAACAATACTATAAAGAACTTTAGAAAAAAAATTACTTGCAACAGTCATAGAAAATTATGGCAGGTAGCACCCTTCCAACTTTTCCATTTACACATGTTAATAATTTGTTGGGTTGTTATACAAGCTTGTGTATACCACGGTGATACAATAAAATTTCTTCTTATGGAGTGAGGCTATTTTTGCAAAAACAAGCTTCCGGAGGCCATTTTAAAAGAAAAAGTTCTCTATAGGGCTATATTCGTGAACAGTTCTAGTCTCCGAGCATGTATATATCACGAATTTCTTTTGTTAATCTGGGAAAAAGGTTAATGATGCACTGCATAGAAGGTAAAACATGGTATCTAGTATGTTCCACTGCAAGGAGAGAAAAACAGTTTACTACAAAAATCATGAAAAACAGAGCTAATGCTTCAGGAGCATTATAATGGCCTACAGGAACATTTTACTAGAAAAATAGATGCCTGAATCACGAGGGAAGTAATTAGAGTCAAAGCGATCAAGTAAATAGTCACAAGTGTTTGAACGTATCCACTTCCAGGTAAGCCTCAGACTGAGCTTAACCCTCTCCTGGCTATGATTTCGACCACACAGTCCGGATCATACTTGAGAATTATCACTTCTCCCACTTCAGAACTCACTAGGAATCGGAGCTCAGGCACTTGACTGTTTTCATCGTGCAGCACCAAGCCGTAATTTTTAGCTTCCACTAAAGCATCCTTCTTGCCCAAGATATACCGATATGAACATTTGTAAAGGGACGCCCACATGTTCACACGCACCGCAAGTTCTCCTAGCGGATGAGAGGTTCCAGCGGCAATGTTGCTGAGTACTCGATTTTGGATAGACCTTAATCTTTGAACTTCACTCAGCATAATCATTATACAATACAAGACTCGTCGCCTTTGGGCATTCATTGTCATACGGTTGGCAAGGGTTTACTTTCCTCCAGAGACATCCCAAATTGGCAAGAGTGTATACCACTATAACACCTACCACATACTGCATCTTGTGTGTGAGGACGGCTGTTCTGTGGATCTTCTCTTCCAAGAGATCGATCTATACTTCATCACATTCCATCCACGCACTGCAGGGGATGACGACGATAACAATCCAGGCGGTTGGTTTGCTTTCTCAGATCAGGCCGAGAAACATCGATTTCCTTTATTCCTCAAGTGCAACGCGATTGGCTACGAGTCTGACTACGATGGGAAAATGTGAGTGCTCCCGCTAATCCTTATCTTATTCTCTTTTTGAATTTGTTACTCTTCTCATGCTAATTGGAAATTCCTTTCCACGGTTCCAATGTCACTTTGGGATGTGTCTCTGGAGAAAAGTACACCCTTGCCAACCGTATGACAATAAATACCCAAAGGCGCCGAGTCTTGCATTGTACAATGATTATGCTAAGTGAAGTTCAAAGATTCATGTCTATCCAAATTCGAGTACTCAGCAATATTGCCGCTGGAATCTCTCATCCACTAGGAGAACTTGCGGGGCGTGTGAACATGTGGACGTCACATAACAAATGTTCATATCGGTATATCCTGGGAAAGAAGGATGTTTTAGTGGAGGCTGAAAATTACAGGCTGGTGCTGCACGATGAAAACAGTCAAGTGCCTGAGCTCCGATTCCTAGTGGGTTCTGAAGTAGGAGAACTGATAATTCTCAAGTATGATATGGACTGTGTGGTCGAAATCATAGCCAGGAGAGGGTTAAGCCAAGTCTGAAGCTTACCTAGAAGTGGATACGTTCAAACATTTGTGACTATTTTCTTGATCGCTTCGGCTCTAATTACTTCCGTCGTGATTCTGGCATCTATTTTCCTTCTTAGTAAAATGTTCATGTAGGTCATTATAATGCTTGTGAAGCATTAGCTCTGTTTTTCATGAATTTTGCTAGTAAACAGTTTCTCTCTTTACAGTGGAACATACTAGATACCATATTTTACCTTCTATGCAGTGCAAAGAAATTCGCGATATATACATGCTCTGAGACTGGAACTGTTCACGGATATATCCCTATAGCGAACTTTTTCTTTTAAAATAGCCTCCGGAAGCTTGTTTTTGCAAAAATAGCCTCACTCCATAAGGAGAAATTTTATTATATCACCGTGCTATATAGAGACTTGTATAACAACCCAACAAAGTATTGACGTGTAAAATAGAAGGCCCCACCTGGAATAGGCCAAGACCGCATAACCTTACATTAGTTAGTAGAGCGGAGGACTGTAGTGTATGCAGATTAAATCCAGGGCCGTCAACACAACAAAAATCATATGATTGTTTTGCTGCCATATTTTTATCCTGTTTATTAGACTGCTGATATGCAAATTTTCATCTCTACTGCCCAATTACTATTCATATTCGTGTTATACTCTGGATTGTATACTAGCACATGATCACTCCAAGGGCAGGAACAATAATACCAGTCAACTTAAGCAATGTGGAGTAGATGAACGAAAAGCTAGCACATGTACAAGAAGGTTAGCTAGAATTAATTAATCTGGCGATGGAGATGATCGACAGAGTTGGCATAAGAGCAAAGCAAAAATTAGATGATGGAGTGGCTTACTGATATCTTCGAAGGAACCGTATCGGCCGCCCTAACATCTGTGTTAATTCAAGTAGTGGGAGTACAAAACATACTCTGCATCTTATCTACAACTACATTTTAGTAGACTACTGACGATTACCAGCTGATAATATGTCATGGAAAATTGCAACATTTTCACTCAGGCAGTCAGGCACATACAATGCAAAGGCAATCGCAGCCGCAAGGTATTTTACATTGACACAGCAATAGATACCAGGAAAGCAGTAACTTCTATAAAAGAAAAAGGTAGCATCTTGAAGGCTTCCAAGTAATATATAGTTCATAAGGCGTCCAGACTCATCACGCAGTTGCAACCAGCTCAGTATTCAGAAAGTCAAAATTCTTGTTTGCACGAGAGGAATGCACCATAAAAACCACAATGTAACAACATTTGTAAATTGCAACTCATCCTATGGAAAGTTTTGTAGTTCAAAATGGGAGCTTATACAATGGACTAAGCTGCTCCTGTTTCAGAATGTCAAGTAATCAAAATAAATCAATATGCAGGAAAACAATGTCCCCCCGACTTGAAATCTGACACTAATGAAGAATTGGATGAAAAATGAAAATTTATCATAAGCATTGTTCCGATTTTGTATACTTCTGCTGTCGCACTAATTCAAAGACTATTAAGTCGGTAAGTCGAGTCGAGTCGCCAAGGAACCGACTTGCCGACTAGTTGACTAGTCGTCGACTACTTGCGACTACATGTCGACTTGCATTCAGGACAGAACTAAAGATATTTGCTACAATTTGTTCCATTAAAAAACAGACCAAGCAACAAGCATCAAAAATGCATTTTGTCATTTCATCACAACAAAAGAAACAGTGAAAGACATGTAATACATACCTCCTTGGCAGTTGGCATTAAGCAGAGAATGCAACAGAATGTTGTACAGATCACTCTTCTGATAAGGATTCATGTTCCATTGATCCATTCCATAAGGATTCATGTAGAAAGAGAGAACAAATACACCCCTCCATGCCTGTCAAAGATAAGCTGATATGCTTGGTGCAATAACTGCAGCCCTGAGGAAGTGGCAACATCAGAATATTGCTTGGTGCAATAACTCCAAAGTTCATCAATAGTCACCAGTTAGTATGTCTAAAAACCATCGTTTGCGCTTATATTAAGTGATTCAGATCTAATACACATCATACAAAGTAGAAACTGTACCTGTACCTTCACAGTCGAGGGTGCAGCAATATCGTCTGCTCGACATTTTGATTTGGATGTAAGACTTCTGACCAAAAGATTACCCATAATTTTTTGTCCAAAGGTTTGACCACGTGGGGAAACTGCAGGTTGTGCTTGTGTTCTGCCTGATGGTGATGGCAAACCTAGATAAATAGTTAAATACAATAAATGATATCAACTTTTCAGTATTCCAATTCATCTGAAAGTATTAAACAACTAGAGGAACACTTTAGATTAGTGCACCTTCTGAATTGTCCAGGCTAGTCTGTGGATTTATTTCCTGATGACCATCCTGTCCAGGCTAGTTTGGTCTGTTTTCTTGGCACACTCGAGAAGCAAGCCCAAAAGAGGTGGAAGCATAAATGACACCTCCTGTAAAGACCACAATAGATGATGACCAATCAAACAACTTTCCAGTTAGATCTCTTGCTCTATGTGCAGGATGACTGGATATGTACTATGTCTTTGAAAATGAAGAGAATAACTAAAAGAATCAAAAGTTTTCATGACAAACGATGTTCTGAAAGATCCAAAGGATTTCCAAGAAGCAACTAAAATCAGGAATAGTCACCAGTTAGTATATCTGCAAAACTACCGTTTGCGCGTATATTAAGTGATTTAGATCTAGTCCTCGCGCTGCCGTTGTGGCCATGACCCATAAGAGCAGACTCAGCAGAGCAGACCCTACAGACTACAGAGCAGAGAAGCAGACAGAGAGAGAAGAGAGGCCTGATGCCACGCGCGGATGCGCCCATGCGTACCTGGTGCCTGGTGGGATGGGAGGTGAATCCAGCTGGCCGGATGGGGGCGACGTCGGCGAGGTAGATCCGGCTAGGGTTGACGGCGGCAAGGTGGAAACAACTGGGGGCGACGGTGAGGACTGACGGGTGGGAATCCGCCGGGGGCGATGGTGACGAGTGCAAATCGGCTGGGGTGGGCAGTGGGCTCGCCGGCGAGGAGTGGGATCCGGCCGGAGGCCGACGAGGGTCTCCGCCATGGCGGCGAGGGGTTGACGAAGACGAAGGCGAGTAGATGGGGGAGGCTGGAGTGGGTAGGGGTTATTCCGATTCCGGGGAGATTCGACTTGGTCTGGACGGCGGCCGCCGAGCGGAGGGAAGCGACGACCCGGGGCGCCGCGGAGGAGGCGCCGGTGGAGGGACGCCGGACGCGATTGGTGGCCTGGTGGGAGGTAGGGCAGAGTGGATGGTTTCTGGGAGCGTGCTGCACGGAAGAGGTTAACGCTGAGGTCGAAGAAGCGGTGGAGGTTGTCGATGCTCATCGCCTCGTCCACCTCCGGCGGCCCCGTGACCGCCGCCCGGGCGCATACGCGCCGGAACGGGCCGATGCGGTGGGCTGGCACGGAAGCGCAGGAGCAGCGGCGGGCTTGGGGCTGCGGGACGGCGGAGGCGGCGAGCCGGAGGCCGACGAGGGTCTCCGCCATGGCGAGCCATGAAGACACGTTCAAGGAGGCCCGTGAGTTTTAGAGCAGTGTCCGCCGACTTCGCCGCACTCCACCACCACCAAATTCGCCTTGGTGCACACACACGGACCGTGAGGGCCAGCTGCCGACTGTTGGCGCTGGCGCAAGGGAGCAGCGAGCAGGTCGGGAAAAATCAGTGTATCAAGGAAAGGAAAGCAAGAATAGCAACGAGACAAGAGCCAGAGAAAAAGGCAAAGCAGATTGTCGCTTTCTCGCTCCTCGCTAAGGTGATAGGGCATATTCTTCAGGCACAAGCTGATCAGCTTTGGACAGCTGTTACAGTACATAATTTTTAAATAAAGTATTTTCTTAAGACAAGATCTACAAGTTAAATGTAGTACACGTTAAAAGCTTAACATCTGTACCAGCCAAAATCGCAAGTGAGTATCGATCTCTCTGTAATCTGTACCGTAAACAGCCAAAATTCAAAAATTTCAGCCAAAAGCCATAAGCTGCAGTCAAAAAGAACATACCCTATAATTTGGTTTTCTCTATGTTTGCTAATTTAATTAGAGATTATAGTTGAATTTAGAGAGGAAGTAAAAAGTATTCGTTAGGGAAAAGACTAGTATATCGGCTAATCTGCTATATTGTTCTACTGTAATTTTGGGTACTGTATAAGAGTAATTTAAAAATATCATCTACTAGATAATTGTAGAGAAATTCGATAGTTTTCTGTAAAATATTTATTTAGGTTGATCAGATAAATAGATTTTAAGCTATCAATTTTGTAATACGGCTATCTGTTAAATTTATCATCTTCTAGTACCATATATTAATCTGTAAATTAAAATTACTAGATGGAATATTAGATGATTTGTCTACATGAAAGATGTAGATAATTAAGGGTTCTAGAAATCTCATGAACATGATCTTAAATCCATATAATTTTCTAGAAATATCTAGATATTTTAGATGCTTTATTCGAAGGAATTTGATGGTGCCAATTGTCATAAATCTAGTGGTCACAGGAATTTATATAATCCTTTCAATCCAAAATATACATCATTTGGGAGAGTTAGTTTTGGTTTATAAATATTTATATTTTATTTTTCAGAAGCAATATGTTCGTCAAAGTGCCCATGTTAATTGTTATTCTTAGAGAGATGTAAATAATAAATAGAGACAACATATGTCAAAAATAAAAATATGTACTACTTCTTTTTTCTATGTGTGTGAAAAAACACCATTTAATATGCTAACATAGAAAATAAGAAAATAGAAGCGGGTTAAAGTTAATATCTATTTAAAAGCAAAGTGCATTATTGTGTTGTCAACTAAAGTTTGTAATAGTTTTACTCTAAAAAGTTGTAATTGTGCTGCCACCAAATAAAGTGTTAGTATTAGTTTATTATATCAAAAAAATTAGTGTTATTGACTTTCAATAGACTTAGAAATGTGACTTTTATCTTCAGTTTTTATAAACCAATATAAGTATATATTAAAAAATGTAACATAATGAAATTAGCGAACACCCATTTATAAAATCCTAAATCCTCCATTGGTCAATACAGCATTATGGTAATCAACTCTACGTCCTCTTGCCATGCATCAGCGATTTGAACTAAAAACAAAAAAAAGAGCTATCTTGACGGTGATCTGAGGAGGATCTAGGACCGATGGTGCTGCTGCGCAGCCGATCCGACTGTAGGTGAAGAAGAAAGCAACGAGATGGGGCATTTAGTGGGGATTTGATGGCAGTATCTTCATACATGATGCTTGTTTGTGCATTGTATCGACCCAGATATTGTCTGTCGGTGACCGCCGATGAGCCAACGTTCAAGCAGCTCATGGAGCAAAGACACCAACGCATTGTCTCCTTGGCATATATGCCGGTGTTGGGCATGTCGGTGACACCTCCTCACGACATCGCTCACCTTAACCCCGGGGCGGCCAGAACAAACGCCAATATGACACTTACCACAGACTGCAGCTTGTGCGTGAGGACAACGGTCGTTCTGTGGATCTTCTCTTCCAAAAGACCGATCTATACTTCATCGCATTCCATCCACGCACTAAAGGGGATGATGACGATAACAATCCAGGCAGTTGGTCTGCTTTCTCATATCAGGCCGAGGAACATCAATTTCCTTTATTCTTCAAGTGCAACGCGATTGGCCACAAGTCTGACTACGATGGGGATATGCGAGTGTTGGTGCTAATCTTTAATCTTATTCTCTTTTTGAATTTGTTATTCTCTTATCATGCTAATTGGGAATTCCTATCCACAGTTCCAATGTCACTTTGGGATGTGCATCTCTGGAGGAAATTGTCTTGACGCTCTCCAAGTATACCCTTGCCAACCGTATGACAATGAATGCCCAAAGGCGTCAAGTCTTGCATTGTATAATGATTATGCTGAGTGAGATCTCTGCGTGGACCTCACATTGCCTCCACCAGGCCTCATGTCTTCGCTGGACTTCGCGCGACCTTTGCTAGACTCCGCGCGGACCTCGCCACCGCCAGACCACACGTGGCCTCTGCGGGTCTCCGCTAGACCTCGCGTTGCCTCCGCTGGACCTCGCGATGCCTCCACCGAGCCCCGCGCAGATGCTGTCTCTGACAAACTTCACATGGCCTCCGTCGAGCTCCACACGATCTTCGCTGGACTTCGCGCGATCTCCGTCGGACTCCACATGGATGTCGCCTCCGCCGGACTTCATCTGACCTCTATTGGCCCCTGGGACGGAACATCCGCCTCCGACTTCTCCACCAAGGTCTTCGCATGAGAACTGCTTGAGTACCCCTTTCATAGAGTACTCCATCGACCAAGGTATGCATCATGGCCTTGCAGACAAGACGATCAGCTACAGGATCGTCATCGGGTGTTGAACCCATCTGAAGGTAATAGTAGATGGGAGTCGTCCACATCTTCGTACTATAAAGAGGTTGTCTCATTAGGAGTTGTTTCTAGTGCTTCGACCAGAGACAACTTTTGGAGTTGCTCCAAGAAAACTCCCGACAGTACTTGCGATCGGGAGGAAGCTGTCCGAGCTAACTAGTCTGCGAGAAAGTTATCCTTTCGAGGGACATACTGTAACTCGAAACTGAAAAAGTGCTTTTCTAGCTTCCATACTTCCGACAAGTACTAAGACATGATCATACTCGAGCATCGATACTCTTTTCCGACCTGATTCATGACTAGTTGAGAGTCTCCTCTCACGAGTAGTCGGCAAATCTCAAGTGCTTTAGCGGCTCGTATGCCAACCAATAAACCTTCATACTTAGCCACATTGTTAGAGGCCAGAAAGAGCAATTGGATGACATACTTTAATGTCTCTCCCGTGGGAGATTCTAGGACCAACCCAACCCCCAAGCCAGTTAATGTAAGCGACCTGTTGAAGTACATCGTTCACTCGTCGTGGGTAGCTTACTATTGGGGATTCTGAATAGGTTTAGGATTTTCAAGAGAGAGCTATACGCTTGTTCTTCCTAGACTTTGCCATCTGATTGCAACCTAGAGGGGAATTGGGTGTTTCTCTACATCATTGTTCTTGTGATTCCTTGTCATTCTCAGGAGCTACGACGCGTCTGCTTTGTGGTCGAGTAGACAGGATCACGAGCGTGTGGTTGGACGAATTCTTTTGTCGCAGGTTGTTATTCTAACAGTGGTTGGAGCCATCGATTTGTTAGGTTGCATGGATCCAAGTTATCATTATCGGTCCTACATCATGAAGATCGGGCACCCGCATCAGAATTTGTTGGTTGGAGTTTATGTGGATGATTTGGTCATCACTTGGGAGAGTATCGAGGAGATCAATAGCTTAAAATGCTAGATAAATAAATTATTTAGCATGAGCGACATCGGGTTACTTAGCTACTACTTGGGCATTGAAGTACATTAAAGCACCAGAAAGATTACTCTCAGTCAGTCCGCATATGCAACAAAGGTGTTGGACAAATATGGCATGAAGGATTGCAATCCAACACAAGTTCTGATGGAACCCCGCTTGAAGTTGAGCAAGGACAGCACAAACCCTCTCGTAGTTTGAGATACTTGCTACACACATGCCTGGACTTAGTGTTCTCGGTTGGCATGGTGAATAGGTACATGGAACAATCGACTACAGAACATATGGGTGCTATAAAGAACATACTAAGGTACGTGAAAGAAACTTTGAGTTACGGGTGTATCTACGAGAAGAAGAAAGAAGGTTTGGAACTTATCGATTACTCGGACAGTGATCTAGCCGGTGATACGGATGACCAAAAAAGTACTTTAGGCATGGCATTTTTTCTTGGATCGAACCCAATCAGTTGGTGTTCGTAAAAGCAGAAGGTGATCACTTTATCCTTGTGTGAAGTAGAGTACATTGCAGCTTGTGCGGCAGCATGTCAAGGGGTATGGCTAGGACGATTGTTGGCTGACATGTAAAGACGAAGATTGAGAAGATAACCTTGAAGATCAACAATCAGTCTGTAATTACGTTGTGCAAAAACCCAGTCTATTATGAGAGAAGCAAACATATCGACATCCATTTCCATTACATAAGAGAATGTATAGAATCAAGGGTGATAGAGGTGCAACATGTTTGCACGAAAGACCAGCTCGCTGACATCCTGATCAAGTCACTCGGAAGAATGAAGTTCATGAGATGCGGGAGAAGATCGGTGTGCGGAACATCGACGAAAGACAATAAGCTTAAGGAAGAGATAGATCAATACGTCTACGACCACTGTGGGCTACGACCATGGCAGTTTATGACCAGTTCAACCACTGTAGCAGTCGTACTCGTAAAAGTACTGTAGCAGTCGTACACGTAAAAGTATTGTAGCAGTCGTAGTCATAAAATGTCAGGAGTCAGAGTTCGTTTAGGATTCAGAGTAGTCGTAAAAGGAAAGTCTTGCATGCTGCTTCTCTATATAAGAAAACAAAAGGACGCAGATGCATTGCATTGCATCGCGTCACAAAGAAAAGAAATCAATCAGTGTTTACTCATGTTTGCATGCGTGATCTTGAAGTTAGAACTTCATTGCTCGTCTAGGCCCTAGGAAAATTCCCCAACACACCCGAATCAAGTATGTCTACTACACCGATTCCACTACTGTGTCGTCAGATCAGTTATGCTTGACGTGAATCGTGCACACTTTTAACCACCTTAATTTTATGTATCATTTGATACTGACGAAGTCGAACTACACGGCCAGGCACGGCCAATGCAAAGGCTACACTATCAATGGCTCAATAGACCGACGAGGCTATGGATCATGCCAACGCCCACATCTACATCAACCATTCATCACATACATGGAGAACGTGAAAGCGAAGACTAAAGACGACGATCAATGCACAACTTAATCGAAGGTATTCTGTAGGTATACCCCGCGGATGTAATTAACCAGGAGCCTTCAGAGGCCCCGGGAACCAAGAGATCACAACGCCCATGTCAGAACTTCTGTGCAAAGCAAGCCATGGAGTGCATATATATAAAGGGAATTTATAATTTTATTATTCTCAAGTGAATGAATAAAATATATGTTTTCCCTATCTTTTCTTATGTTTGTTTATTTTTTTGTGTACTTTCATACACTGGCATGCTCATACCTTATACACTGAGGCAAGAAATATGTAAGCGATTTCTCGTGTCAAGCAAAATGGCACGCTCGATGAGACATGGTTCTCCTCCCATCTTTGCTGCGCTTCAATGGTCGCCCGGTGGGACACTGGCGCTTCCATGTTGAAGCACATCGGAGACTCAATAATGTTTCTATTTTATTCAAGCAAGATAAGTAGATGCTGAGAAATTTGGCCAAATATCTACGCAATGTTACTCTGGGAGCATTGAATATGCACTGACTCTATATGATAAGACAAGATTGAAAGGACTCATTACATTCTATGGGCCGAAAAGAGACGGGTCCAACTTTATTTGAAGAGGCAGGAAATCTTAAAGTTGTTCAAAGCTTACTAAGAAGGTTTGGGAAGGCCAAAATATGGATCACACATATTAGGCATGACGAATTCAAACTCCGATGGCACCTTGGATGCAAGTTGCTCCTTTTGCTTGCCGACGTGCTCCGCGTATGTCTTAACGTCGTTACGACGTCCTTCCAGTCTAGCAATGCGTTCGGATAGGGCAAAGTGACTTGGATTTTTATGTTTCACAGAACGGTAGAGGAAGAGCATGGCGTCCAAAGAAATAAGGAGAGATAAGGAAGTGGTTAACAGTAAGGGGAGTGAGATATGCAGGCAAATTTCACAATTTTTTTGCATGTAAAAAAAGATAGGGCAAAGTGATTTGGATTTTTATGTTTACCATAGGCTGCAGCTTCTCCGCATAGCCATGGGAGAAGCTGTTGTTTTGTGGCAAGACATATACTACCAGTATCAGTAGACCAGGCCGCAGCGGCCAATATTTCTGTCGGCATTCCTCGGCAGGGAGTGGATGAATGCCCTCGACCCCGAATGAATATAACATTACCTATTCCCCGCCCTAGCCCCGAGCAGATGTGCCAAATTCCCCCCATTCCCTAGCCCCGCCGGGGTGTCGGGAGGCCACACCCGAGATCATTGTGTGTAACTGAATAATACAAAATGCCAACAGTTGATAACCTTCACTCAATCCAGAAAGTTGGAACATGGAAATTGGAAATTGAAACCGACAATACTGACTATATTTCTGGAAAGCCTGGAGAAGAGCTTCACTCAAATGCTATTTCTGGATCTAACCTATTCCCTAGCCTAGAGAAGAGCTTCGGGCAATCAGGGTTTGGAAACAAGAACTGTCACTTAGAACATTGATGTATGCTGTAGGCCGTACACTATTTTATTAGCCAATGTTTTCTCAAATTGAGTTTTTACTTAGCAAAATTTTTAACGAGGTAACCATGTAAACATAAATAAAACTCTTTATTATGTCTTCAAATTATTTATAATTATATTTTTTGTCTCATTTACCTCAATTTATTTATTTTTATCTCTCTACCTTTGCTTGGCTCCCCCTGCTCCCTCCCCAGCCAGCCGGGATCCTCCCTACTTTCCAACTTGCCTCCATGCCTCCTCCCTCCTCGGCTTCCTCCCCTTCTAGCCTCCTCCCTCCTTGCCACCTGCTCCCTCTCACACTATGCCGCTCGGTCGCCGCCTCCTTGGCTCCTCCCTCCACAACCTGACTACTGCCTTCTCCCTTTACGCCACCTGCTCCCTCTCACGCTCCGCTGTCGCCTCCTCCCTCCCCAGCCTGACCGCCGCCTCCTCAGCTGAGTCAAGTCCTCCCTCCCTCCCTATCGCCTCCTCCTTTCGCGCCTCACAGTCTCAGCTCTCCTCTCGTCAACGTCGGCATAAGCAGCTATGATGCCGGCATCAGGGAACACGTGGTAGAGACGACAATAGGCCTACGTACTAAATGGGCCATCCTTGGCCCATAGCGCTACACGTGTCTGGTCGAGACGGTATTGTGACGCCCTAGGGTCCAAACCGGCTTAGGCCTAATCCCATTCTAGATAGGCCATGCACACATAGCAACCCACTTGCGCTTTCGTCCTCGCTTCGCGCAAAACGGTTAACCGGTGGTGCTACCATTGGAACTCCTAGGTTTATATGTAAGGGTTTCTCAAGGTAAGTTAGTAAGGTGGGATTAACCCAGAAATTTATGTGCACACACACATGGACCAACATGGGCCGGGGTGTCACATATACCTCCCCTCAAAGGACCCGACGTCCTCGTCGGACCAACATACCCACACTGGGGCAAATGATAAGGATCTTCCTTTTGGCATATGTCCGTGTGTTCAATGCCAGCACATGTACCATACCGTGTGTCCACTCCGGGCCTACACGCGCCATGTGCCATATGCCCGTGCCCCTGACCCGCACGCGCCCATATAACCGCGAGAGTCGGCTCTGATACCATTTGTAACACCCTAGGGTCCAAACCGGCTTAGGCCTAACCCCATTCTGGATAGGCCACGCATACGTAGCAACCCACTTGCGCTTTCGTCCTCGCTTCGCGCAAACGTTTAACCGAGGGTGCTACCATTAGAACTCCTAAACTTATATGTAATGACTTCTCAAGGTAAACTAGTAAAGTGGAACTAACTCAGAAATTCATGTGCACACACACATGGGCCAACATGGACCAAGGTGTCATAGGTATAGCCATCATCTCATTGGAACATGTTTTGAGTTTTGAGGCTGAGTCCGTGGCCAATATAGGGCATGTTCTTTTCGGTTGCGGCTTATGGCTTTTGACTAAATTTTTTGAATTTTGGCTGTTTACGATACAGATTATGGAGAGACAGATACTCACTTGCAATTTTGGTTGGTACAGATGTTGGGCTTTTAACGTGTAGATCGTTTAACTTGTAGATCCCGTCTTGAGAAAATACTCTGTTTGAAAGTTAGGTACTGTAGTAAAAGCCAAAAATCGTCAGCTTTTGAGATAAAAAATAGGCCCATAGTATATCCCATTTAGTTAACTGGACCGACCACGATTGGGCCAATCTGCCGTGCCTAAATGTAAACAGGACGTGTCTAGCGTGCCGGGGGCCCATTTGGCATGGTCTGGTCACTGGTGTGGTCCGCTAGAGCAGCGCCCAACGTCCCAACCCAACCCCAGTGAGTTTCTCCCACCCGAATCCCCCTCCCGTTCTAGCCAGCGCCGCCGCCGCCGCCGCCGCCGTTGTCTCCCCATCGCCGCCGTTGTCCGAGCTAATAAGCGGGAGAGAGAGAGAGATGTCTTCTTGGGAGGACGAGGACTCGGCCGCGGCGGCGGCGGCGGCGGCGACCACGGACGTGGAGCTGCTGAATCGGGCGTGGCGCAACGAGAAGGCCGCGCCGGAGATCCTCCGCTTCGACTCCCCCCTCGTCTCCCGCGTCCGCGAGCAGATCCAGCTCCTCGTTAGTCCTCCCTCCCACCATCCTTCGTCTGCTTCTCGATTCCATTTCTTGTTCAGCACACCAAGAAATGTTTTTTGATCCATGATGATCTGCGATGGAATCAGGAGGAGACGCTCGATGACTACGCGGAGAGCGGCGTCGACGAGCTGGTGATCTCGCTCTACCAGATGGATCTCGACCGCACGCTCTTCCTGCTCCGCTCCTACCTCCGCCTCCGGCTGCAGAAGGTCTCAAATCAAAATCCCATCTTTGTGCCGTGCAGTGGTCCAATCAGTGACCGAAATGGTGCCTTGGCCTTTACATGGTTGCGTTGCTGTCTGCAGATTGAGAAGTTCATGATTCACATCTGCAAGTCCGACGACCTTTTGAGCCGGCTGTCGCAGCAGGAGCAGCGATTTGCCAAGAGGTATATATTTACACGATTGGACCGTCTGTCTACTGATTGTTGGTGCTGGTTTGTGACTGAAATTAGATGGTTCTGATCTGTTGCAAGTTGCACGGAGATCATGGAGAGGCATCTCGAGCAGTCGGTGCTGTCGAAGCTTCCCTACGGGTATGACTCGGTCACGAGGCAATCCTTGTCGAGCACGGAGGATGACATGGGTATTCCACTTGATCTTTCAATTAGCCTGCCTCTTTGTCATGCTGTGCTATTTTGGTCATTTGTCATGCCTCTGACATGGGTATATGATCAGTTATCCCTGGTAGCTTCAGTAATTGCATAAGCTGCCAAACGCCAATGGTTGGTAGAATTTTCCATCATTTCAAGTGGGTAACCTGATATGTGTCCCACGTTTGATTAATCTCTGAACAATAGGTTTTTGGGACATTGGACACTAGATGTACTCGAAGGTTGAGGGCATACATAGCATTACAAGTCACCAGGTTCATAAATCTTGTATACTCATGCCAGTCCCATTTGACGTTATCGAGTTCAGTGGACACTGTAATGTTACACAAGCCTTGTCTTGAAACTTCCATCCCAAAATGTGAATACGCCCCTGCCAAGCAGCTATGAAAAATTACAATCTCGTTTAGTTTGGACAGTTCTAGAGTTGAATCAGCTTTGCATCTGTTGGCCTTTTTGCTAGAATTTGTAGTGGCGCTCATATTTGTTTCGAGGGAATAGTGACACGTAGATTTAGCCTCATCAATAAGAAATAATGCTGATTACTAACATAGAATTACATTCCTAGAAAGAGTTTTGTAAAAGAAAAATGGTTTGCCTCGCTGTAATGCGTCATTTCTTTCTCAAAAGTTGTCAGTTTGTCCTAGCAATGTGCTATTTTTCACTTCCATGAATGCATAAAAAGTAAAATGCTATTTATAAGCAGCTTATTTTAAAGGTTTTACCTTTCTTTTCCCCCTACTTGAAGCATGCTTTCCAATGTAAATAACAAATGCGGGGGCAGATTTATAAATTATTCATTTACATGCTTCTTGTTGCCGAACATGCAGAACAAATGTGTTTTAGGCATGTAATGAACTGCTAGGCACTATCTGATATTCTGAATGGTTTTTCGCATGCCTTGTTCAGTTCCGGAGCATCAGCTTGACACCTTTGTCTTCTGCAAGACCAAGAGCGATGTAGGAGCATTCCAGCTGGATGATATGTAAGTGCCCAAGCATCACATGGTTTTTACCATTTCACTTGCTCAAGCCCTACTTACCTGTGATGCTTACTTCTATGAAGAGGGGAGGAGGTTGTGGACTTGGCTGCTGACGACCTCTATGTCCTTCGGTACAAGTCCATCAAGAGTCTTGTGGAGGGCGGCCGGATCGACCTTATTTGATGTGAATCACGAGGCAATGCTAAGGCTTAAACAGATCTTAGCCCTTGGTGCAAGAATCTTCTAAATTCCTGGGAAGGAAGAATTTTAGTTAGTGGTCAGTTAGGAGAATGAACTATCTTTGCATGTGTTGTTATTGTTAATTGTTTTGATTGTCATCAGTTGTCTCGTTAACTCTCTGTTCTTCAAGAATCAAGATCATTATTGTTCTCGACAAAAAGAATCAAGATCACCAGTGATCATAATTCGAATGTTTAGCTTAAAATCAGCACCAATCAATCAGATGTCTCGCTGTTGCAGTGGTTTTGGTAGTGCTGTATCCACATATCGACAATACGATGGAAAGGAAATATACTGCTTTAGACATCTCTTTGCCTTAGTTGGCGGCATATGGCTCAATAGCTGGTAATGGCATCTGTAGCCATTTATAATCATGCATTTGCTTTGTGGCAAAAAGTATCTTCAAAGTATAGTCTCATAAAGAAAAAAGGCCATACAACCATGGAATATGTACTCCCTATTTTCTGTAATGCTGAAGAAGGGGAGATTGCTGCTTTTTTACGGATCAATATGCTTCGAAATATTGCCTTTCGAACCCGGAAGGGCTGCCGTCGTTTGTCCGCTACTAACCTTTGCAACAGGCGTCCGACAGTCTGCACCTAGTTTACCAGCTCCTACCTGTCCGCATGCTGATTGCGCGATGGCTCGTCATGGCCATTGTAGCACAGGAAGCTCCATATCTCTGCGACGATGAAGGTGAGCTTGGTGTTGTTGATGTACACCTTGGTGACGGCCACCGAGTAACCCTTGGTGAAGTCGAGGCGCCAGCCGTCGAAGCTAAGGTCAGACTTGAGCTAGTCCGCCTATGCCGACTACCTCCACGCCCTTCACGTTAACGCTGCCGCGCTCTCCCGCTTCGCCCAGAGCCACCCCTCCCGCACCGTATCCCACCACACTGTCCCCGTCCTCACCACCTGCGCTCACGCCCACACCACTCGCACCCTCCACCACCGTGTCGTCCTCCCTCTCGTGCCCAATGCCGCTCCATCAGCATCACACGCCACCACAACAATAGCAACCTGCTTCGGTGAGGGCTCCGCAGGTGCGGTGCCTCAAGATACAACACATCCTGTCTGACTTCAGCGTGGCAAGCCCGGCGCAGTCATTCCAGAAGCTAGTGGCGAGGACACCGTCCTCTCGTCTGTGTGGGACTGGGAGAACTTCTACCCACCATTATTGCTGGACTCCGAGTCCTTCGACCGGCGCAAGGCCAACCTCGAGGAGGCCAACCGCCTCGACAAGCCGGAGGAGGAGAAAGCCCGGAGCTACCTCCACCACCACTACCACCACATCAAAGAGGAGGACGAGGTCGATGGCGATGAGGAGAAGATGCATTGCGGTGGATGGGAGGGTGAGGAGGACCATTATGCGTCCACAACGACGTCAGAGACTAGATCGAAGGAGGGTGAGAGGGAATAGATCAGAGTGCGGGGTCGTGGCCAGATCAAAGCACAACAGGACGGTGCTGTTGGAGTATGTTGCCATGTCATTGCCACTACGGAGGGATAAGAGGTCAAAGGCAGTGATGGGTAGAAGTTCAGGCAGGCGAAGAGTAGTGGGAGGGGAAAGTAGCGTGCAGTGCAGGTGATTCAATCGCGGGTGGAGATTAAGGAAGCGGTTGAGAGGAGCAGTGGAAGGAATGGAGAGAAGGACGCGGCCATGATGGTTTCTGTAATACCCGTGGAAAAGCAAGAGAAGTAAAGTCCCATTTGGCCACCAACACTGCTAGCAAAATATCAATTGGCAGTCACATGGCAACGGTAAATGGACAACACAACCCATCAAGACAAACATGTCCATAGGCAAAATAACACATGCAGCCAACCGAATGGAGGGGAAGAGAAGAGAAGACACAACACGACAGAGCCAACAAAACAACGACGTAAAAGAGAGGGGAGAAGAAAGCCACGACACCAGCAAGCCTCCTCGACTGAGTCAAGTCCTCCTTCCTTCCCCACCGCCTCCTCCTTTCGTGCCTCACACTCTCGGCTCCCCTCTCGTCGACGTTCGCATAAGCAGATATGACGCAGGCATAAGGGAACACGTGGTAGAGACGACAGTGGGTCTGCATGCTAAATGGGCCATCCTTGGCCCATTGTGCTACACGTGTTTGATCGCCGTGTGTGAGTGAAGTTACTGCCAAACATATATGGAGTTACTGTCAACTGTAATATTACCCAATTGATAGTAACTCTACAATATTTGATAGTAACGTCACTTGCGCATGATAGTAATTTTTCGACATGCACAATACGCACAGGCGCAAAATGGCGCAACCATATACATATATGTATACATATGGTATATATATGTATACGTGTGTATATATATTTGTATATATATACATACGTATATATGTGTGTATGTATATGTGTATATATATGGAGCATATCTAATGTAAAAGGGTAATTCAGTGATAGTATGTAAACATGAATCAGAGCTGTTGGATTCACTTTCTTCGGCTCCGACCTGTGAGGGTGAAAACCCCTCGAAACTTACACGTTGTTGTACATAACCCCCGTCTCCCTTCTTTATTTTTACACATAACCCTCCGCCTCATCACTTGGGCCTGAGGATGGCGCGGCTCGGTCGCGAGGGCTACCGCTCCGGCCGAGGTCAGTCCCCCCGATCTGAGCCCCCTACACGTTGGTATCGGAACCTCTACGCTTGATGTTCGTGTTTGCTGCTAGGTGGCGTGGTGAGGCGACGGCGCGGTTTGGGCCGAGGGAGGGCACGCGGGGCGGCTAATTCAGTGGCTGTGGCGGTGGCTGTTCTAGTATCTTAGTAGCTGCGCTCGTTTGGTAGCTCAGCTGGGAGCTCGACTGAAAATTTGGGTTTGGAGTTGTGGGCATGGTGGATTCGGGGCTCGGTTCGACTTGGTGGGTAGGTCTGGCGCTCTTCGTTGCCCTCTCTTTACTGGATATCTGGAGCCTGATATTAGAATGTAGATCTTAGGCCTTAGAGTATCTGAAGCCCTCGATCTGTGCCTTGGATAGCTCTTGGTTCTCTTGGATGGAACATCTGCCAAATTAAGGCTATAAAGTCTAACGCGGTTTTCTACCCAGAGCCAGGTCATTCCAAATGGCACTGCTTCAATAGATGGATCCGTTGCTAGAGAGAAGGAAGGCTTCTTGGTTTAAGGAATGCTTTTGGAGGAAATCGAGATAATAAGTAGTTCAGTGCCCTTAGTTCATGTTTCATTGTTTTGAGATCTACAAAAGATCTCATGTTTCTGGTCTAGCTAACTTCGAGTTATGGTAAATGAATATCTGATCTTGATTAATGAATGCATGTCAAGGGATCTATCTTTAAATACACATGGACTTTCTGAATCTTCTTCTCCATTAACATAAGCTCTCTCTACCTATATTTGCATCTTTTGAGG
Organism: Bonia amplexicaulis; assembly: GCA_036346245.1. Lineage (NCBI taxonomy): Eukaryota > Viridiplantae > Streptophyta > Magnoliopsida > Poales > Poaceae > Bonia > Bonia amplexicaulis. The sequence goes on along the minus strand of CM070748.1, from coordinate 19,069,530 downwards.
GCATGTATAAAGATATACTTATGCCCTTCTGTCCCAGACGTTTGATTAACGTGTGGACCTGACCAAAGGCGATTTCTCTGTGCCAATTGTCTATTGTTTCTAAGAAGCGTGTGGATCATGTGCTGTTCACATTAATTCTGTAATTTCTGAGTGCACATCCATTAGTTGCACCTGTTCCTGGTCAATACACTACATATTCTTGTCTTAAAGAGGATGCTGGCTGGATGATTGTTCTCTTTCTTGGCAGAACTTTTGGAAGGTGCCCCAAGGAATTTTTTGTTCAAGTTCTTGGTTGCTATATTGACTCTGGAATTTATCACTGGGATCAATTTGATTGCCCAAACATCAGCTCTAAAAGTGGTTGCTCCTGCTATGTCTCCGTCACAAGGTTGGAGACCAGCTCGGTCCATGGTATCCCAAGCCAAAGTTGTCAGAAGTATTTCAATGCGACAGCAAAGACAACTGAAGCTATGGGCTTGTTCTTTGCGGCTTCTAAAAGCGGCTTTTGGCTTTTGCTATAGTAGCTAACTTTCAAACGGAGTATTTTTTCAAGACAGAGTTTACAAGTTAATTGTAGTGCACGTTAAAAGTCCAATATCTGTATCAGCCAAAATCGTAAGTGAGTATCTCTCTCTCCGTAATCTCTGTCGCAAACAGCTCAAAATTCAACAATTTCAGCCAAAATTCATAAGCTATAACCATAAACCAAAAAAAGAACCATATATTCATCATCAGTTGCTCTATCGAATTATTTATTCTCTGTTGTGTTCTTTGGAAAAATATCTAATATGGATTTGTTTTGTTGTATGTTGTGATTACATCATCTGCGAAAATTTGTAACTATGCTACATGCAAAAAGTTCCAAAAACTTGGCATTATTGTTTATATTCAACTTACTGAACATGCACATAGTTTTCCCCTTATTGAGATTTGCATCCGAAACTTTTTTGAAGCAGAGGTTGGATGAGTTATCATGGTTAATAGAAGTTGAAGATTTGAATCTTAAACAATCTTAGCTTTTCCTTAGATGGTATACTGGACAGGACTACTGAGTGACATTGTAGAACAAATTGCACATGCGTACTCCACATCTCAATTGATTCCAGACAATACAGTTCCTGAGAACAAGTGATGTTGTACCAGGTTCTCTTTCATGCAGAATCCTGAGAACAATACAGATGTGCAGGTTTTCTTTCATTCAACAATCGTGAACAAAAAAATTGAACATTTCATCTCATTTAATTTGAACACAATTCAAACATACAATTGAAGCATCAAGCAGTGATCTAAAGCACAATTGACTACTTCATCTGAAACATCATCCAACACTTGTCCAATTCATGTTGGCAGTCTGTAGCATACATTGACCACAAGGAAATTCAGTATGTTCCGCAAAAAGAGGGGGCTGACGGTGGTGTCAGGTGTCGGGTCGGAGGCGGGTGGCGGTGCTGCAGGGAGGGGCGACGCTGTGGGATGGTGGGGACAGCGCCAAGGGGTGGTGGATGGGGGTGACGCCGAGGTGGGGCATTGAGGAGCCCGAGTGGCACTAGAGGGGATGGTGGACAACGGGGGTGGCGTTGAGGAGCCAGGGGATGGCGGCGGCGGCGTGAGGGGGCGGAGCGGTGAGACAAGTGGGCGGCTGAAGCCTGAGATGTCCGCGAGAGTGAGGAATGAGACGTCGAGAGGCGACGTCACCCTCACAGATAAAGGGAGAAGGGAGGCGAGGAGTTACGTGTAAAAATGCGTAAGTTTTGGGGGGGCTTCCACCTTCACAGATCTAAGCCGTAGAAGGTGGATCCAATGACCTTGATTCGTGTTTGCATGTCATCACTGAATTACCCATTTGCATTGGATATGCTCATGTATGTATGTATGTACGTGTGTGCGTATGTATATGTATGTATGTATGATTGGAAGACATGTTTACATGGCGTGGTTGCAAAAATCCAATATATCAAGGGGAAATTCACTCCATATCATTGCAAAAGTTCTAATTTTTTTAGTTCAGAACGATAGAGTAGATTCGAACCAACTTATGTGTCAGTGAGACGCCTAGTAGCATTCAAATGAAATTAAGTTTTAAATAGTCCATTCAAATCCTGGTGCTCACATTTACATCCATACTAGTACGTCTTATTAGGTTCTCTGCGAGATCATAGATTTATTTTCAGTCTCCGTATTTCTAGGCGTATACTAAGATGGTATAGTCGTGTGTGTGCATGTGTATCTACCTTGCAATTGAAAAAAAGGTTTTAAATGAAATTTCTTTTTATTTACTAGAATGAAAGAAGTTTATGAATTATACACGTATGTTTCAAACGTTTGCCGGCTCAGCATTTATGGCAAACAACCAATGAGATGGAAGCAAATCATGTGGACCTAACGTCGGAAACAGAAAATGAATCTGGCAAGAAATACCGTATATTCCTATTAAAAAACCTAACTGTTCCAACTTCCCCCCTTCCCCTCAACGCTCTCACCCGAACAACTCAACATCAGCTACAGACAACATCAGCTACGGAGTAAAGACCCATTTTGTTATTTCCCATTTTCTCCGACATAACAAATACAATCTTTCATTCCTGGAAGAGAAAAGAAAGGCCGTAAAATCGAGGAGGCTGACTAGAGAGGATGAATAGACATTTTTAAAATTTTCTTTAGCTAAAACTAAGTTTTAGATGTAAAAGTGTAAATCAAATTAATTTTACTCAATTAAGGCCTTAAACATCTAGTTTCACCTAAGTACATCAATAACAGAAGTCAATGTGTTTGCAATTTCTAAGATGACAAGCAATAAATATAATTTTAGAAGTATAAATTGCAAGAATGTAAATAAACAAGGAAGAAAACCGTAATTAACATGGTCTATTTTACCGTAGTGTTCGGAGACTTACTGGTCTCCTTTAGTTCACGTTGAGATAACCTCAAATGAATTGTAACGACTCCATGAATTAAGCCAAACACATCAATTATATTAGTGGTAGCTCTTTTTCACTTAGGGTAGGTGAGCTCCAACCTTCACAACATATCAGGTCTTCTCACAAGTTTCTTGAGAAGATCACCGAACCACAACACCTCCAACGTCGTCTAGGAGTTGGCAATCTCCAGGAGTAATAAACCAAGTCCCACACTTGACTCTCACCAAACACAACACATGCAACTGTGGATACTCAATCTACTTCCAAAAGCAACACATGCAACTAGTGATTTTTCTCTGTGCTCACAAGGTGTAACACACACACAATTGAGAGGATAAGCTCATACTAACTCAGAGATTGGAATAGGATACAACAACCTTGCCCCCAGCCAGCTATTGTGGGTATTTATAGCTCCCTACCCACACACAAAACTAGCCATTGTCACAAGATTTCAATAAATTCAGCTTGGGTTGGTCCAACCGGCCTCCTCTTCAACGGCTAGAAAACTAGCCTCTATAGGCAGACCGGTTAGACTGCCCACACAAGGGTCGGTTAGACCGTCGGATTAAAGAATTTAGACTTGTCATTATGAGTTAATGATAAATTTTGGTAATTAATGACAATCCGTTTGTGGGACTAATTTTTTTATGAGTTGGTGGAATATGTTAGGTCCCATGATGAGAATGACTTTGGATGGCATCATATATTGATCGTCATCAAATCTGCAATGGATGACATGATGTGTTGATGGCCATTAAGTTAAGATCCTAACATGGTGAATGGTATCATGTGTTGATGCACAACAAGGCAAAAACCCAGACTTGGAGTGAAAATGTTCGTCATCAAGCTTCAAGTGGATGCACAAGGCAAAATTATAGCTAGCATAGCTTAAGAATATGCATTGGATTTTACCAGTTTTGATGTTTGTTTGGGAGAACGAATTGCTAGTATATATTGTCTTACTATTAAGAGAGGTCTTGTCTAGTAGCTCGAGTCTCATCATATATTGATAGCTCAGTCTCGCTTGCTCTAGCTCTTCGTGGCATGATGCTATTATGTACAAATATGTTTTGCAAATAGTTGAGGCTTATACATCTAATCATTGTAGCATGCGACTATAATTTGCAAATCGTGTTTTACAAATGGTTGAAGTCTATGCACCTACTCCTTATGCCATGATACTAAAGTTTGCAAATATATTTTACAAATTATTGAAGTTCATGTATTCTTCCTCGGCATGGTGTAAGATTTGTTGTTATTCTTATCCTTGGACTTAGACCATGTATTGGCTCTTTGGAGTTATGCTTCTTACTTTGGCATAATATGTTTGAGATCAAGCAAATAGTTGAGCTAAGTAGCCCTCTAAATAAGTTTTCATAGAGTTCAAGATCGTTCAACTCCAACATCAGAGTAAAAAAGTTATAGCCATTTTTGAGTGTTGTCTATGCTGAAATTCATGGATGGTACTACTGCCCTTTTACCTACGGTATGATTGGCCAGGCTGATACTACTAGCCGGTATGACCGACCGGTCCGACCGGGGTCTCTCGTATGACTAGACTTTGTATGGCAATTATTTTTTCAAAGAGTATGTTTTTGAGTTCTTCTCATCACTTTAGGTCGGGATAACTGCACTTTGTGTGGCAGTACTAGCGTACCTTTTGTAATGACTAGTTTTAAGCATTTCATGCTAAAGTTTATAGCCGCTGGTACTATAGCACGGAACTATCGCTTCTATTGATTTTTGCTGGTTTCATCTCCAACAGCTAGTTTTTGTGGTGAGAGTTATAAATACCCCTTGACCCATTCAGAGACAATCATTTGGCACTATATTCATTTTCATGAGCTAATGCGAGATTCTCCTCTTAATTGTGTATGTACTGCACTTTGTGAGTAAGGAAAGAGATCTCTAGTTGCATGTGTTATATCTAGGGGTGGATTGAGTGTCTACTTGAGTTTGTGCATGTGTTGCACTTGGTAAAAGTCAAGCAAGGTGTTTGGATTGTTATTTTTAGAGGTTGTCAACTCCTAAACGATGTAAAGACATCGTGGTCCGGTGATCTTCTCAAGAAGTTTGTGAGAAAGCCCAGCATATTTTGAAGGTTGGAACTCAGCTACCAAGAGCGAAAAAGTTACTACTAGTGGAATTGAGATGTTTGGCTTAATTCGTGAAGCCAATTCAATTCATTTAAGCTTACCTCAATATGGACTAGGGGAGACTAGCTAGTTTCCAACACCGCGGTTTGCTTTTTGTACTCAATTTACATTCCTAAAATTCGGTTTAGCCAAAAAGAATTTTAAAAGCATCTATTCACCTCCCCTTCTAGTCGGTCTCCTCGACCTTACACGGGTCCGATCAAACCGCACAAGCTATGCCGATTAGACCACTCGGCTAAAACTCAAAGATGCACCAAAAATACATCCTCCAGAAAAAAGGTATCAGCACACAACCTAGTAAGACTGCTCCATCGATCAGATAGCCAACGCATGCCTAGTCAGACCGCTGCACGAGGGCTGAGTCAGAATGCACACAAAACACCGGTCAGACCACCGGCAAAGAGTCGGCCAGACCGCCGACAGGTTCGACTACTCAAATAAAGTGGGTCGAACCGCCCTAAAATTTTTAGCAAAGATGAAGATACATGTACTTCGGTAAATTTGCAAAACATATTCATAAATCGTAGTACCATGCATATAAGGATTAAAACATGATTCTCAACAAGTTGTAAAACACATTTATACACTTTATAATCATGACACAAGGTTTAGGAAACATAGATTCAAACCGTCTGTAAAACATATTTGCAAACTTAAGTCATATGTTACAAAAGATTATGCATGAGCTTTAACTATTTACGAAATATATTTACAAATTTTAGTAGCATATCACAAGTATGGACCTTGGACTCCAACCATCTACAAAACTTATTTACAAACTCTAGTCACATGCTACAAGGATTAGATGTATGAGTCTCAACTATTTACAAAACACATTCATAAAATACTATTCTCATGCTACAGAGAGCTAGAGTAAAGCGATTGAACTATCAACATATATTGAGACTTAAACTACTAGACAAGACCACTCTTAATAGTACAACAATCTATACTAGTAATCTGGTCTCCCAACCAAACACCGAGACCAGTAAAAGGCTAAAAACATATATTTAGCCTATGCTAGTTATACTTTTAACTTACGCATCATCTTTAAGCTTGATGACGAACATCTTCAGTTCAAGTCTAAGTTCTTGTCTTGATGTGCATCAGCACATGTTGCAAACCACCACTTGTCTTTCATCAACATATGATTGTATTCACTTAATTTGATGATTAATTCATGGTTGTCTGCTCTTCGGAATCTTAACTTTATACCTATCAACTCATTATGATGATCTCTTCTTTTCCGAACCTTGACCTAATACACCTTCCTAAGTCCTTCTCATCATCATGAGGCCTAACATATTTTTACTGAATAATGAAAAATATAGTCATATAAACGATTGTCATCACTTGCCAAAACTCAATATTAACCCATAATAGCGGAGCCAGATTCTTCAGTCCCTCTCTTTTTTGGTAATTGATGGCAGCACAAAAAATTATTTGTTACTAATCACCAAAAGTTATCATTAACACATAATGAAATGTTTAGATCTTTCAAAAACATTGCTTAGCACACAAAAACCATTTACAAAATTCAAAGAACTATGCTGACACACCGATTCGGATACATAATTATTGTCTGACATTACTTAGGGGTTGCCATCTCAATAACCAACAAAGAAAGCGTGTAAATATTCCATAAATCCCTGTTTGTACAAGTAATATTTAGAGGAGAGAGAGAGAGAGAGAGAGAGAGAGCCAATCGACTGTCTCAACATCCGAAAAAATTCGCTGTTTTAAGAGTGCCGTCCAAAATTCGTTTGCTATCATAGAAGAAACATGCCAAATTAGAGCAATTAGTTACGAAACAAACACAACATGGGGCAGTACCAGGTGGCTCCATGTGGCCCCAACCCTTAGGTGGCGTTGAATCTGATTTTTTTTAGCGATTTCAATCTTCTAATTGAAATTACACTGTATCAAATATTAGTTTTCTAGTGAGTTATTTAATTAAAGAAAAATAAAAATAAAAATACTATTATATCTATGTGGACAATATAAAGGAAAAAAGGAAAAAAATAAAAAATAAAAAAAAGCCAAGAGAAAATGTAAAAAAAATAATCCAGCAAATTAAAGAAATCCCAACATAAATAGGAAAAGTAGAGGCCACTGGGTGGTAAGTGTGCCTCACTGCCTCCTGAGTCTCGACTCAGCTACCACCATCTCTCTCACTTTGTGGCCTTGAGGCCCTTGAGCTTTGCCTAGAACACAGATGGATTCCTTGGCCGCAACCTTCCTTTCAGGCCTCTTCCAGCTTTCCTTCTTGTGCTTGTGCTTGTGAGCTGCTTTCTTGCCCCCCTTTCTTGCAGGATCAGTCTAAAGATCCTGCCTTTCTTGCTCCCTTGCCCCCAAAGATCCTCTCTTCTCTTGGACGGTTCTTGAGATCTGCTGGGAGGATGCAGCAGGAGCAGAGGAGGAAGGTAGTGGTTCTCTGTCTGTTGTTGATCCTTCCTCCCTGCTTTCTTTGATTTGTTCTAGTGTTGTGCTGGGAGCTAATATTCTTGGTTCGAGATCTTGGTAATTTGGAGCTTCCATTTATTGAACTGTTACCGTGTTATGTGATTGCTGGTAGGTTTGTTCTTCTTGTGAGTTTTAGTGTTAGTTGGATCCGTTGAATTTGGAGTTGATGGGCTATATTTACATTTTTAAAGTAGGTTGTGTTACAGATTCGTAAGACATTTTTTTGGTGAAAAATGGCGTTCCTCTAAAAAAGAGAGTGAAAAATGGCATCGGCTATTGGTTTTGAAGAACTGATATTTGATAGTAATCGTGTACTGTTCATTGACTATTGCCCTGCTAGAAAGTTACCTTAAGAGTTCTCAGTATGATGTATGAACTTATCTTTGCCCCTTGCCCCTGCCAATTGAGGTCCTGACTCCTTATCCTGTTGTGTTAATATTTTTTTATCTAAATCTATGCACTATGCAGTAATATGTATGATTCATGTCATTCTAATTCTATCAATTGGACAAAAATTCGTTCTTGTGTGGAGAGTGAAAGTTTGCTCTTCTATTTTTTATGAGACATGTACCCCTTTGAATCATGTGGTTCTGGTGCCGCCCCTTCGCGTCCAAGCAATTTGTCAAATAACAATTATTACTAGATTTTATTTAGCCTATGATAGTTTTGAAGTATAGAAATGTCCATGATCCTTAGTTTCTGATGTATTCGTTTTCGTTTATGATTTAGCTATTTTTCTTCAAGTGTCACCGTGTAATACTAAAAACCTAATTAGCATCGTCCAAGCTGATTAATCTTCTGTCTTTTGTGATGCAGACATATTCTGAAATGGATTTTTTTACCGAGTATGGTGAGGGAAGCAGGTATAAGATAGAAGAGGTCATAGGAAAAGGGAGTTATGGTGTGGTTTGCTCCGCTCTGGATATTCACACTGGTGACAAAGTTGCTATCAAGAAGATCAATGATATCTTTGAACATGTGTCTGATGCAATGCGGATACTTCGTGAGATCAAGTTGCTTAGACTCTTACGGCATCCAGATATTGTGGAAATAAAACATATTTTACTTCCTCCATCAAGGAGAGAGTTCAAGGATATATACGTTGTTTTTGAACTCATGGAGTCTGATTTGCACCAAGTTATAAAGGCTAATGATGACTTGACTCCAGAACATTACCAGTTTTTCTTGTACCAGTTGCTTCGAGGATTGAAATACATACATACAGGTAATTGATTTACTTTCACATGCAAGATGGTTCTTTTGCATATTCCAACAGTTTGCTGTGAGAAATGCTCCATTAACTGTGTTCACTGTGTTATAACCATGGGAGTGATACAGATGTCATTAGACAACAATCTAAACTTTTATTCTAGTAGCTGATTGGGCTGTAATGTTTGTGTTGGCACTTGTGAAAAAAGATTTAAAACCTAATCATATCATATCACTTCACAAGCTATATAATCAAAAGGAAATATATGGAGCTGTGGATTACTCTAATACAGGTGAAACTGTTCAGTGTAGTACTCATAAAACTCTCTGGAAATGCATATGTTTCTTGTAGGATAATCAAATTCCCCATGCATTGTCCTTTGCTGTAGAGTTTCTGAAATCTGAAGTGTTAGGTAGCTTATATATTTGTCTTCCTTTGTTTCCCTAGTTGTGGATTTATTGAATTCGTGATAGGGTGGTAAAGCCTGATGTGTTGTGTTTTAGTTTACTCACCTAGTAAACTGATTCATAAGAATTAATGTTATTCATATATGTAACCACAATCCCATCACTATCTGCTATCTTCAAGTGGAATGGGATTTTGTATCTAATATATATGCTGTGGTGCAAATCGGGCTTCCCTTTGGGCTGTAGGAAACAAGGAATGTCATGTTATCTACTCACTTCATCATCACAGCTTGGTTGTTTGGTCAGTTGCAGACCTTTTTTTTTGTTTTAAGATCTGAAAAAAGAGATACAGTGCCTAGGTATATTGGACGCCATCCATTGTTCCTGATAAGCATACTATTCCTGTGAAGCACCTTTTTGTGGTCAAGGTAGCTTGGCTTTTTTAAATATATTTTATGAATAACCTGTTTGTTATAACCGATCAAGTTGTTTGTTTTCCAATTGTTTTGGGCATACTAAGAAATAGCTTTTTTGTTGCAATAATAATAATTTCCCTAATAATAATTCATGTGGTCATCTGTCCCTGTGTACAATATAGTAGAAATCTTGTTCCAGATTATTCAAACAAGTTGATTCATACAAACAAATATAAATATTTCTGTTGTATGAAAGGTTGAAAATACAGATGGGGCATTAAGGGTTGAGGAACAACAAGAAAAAGACTTTCACTAAATGCTTGCCATTTGTATGATTATCATCAGTCAATCCTATTTGTGACATTAACATCCCTGATATGACTGATGCATCTTCCAATAGCTTCTTGCAGCAAATGTATTTCATCGAGATCTCAAACCAAAAAATATCTTGGCGAATGCTGATTGTAAGCTCAAAATATGTGATTTTGGCCTTGCAAGGGTAGCTATCAGCGATACTCCAACTGCCATCTTTTGGACGGTATATCATTTCCCCCCACTATGATAATCATTTCTTTTAGCTAGTCAAGATTCATAACATCAGCTAATTGCTTATGCTGTTTTTAGGATTATATTGCAACAAGGTGGTATCGAGCACCTGAACTATGTGGATCTTTTTTCTCCAAGGTTCTGAACACATGTTTGATTTTATATGGATCATAATATCTGCTAGAACTTCCATTATTTTTCCCTCTTACTCTTCCAGTAATCTGATTTAGTGCGGTTACTGTGTAAGCATGCTGCAGCTCTGGGACAGCAAAGCAACCATGCACAACACTTTCTTAGTTGTGTTTTCCTAATAGATTAAGGACAAGTTCCAACTTCCAATACAGTTCATTCTTATCTCTCGCTGCACTCTACTTAAGACCATTAACTGACCAAAGTAAATATTTTTTTCTTGTGTGACATATATATTTTTATGTTCATGGTAGTTATAGTGCTTCAGTGCCATTCTGTCTTCATGGTCATGGACTACCTTGTTTTGCCAATTTCTTTTCATGAACCAAATGTTTATAAGCAGCCACAGAAAGAAGGGCATTTCTACTTTTAATTCAAACCCCTCATGTCTAGGATTGATGAGCCCAATATTACAATATTAATTCAACATAATTTGGAACCTGTGCTACACATAGACCTCCTTGTCTGACCACCTGACTATCCAACTATTTTAAATACCTTTTCTTTCATGAATGACCATGTCTTAAACCAAAACATTCAGGCTCTGATACTGAGTTTTATACGCTGACCACCTATTAAGTTGAGTTTCATCTACTTCACACAAGCTGTTAGGGGGGTGGGGGGCCTGTCTACTCTTTTTTCTGATTTAGCACCATCTAGTTGTGGCTTTGTTATGATAACATGTTGTTCATAAAAGGAATGCTGCATATTTCCTTTTAAACTTGTTGCGTGGTCTTATAAATTGTGCGATATCTGGAGCGCCGTTGAACATTATATGTTTCAATATCTTGCAGTATACACCAGCGATAGATATATGGAGTATTGGCTGTATATTTGCAGAACTTTTAACTGGAAAACCTCTTTTCCCTGGGAAAAATGTGGTGCATCAACTTGATATAATTACAGATCTCCTGGGATCACCTTCTCCAGAAACAATATCTAGGGTCAGTATGATTTGACTTCAAAAAGTGTGTAATCTCCAATAAAATCCTCTAATGCTTGTAGCTACATGTGCTTATGCGACAGATTCGAAACGAGAAGGCCAGGCGCTACTTGAGCAGTATGAGGCGGAAAAAGCCTATAGCATTTACGCAGAAGTTCCCAAATGTGGATCCACTTGGACTACATTTGTTAGAGAGAATGCTAGCTTTTGATCCAAAAGATCGGCCAAGTGCTGAGGAGGTAGTTTTAGTAACACGAGTGTCAGTACTAGCAGCACTCAATTCTTATGGACTGTTTTCAACTTTTCGTTCTTGTAACCTCAAATACAGGCAGTTAATGTATTGTAACATTGTTAGGCTCTTGGTGATCCTTATTTCAAGAACATAGCCAATGTGGATAGAGAACCTTCTGCACAGCCCATCACAAAGCTAGAATTTGAGTTTGAGAGGCGGAGAATCACGAAAGAAGACATAAGGGAACTCATATATAGAGAAATTCTGGAGTATCATCCAAAGATGCTGAGGGAATTCCTTGAGGGGACTGAATCAGCTGGTTTCATGTACCCAAGGTGTGTATTCATGCCAAGTCGACTTTTATTACTTTAACATATTTAACCAAAGTGGAGTGCCTAATATAATTCCTGAAACAATTTTAGTGCCTTTGTTCTCAGCAGCCAGGCTAGTTCTATGCCGAATATGCTATATGATTGCATCTTTATCATTTATACACATTACTCTGACTTGTTGTTTTCACTGTTTTGTTGATGCTGACAAATAAAGCATGCAATAGTTGTTTTTGTTTGATGTGTATTAAGTGGTGATTGCTTATTTTATTTGTTCTAATTTGTTGCATGGACAGTCAGGGACTACGTAAACTTAAGACTAATTCTTAGAACTAAAATCAGTAGCTCTACTGTGCTTACAGTGCAGTAGACCATTTCAAAAAGCAATTCGCATACCTTGAAGAACATTATGCCAAGGGATCAACAGCAACTCCGCCTGAGAGGCAACACAACTCATTACCAAGGTAAGATATTTTCCTTACATTTTAGTTGTTAATACGAAGGAAGCTTGTTATATTGCAATTGCTCATATGGCATATATGAAGGCGAAATAGGAGATCGCACTTAACGTTTCCATTGACAGGCATGAGAATATATAGTACAGAGTCCAACCGAATACGGTTAGGATACGTATAATACATGCCAAAGATAGAAAAGCTAATCAAGGAAACAAACTCCTTATTATCAGCCGTGCTAATCTCTTGGACTCCTGTTCAAGCACATTACGTGCATGTCTAACACCCCCCCACAGTTGGTACGGGAGCCCGCCGAACGTTCAAACTGGAGCAAAACTCCTTGAGGATACTGGTTGGCAGCCCCTTTGTGAATACATCCGCGTACTGGGACGTTGTTGGAACATGCATAACGTGAACCTCCCCAAGGGCGACACATTCCCGGACGAAGTGGAGATCGATCTCAACATGTTTCGTCCGTTGATGTTGGACGGGATTAGTTGAGATATACGGCACTGATGTTGTCGCAGAAAACGACAGTCGCATTCTGAAGTGGGCGATGGAGTTCGGACAGGAGTTGACGAAGCCAACAAGACTCGGCGACGGCATTAGTGACGGCACGATATTCTACCTCTGCACTTGAGCGGGAGACCGTTGGCAGACGCTTGGAGGACCATGAGACAAGATTGTCGCTGAGAAAAACTGCGTAGCCGGAGGTAAGACTTCCTTGTGTCGAGCGGTACCGTCCGGTCAAGATCAGATATGCGTGAGAGACACCCATGAGGTCCAGAAGTCAAGACCATGGTCGAGGGAGCCTTTGAGGTACCGGAGAATACACTTGAGAAGATTGGCATGTTGTTCCCGAGGATCATGCATGTGAAGACATGCTGTTGTAATCGCACGCGATGATGTCCAGCGTAAAGGCGAGAAATCTTGAAGTGCGCCAGCAATGCTCCTGTAATCAGTGGCACAAGCAACGGGAGGACCTGTGGAGGAGAGTTTTGCGCTTGTGTCAACCGGCGTTGAGGAGGGTTTGCAGTTGCTCATGCCTGCACGTGCCAGGATCTCCTCAATGTACTGCCATTGGCTGAGGAAAAACCCCGAAGATGAGCGTTGAACGGAGACGCCGAGGAAGTGATAGAGAGCGCCCATGTCCTTGAGAGAAAACTCATGGCGAAGCAAGTCAATGAAACGACGCAGGAGTGTGGTTGTGGATGCCGTCAGGACGATGTCGTCGACGTACAGGAGAATATACGCCATGTCGGAGCCATGCTTGTAGACGAACAGCGACGGATCGGACTTGGAGGGGGTAGAGATCGCCATTGCTATTGCACCTGACGATCTCGTTCTTGGTTCGAAGATCCTTCACAAAGAGATCAAAGGGATCAAATTCAACTGAGCAATGCTTATCAATAGTGAAACGACGAACGGAGATGAGGGTTTTGATGATGGAAGGTGTGACGATAACATTATTTAGTTGAAAGGAGTGTGAAGGAAAACGAACAGCAGTGGCGTCTGTGTGCGTGATGGGAATACGAGACCCATCACCCACAATGGCATAAGGGGATGAATGTAATGGCGCAGGGAGAGGAAGAGGAGAGATTACCCTGGTCCGAGGTCATGTGAGTGGAGGCCCCGGAGTCCATATACCACTCGGAAGAGGGAGGATTCAGCGTCATGGTGTTGAAAGCTTGCATGAGCTGAGTTTGATCCCAGGATGGGGGTGGTGCAGGGGCGACGGGTGGGACAGATGCGTACATTGGTGCGCCCGACCACTGAAAGCCTTAGCCGAGGGACGGTGTAGTTGCCAGGAATGCGCCAGGGCGAGGACCAAGAAGGCCCTGCTAAGCCTGCTGCGGTGGTCGGTGCCCTTGGCCGGGCCACATGTAGATGGACCCAGCCCAGGTAGGGATGCAAACGTGTCGGGTTAATCCTGACCGATCCGGCACCGAATCCGATTGGTACCGAATCTGGAGAAAAAATATGGGTTAGGATATGGTAACAGCAATATCCGTCCGAATCCGATACGTCTTCAAGTTTGATTTCAGGTTAGTGCTACTATTTGACGTTTCATTTTCTTTTGCAATGGTAAAATAAAATCTTCCACATTAGCTATTAAGTAGTAACATCAAGTTCTTGACAGTACGTCCTCCTACTCCATTTGTTGTACTGCATACATTCCTTACAAACAAGTAGGGGTGCAAACGGCCAAAGTTAATCCCAACCGATCCAAGACCGAATCCGATTGGTACCGAATCAAGAAAAAATATGGGTTAGGATATGGTAACAACAATATCCGTCCAAATCCGATCCGTTTGCACCCCTAAGCCCAGGGATGCTGAAACGATGGCCAGGGTTGGTTGGTGCCGTGATAATTGTTGCTGCCGTCACCGGAGTTGCCGCCGCCTCCGAAGTTGCCACTGCCTTCGGAGTTGCTGCCGCCTTCGGAGTTGCCGCGGTTGTTGTTTCGGCGTCGATTGTTCCAGTAGTTGTTCGCAGGGGGGCAAGATTGACCGCACGAGCCACCAGAGGCGGAACCACCGGAGGTGTTGCTGCTAGAAGATTGGGCGCCGGGGGTGGAGCCGGAGCTGGAACCTGCGACGAAGGCTGTCGGCGGGTTGTCGTGCTTGAACGCTAGTTCTTCGAGGAGCAGGGTGGATCGCACCTCAAGGAAGGATGGCATGGGACGCGGCATGGCGATGAGCAAGCGCATGTGGGCGAGGCGCGAGCTAAGACTGCATAGTGTGTTGATGACGAGGCTTCTGTCGTTGATCGTCGAACCCATGGTGATGAGGGCGTCGGCAAGTTCCTTCTGCTTGCAACAATAGTCAGTGACTGTCATGGACCCTTGTATGAGCCCATAGAATTCTTGCTCGAGATAGATCTAGCGAGTCTCGGCGTTATCCCGAAAAAGGCCCTCGATACGAGACCAGATGGTGCGCACAAGAACCCTGGAGTCCATCACCATCTTCAGGAGGTTGGGGGAGATGGCTGCATATAGCCAAGACCGGACGAGGGCGTCGAGACGTAGCCACTGGGCGTCCGTCTGGGAGGGAGAAGTCTCGACGATGTGATCGTCGAGAGCAAACTTTTGGAGCGTGACTTCAAACAGACCGCGCCATTGGGCGTAGTTGCCCGCCTGGAGATCAAGCGTGATGGGAACGAGAAGCTTGATGTCGGACACGCGACACCACCGAGTCCGAGCGGAATTGGCCTCGAGGTCACCTGGCGATTTTTACACGCTGCCGCCGTGGTTGTCGGCGTCAGACGTGCCGGCCATGGTGAGACGAAACGGAAGCAGGAGATCAGGATTGTATCTCTTCTGATACCATGAAGGCGAAATAGGAGATCACACTTAACGTTTCCATTGACAGGCATGAGAATATATAGTACAGAGTCCAACCGAATACGGTTAGGATATGTATAATACATGCCAAAGATAGAAAAGCTAATCAAGGAAACAAACTCCTTATTATCAGCCGTGCTAATCTCTTGGACTCCTGTTCAAGCACATTACGTGCATGTCTAACACCCCCCCACAGTTGGTGCGGGAGCCCGCCGAACGTTCAAACTGGAGCAAAACTCCTTGAAGATATTGGTTGGCAGCCCCTTTGTGAATACATCCGCGTACTGGGACGTTGTTGGAACATGCATAACGTGAACCTCCCCAAGGGCGACACGTTCCCGGACGAAGTGGAGATCGATCTCAACATGTTTCGTCCGTTGATGTTGGACGGGATTAGTTGAGAGATATACGGCACTGATGTTGTCGCAGAAAACGACAGTCGCATTCTGATGTGGGCGATGGAGTTCGGACAGGAGTTGACGAAGCCAACAAGAGTCGGCGACGGCATTAGTGACGGCACGATATTCTACCTCTGCACTTGAGCGGGAGACCGTTGGCAGACGCTTGGAGGACCATGAGACAAGATTGTCACGAGAAAATCTGCGAGCGGAGGTAAGACTTCCTTGTGTCGTGCGGTAGGCCCGGTCAAGATCTGATATCGCGCGAGAGACACCCATGAGGTCCAGAAGTCAAGACCATGGTCGAGGGAGCCTTTGAGGTACCGGAGAATACACTTGAGAAGATTGGCATGTTGTTCCCGAGGATCATGCATGTGAAGACATGCCTGTTGCACTGCATACGCGATGTCCAGGCGCGTAAAGGTGAGGTACTGAAGTACGCCAACAATGCTCCTGTAATCAGTGGCACAAGCAACGGGAGGACCTGTGGAGGAGAGTTTTGCGCTGGTGTCATATGGCATATATGAAGGCGAAATAGGAGATCGCACTTAACGTTTCCATTGACAGGCATGAGAATATATAGTACAGAGTCCAACCGAATACGGTTAGGATACGTATAATACATGCCAAAGATAGAAAAGCTAATCAAGGAAACAAACTCCTTATTATCAGCCGTGCTAATCTCTTGGACTCCCGTTCAAGCACGTTACGTGCATGTCTAACAATATATATACAGTACAAGAGACACAAGGACCCAAACCTTAGACAATAGGAAATAACCTAAATGCCCTTAACACCCCCTCCCCCCTTGAATGTAAGGCGCATGCAATAGCATTACATTTGAAAAGGGTTAACACTAAAATAGGGAAAATCCAAAGTCCGAGTCTTGAAGATGTCGTCATAGCGTGCAGCTCTTGAAAAATTGTGTCAGAAAGATCGTCTCCCATCCAAAATCGTGCAACAACCCATAAAGCACAAAGTGCAGAGACTGCAAAGGTAGAGGTAAGTGGCTCAAAGAGAAGCGGCGGCATCATAACGATTTCTACGATCTGCAGTGGCTCAAAGAGAAGAGCGGCGGCTGCGGCTATGTGAAAGGAAGGAGAGGACCACACCCATCTGAGAGGAGAATGAATCGTGGCTAGCAAAGCAGTCGGCTGACTGACAAGGAATTCGTGAACTCATACGGCTTTGACAAACTTGTAGAGAGATGGGAACATACTTGGATCGACACAATGGAAGACGCAAAACAAAAAAGACGATAGGTACTAGCAGTAGCAATAGTGTCTGCCTTCAAATTCACCTCCTCTCCTCTCTCTTCACCCTTCCCTCACTCCCTCACATCTCTCCACCAATGACCAGTCCGTCTCCCTCTCCTGCCGACACATGGAGGCGTGGGAGCCGACGGCTGCGAGGAGGCGCTGGCGCGGGGCGCGTCCGAGTTGGCGGCGGCGGGAGGCCGAGGTGGCGGCGTGGTCGGCCGGGCGGTGGGGCCGAGGCAGCGACGGAGGACCCGGCTAGCGGATCCGACGGCGGGAGGCCGCCAAGGCGGCGGCAGCTTGATTCGGCGCGGCGACGACAACGATGGAGGAGCCGTCGGATCGATGGCGGTGGAGACAGAGGAGAGCGATCCGGCCGGATCCGGTCAAGACAAGACAGAGGAGGCCGGATCGGGCGGGCGAGATCGATGGTGTGACGCCGGAAGCCGCCGAGCAGTAGCGATGGCGGATGTGGCACGTCGAGGCCGTCGTGGGGGCGGCTAGTTCTGCGACGGCGCAAAGTTGGCACGGCCGGATCTGGGTGGTGGCGACCTGGCGTGGAGGCGCTCTGATCCGGCAGGACAAGGGCAGCAGCAGCCGGATCCGGGGTTGGTAGTGGTGGGAAGGCCTTCTGGTGGCAGCGCGGCGTAGATGAACACGCGGGCGGGCGCGGCGACGACGACCGGGAGGTGGCGGCGGGGAGGGCGGATCCCGCGCAGGGAGCCGGATCTCGAGCGGAAATGGCGGCGGCGGCGTGCTCGAGCGCTTCTGGGCGGCGGCGCGACGTAGAGGAGCCCGCGGGAGACGGCGGCACGCAACGATGGCCGGGAGGTGGCCGCCCCCAGGAGTGGAGCACACTTCTCCCAGGGGCAACAACGGAAGGTTCAACTAGAGGTGAGCTAGGTTTGAAACCTATGCTCGGATACTATGTTAATATGAAGGAAGCTTGTTATATTACAATAACCCATAGAGTATATATATAGTACAAAAGACACACAAGGACCTAAACCTTAGATAATAGGAAATGATCTAAATACCCTTAACATTAGTATGGCATGGATTATCTGATAGCACTTTTAGTCTCAATTGAACATGTGGTTCTTGACTATCTAATTGGCAGGCCTTGTGTTATCTATTCGGATAACCGACCACAAAGCACAGCCAACATTACTGAGGATCTCTCCAGGTGTTTAATCAGAGATAATGCACAAAAAGCACAGCAAGATTCTTCTTCAGTCGATGTAAATAGAGTTCCTCCAGGTAAGCATCTGCCTCTTCCAAAACTAACTTAAATCCACAAGCAGTGCTATATCCACAACTCTGTCTGTCGTAACTGGTAACTCAAGACTAACTTTACACATCACTTCATCTGACAGGTGCTGCGGCCAGGCCTGGTAAAGCAGGTTGTTCAGTGCTGCGTTACGGTACCTGTTCAACATCTGCTGCTGAGCAATATGAACAGCGGAGGGTTGCTAGAAACCCAGCAATTGCTCCAAACAGTGTTTCGTCCGGGAGTTCATACCCCAGAAGAAACCAGACCTGCAAGAGTGAAACAGGTGATGCTGAAAGGATCGATGTGAGCCAAGCTGGGCCACCAAAGCCATATGCAGCAAGCAAACTACCTGCAACTGTTGATGGTTGGAGCGGCCACTGGTAGATCTCTGCAGCGCACCAGCAAGCCTTTACTTGCCGTGGCATCAGCATGAATTACTTATTTCTAAGTAGTACATTCTTACACATTCAAACATGTTCTGTACAGACTTGTATTATTTGTCAGGGCGTTTACATTCTGAAAGACTAGAACTGTATTTGAAGTACTTGCGTTAGGCTGCTTGTTTTCACGTTTCTTTTTAGTTCAAGAACTAGAAGATCAAGTACAGAAGATTACACTGATTCGGATGGGTTGGAGTATAGTGGAAACCGGAAAACTTTGGGGCACTGGCAACAAGGGACTGTTACTGACCTGACTGATGCTGTTAATCAATTTCTCCTCCAAGCTGATGGCTCCAAAAGAAGGATCAAGTAGCTCATTGTTGGATATATATTTCAGTTTCAGAATACTGTTCGAGTTGGAGCGCTAGGAGAACTGTGTACACTACCTGATATTGTAATATGTAAGTTAATTGAGTTTCAAGTATGGAACTATTTACATCTATAAAGAAGCATTAGCAAGAGACCATTTGGGGAGCACTATTCAATATTCAAACCCCAGATGTTGTATGTAGCATCCTGATGCTTTGCTGGTGAAAGGAGAAGAAGAGGTTTTGAATCTGGATCGGAGAGTTGTTGCTGTGTGGTTTTGGTGATCATAGCAGAGGTTATGGAGGAAGATATAATGCTGATGGTGAATGTTCAAGGTAAGGCAGATGCTCTGAAATAGGAGGAAAAGACTGGTCTAGGGGAGAAGACTTGTCAGACAGTTGTTTTGATGGTTTTAGAGGAGACGGTGGTGATAGTGGAGCAAGGGGAGGTGTGGTGTTTGTTTTGGTGGTAGTTGGTGTTAGACGTGTAGAATTGGTAGCATCTCTAATGATGCAGTGGTGCAGATATTAGTAGTGGTGGTCGCTGTGTAACAACCGAATTTTATCTTTCAAATTAACATGCATAATTTTTCATGAATTTATAAATTTTGGTGTATTTTTTAAAAAACTCTAAAGCCTAGATGGAGTTTAGGATTTTTAAAATAAATCCCTTGGCACAATAATGTGAAACCAAAATTTCTAAAAGTGAATTGGATGCTGAAGAATTTTTTCTAAAAATTTTGTGTGCAAATTCCTCGAGGTATTCAAGCTAGAAATTTAAACTCAAATTGAAATCCAAAATTAATTTTAAATCCTTTTTTTTCCTCCTTACCTTTTCGGGCCGAATCAAATCCGTCCGCCCAGCCCTCTCGCCATTTCCTTTTCCTTGCAAAACCCATGCTCCGCCGCAGCTCGCTGCCCTGACTCTCTTGTGCGTCACTAACAACTGGACCCTAAGGTCCCACTTGTCAGCTAGCTATTGTTCCTCATCCTTCACTCCTCCCTCGCCTGCGCACCCAAGCTCATCTCTTCACATGTGTTCACATGCAAGTAAGCATTGAAGACCTCTAATCCTTGAGCCATGTGCACCGTGACTTTGTCTTGTCGCCGCGAGCTTGTCCTATTGCCAACTACCCTCTCACGCTCTCTCACTCGGTGCCCGATGTCATTCATGGGCCCGAGCCCTCACTTCCTCCTCGCCCCTATTTAAGCCAGCACTACGCATCAAAAGCCTCGCGCTCGCTCACTCAAACATCCCGCCAGGCTCACACAACACTAGCGCCTTCGAAGAGGAAAGGTTTCCCCCATCTTCTCCAAGTCTGGTCCCGAGCTCCGCCTCTCGATTCCTCACAATCCGGTGAGTCTATAACAGCACCATCGTGCGCATTGAGTTTGTCTTATCCTTCTCTACCCTATGCTCACCTTTCTTTGCTTGTTTGCCCTTAGGAAACCCGAAGCCGACATCCTCGCCGTCAAGCCCTGCGCCGCTGCTGACCTCACCACCCGTTCTCTTCGCTCATGTGAGTTCTGACCGTTGTTATTGTGCTATTCTTGCTTGCCTTGACCCCCTTATGCTAACACACCCCTTGGATGGCCTTGCCACGCCCAAGAGCTGCCGGGACACAGCCATCTTGTCCGATGCCGGCTAAGCTCTTCACCACTGTCATTCTCACGCCTCGACTGAAATTCCAGTAAGCCCTTCCGTCTCCTTGCAATTCAACTCAAGGCCAACCTTATAGGGTAGCCATCAGACTTTAGAACCGGCCGTAGCCCTCCGGCCACGTTCACCTATTCTCGCTGCCGTCGGCCATCATCGATAGCACGACGCACTACACGATAAACGACGAGCAATGCTCTGTTAACTTCACCCTAGCTTGTAGATCATGAAACTGTCCTCAATTTGAGGAAGTTAGACACAAAATCCAAGGTTTACTATCGCCAACCATGTCACCATTGCCTGGCTCATCGCCGATGCCCCCAATGACCCTAGGACTCGAGCCACGCCCAAAACACTATTAGCAATCCACTGAACCTATTGCGCCCATAACCTTTGCTTGAGCATGGTTCTATACACTTGCCATCGAACAGGTGCCTAGCACCGATGCTGTAGTGCCCCTCGCCAAGCACCATCACCGCTGTTGAGACCCAAATATGCTAATCTGAATTCTCTGTGTTTTCTACACCAGTCCAGAATCACGCTAGTGCACACAATGGAAAATAGATGAAATATAGACCATGATCACGATTAAATAAGACGTAAATATTATTAATTATCAAAATAGTGACCTTATGACCAAACTTACAAATAATAGCCTGAAGGGCCTAACAAAACTAACTAGCGGTGGAAAATAAAGATAAGTGAAGTAGCTATTCGACATGCCACAGGCAATCAATTGGGAAGTTAAAGAATCCTTCTTCAAATACCTCTAGTTGATATAGTTCTTCAGCATCTAAGCAACAATGGATATAGCCGTGAGTACATAGAGTACTTAGCAAGCCGTTTGTAACAAGATGCAATTATAATTATACAAGGCTTATCATGTGATGGCTAAATGGTTACTTTGTAGAAAGTCACAATTTAGAGTAAATACAGTAAATAGATTGAAATGCACTAGTTAAAATTGATTACCGATTAAATAATCGAAAAGAATTGGGTAAACCACAAGTGAACCAACTATTCATTTCCCAACTAAACCTAGTCAAAATTTTATGAAATTCTACCCCTCATGTGAAATCACCGAGCATTATTCATATCGGGGACATGGCTATTCGAATAGTTTTGCACTCTACAGAGGTTGCACAACTTTACCCACAAAACATGATCATCTCATATTGCCGTGCAATCACACTTCCTTGTGTGTGCGGTGGAGAGATCATGACAACGCCTTTAAAATGCTCAATCTCAAACTGATCTCGCCTGCTAAGATTTCGTTGTTGAGTAGGCTAACAGCCTAATTAGTAAAAGCCCCATTTTGTGCCAATAAAACATCTCGATGGCGAAGCCAAGGTTGAAACATCATAAATTAATTATCCAGGTTCATCCCATACTAGATTTGTGGTTATACGATAAGGCTCAGATCAATAGCACACAAGGTTATGTTCTTAGATATTACTCAAGTGAAGTACCTACGTCTCAATATGCTAATAGTACCCACTTTACTTCACGATCACTCGCCAAAGTGAAAATCATTTTGGTTTAACCAAGACCAATAACACCACCCATGTCATGGTACATAAATTTTATAATTGTGGCTACAACCATGATTCAATATCTTATTAAGTAAAAATTAATTATTTGATCAACATGTGATGATGAACCCAATGTAACATTAAGCATGGCTAAGCATACTAAACATATAACTTAAGTGGATACTAGTATTGTATCAATAGATAGTTACCTATCCTATGATGATAATGGAATCATGGTATTCAAATTATCAAAGGAGGGATTAATCAAATTTGGCTAATAACTATCAGGCACGAGAGTTTGGAATAAATTAGCAATACAGAATAATTTAAAATAAAATAACAATAAGTAGATTTAAAATAATAGGTTTAACATGATCAAAGATCATAACTTGCTTTAGTTTTGCTCAGTTATCACTTATTGAATTTCAGTTCCTACTTCTGCTCATTCGAAGATGCTATCTAACGAGAAAGAGAGAGAACGAAACAGAAATGAATTCAAATAAAATTCAAAAATAAAAAAATTAGAACCAAAAGATAGAGCTCAGTTTTAGATGAATGTAGAACGAAGAATTGGATCAATCGGGGTTTGGACAGAGGAGAACGGACTCTCGGAAGGTTTAAATCTAAGAAAAGGAAAAGGAAACACTATTTTGGCATTTCTAGCTTTTCTAGATTTATTTTCCTAAAGGAAATCAGATTTATGATATCAGCAAGGATTTTTAGGTTTTCGACCGAATTATTTTTCTGAAGGAAATAGGCTTCGGTCACTGACATGCGGGGTCATGGTCTATTGACCAAGGCCATGGCTAGGGTTCATGGTCTACGGTGGATTCGGTCTATGGATGTAACATTCCAAAATTCGCTTTCTTTAAAAATTTGATTTCAAATTAATTAGTTAAATTATTTAGATTTTAGTTGGATTTTATTGGTAATCCTAGAAGGTAATCTCAATTTCCAATCCGACTGAAATTCCAATTTCCCAAATTCAAATTCCAGAATTCATAATTCGAATTCAACTCTTCAAAAAAAATATCAATTCTATTTTTCTGGGTCAAACCCATTTTACTTGTCTCATCTCTTCTTTTCCTTGCCTTTTCTTTTTCCCTTTCTCCTTTTTCCTTCTTCCTTCTTTCTTTCTCTCTTTTCCTAGCTGAACAGGGCTATGGCGCCACCACCTCCCCAAGCCAAGTCCCAACCAGACCTCATCTCCACTTCGTGCCAGAACAAAAAAATGTTCCAAATCACGCGAGGAATCCATCCCTTCTAGTTTCTTCACGATTTATTCATCCATTTTCGTTTTTCTCGTCCGTTCCAAAACCGAACCAAAACTGAAGCCCATGAATTTGAGTTCGTTTCTATCTCCTCTGAGCCCTTAAATATGACCCTGTGACCTCTCTCAACCCTTTCCAATCTCTATTGAACCTCCTCAAACCCTAGAACACCGTCATCACCGAGAGCTCGTCGTTCTCGAAATCGCTAGTCACCTCGCTTGCGTTTCGAGCACTTCGGTGAATTATTTGAAGTTCCTTTCGTGTCACATCGTGTTTTGAGAATCTTGCACCCTCATGTCAACCTCACACCTATGCACTTCTTGGGTCGGGGCTGTTGAAAGATCAAGGAGGCCGACTAGAGGGGGTGAAGAGACAGTCTAAAAATTCTTTTCAAATTATTAATATCAATTCAAGACATTTTCTATTTGCCTAAACCAAGTAAACAATGCGAAAACTAAATTCAAGTTGGTTTAGTACAAATAGCGCCTAAGTCAAGTAAGTTCGCCTAAGTGCACCAATAATTCTAGCCTAACTCAAGGTTTGCAATCCTAAGATGACAAGCAATCAATTTAATTCTATGAATGTAAATTGCTTGAATATAAATTGAGCACAAAGGAAACAAGTCACAATTGACATAGTCTCTTTTTACCGTGGCGTTCGGAGACTTGCCGGTCTCCCCTAGTCCACATTGAGGTAAGCCCGAACTAATCGTACCGGCTCCACGAATTAAGCTTTCCACCTCAATTCCACTAGTGGTAGCTCTTTCCCGCTCCGGGTAGGTGAGCTCCAACCTTCACAACTTCGCTGGGTCTTCTCACAACCTTCTTTGAGAATATCATCGCGCACAACGTCGTCTAGGAGTCAGCAAACTCCAAGAGTAATAAGTCAAATCCCTCACTTGACTTTCACCACGTGCAACAAATGCACTAGCTCAATTTGGACACCTAGTCCACCTCTAGATGCAACACATGCAGTCTAGATTCTCTCATTTCTCACAAAGTGCAACACATGTACAATTGAGTGGAGAGCCTCACTCTAGCTCAAGAGTATAGAGAAGAGTCGATCAACAACATCTACAACCGACCACAAGGGTGTATTTATACCCCACACCAAAAAAACTAGTCGTTGGAGCCAATTTCCAGAAAAATCAGGACGGGTGAAAGTACCGCCAGCCAAAGGCGGGTAGTTTCGCTCCTGGTCTGACACCACAGTAATGGCTATGTCAGAGCTTCTGAACTAGCAGTTGCACAGTTGGCACGGAACTAACGACGGCCAAAACCAGTACTTCCGATTTTCAGAAGTTCCGTAAAGTCGGCGCGATACTTCCGCTCAAGCCGAGACCAGAAGTTGGCGCTCTCTGAAAAAAGGTTCCCCATGAGAGTCTGGAGTTTCCGACGTCCGGTAGTACTGCATAACACATGGGAGTACTTCCGCATTTTGGAAGTACTGCTCACACTTTGCCGGTACTTCCGCCGACCGGACCAACCACATCCAATAGTACCGCGCAACACATGCCGGTACTTCCGATGTCCGGTAGTACCACTCACATAGGCGGTACTTCCGACCTTTGGTAGTACCGCTACGCATACAACGGTAGTTCCGATTTTCCTGAGAAGTGCAGATATCTCAATAGATTTTGCAAAACACATTTGCAAACTATGATATCATGCACATAAAGACCACACATGATTCCCATCAAGTTGCAAAACATATTTGCACACTTTTGAAATCATGACATAAGGAATTCATACATAGACTTCTCACATTTGCAAACCCAAGTCTCATGTCACAAGGTTTATATATGAGCTTCAACCATTTGCAAAATATATTTGTAAATGTAAGCCTCATATCACAAAGAATAGAAACATGGACTTCAAGCACTTGCAAAACACATTTGCAATGCATAGTCCCGTGTTACAAGAATTCAACACATGAGCTTCAACTATTTACAAAACACATTTGTAAATATAAGCCTCATGTCAAGATGAGCTAAAGCAGGTGAGGATGAGCCATCAACACAGGATAAGATTCAAACTACTAGACATGACCCATCTTGATAGTACGATAACATATACTAGCAATCCGGTCTTCCAACAAAACACCAAGACCAGTAAAAGACTAGGAACACATCTTTAGCCCTAGCTAGTCATACCTTTGCCTTGAGCATTCTCTTGAAGCTTGATTACACATGTCACAACTTCAAGTCCGGATCAATGTTTTGACATGCGTCTACACAAGATGTATCCTTCACTTCAACTCCATCAATACATGATAGTCTTCACTTGACGTGATGATCAACATATGATCATTTCCTCATGCATCAACTCATGATGTGTTTTCTTCTTTGATGACCTTCAATATATGAAGCCATCTTCTTCTTGATAGCCTTCAACATATGAAGCTATCTTCTTTTCGCTCTTGACTTGATGATCTTCAACACATGAAGTCATTCTAAGTCATCCTCATTTGTGGAACATAACATATTCATCCAACTCATGAAAAATATTGGTCCATAAAACACATGTCATCAATTACCAAACTTCACCATTAACACATAATGGAGGGATTAGATTAAATAATCTTCCATTTTTGGTAATTCATGACAATCTCAACAAATAATGATATAAAAATAGATTTGCGATTATACAACTTGCACACAACATTTGTATACTCTAATATAAGTTTTAAACAAAGCTTACTAATCTGGTTGTCATTAATCATTCATCCATTAACACATAATGGAGAAGTTAGATGACAACCCGATTGCGCATGAATATATATATAAACTACACAAGCTATATATACTCAATAATATATTTCAAAGTAAAGATCTCAAATATGCATATTAAAAAAATATGGATTAATACTCATGAAACTTCAAAACATAGAGAAAACTCCCCCTTAGTGTGTGCATACAAGAATGTATAAATGAGGACATATGCATATATTCATTTTGGACAAATTGAGGAGCTCAATCTACATTTTGGATCTAAGGAATGCATTAGTATATGAGAATGTGTGATTTCGAATGCATACCTCTTTGATCTCACTTTTCCTTCCAAATTAGACTAAGCTATAATATACTTGCACAATATATTAGTCACATGAGAGATTTATCATGTAATCATATATTTGGATGTGAGAAATGCAACAAGATTAAAAGAAAGATATCAAATGCATTTCTCAATGATTTCACATTTTCATTAAATGAGACTAAGTATTAATGTACTTGAACAAACATATTAGTCTCATATATATATTTGTCATTATCACCAATACTCCATAATGGTATTTGTCATTAACACCAAAACCAACTTAAAATAGAGCTTGATCTTTCAGCTATCCCCATGCTCACCCTTTTTATCCATGTTCTTCGCTGGAACCTACTGCCCACCGCCCATGGCACCACCACCGGCCATGCCAGCCAGCCGTTCCTGGGACCCTGCAACCCGTTTTGGCCCTAGCCCGATGCCAACACTGAGCATGCCCAGAGCAGCCCGTGCATTGCTTTGTTCTTCCCAGTGACTCCCTCTGTTCCTTCTTCTTTGATGTGTCTCAAGCCAATGACATGTAGCAGCCCCAAAAGGCTGTTGTCTGAAATAGTGAAAAATTTAAAACTTTTGATTTGCGTCTTGTGGCATTTGGATTTTCATGGCTTTTAATTGAGGTTCCTAATAAATAAAAGTTCATAGAAATAAAATTTAGAGGAAAGATGTAATTAATGAGAAAACTAGATTAAATTAGGATACGAACTAGATTAAATTAGGATACGAATCTGAAAAGTTGATCCAGAAACTAGGGTAGGGGGATTTGCAGTGGAAACCCTCTCAGGCCCAAAGCTAGTTGTAAAGCTAAAAATTTAAAGGCAAACTATAGTGAAATAAAAACAAATCATGAGCCTAAAATCCCAAAATAAAATATGAACTTAAAAATCCTAAAATAGAGTAGAGGGGAAACTATAATTAAAATGCAATAAGTCCAAGTCTAGAATAAGTTGCAAATGCTAATTGAACAAAAAAATGAATAAAAGACCAATTCAAAGTTAAAGCTTCAAAGAAAGTAATTGCCCATTTGAGAACTCGAAGTTGGTATTTGGAAGGATCTAGGAAGTAAGATGAACCAAATCCATGTGTGAATTCAACCCTAAAGTCATTTTACCATGGCTTGGACTAAATGTTTAAATTGAAATTCAAATCTAAAATTCATGGAAAAATAAAGAAATATAGGAAAATGGATTGGGCTCAACCCATTGGGCCCCAGCCCAATTTTTCCTGGCCCGCTGGGCCTCTAGCCCAGTCTGGCACAGCCTAAGCCGGCCCAGCTGCCCCAGCTCGCGCCCCAGGCATGCTGCCCCGTGCCGAGCACCCCCTTGTCGCGCCATGCTATGCCCACATCGTGCCTCTGCATTACTACAATTGACTAGTAAATCCTAACTTGAAAAAAGTTTTGTTTGAAAAAAACTCGCATACTCGATCTTCAAAGAGAAATAAAAAGGACACAAGAATGGTGTCTGCTTACTGTTCGACTGAGTAAGTCGGAAAAACTTTGTGCTGTACTGATATGGCATCTGTCATGAACATACCGGCGCGCCTATACAGAGTGTGTTCTACGAATGCGAGAGGCTTGAGTCTCATCAATGTAGAAGTTTGAAGGGCACTTTTACTTTCAGATCAGACTTTTCAAGTTACCAACACAGACAGTAACTGGAAATGGCTACTAGTGGAGCAACCGCAATGATAGTTATAGACTTGAGTTAATTACTCGTCCAAAGAAACACCAAGAGACTTGCAGATTACTTACACCATACGGAAGAGGAAGAGATTTAGCATTGACACTCTTGCGTGCCCCAGGCAACAGGAGTATAGTTATTTTTGGGAATTGCTAAGGAGTTACTTGAGTATTCCTTCACATTAGGAGCACTTGAATTTTCCATCCATCTGATTTGCCTCGAGATGCGTCTCCGGTGACATCTGCTGCTGCCGGAGAACAACGGCGAAACTCCGACGAGTTAGATTTTGGTTCACTTAGGTTAGAGTTAGGTTCACTAGAGCCCTAGGTATAGAGGGAGGCTCAGGGCACGACGGCGTGGTTAATCGCGTTGGAGGTGACGCCGACGAGACGGCAAGTACGGTGGTGGTGGCGGTGGGGTAGGTGGCGAGTACAGTGGTGGCAGCAGGTTGGGTGAGTAGGGTTTTGAGAGCTGCAGTGAGAAAGGGAGTTATATATGGTTGAGGGGATAGATATCCATTGGATCCAAAGGTTGCAAACATGTTTTGTCCGGACACCACCATTAATTTCAGACTTTTTTTTGTCTTAAAAAATAGTCGAATGTTCTATAGCATTTTCCTACAAACAAACAACGGCTGCTAAAGAATTGATTTGGCTTTTTATCAATACTCGACCACCCTATTTGGCTCCCAGGCCTGGAATGGTGGAATTGAAATTCAATTATAAGCATGTGGTTGTTTTGCTGTCAAACAGAATTTGAATTGATGATTTCAAAAACCAATTCCACGAGACATATACATGTTATTTTTATGAAATTCACGTTATAAATTTAAGTGAAAGTTCGGTATTTAAAATTTCAACTCACGTTCACATTATAAAATTTTCACGATATTGGTTGAACCATTCAGAGATGGTTCAATGTGTACATGAGCTACTTTATGCACGTTAATAGGTCCATCCGCATACGCAGGCCCCACGTGCTAAAAGTTCCATATTTAGAATTTCAACTTATGTCTATATTATAAAATTTTTCAAATAATTGACTAAATTTGTCGATGATGCTTGAACGTCTGGAGGAGTTACTTTATGCACGTTCGTAGACCTAGGTACACGTGAGCTCCATTATCTTATAGAATTACAAATAACATCCAAACAGAAAACATGGATTTTGAATTAGCTTGAATCAAATTCAAATTCACTTAGAATTGCATTTGGAATTTAATTGAATGAATTCAAATAATTCTAGGCATGCAAACGGGGTGTACGATGAATTGATTTGGCTGCTAAGAATTCATGAGAACCTTTTTTTTCCCGAACGGTTCCTGTAAGAATTGATCTTGATTTGGAATATGTGATTTTTTTTTTTTTGCTGTTCGCGCGCTCTGCATGTGAGATTAGTGAACATTTTGGCTCGGCTTGATCTTGATTTGGAACATGGGAATTTTCACACGCTTCTGTAAGAATTGAACAAACTCTTGTAAAATTCACAGGAAACTCGTGCGTTCCAAAACAAACCCACAAGTCATGTTAGAGCTCGGTACCGGATTCAAACCGGTCTTTAGATTGCTAAAAAGACGGAAGTTTTACACCAGTGAAATTTACAAATTTTAGAGCCTGTTTGGCAACGGCTACGGCTTATGGCTAAAATTTTTGAATTTTAGCTGTTTACGGTACAGATTACGAAGAGAGATACTCACTTGCGATTTTGGATAGAACATATATTGAGCTTTTAACATGTACATCGTTTAACTTGTAGATTCCGTCTTGAGAAAATACTTCATTTGAAAGTTAGATACTGTAGCAAAATCCAAAAACCGTCAGTTTCGAAGGAAAAGAACAGGCGTAAAACAAATGGTGGCTCACCTGACGCTGTGCAAAAGTTGCACATTGCGTCCAAGAGCCCCAACCCCAAAAGCCATATAGCGGTAAATGTAAGCAATGCCAAAGAGAACTGATTTATGGGAAATTGTCTCTGCTTTTCACCTTAAGTATGTCTTATCATTTCTAAACAGCAAAATAGACACCGTAGTTCGAAGCAGCCCTAGTCTGCCAAAGTGCTTACAGGAGCTTTTCGTTTGTGCTAAACAATGCCCAGCAAAAATGGGAAGCACATCGTCTTGACACTTGACAGTGCTTACAGGAGCTGTTTGATTGTACTCCGCGATGCGAGTTACCAGTCAAAGCCAGAAATTTGTTCTTCAGGCCCATCACCTGTGATTCTTGCTAGCATCATGTATATGAAACATAAGCTGCAAAATTTCACCAGCTGTGAGGAAAAGGACCCATTTTTTAGAACTAAACGAAATGGATTAGGAAACAATCACCTTAACGCCAACATAGAATGAAGTAAATATGAAGGCAAGGACAGGTAGGGCTGTGAAATGGAAACATGCATTAGCTACAGAGTTCATGTCCATTTGACTGAATTAAATTCACAGAAGTAATGGATGTGAACTTGCGACTCACCATCCTTCCGAAGCATTTGAGAGATCAGAAGTTTAGTCCCTGAAGGTCCTACAACGTAACCAACAAGGTTTGCCACCTACATGCATGAAACATGTCAGAAGCAGCATTTTTTTGCAGTAACAAGATAAGACTGATCTTGTGTACAGCTGAAATTCCTTGATGTCGAAATTGTGCCACGACCACTTTAAGGGAATCGAGACCATCTGAATTTGCTCTTGAATTTCACATAGAGTTTCTTTTCTTGGGAATTCGTTTTTGAATATCTTTGATTCTTTTTATCTTTTAGAAATACAAGATTAGAAAATGACTAGATCCATTTAGCTGTGCACTCAGAAATACATAATACGTACCATAAGGCAACTGATTGTCACGGCACCAGCAATTGCACTAAACTCACGGTGAACAATCATCCCAATGGCACTTCTTGCCTGCCAAAAAAATATTTTAAAATGTATTAGTTCAGTGTAAAATTGCCATCAAACATCTTGCAAGAATACCGAAAGATCCATGTGTGCATCTACATAGACTTGCATTCCTGCGCGTACCTTGATAACTTCTTGGTGGTGGAGTTGTTTGGATCCTCAATTAGTATCTTAATTCACATATTGGTTCAACTTTCTCCAAAATTAGTATCTTAATTCACATATTGGTTCAACTTTCTCCAAGCAAAGAAAGTAACTAGCTATGTTTAAGTAAATTTAGCTATCTCAACTAGCTATGTTTAAGTAAATTTAGCTATCTCACAATAGCTGTACTACAAAATGTTGAAACTATACTCCTACGAACTTTTAAGCAAGCAGATGAACTGCAAGAGCAGCAAGTAAAACGCCGCTTCATCCTACAAACTATATAGTATATCAGATCACAGTTCTGAGAGAAACTTCACCTGAAAATTGTTGGATAAAGATTTAACCAATATTTCAGGAACAAAAAATAAGCAAGTTAACCATGCCCATGAAATAAGTTTCCTGTTTAGGAGAAGGAAATCAAATGGCATGTAAGTCATCACAACCAATATGTCGACAGATTAAGGAAATTAACTGTAAGTTTTGTAGAAGCTACCATTCAAGATCATGCCAGACTGCAACAAATGTGAATATCACCCAGATACTAATTAACTTTCTTCGAGAGCCACCAAGAGGAATGTACAAGTACCTGAAACAAGTGAGACGTTGATCAAATAAATTTATACCTAAGGACTAATCAACACCTATGAATTGACTGCAGATGTACCTTGGTAGACATATACCAACTCTATGTTTCATGCACGGGGTTCAATAATCATGTAACTGGGTCTAAAACTATATCCAATTGTACTTTTACGTACATAGTATAGATTTCTTGCATACATCAAAAAGCAATGAGGCTATGAACAGCAATGAACTGTATATTGTGTGAAAAAATGCTAGCAAGACATAGTACAGTCATGTCCCGGGACATATGTGTGGTAGCACAGAAGAGTTCATAAAGTACTTAAACTGACACAATACAATCATGTCCCAGAACATATATGTGTGGTGGCACAGAAGAGTTCATAGAGGTAGTACTTAAACCGCCTACTATAATACAGACCTGACCAACCATCTGTTAAAAGAAGCATGCCAGCTTTTCCAGAAACTCTCCAGGTCGTGACAATTATTTATACACCTAGGCATGTTTTCAGGTATCTCAACTCCTCCTACCTGGAATGAAATGCTGAGTGTTAGAACATCAAAAATAACATAAAACAGATGTAGAGATCAGAACATATTTATATAAATGATTGTTCAAGAGGAGGTAAAACATGCAAGATTGCACAATGGAGCATACTGAATACAGAATTTCAATGTTGAATTACCAGTGACCAAAACCTGAAGTAGCGCCATATAAGAAAGAATTTCAACCACATAAAGTTTAACACCTGCATAGGAAAGTGTAAACCAAGTGAGCATAGAAGCTCCAACATGTTAGCTAAGAATAGAGACATCAGAAGTTCACAACCATGAAACCCAGTAATTGGCAGGTTAACATATTAAAGTAGGGGACAACCTATGCAAACAACTTTGAAAACAAAAGTGCAATATTGTGAGTTGGGACACCTATTCAGATAGATGGTTTATGACAACTTGTATGCAGGTCAGCCAATTAATACAACATTGAATAAGAACATAAACAATAAGGACCAGTGGAAATATCAACTGCTACATGCTGAGTGAAAGGGTGCATGAAAAAAAATTCCACAATTGACAGAACTCAGAAGTAAATTCAGAGCACATTTACTGGAAAATAAAATATGTATAATATATAATCTTACCCCATAACTAATG
Source organism: Bonia amplexicaulis (assembly GCA_036346245.1). Taxonomy (NCBI): domain Eukaryota; kingdom Viridiplantae; phylum Streptophyta; class Magnoliopsida; order Poales; family Poaceae; genus Bonia; species Bonia amplexicaulis. The sequence goes on along the minus strand of CM070748.1, from coordinate 19,036,288 downwards.
ATGAAGATCTCAAATGGCGACAATTGCTGCCATAATCGGCTGTCATCAGAATATTTAATTCAATTTTCAGAATATACTAATAATGATAAGAAAGGATTAATAATATTATATAAAGAGGAGCAAGTACGGAAATACCTAATTACAAAGGCATTGTAGTGGAAAAAGTGTGTCATGGCTTCCATAAGGAGGAAACTTAGGATCCACCTCAGCCCATACAAAGATATTTGTGCAACTGAATAGTTTTTCTGAGGCACATCTAACTGCAAGATCGCCACAACAAGAACAGGTTAGTATATGTAACTGAGATATTTCTATATTACCTAACCATTAAACTCACTACTTGAAAAAGAAGCAAAGATTGAATTCCTGTCTGGAACTCTGCATACAGTAAAGCCATCCAGTGCCATTTGAAATCACTTACAACCAGCTTGAAAGATATTTCTCAAAATGAAAGGGAAAAAACTGGGACCTAACTCAGGTATAGAGGACTGGAAAAGACAAATCCGTAATAATTAGTGATCCTTTACTATTCATTATATCTAAATTGCATATGTCTTTTACATTTCTTCTTCTCAAAACTGAAATTTGGACTCAACAACCATACCAGGTTATAGATTAACCTACTCACTACTAATTCTGCAATTCCTTTTAGAACTTTCAAAGCTATTAAAACAGGATGTGCATAATAATATATAAAACTAACAGGGTGTAATATGCATACCATGTGATATCAGTATCCTGAATGGTACAAATTACTTCAACCTTTATCTAAGTTTATAAAGCATAATTCATAGTTTCATACATGAAAAATCATTCAAGAAAGCACTATTTCTGATACTTTCAGCTTGAAATGAGACATTTTAGCTTCAATAAAAAAAACTAGAGAAAACACTAACCTGAGCCGCAAATGCATTGTAGCTTACAATAGGTCCAGCAATATAGAGTGGAGCATATGTCAAATAGCATAAATACGTTAGGAATGTGTATTTGCCGACACTGAGCCCTCTTTCCTGCCAAGAACAGTGCAAAATTTTATAACCAGATACAAAGAACTAATATAGTTCACTTTGTAAAAGAATAACTTATAGGATAGAAGTGTAGTTACCAACACTCAAAGTTCAACAAGGCTATACCACAGACAACGGGAAAAATGACATACTAATGTCAAGACCTACTTTACATGCAACCCAGAATGTTTATATTGCATCTACCTATAGCTCACAACAGGTCAACCTGGTGTCATGTTGTGGTCGGTGGTTGGGTATAGGTCCGAAGACCAGGGATAATGCACTCGCTCTTATCTAACTGCCAGCAGGGCTCCTCCCTGATGAGGTAGAGAGACTTTGAGGCTTATTTAGAGAACATTTGTTTATTTATTACTTGATTATAAATTATACGGCTCCTCTCTTTATATAGATGAGGTTAGCCCCTAACAATATGTAAACTAACACAATCTAATGCAACCAATTAACTAAAGATAATGGCTATGTTCTTTTCAGCTTCTAAAAGCTGCTTTTTGGCTTTTCTACAGTAACTAGCTTTTAAATGGAGTATTTTTTCAAGATAGAGTCTACTAGTTAATTGTAGTACATACTTTATTGACTTCATTTATATTGGCAAAAACAGCATGTAAGTTTCTGTTACTCTGTAATCTCTCGTACAAACAGCCCAAAAACCACAAGCCGCAGCCAAAAGCCACAAACCGCAGTAAAAAAGAACAGGCCTAATATTATATCTATACTATCTAAATATAAAGATATACATTTATCTATTCCTAATATGAAGATATGCATCTAATTATTCCTAATACGAATATATTCATCTAACTATTCTTAGTATGAAGATATACATCTAATTATTCCTGATATAAAGATATGCATAAGATTATATCCCTAAATAACCGCTACAGTACCATACGGTACTACGCGCCGCTACAGTACCACGACGTAACGCTTCATCCCTCACGCCAAAGCAGCTCGTCCTCAAGCTGTCAGGAGGTGGCCACAGCCGGAGACCTTCGCATCCCCATATTGACAGGAGTGATTGGTATTGGTTCTAGGTCGCATGAGAGTAGATCAGCGACACTCCGACATATGGAACCCACAAAAGTAACTTAGCATGACATGGTGTCGAGGAAGACGTCGATGACATGGGCCACCGACATAGGACAACAGTGACGCTCCTTCTAAGATCAGCGACACTCCGACATATGGAACCCACAAAAGTAACTTAGCATGATGTGGTGTCAAGGAAGACGTTGGCGACATGGGCCACCGACATAGGACAATAGTGACGCTCCTTCTGCCACGGAGCATGATGATGGCGGAAAGAACGCGACGGTGGGGCTGGCCCCTCAGCCGCTGCGCTCTGCATCACCTTTAGCACGGCGTCGGCTGGCCGTGCAGAAAAGACTGCCGCTGGACAGCGACAACCTTCGTCCTCGGCAAAGGCATCAAAGGTGTATCCAAGGATAGCAAAACTTGGAGAGGAGTTGTCGTTGGTGAAGGCGATAGCAGGACCAATGCCGATGACGGCGATGGGGACTCAGAAACTATAGCAACATGCTGCGTATTCTTCTTCACCATGGTCTTCACCTTGTACTCCAATATGAGCCTCTCAATGTCCGCAAGTGCCTCGAGGGTGACAGTGTAGTTGGCCCTCATGGCCTTGATCTCATCGGCAACAGAAGTCATGGTGATCGGCTCTGATACCAAATATTGTGATTGGTGGTTGGGTATGGGTCCAAAGACCGGGCATAGGGTACTTGCCCTTATCTAACCGCCAGCAAGACCCTTTCCTGATGAAGTAGAGAGGTTTTGAAGCTTATTTGGAGAACATTTGTTTATTCATTGATTGATTATGAATGGTGCGACTCCTCTCTTTTTATATAGATGAGGATAGCCCCTAACAATATAAAAACTAACACAATCTAATGTAACTAATCAACTAAAAATATATCATATCTATAGTTCTATACTATCTAAATATAAAAATATGCATCTATCTATTCCTAATATGAAGATATGCATCTAATTATTCTTAATATAAAGATGGATCTAGCTATTTCTAATATGAAGATATGCATCTAATTATTCCCAATATAAAGATATGCATAAGATCATATCCCTAAACAGTCGCTACAGTACCAAATGGTATTGTTCATGTGTCACTACAGTACACTGGTACTTTTTTTGTTCCACTGCAGTACCACGGCGTAACATGTCAGCTGAACATTAACCATTTATTTACGCTTAGTAATTATTAACATTTCTAAATAATATACTAGTTTCGTTTAGTCCTGCATCAACACCTAGTTTGCAGGAAATTCAAGGGATACCAATACCATCATACATGCGTCCAAAACTAACAATGGTTCTGTCATGTACCAGTATTACAATAGAGCATCACTGTCAACAACAATAGGTTAATTGATACAAGAAAAATTGGAAGAATAAAGTACCTGCAAAGCAAAGTAGCATGTCTTGCCAGAATAACAAACTTGGCATCGCTGCATATGTTTCTGTACCAAGAGTACTCGTGTCAGTACAGTCCAGTATTTTGTGTGTATGAAAGCTGACATGTCAACAATATAGCTATATCAAAGGTATGGTCAAAAACAAAATTTAATTCAGGAGCATAGATATCCATGATAGCTGTGCATAAATTTATTGGTCTCATTGGGCACAAACCACATATATCATATAAAAAGCTCTATAGTTTCCCAATTCATTTTCCTTTTAAATGATTTGTTTTGCTAATTTGCCCAATAATAGTTTACAAAACAAGACAAGTTCACAATATTGTTTTGAGAGCTAACCTAGATACAAACACGACCAGATTTGGTCAGACACACTATGGTCCAACAAGTATGTTAACCAGACAGAAGACATTTCAAACATGAAAGAGTGTGTGTTCTGCATCGAAAAACATAACATAATTTATATATTCCAAAAGGAATGTGTTATTGCTATTTTCTTCCATTCGTATTTTTCTCATAACTATGGGTCTCCACAACTAGTCTAGACAAGCTTTTTGTATCAACTTGATGCCACAAAGCAAAATTCAAATTCTGTAACTTCTGTAACTACCTTAACTTTGATCTATTAAGTCCTATACTCCTATAGGTTTTCATAACCAAATTACAACGTTACAAGCAAAGCATATTATGTACATAAAATTGTAGTTCTGGGTACATTGATGAGTATCATATGCAACTAGTGTGCAGTAATAGGTAACTATAGGTTTTCGTAACCTAATTAGAACGTTACAAGGAAAGCATATGTACATAAAACTGCAGTTCTGGGTACATTGATGACTATCATATGCAACTAGTGTGTAGTAATAGGTAACCGCTTAACATGGATATAGTTGCAATGTAAAAAAAATCATCTTGTCATTTTGAAATAAATAAGTTCATTGGACAAATTGGTCAGAGTTAGTGTAGACTGTAGACAACTCAAGTTTGGATACTGTAGTCAACAATTGCAACGCATTTATTCGAATACCTTGAGTTTTAAAAACAAACTACTTAATAAATGCTTGTGAATAAGGAAAACATTGTTTGTAAAACTATCTTTCGTACTTAAAGCATCTGATGCTGCAACACTAAAGTATGCACGATGTTGTACAAAAAGGTAAGTCCTCAGGTAAACATAGTACCTTATGGTCAAAGTGAGAAGAACAAAGTGTCCAGCAGTAATCACATCCAAAGCTAATCATCCGTAATACAACTGCCACATGAAATTAAATGGGACATAAAAACAACAAATTTGAAAATATTGCATCAAGTAATCTAGACAAACTACATGACAAATATACATGAAGTATTATAAATCATGCATAAGACCTATGACGAACTAACTAATTATATGTGAAGAACCTCTTGTGATAATTGTATTAAGCCTACTGCAACTTGAAATGATGCATTACTTCTGAACTTTTGACATGTTGCAAGAGCCATCTATATGAGGTAGTCCAGATTTATGGCATTTGACCTCACAGCAGCAAGCAGAATGAAACAGTGTTCTTGACCTGGCAAAGGAGAGTATCTCATGCAGCCCAGTAACTTCAGGTTGTTACCTCGTTGGTTTTAACCTTTTAGTGCAATCATGGTGTTAAGAAATTTTGGGAACCTGTTCTTAGCGGCTAGGATTATAATTTATTGATTTGTCACAGTTGGTACACCACATAATTTGTGGACCATCAAGTCTGATACCATGTCTTCAAAAAAGATCTGAAGGCACTAGTTTTCCCTTTTTTTCCAGTGTTGTAATTCAACATATACTCCAGAATATAAGTACTTTCATGACCTTCTCAAAATATTAAGAGAAAACTAATTTCAAACGTTATAAATTTGTATACACTAAGCATCAACAGCTAAATGTATAAACATGATTTCAATCAAACCATGACAATATAAGGAGAAACATACCAAAATTGAAGCATATGTGCCATCGAAATGTACCCCGATAATTGTCTAGAAAAGCAAGTTTTTGCCTATTGAGATAAGAAAGTTAATAAATCTCATAAAAAACTTAAATAAAAAAATCTTGTTGAGAGAAATTGCATGAAGCAGTACAGCAGCATCAAAAAATCTCACCCAAACAATGAGAATGAATAGCCTTCATAGACTCGGTTTAGTATAAGAACAGCTAAGTTGAAGCTCCAAATGAGGCCAACGCAATACTTATATTGAGCAAATAGCTACAAAAGAGAAAACTATGATCAGCAACGAAATTGAACCATTATCTATCAATTCATTCCACAAGCATTCTTCCTAGATACAGTTGGTTCTAATTTCCACAGGCATGATGACACAAAGATTCACTGATTTGGAGATGCGTAACCTTTACAGTTTGTCATCTTTCTTTGATATGTTTGCTGGTTGTCTTCTACATGCTCGATATAATATGTATCCATTGCTGGAACAGTTTCCTATGTTTTACATCATGTTGCAAGCTGCAACCTTATACATATTCCGCAGAAAGTTCATCCGCTCCAAAAAAAACACAAATTGTTGCTTTTACTGACAATGACACCAATGCTAGTACTCATAACACGAATTTCAACCCGAAAAGCAGATTGGATTTTTCCATGTAGGTTTGTTTGTTACATTACCTCTCTATATATTTACGCAAGCAACAGAAAGAGCAAAGATTAAGGAAATTGAAGTCAAAAGGTAGTTTTGGATTTTTTTTAAAAACCAAAGATGCTAGCGCTGACCTTCACTATGGAGTAATTAATCCATGCTATTACAAGAATGAAACCAACACTGCAATGGGGACAAATAAGTTAGAAAAAATTACAAAGGTGAGGAAAAGGCTGAAAATGAGCAGAGATCAGTTGCATACCAAGCACCATGTAGATAGCATAAATAACTCAAAGACAGTAGAAGCCACAACAAAGAAGCCCCTCTGCCCTTCAAGCTATAGAAGTACCGCAGAGCATTCACCAAAATCAGAAATGCACCCATTACAACAGTAAGAACAGGTAAGTTTCCACGGAAATTCCTCCATTGCGGATCAGACAAGTCCTGCAACATCAGACAAGCAAAATCAAATGGGTAGCTCTTCAATCTTCAGGTAAACTAAAAGAATGTGACAAAAGCAGGCAAAAATTTACACACATTCAGACGGCCAGCGAGTGATCCTGCCCGTAGGCCGTACAGTCTCCCGGAGTAATCTGCACATCGAGAGAAAATTTCATCCGAAGTAGCTGTCGAACGAGCGGCGCGTGCTGAAATGGTGGGACAGGAGACGGAAGGGGAGAAGGCTGGGTACCGTGGGAGAGGCGAAGCGACCTCTGGATCACGACGACGTAGAACACCAGCGCGTAGAGGCACAGCACGGCGAGCTCCAGCCGCTTCCACGGGACGCTGCCCATCTCTGCCTGAGGGAAAGGGGAAGCGGAGATCGACGGTGCGGGACTCACGGCGAGCGGCGGCCGGGAGCAGAGACGGCGGGGGCCCGGGATCCGGACTCGACCGCCGGGCTCGCTGCCTTCCCCGGCCTTTGGAACCGGGTTACCCTGCGGCAGGCGGTTGCAGCGGTCGGCAACCGAGGGAGAGAATGACGGCGAAACGGGGAGGGGGCGGCGCGGCGACGCTGGCCGCGGCGGTGGTGGTCGCCGGTGGAGGAGATGGGGAGCTGTGCTGGCCGTTGGATCTTACGTCGGAACAAAACCACCTCTCGTCATCGCTCAACGTGGAAGCGTATTCACGGTTTACGCTTTCATCTCAGTAATACGCACCTCTTGTGGGCTATGGCCTAGCCCAAGTGTCCGGCCCATTCTTGTGGAGTCGGGCTAGCCGTGGCCCATGTTCTCGTTGTGACATCACGCCACGTCAAGCACACCACCTGACGCCACGTGTCTGCCTATCTCTTCCTCCTGCTGTGGACTGTGGACGCACACGTGGGTGCACCACGTCCACGTGTGTGTCTAGGGTCCCACGCGTCAGTGAGGTCAGAAGTAGGTATGGTAAATAGTGTTTTACAGAAACGTCCTCCACATTCACGCATTTCCAATTCGGTACCATCTGACCACCACCAACCCCGGCCACCTCGCTCTCTCCGAGTCTCCTCTCCTCCATTTTCTTCCAAGAATCCAATCCCTGGTACTATTTCTGCGATTTTTTTTCTTCCATTTCGTGCTCCACTGATGTAATCTAATAGCGGTTACTGCAAACCCTCTTGAGTTTTCACCAATTTTTTTTGTTGCTTCTAGTGGTGAGAAAAATTCAGGCTACAACAGAACCCTGCCTGCCTGATTCAAGAACACCACCTTTATTTTTTCGGTTTTCCAATTAATTTTGTTGGGATCATGTTGATTGAAGTTTCTGTTCAGCGAATCCTTGGTGTTGACAACGAGTAACCAAAGTGCAAATTCCATCAAGCAGTTCTTGTGCTAAAAGCAGTTCTTGTGATCTTTGATAGCATTTTTCGCTAATTAAGCAGTGGTAATAGCAGCAGCAAGAATGCGAGGAAGTCGGCGGAGAGCTCGGGAGGTAGACCCTGTGCTCGAGCCATTCACCATCGAGGAGGAGGTGTCCCATCTCACTAGGATTAGGTCGGAGCCATGTCACAGCACCCGTGTTGCCGTTCACGCCGGCCAGAAGAGGTCCATCTCGACGTTCGAGCTGTTGTCGGCGAGGGGGTCCGGCCGCTCGGGGGCCGGTGGGTTCTCTTCGGCCGATCGTGCTTATACTGCCGGGAAACACCTCCCGGCGAAAGGTCCGTGGTGCGTGGACAACATGGATAGCGAGGCCTATGTCTCGCAGTTCTCTAGTGATGGCTCACTGCTCGTCGCTGGGTTTCGGGTAGGTGATTTTGTTAGAGAAGAATCTGTCTGTCGATGTTTCCTGTGCTTTTATTCACAAAAGTTGCTGATACAAAATTTGTAGAACTAGTGGCTAATGTTTCTCTATACCAAAAATGTGATGATAAGGGAAGCCGCATCAGAGTTTATGACGCCGAGAAAGGGTGGAAGGTTCATAAGGATATAAGCTGCAAAAGTCTGCACTGGACAGTTTCAGATATTGCTCTCTCGCCTGATCAGCGTTACCTTGTAAGTCTCTTATGCATCAAAATCTCTTTTGGACTGGATCTAAGAATCCTTTACCTGCTGTTATGGGGGAAACTAATGTACATAGAATTTAGTAATTAACAATTATTTCTATGAGGCACTAATTGGCTTACTTGATTGTGGAGAACCGATTGCCATAGTATACTGACATTTATCGAGCTCTGCAAAATTAGTTGCTATACGATAATCCATACCACGTTGTGTTTGGTTTGGTCAAGATTGATTTATACAATATACTTTATCCAGTGCATCTGGTTATTACATAATTAGACGCATTTAACATCTGTCAGGATTAATTTCCCCAAAAGCTTCTCTTATCGTAGGGGAAATGTTCTCAGCTAGTATGTTCTACAACATCCATTTTGATGTCAAAATTACAGAGTTTCGTCCTAGTAGATTGTGTTACATGGGAATGTGTTCAGTATGGCTATCATGGCCCTGTGAGCCGAATCACAAATGAATCTCTTAATAATAGAGCTACTCATCTACCTAGGATGTCTATCACTACCCATAGTTGTTTATCCCTAGGAGGCCTCCTTTCTTCAAAATTTACTACAGCTCTAATTATATCTAGGTTATGTGACAATGAACTAAATACGGGCCAGTTTATGGTAGCTTCGCTGCGCTGAGGAATCTATTTAGTTACGGGAATCTTTATCAGTCCTAGCAAGATTTTGCTGTTATGAGTTATGACTCCAACAAAGATCCTTTCAAGTAGATATTATATCCAATAATAGAAAGAAAAAAAAGGAACTGCTTTCGAAAAGCCACCGCAATGTCAAACAGGACTAACTTGGAGATTACTTGCAATCATTTATTAGAAACATTTACTCAATTTCAAGGCTTGTTATTTTATTTTACCATTTTAAAACGTTCAATGTTAAGTCAATTTTACATTCAATGCTCACTTTATTTTCTGGAGAAGGATCTTTGTGGCGTACTTTCTGTTTTAAACAGAGTTGGCTGCTGACTTAAATCAAGTTGTGCTTTGGTTACTTCATGTTCATTTATATGCTTGTTTTTCCCTCAAGTCATTTCTACCCTTTCACAGGCCTATTCCAGTTTGTCGCCTATTGTTCACATTGTGAATGTGCAGAGTGCTGGAAAGGAATCACATGCTAATGTTACTGTATGTTTATTCTCTGAACCTTTTCCTGTTAGTGGCTTTCAAAAACTTTGAGCTGCATGCTCATGTGTAATTCATAAAATGTCAGCGATGTGCTTGTAAAGCTGTAATCCATGTTTCAAGTCTTCTTTTTCTGCAGGAAATTCATGAGGGTTTGGAATTCTCTAGTGAAGATGGTGATGAATACTCTTTTGCAATATTTTCTGTGAAATTTTCAAAAGATGGTCGAGAAGTTGTTGTTGGGAATAATGATAGCTCAATATATGTCTATGATCTTGGAGCAAACAAAGTATCAGACCGCATCCGTGCCCATCAGGTATAAAATTATTCGATTAGCCATATCATTTTTTGGTTCAATCAGTTGTCTGACCTATTTGTTCTCTTGTTCGTTACATTTCACGTTGTCTTAACTGTCTTATCCATAGATTTATGCTCATTATATTCGGTTCAGTGCATGATTAAAAATATTGAATAAAATACACTGTGGGTCCCTAAACTTGTTGGGAGCAGTCAAACAGGTCTCTAAACTTTGAAATTGCATATTTGAGCCCCGTAAACTTGTTAGGTGGTTCACCGTAGGTCCCAATTTCGCCACACAGGACATTTTCGCTGACATGGCGCTCCAGCTATATATCTCAGCTCGTGAATCATAAAAGTGTACCTGATACCTTTAGACATTTCCTGTGTTCTCTTGGAAAGTTGGGAATAGTCATCTGGTTCCATAAAATGTGAGTACTTAGTATTTTCTTTTACAGAGTGATTAAACACTTTGGAGGAAACATGAGAAAAGCGAAACAGCACTTTTGTGACTAAGATTTTCATGCTTCTATCCCATAATACGAAGATACTAACTTGATGGTGAAGTGTACCAGGTTTGAGGTAGACTGGTGAGTATGGGCCATTCGCAGATCTCAGTGACTTAACCACTGGATCAGCAACCACCATCAGTCCATTGCATTAGGAGCATAATCGGTCAATACATTTTCCATGAGAAGACTTGTGTAAAATCAAATCACATGGATGTGAATGATGCACCTGATGGTGTATAAAACTAGAACCATCCTTGAGCTGAGCAGTATAAGATTCATGGGATGATTGGATGCATTAGATTTAGAATAGCAGCTAGAAATCCTGTAGGTGTTGTGTTAGGAACATGTAATATTCTGTTTTTCACAATCTCATTTTCGTTTCCATTGATTCTCTAAGGCTGATGTCAATGTGGTCACCTTCGCTGATGAAAGTGGTAATGTGTTATACTCTGGAAGTGATGATAATCTCTGTAAGGTTAGTATTCTTTTTTATTTGTTTAAATTTCTGGTTTACTGTTTTTAATCTTGCTTCGATATGATCATCTACTTTATCTAGTAGAGAACAAAACTAAAACAAACATTCTGTATAACAAACATAAATGGGCATGAATAGGTAATAGGTAAAGCATGGGCTTTATGGTACAGCTTTGGAACTTATTGAACCAAAACAAGAGGGTTTAAAAATGGAAGAATGGAGTGCTTAGTATCTAGATTCTAAAATGCAATGATGAGGCAACATAAGTAAATCCAGTGAAGGCCCTGTTAGAACATTCCTTCGTATATTCATCATCCCTTTATTCAATCTCATCTTGGCCTGACAATATTTTTACAACTTAGGTGTGGGACAGGCGTTGCCTTGTAAGAGAAAAACCAGCAGGTGTTTTGACAGGACATTTAGATGGGATTACATTTATTGATAGCCGTGGCGATGGTCGTTATTTCATCTCCAACTGCAAGGATCAGACTATCAAACTTTGGGATGTCAGGAAAATGTCCTCCACAATGAAAGGGTTTGGCTTTTGTTCTACAGCCATACATTATGTTTATAATGTTGACTCCAAATTCTTTTTTTTTTATTTACTACTGTTGTTTTCACAGTCGCCCAGTGAGATTATATGACTGGGACTACAGATGGATGCCGTTCCCATCAAAAGCCCGACATTGTAGGCATCCAAACGATCAGTCTCTGGCCACATACAGAGGTCATTCAGTTCTGCGGACACTTATCCGTTGCTACTTCTCCCCAATGCACAGGTTAGGAGTCGATGAGGGATTTTTTTTTCACCCACAAATTGAATATTTCTTTTTAACTAATTAGCAAGGTCATGTTTAATTGTTTATTACTGAAAAGGTATTCTGGAACTCAATCTCTATTATCGGGTTTATCCTGTGATCCTACCAGACTCCTGTGATACTGGTCATTACTAGAGTAGCAGGATCAGATTGGGATTGTAATCCAGATTTGGGGGACTTCCAGGCTGGAACATTAACGTTAAGACCCCATTGTAGTCCTGTCTGACTGCTTGCAAAACAAAAAATCCATGATAAGCTTGAATTTTGAATGTTGGGTTTGTTTCCCTCTTCCCAGGCCATCGCATAAATGGTTAAAGAAACACTAGAATGTATTCTGCTGTTGTTAGTTGCTCCTCTTTGTCCATCAAAGTTGGTTTTTTTTCTCGAAAATGCGAGAAGCGTTTCATTCAATTAAGAAGGAGCAAAGAACAAAGTTTTACAAAGAAGGCTGACCTTAAAACGGCAGCGGATAAGAGAGGGGAGAAAAGAAAATAGAGAGAAAGGGGAAGAGAGACAGAGAACAGAAACACAGAGAGACACAAGGGCAGACTAAAGAGGGATCAAGACGACTGAGGAGCTCGACTAGAAAGCAGCAAGTCTAAGTGAGAGGCGCCTGCTTTAGCCCACAAACGACTCTCTTGCTGGATGCAGTAGATCAGATCATCAACCATGAACTGTTTGCCACTGAACCAAACATTGTTTCTTTCCTTCCAAATCATCCAAGGGATTAGCAAGAAGAGGCTATCCATCCCTTTTCTATCACACTTAAGAATCAACTTGCGGGATGAAGTATAGTGGTCACTCAAAAGTGTTGGTGTTGGAAAAAACGAAGATAGAGGAACAATGGAGCCATTGAAAAACTCTGAACCAAACAGTCTTGGCCGTACTGCAATGCAAGAGCAAATGGTCAATTGTTTCAGGTTCTTGATCACAAAGAAGGCAAGCATCCGGAGCCTGAATGTTGTGATTGCGCAGACAGGAGAAGGTCCAGCATCTTCGATGCAAAGCTAGCCACGTGAAGAATTTAACTTTCGGAGGTGCCCAGCTCTTCGAAAGCTATTTGGCCCAAGGGAAGGAGGTTGTTCCGTGGAAAAGGGCCAAGTAAGCCGATTTAGCGGAGTAAACCCCATTTGATGTCCAACGCCAAACAATTACATCTTCCTGCTCCATCTGAAGGTGGAAATCTGAAAGCATGTCCAGCAAATGGAGGAAGTCTGCAATAGCGTTGAGACAAAAGGGGGGGTTAGGTCTTGAATCCAGCTATTACTAGGCAAAGCTTCCGAAACCAAAGTCTTGTGGCGTCGAGTGATTTTGACCCTCTCCCATATAGCTGGCATCAGCATTCTGATGCTTCGACCATGTAACCAGCGGTCTGTCTAGAATCTAATTGAAGTGTCATTTCCCAATTGAACCATTAAGGATGCAGCGAAGAAATCATGCAGGTCACTAACCAAGGGGTCCCGAAGACCCAGCCACAGCCGCTATTTTTTAGATCGCGCTAGCCACTCCTAATGGAGTCTGAAGGCCATTCCCGCCAACTTAAGATTTGAAATTCCTAGCCCTCCAAGAAGAACTGGTCGGCAAACCATGTTCCAGGTGATCAAGCATTTGCCAAGCACGTCAGAATGATCCCCGACCCAAAGGAAGACTCTACGCTTTTTGTCAATAGCTTTAATTGCCCAGGAGTGGAGGATGGTAGAAATCAGGGGATAGGTGGCCATTGAAGAGAGAGCCGAATTGATGAGGACTAACCGGCCTACTTTGGAGATGAGCTTTGACTTCCAAGTGGGTAGACGGGATGATAGTTTGTCCAACAGTGGATCTAAGTCCCGCCTCCTTAGCTTTGTGAAGGATAGAGGTGTTATGAATATCGTGTATATATTGAAGAGGTCCAATGAGCAATATATATAGGGAGTACAAAGGGATATTACAGGGGAATATGCTGATTCCTATTCTATCTCTAAACCCTTATCTCTAATACCCTTAATACCCCCTCAAATGCAAGGCGTATGCAATAGCATTGCATTTGAAAAAGGGTTAATACTAAAACAAGAAATATCCGACGTCCGAGTCTTGATAATGTCGTCGTTGCGTGCAGTTTTTGAATAAACTGTCAAATCAAGCCGAAGAGGAATAGATAGATGCATAACGGCGCAAATTGAAGCCCAAGAGGCGGCGGCGCAGTGCACAAAGGACGTGCGGCGGCCTTTGAAGCTCGGGGCGGCGGCTAGAGAAGCGGCGGCATCATAACGACTTCTACGATCTGTACGCGGCTCAGAGAGTAGAGCGGCGGCTACTGTCATGCAAAAGAAAAATCCTATACTTCTATGACTGACAATAAATTTGTAGATTTACACAGCTTGGACGAACTAAAAGATTAAAACTACGGACTTGGATAGACATAACGGAAGACTCACGAAAAATAAAAGACTGACTAAAAGAAATCACCCCTCTCTCTCTTCACCCCCTCCCTCACACCCGTCGCCAGCTCTTCTTCACACCCCCTCCTCCCGCACGCGAGAGGTCTCCTCATTCCCTCTCCTCGTGCCCGTCGCCTCGCTCTCTCTCCCGCCTCTCCCCATCACTCTCCCTCTCCTCGCGCTCTCCACCGTCTCTCGCGGCACGAGGCGCGGAGGCGGCGGGCATGGTCTTGAGACGCGGTCATGGCAGCCGGGAGGCGGTAGTGGCCGAAAGAGGCGTGCAACGACAGATCCGAGGCGCGCTTGGCGGCGGCGAGCAGAGGGAGGCCGGATCCGAAGCGGGCGCGGTGGAAGGGCCGGATCCGGCCGAGACGGTCGGATCTGGCGAAGAAGGGCGGGCGGCGAGATCCGGCGTGGGCGGCGGATCGATGGATCCGGCGAGGCGGTGCGGGATGGCGGTCAAGGCGAGACCGGCGGCGGATCGGGCGGCGGCGGCAAGTGGAGGCGACGGCAGCGACGCGGAGGCGGCCGGATCCGGTGGGTCGTCGTCGTTGAGCGACGCCCGTCGGTCGGCGGCGGCGGCCACGGCGCGAGCACCATGGCAGCGGCGTCGGCGCCGGCGAGAAGCGGAGCGGCCGATGAGCGTCGGCTCCTCTTGAGGCGGCGGCAGTCTCGGGAGGGAGACAACGGCCGATTAGGGACGGCGACCACGGCAACCGCGACGACCGCGAGTGGTGGCCGACGTTGGCGGAAGTCCATCCAGATCAGATCTGGATGGCGTGAGAGCCCGAGGAGGATCGGCGACCCGAGGACGACGGCGATCCGGCGAGACCCAGCGCCGGCGACGACGAGGTGACGCCGCCCCCGGGAGAGGAGATCGACCTCCCGGGGGCAGCATCAACAGCGGAAGTAGATGAGGTTAGGGTTTCAACCTAAACTCTGATACAATGTTATGAATATTATGTATATATTGAAGAGGCTCAATGGGCAATATATATAGGGAGTACAAAGGGATATTACAAGGGAATATGGTGATTCCTATTATATCTCTAAACCCTTATCTCTAATACCCTTAACAAGAGGGGTGCCCAAATAGTTGATGGGAAGATTAGTCGAGGAGCATCCCAGGGTATCAATAGCCAGCTGAAGCTCCGGCGGTACACTGTTGACCAAGATGATGGAAGATTTCTCCAGATTAGCCCTCAAACCCGAGGCCGAACCGAAGAGCTGCAGAATTTCCAAAATTGCGCGCAGCTCTTGCTCTTTAGGAGTCAGGAAGATCATGACATCGTTCGCATATAGGAAACATAAGGATGGCAGCATGTCGCTTCGGGTGAGAACACTTTGTTGGACTCAAAAATGTACAAGTCTGTGTAGCACGTCCATAGCAATGACAAATAGCAGAGGTGACAGGGGATCGCCTTGGCACAGTCCACATCGATGGAGGAGCTTACATCCTGCCACACCATTTAGGAGAACTCGACATGCAGTTGACAGGGTATTGCATCGCGCTGCAGCCATTACTGGTGATATAAGGCCAACATGGCTGCCTTCAGCATCTTGCAAGTAGTAACTTGCCAGTTGCAACAAGGGATCTAGGACAGCAAGAGGTTGGGCATGATGAGCGTAGGCTGATCACAAGGTCGCCTTATTGAAAACAGTTTTTAGTTGTTTGTGTTTGCAAGGATGAACTGTTTTGATTTGCTAACTTAGAGCATCCTTGGTTGCTGTAGTGCGTTGCAAGGTATCGATGTTAATTTATGTATACACTTGAGGAAAAACTTGTAAAGAAGATGTCCTTTTTGCCATCGTTTTGTTTATGCCACTGAAAATATGTGCAATATCGGTTTTGCCACTATTCCTTTGCTCATTCTGTTTCTACCGCTCTTCCGTCAGTGTGCATTTTGTTTCCGCTACTCCGTCAAATTTTCTCGCAAGTCAACGTGTTTGACCGTTAAGAAATATGCAAAAATACTATAAAAATACAAATTTGAGATAATACCAAAAAATACAGAAACTTCAGGGACCACTTTTGAACAAAAAATTAAAATTGCACAAAAGTTCTACATCAAGAAAATTTTAGCAATGATCCATTAAAGTTGAGGAAGATTGAAACATTTTCCTAGTGTACTTTAAAAAAAACTATTCAAAAGGTATCCTTAAAATGTTCTGTATTTGTTGGTATTTTTCTTGACTTTCTCTGATTTTTCTATGATTTTCTGGTATTTTTATGATACTTTTGTATATTTCTTTATGAAAAATTTGACGGAGTGGCAAAAACGAAATGTGAAGTGACGGAAGAATGGTAAAAAACGAAATGAGCAAAGGAAGAGTGGCAAAAAAACGATATTGCACATATTTTCAGTGGCATGAACGAAATTTCCCCTTTTTAACATGGATCATGTGTAACTAACCACAAGCCTCTTTACATTGTTTTTTCTGATTGTTGTGTTATTTGTTGCAGTACGGGTCAGAGGTACATATACACAGGATCTAGCGATGAGGCTGTCTATATTTATGATGTGGTGTGTAGATTCAACCTTCTACTTGGAGTACTACGTTTATTCTTTCCAAATTATAACATTCTAGCTGCAATGCTGGTAGAATTTTCAGATGCTTGGTTATCCGTTACACAGCAGATTGTCAGCTATATCCTCGGGCGCAAATTTCATCTCTGATCCCTTTAAATTTCTGTACCTGTTGCTCTTGCAGGTAACCGGGAAGACCGTTGAGCGTCTTTCGTGGCACAGTTCAATCATCAGAGACTGTACCTGGCACCCTGACCGTCCAACGCTCGTCAGTTCTTCCTGGGATGGCTATCTGGCCCGGTGGGAGGCGTCAGGCGACGACGAGGACCCTTCGATGCTCAAGGGCGATGAGCAGACGACCAGTCCTTACCCTCAGACATACACACTGTCCTTTATGATGTAGAGAAGTCTCCAGGTCGCAACACAAATTGCAATGCTTTATAGGATTGGATGCTTGTTTGGCCCCTCGTAGTATCATTGATGGAAAATGGAGAGCTGATGGTAATGTAAAAATTGCTTGAAGCAAGCTGTTGGACTAGCCTGGTAAATTTGTGTATAGCTGAGCAGTGGATTATAATGCACGATAGAGAATCAGTAATAACTCGTAAGTATATGTGTGGTTGGTTGGTTGGTTGCGACATGGTAACGAGGGGAGACAACTAGGGCTGGCTGTCCGACTTAATTAAGTTATTGGGTAAGTTATTTTCGACTGCGGGTTATAGCTATGGGTGATGGATTTTATCTTAGAGAGAGAGCTTATAGCTGTAGATAGATTTTTATCTTAGAGAGAGCGCTTATACGAGCGAAACGAATACTGATAAGTTGTTTAAAAAAGTTTGTTCCAATAAGCGGATTTGCAAACGAGCGAAACGGATACTGATAAGTCGTTTAAAATGAAATATTTGGAAAAAACCAAATATTGCCTAGACTTGCAGCTTGAGCATGTCCATGAAGAGATATTAGTATATCAGTGCGCATACACTCAAAAGGTGTTAAAAAAGTTCGACTTTGAAAAAGCGTGCCCATCGAAAGTACTAATGATCAAGAAATCTTTACAGCAAGACAATGATCCGTACCGATCTAGAGAAGAGGGGGAGGAAGTCCTGGCACCGGAATTCGTATACTTAAGTGCAATAGGTGCACTTGTATATTTAGCAAATTGCACTAAGCTAGTTATTGCATTTAGCGTAAACTTATTAGCAAAGTATAGTGTAGAACCTATCAAAAAACATTGGCAGGGAATAAAGGACATTTTTCGATACCTCCAATGAAGCAAAGACCTTAGACTGTTCTACAGAAAGAACCAAGACCTAAATATGACTGGTCATACAGATATAGGGTATCTGTCAGATCCGCATACAACTAGATCACAAATAGGCTATGTGTTTCTATGTGGTGGAACCGTAATTTCATATAAATTATCTAAGCAAGGTCTGGTATCGACTTCGATAAATCACACAAAAATTATTAAAACTTGATCATGCAAATCGAGTACCTCAACAGACGCAGTCGCGATGGTCCCTTCTCTAAATTTTATCACATATCCTTTTTATGTATCCTCTTTTTTTATTTATGCACAGATCCTCCAGAAAGTTATTTGGAGAATATTACACCACTTAACGGCTAAGCAAGCATCGGCGGATACTGTTGTACTAGGTTAAATCATGTTCCGGAGTTTCTTTGCAATGTGTATACAGCACGATCGTATTCCTGCTGATTAATGAAATTAAAATATTGGTTTCAAAAAAAAAACCTTGGGAGTGGCGCAATAAAAATTAAGCTCGGTTTTATATTAATGTATGGGTTATCACAAAGCTGGCAATTTAGAAGTTTATTAGTTGGACCGTTAGGTTAACGAATTTAGGTCCGTTCAAAACGTCTTTTGGTTATAGCTTTTAACTGCGATCGTTGATTTTTGATTAAAATAAAACTGCAGCGACTGTTATCTTTTGACGGTAGTATTCAATTAAAGAAAAAAAAAGAAAAAATATTATATCTCTACACGCGATGCAAATAAAAATGGAAAAAAAAACACATTAAAAAGCCAATGTGTCCAAAACAACTTCCAGCTTCTGTAAACTAGAAACCAAAAGCCGTCTTAAATAAGACCTTAGTATGCTAGCTGGACTATTACGTTAAGGAAATAAAAATACCTGGCTATCTTTGTAACATGATGACATTTTTTCTAAGGATCGAGAGACATAAAGCTCCTTAATAGATATTGACACCATTTTTTCTAATAGATATTGCTCGGAATTAATCTTAATCCTATTTTTTACGTTTCGCATGGTTCACATCAGAGTATTGTTCGTCGTACGAAGTGATTTGTCGTTCAGCCACCAGAACACCATGTAAGAAGGAAGAAACAAGCCATATCAATTGAAATGCTAGGCATGCTTGGCAGAGTGGACGGGGCAACGAAGCCAACGAACAACAGATCACCATACCACTACCCTCCTCATGCCATGACTAACAGTTTGTTATACTTCATACCAGAAAACGTTGGATATCATCGCGAAATTGTGAGTTCTGATGGAGAGACGACTCAATACCAACAAGTACATACAATAATATACCACTGATACTAAAGTTGATAAGCTTATAGGTACTACTTTACTTCTAAATTGAACTCATGTTAGTTTCTCTCCAGGAGTACTCCTTCCTCGAAAGGAAGAACCAACTTCAAGCAAATGCATCTACGCAACACTCCAGTTAGATGACATTAGAACGACGGGCGCCCTTTGAAATCTGACGACGAATGGGAGAAGTGGCTTGACCTTTTCCTTCTAAGGGGCTTCCATGTGAAACTGCTTCCCTGCTGCAAACCACTGGTGGTGACTTCATCTTCGCCATTGTCATCGTTCTCATCCTTGCTGTAGGAAGAAACTCCGCCCCTTCCTTTTTCTGGTGTCCAGGTTGGGTTGCTTGCACCATCTGCGCTGTTTTCTAGAGACTTGATCCTTTTCCTCCTATCATACGAATCAACTTCTTGAATGTCAGATGAATAAGAAGTCCGCTTTCCTCTTGGAGTCATCTTTGGAATGTCTTCAAATCCATCCTCGGATTTCATCCACTGATCACCAAGAGAGTCAGAATAGACAACCTCCTTCCTACGTCTCTTCCTACTAATCAGAATATTTTGGGATTCATCCGGAATGGGCTTCTCAATCAAGGTTTCATTATTGTTGGCCAACACCCAGTCTGGCACCTCAATTCCCTCCATAAGCCTTGATTTGTAGTTTTCTCTTTGCCGCCTTTCTTCATCCATCTTCTCAAACAACCAGAATTCGTCTTCAGTTCGAGCAGCCAACCGATTTATCTCACGCTCACTAGGTATATCGGTTCCCAGTGAGCTTGTTCCTCTCCTCAGGATCTCCTGTAGCATCGCTCGCCTGTCTTGTGCTGCACAGGGAATCCACATGACAATTTTCGTGAGTTCCAACATAAACACGGAAAAGGAAAGCTCACGGAAAGCTATAAGAGTTACGAAGTTAAGAACTGCACGGCCAACTAGAGCATTCAAACTAACCTGTGGAGGTTGTGTTGAACAACCCAGCCTGGATAACTTTTGCATCAATACCCATCTTCTGTTTTGCACGGTCCAAGATCTCTTCTTCAATTGAGCCAACACTAACAAGAACAAATACCCGCACTTCATTCTTCTGTCCTATACGATGGGCACGGTCTTCAGCTTGTTGGTCCATCTGAGGATTCCAATCACTATCAAAAATAATAACAGTGTCCGCAGTCTGCAAGTTCAATCCAAGGCCTCCAGCTCGTGTGCTGAGAAGAAACAAGAAATATTCGGAGTCCTTCTTATTATAATCTGCCAATAATCTCCCTCGTTCTTCAGTTTTCGTAGATCCATCGAGCCTCATGTACTTGAAGTTGTACATTTGCAAATATACTTCTAAGATGTCAAGCAGTTTTGTCATCTGAGAGAAAAGCAGAACCCTGTGACCAGCTCTCTGCAGTTTTGGAAGTAGCCGGTCTAGCAATTCAAACTTCCCTGATGATCTAACAATTTCCTCCCTCTGATACATGTTATAATGCTCTACAAATAGGTAGGGATGGTTGCAACACTTTCTAAGCTGCATTGACAGATTTTGCAGAGCCCTTGATTGGAGCCCTGCACATACACAGATATAACAAATTAAGTGCAGGATTGTTCCTTAGGCAAAACACAAGGATAGTGAAAATGCAAGAATGGCACAAAGGCAAGATTACGGGCCTGTTCTTCTCCTCCGAAGCCGGCGGCTTTTGGCTTTTACTACAGTATCTAACTTTTAAACAGAGTATTTTCTCAAGACGGGGTCTACAGGTTAAACGATCTACACGTTAAAAGCCCAACATCTGTACCTGCCAAAATCACAAGTGAGTATCTATCTCTCCGTAATCTGTACCGTAAACAGTCAAAATTCAAAAATTTCAACCAAAAGCCATAAGCCGCAGCCGAAAAGAACAGGCCCTACATATTAGATATACCACCAACACAAAACAGATCCAACTTTGCAATGACAGTATAGCAGGAGTTCGTAATTTTATGCACTGTTCTATTCTCTGAGGACCAGTCAAACATTACAAATTTTATTCAGTCAGAATACTTCCTATAGGGGAAAAGGGATTATTAGTACAACATACCAGATCGTAGCGCAACCCTTCCCTTGCTTGTGACTTGTTCGTAGTATGCTTTTTGCCAAGCAGACAAATCGCACTTGAGTATTACTTGTGTTTTCACAGGGAGATACTTTTCCACTTCATCTTTCTTCCTCCTCAGCAAAAACGGGCGCAAAACCTGGGCAAAAACCAATAGTACAGTGAATAAATTTAAAAATTCCCAGATATCATTATTGCTATCAGTTTGTGTTGCACACAAACTTTGCATGCTGTCATTTCACCAGTTGGTTCCATTCAACCAAAAAGATCAGGATACCAAGGAGGTGCAAGTATCAGGTGGCAATATGTAAGGGAGTTCAAAGCACTGAATTGACTGCAGGAGGTGGACTGGGGCAGCATTACTCGATGCAAACGATGTATGATTAGTAGCTGTTCCTCGTCATTAAGGCTAACATCACATGCAAACGGTGCATTGAACCATTCCTCGAAATTCTGGGATGAATTAAAAATATTGGGCAGAATAAAATTAAGCAAAGACCACAGCTCCTGTAGGCTATTTTGGATTGGAGTGCCAGTCAAAAGTAATCTGCGACGAATCTGGTATCTACAAAAAGTATTAGCGATCTGTTAGTCAGATTGTCGAATGGGTCAGACAAATTAAACACTTTAGTTCGTAAAGGAACAAATAGGTTAGTGGCAATCACTAAAAGGAAGAGTACATGAGGTTGCTACAACAAATCGCAAAAATGAGAGTAGGCAAATAGGCATGAAGCAAGCCAGAACTGAAATACAATGGAAAACAGTTGTCTTAATCATATCAATTACATTTCTGAAACAAACTTCACTCTTATAAATCTGATAAATTTCACTGGCCTACCCTGGAGTTCAAACTAACTGAATGATTGGTTTTTAAGTTGTTGAATTCACAGTATTCCCATTATACAATATGATGACTATTTAATCAATTATCACTTGGCCACATATTCTTGATACAAATAATGGCATCCGTATCAGGGAACGTATTGTATTCAATCAAGTTTTTCCCTGCAATCATGGTGCAATCCAACTAAACAGTCACAAAAAATTCCCCAAAAATAATGTATACATGTACTTCATGATTTACTCTACCTATGTATAAAATTTCAAATTCAAATCTATTCTATGATAGGAGTAACAAAAAAAGAAAATTTTAATTATCCTCTTTTTTATTACTCTTAACATAAAATGAATTTGAACTTGAAATTTTATATATAGGTAGAGTAAGTTCAGAAATACATCTACAATTTTTTTGGTATTTTTCATGACGATGTTTAGCTGAATTGCACCATGATAGCACAACAAATCTTGATTACATACAATATGTTCCCCTGTATCAGTATGTTCCGGAATGAAAAATAGTCACCTGTTTGATGGACAAAATCCAGATATTTGACCCAGAAGCCATCAAGCTCCTTTATACAGTTCAACATGTCACATGCTCTCTTTTCAGTATTGCTTTTCAACCTTTTCTTCTGCTTGCTCGAAATATAAAGATCATAGGTCGAGCCCCACCAAAAAAATGACCCGGTCTTTGTGCATACATTTAAAGAGACACAAAACTAAAGGCAAGGCAATTTGAGAATTGCATATTTCATACAGAATTATTCACCCGCAATTCCCTCAATTGCATTGATGTCACGGCGTCACCTAGGCGACGCCAAGTCGTCCTGGCGCCGCGGAGGATCGCCTCGCCTTGCCCGAACCCTAGCTTCACCGCCAGGTACGCCGTCCGCCCCTCTCCTCTCCGCCACGCCCGGCGCGCCGCCTCCCTCCGCCGTGCCGCCTTCCTCCCTCCGCGCCGTCTCCTCCCGTGCCCGCCACCTCCTCCAACGTGCTCCCCCGCGGCTTCCTCTCTAGCATGCTCCCGCCCGGGGGGGAGGCGACGGGAGGGCGGCGGGGAGGCGTCGGGAGGAAGGCGACGCGGGAGGCGGCGGGGGAGGCGGGGGAGGCGCCGGGAGGAGGTGGCGTGGCGGGAGGGAGGGAGGTGGCGCGCCGTCGGGAGAGAGCAGGATCGGGAGGCGAGAGAGGCGGAAGGGAGACGCGAGACGCGAGAGAGGCGGAAGAGAGACGCGAGAGAGGCGGAGATAAGTTGAGGACACGCCAACTGTATATACGTCCGTCGTCGCCGGGCCCTCGCCTAGGCGTCCAGGCGCCTCTCACTCGCCGTGGTCGCCGACTTCGCCGTGACAACCATGCTCAATTGTATTGTTAGCTATTCACTTAAGACTGAACAAACCATAGTGTTTTGGGGGATAAAAGGTTTTGCCCATTTACATTAGTGCAGATTGCACCGACCAAGATCACAAGCTCTGCTATGGAAGGTTTAAGCTCTCCACTTTCTTAGCAGAGAAATGGAGATATCATTAGGTGTTTATTTCAACTACATAAATAAACGTGAAGACAACAAAAATCAGCTTAGACAACAAAGTTTCAGACAGAGCAAACACTCTACCAACCCAATATTTACTCAGCTCTCAATATTTTTCAAATGTCAATGAAATCTTAGGAAAAATAAAGAAAACCCTACAGTTTATTATTTAAAGAATACAAAGGCAATGTCTATGTGATAAGACCCATCGTGAACTGAGACCCATTGCCGCCTTATTTGAAGAGAAACAAGATAGTTTTGTATGATAACCGGCCAACAGAACAAAACTGATAAATTCCCAAGGTTATTGAAACCTTGTAGGCTAGTACTACAAATAAAGCTCAAAACTTAAAGCATTTCGGTGGCTGATACTCAGGTGGTTTATAATGGCATTACTATCAAACAGAGCCATCCTCAGATAAAATTGCGAGTGATCACATGTAATCTGAAGATTTTAGTGAAGTAAATTATGAACAAAGCGTATACCCGGAAACTAGTGTGCGAGCAAGAGCACATTCATGGTTTTTCAAACGATGTCCTTCATCAACTATCAAATAATGCCAGTGAACCTTCTTCAGGAACTTCTTATCTTTCAGTATCAAGTCATAGTGCGTGAGCAAAACATTAAATTGTCCACCTCCAAAATTTTTTTCCCTTAGAGATTTCCTCTCATCTGGACGACCATCATACAAAATTGCCCCAATGCTGCAAAACATAAGCATGTTGGATTTGGGTCTCTTCGATACATGGTAGAGCGGAAAATGTACATAGAAATTTTGATCATGCACATTCAAGTGAAACAGTACCTGGGAGCCCAAGTTTTGAACTCATTAGACCAATTTGGTAATACTGCTTTTGGAGCAATTATTAAGTGTGGTCCCGTTACATCCTTCTTTTCCAATAGATAAGCTATCAAAGCTATGGTCTGAATTGTTTTCCCCAAACCCATTTCATCAGCCAGAATACCATTCAAATTGTTGTTGAACAAAGAAAGCATCCATTGGAGGCCCTCTAATTGATATGGTCTTAATTCCCCACCTTCAAGAGCTGACGGTTGTTCTGTTACCTGTAAATTTAGAAGAGCACAGAGAAACATTAGTTGCACCAGAAGTACAAAGCATTCAAAATTGTACCTTTTAAAACAAAAAAGGCAGAATTCAAATTAATGGAACACCAGAATACAAACACCAAGAAGAAACGGATATTGAATCAATTAACACCGTAATATTCCATTTTTAGATCCTTGAGCCGTTTGAAATATCACATTATTAAAACCAAATATAAACCACCACCATCAGTTAATGCAAAGAGGAAATAATAAGTCTTCTATATCAAAATCCCCGCATTACATGAGAATGCAGGCACTAATTATGGGTTGTTGGGTCCTACAGAAAACAGAATAAAGAATTTCCATAGAATGTACTTGTTGTGGCTACAGACCAAACAGTATAGATGGTAGTAGAGAGTTAGATGAGCAATGCATGGGGCTCTCCCCATGGCCTGGATGGCTTTATATATTCATATGGGGAGTATTTTATAATTATGTCCTTACACCCAAATACCCTTCTCAAGGGCATATATGACATTACATATGTCCTACTTTGGGCTTTATGACCTTCTAACAGGCCTGCTGGGCTTAGGTGGGGGCCACCCCTACAACAATACTTAAAACCATCACATTATCTACAAACAGCAGGGCTCCCCCTGCTGTATTCCCTAAAAAAATACTACCCCTGCTGTATTCCCTAAAAAAATACTATCTACCATCACCACGGATCTCCAAGGGAAGCATAAACATAATTGCCCCCCAAAGTCGACATTCAAATTTATGTCCCCTTCTTCTGGAATATTATTATGACATCAAATTTTATGTCCCTACCAAACTCTTTGACAACAGTTTTTTATTTAATAATTACCGATATGGTGATCAATAAAAAATGTGCTCGTTATAAACTGCACGACCCGCAAGACCCAACAATTTCTCAGCAATGAATTAGTAAAATATATGACTAAAAAGTGAAGCTTTGGTCTACCTTCTCTTCAATGGAATGGACAGTAGAATCAAGCCTATGGCTTGCATTAAATTTACTACGATCTACAGAACCATGAATATTTTCATCATCATCTGAAGGAGACTCCTCAGGGGATTCACTCTTGAGGCCTGAGGTTTGGGAATAATCATCAGATTCTGACCCTTTTGGCGCTTCAGAAACTTCAGGCCGACTAACATGCTCAGCATCTTTTTGTCGCTGTACAGCTTTTCCGATTCCTTCCAGAAGCTCATTTGTTTTGTCAAGGAGCATTTTCAGGCGTTCATTCTTGCTCTCCTCAACCATCCGCATATACGCCTCTTGGTCACCTGCTTTCAAAACTTGCAGCCTACTTTTCTCAAGCCGATTGATACGTTGACGTGCCCGAAGATGCCATGCCTACACTTAGTAACTAGTAAGTCAAAAGGCTCACAAACACTTAAATCAGCAAATCCAATAAAGGAATATAGATAGGAATAAATGTATATTCCAAGTTTCCAACCTAGGAAATGTAATGTACTGAGAAAAAAATGTAATGATGTACTAACATCTTGTTTGAGGCTCAGCCATACCACGATACCGTCAACACAAAAATACATTTTTCTAATAAATTCCATCATCAATATAAAACAAATTCTGTTCTCATGATTTTCACACAAGATATTGAAACAGAAATATTCAGCTTTAATAATCACCAGCAGCATCAGAAATATTATTCAGAGATATAGTTTATTGAGGCAAGACCATTTCAGACAGACCAATGGATACAGCATAAACAAATTTTAGAGCTATACTGAAGAAGCATATGGGAGGGTCATCAAATGGTACTGTAGACATATCAGTAGTGTGAAACTGTGAACAATGGAGAAAACCAGGAAAGTTTTTTTTTCCTTAATTTTGGAATCCATTGATGCTTTATTCGCATATACCAGAAGCAGACCATATCGGACTGTTGCTATAACAAAGAACACATGTTTCAACAACATAACAAGAATACAAGAGGGGTATCAGTGCAACCTAGTTTTCGAAACCAAAGAATAATTGGACCGATAAATGGTGAGTTAATGTTCCCACAGAAGACACAAAAATAGATGGTGTCTCGAGCATCCTGTTTGCTAGTTTCAATTTTTTTAAAAAAATATCAACACGTACCAGAACTCCGTCATTCCGCTGTTTTCTTCGTTTATAAATAGCCGCTAATTGCACCTGATATTCCCTAGCAGCGTTGAGAATTTCTGTAAAAAATTTTCTCTTCCTGATCTCTGCCTGGTTCTTTTCCTCCTCTTCAAGTCTTGAGATCCTCTGAAGTTCGCAAATACCCCAAAAAAAATCATGATTTCAACTATATACAAATTATCAAAATTAATTTTCGAAAGTTATATGATACAAAACCTCTGTGAATCTCTTTTTGCGGTGGATATCGTCAGCATCCATTGAAAAACTATCTCCAATCCCATACATGGTAAAAGGATACCGTATCCGCATCATCCCCCAGTCAAACAATTGTCTCTCAGGATATGCACATTTCTTGTGTAACCAGTATTCTGCACAGATATCAGACCGCACCTTCTTCTGTAAGTCTAATAACTGCACAAGTATATGAATAATCAGTAAACATCAATAGGATAACTCACTGCCAATACTTCCAAACATAGAACTGTGAAAAGTTATACGCCTGTTAAGCTTCGCATCATATGTGAAAGTTTCAGATAGACATGGTGTCTGACGAAATAGAAAAGCATTTGTCTAAAGGATACTTTACAGTTCATACTACCACTTCCCGTCCAAATTACTCTTCTTTAGCAAACAAGATTTGGTGCACAACTATGCCATCGTACACTTTATAAATAACTCATTCCTAAAATGGGCTTGTTAACCCCCGCCCTTTTGTGTGTGTGGGTGGGTGTACTTAATTGATAATGCAGATCAGCGATATAGCATGAGTGGTTACTGGAGTCTTTTGTGAAGTGTTCAGGCGCTAGGTTCGAACCCAGCTCTAGGCATTTTCTTTCTGCTTCCAAAAAAGTGCTATGCTGTTTTATTTTTCCTTTGCGGCTCGCTAGCTCATCTAAAATGAATTGAAACATTAGTTACTTAGGTGCAAAACAAAACATAAGCTGGCACAAAAAGGAAATAATTTGCATATTTTGACAATCTATTAAGTATAGCACCTGTGATATAATTTGCATATTAACAATTGTGTCTAATGCAGTTCACACTCCTCATCACTAAATTCCTGGATCTGCCACTGGGAAGTGGGAACAGACATGTCATATAGTGATACATCAATCACTGCTTGGTTTGTGACCTAAGAGCTAAAACAACTTCATATCGGGGGCATTATAAATTCTTTGTATGATTATTCGTCAGGTGTATCATCCACAATGCTTTCTCTACATGGTCGTTGTGGTTACGAGCCAAACAGCAAGGAACAGGGCTTCGGGGGAACCCGAGAGGGGTGCCTAGAGCCTAAAACTCAAGAGAGGGGTGAGGTGTAGTGTCTATGTCCGGTGTTACATCCGGCAATCGTTTATTCCTTGTAGAGTTGTTCTCGTCCTCCCTCATGGTGCTCTATGGGCTATATTTATAGTCATGAGGGAGGATGTTTACACAAATGCCCCCGTAGGCCCTCTACCAACAGGGGTATACCTGTCTTTTCCTTGGCATGCCCTATGTGGGCATGCCTTTTATTTATGTACAAACTTGGGCTTGCCTATGGTGGACCGATTGGGCTAAGGTGGGCGACACTCCCCCAGCAGTCATCACATCAAACACTACAACTAATTTGAACAACCTGCATGTATAAACTACGCATAGGCCTAGTCCATGATGTAATGTTTTCAACTTGTTTGACATAATAATGGGCCAGCATTTGATATATAACCAACATATTTCAGCTGGCAATTGGAACATTTATCAGTTGTACAACCATTATCTGCACGAATCTTAAGATTGTCGGGGCAAAAAAGAAAGCAGCCACCAAGAACTGGAAACATATATACAGCAGAACAAAACAATGCCTGTAAAGTAACCCTTTGTTCTAATAGATGTCACATTTACCTTTAGCCCATACAATTCAAGCAAACACTTCATTTGCAAATCTTCGCCCCTGGTAGATGGTAACCCTGGTATATAAAAAGAAATGAGATTGCCACTGGTGCACATAACTGATTGAACACTAAACAAGCCTTACAGAAGCCAAGCAGTAAAGAAGTTCTAAAAAGAAGCTGCCACAAAAATGCCAAGTACAGGCAAATTGTATTCGTCATATGCTCAATATCCAATAAGATGTGGATAGCATCCTGTTTGTGCAAAAGATGCTAAGAAATAAGAGTAAGTTTCAAATATCTGGATGTCAACAGGAATATGCATATAGGATTCTAAGAAAATCAAACACAATAATGCCACTCTTTAAGTTCACAGCTTTTCCACCTTTTCAAGAGGTGAATTGCAAATTCAACTTATTTTTGTAAACCAAACTTTGCAACGCCCCGGAGCCCACACAAAAAAAGGCCTAGGACCAAGGATGGGCCAGGGACCTTCATAAGACTGGGAACGTAGTTGACCCAGAAGGCCGGAAACCCAGCCAATACAACCAGGTTTTATGAGACCAGAAGATGCAAACAGGTTTAGTACGAAAGCTAAAAAACATGTCTAAAAACAAGCAATGTAACTCAGAGAATCAATCAGGTAACAAAATATTGAAGGAGTTGATATATGACCTTCAAGTTCAGCTAACCGATGCTGGATGGAGGTATTGAAGCGTCCTTCTTTTAGAGCGGTCAATTCTGAGTAAGACATGTGTGTTCTTTGATTCTTAAATATGGCATCTTCAAGCTCTTGAATCAAGGTTGCCCCCTATAAGGTAAAAGATTTACCATCAGTTAAAACAGAGGAAAAGGCCAGTCAAAAGCATATTAACAAGCACTTCACCTAGACCAAAACTGGGAAGAAGTGATCACTTCTACCCAATTATCACAGTGTCTGTATGGTACTTTACAACTACATCACCAACAACAAAATCATAAGCAACCAACTCAACACATAAATGAACTAGCAAGACAAGCAAATATCTCATTGTTGCATCCAACACTCAGGCAAAGCAACCCTCGTTTCTGACAGTTTGTATTATCAAAAGCTAATATTAGAAAATTGTGGCTAAATGTTTTCAATTTCATGAATCCACGCCCAATTAATACCAAATAGCCCAAAGGAAGAACTGGCCTATTTCAAACCTAGATCACAGTCTACAACAACAAACTCTCATAAGGATGCTCATTTTAGCGCATATAACCATATACACAAATCTTCCCCGCCTGGCCAAGAATAAATTGCCATGGAAACCCTACATAAATACTGCATTTTAAAAGGAAGCTAAACTTTGCTGATTCCACCGCATCAGGAGTCCGAGCATTTCATCAGAAAAATACA
This sequence comes from Bonia amplexicaulis, assembly GCA_036346245.1. Lineage (NCBI taxonomy): Eukaryota > Viridiplantae > Streptophyta > Magnoliopsida > Poales > Poaceae > Bonia > Bonia amplexicaulis. The sequence goes on along the minus strand of CM070748.1, from coordinate 19,006,047 downwards.
TAATGCCCAACCATCCATTATCCCTCAAAGTCATCCAGTCCAAGCCGGCATGTTCTTTTCGGCTGCGGCTTATGGCTTTTGGCTGAAATTTTTGAATTTTGGCTGTTTACGGTACAGATTACGGAGAGATAGATACTCACTTATGATTTTGGCAGGTACAGATGTTGGGCTTTTAACGTGTAGATCGTTTAACATGTAGACCCCGTCTTGAGAAAATACTCCGTTTGAAAGTTAGGTACTGTAGCAAAAGCCAAAAGCCGCCGGCTTCGGAGGAAAAGAACAGGCCCTAAGTCTAGCACCAACCTTGCCAGCTCCATAATAGTAGGGACAATCTGTCCTAAACCACACATTCACCCAGTGGAAACATAAGACCTCACCAGCCAGAGGAACTCACAAAATCTCGCACAGGAACATCTGTCCCGGTGAAAACCGCGAAAGCTAGTGCTCCCAATTGCACACCAAAACATGGGTTCCAAGTCCAATCCACAATCCCCAGCACGAGTCGCACTTCGAACACAACAATACTTGGGAAACCCTAGCTACATCTCGCCAATTCCACAAACCCTAAGCGCATCACGCACGAAACCAACCGCCAGCATCACAGATTCACAGACAGCATTAATCCAGTACACGACGCCGGAGCACCCCGACCGAAAGGGGGGAGCACCGCAAAAAAATTGAAGAAGCGCCCGCACACACCTCGGCCGCACCGCCGGCGTCCGGGCATTCCCCCTCTCCGCCCTCGCCGCCTCCATCCCCGACCGGCAGCTCGTCCTCCCCTTCCTTCTGCTCCCCTTCTTCCCCCGCGCCGCCGTCGTTGTAGATGGACGAGACGGCCCGCAGCACGGCGGGGGGGAGCGGGAGGTTGCGGGAGAGCAGGTTGAGCGCGCCGATGAGCGTCCTGGCCTGATCGGCCGCGCCACCTTTGGCCTCCTCGGGGCCCACGGCGGGCGGGGGAGGGGCCGCGTCCACGGACGCCGCCATAGCTAGGGCTTCGCGGCGCGCCGCCGCTCAGGCGAGGCGGGGCGGTGAAGCTTCCCTCCCGGGTTCAAATCGGAGCGCGGCAACGGTCGATTATTTCCTCCGCTCGCTTTTGCGAGGGTGTAATGGGGTGTTCCTTTTCGCGCTGCCTGCTTCCTTCGGCTTCGATCGATCGGGGGGAGGCAGACGCCGCGGGTCGGTGGCCTTGCCTTGGGTGGGGAATTTTAGGCTTCCTTTTCCTCTTTTTTTTTTACTGATTTTGGGGAATATATCAACCGGATCGGGTCGGCAGTGGACGGGTGGTGGGATCCAATTTTGGAGCCATGTTTTTTTTACAAACCGAACGCACATAACATAGGTATATCACCCTATTCTTTTCAGCTTCTAAAAATTATTTTTCAGTTTTTCTATAATAATTAACTTTTAAATAGAATATTTTTTTAAGATAGGATCTACTAGCTAATTATAGTACATACTATACTGACTTCATTTATATCGGTAAAAAACACACGTGAGTTTCTATTACTCTGTAATCTCTCGCACAAACAGTCTAAAAGCCACAAGCCGCAGCCAAAAGCCATAAACCGCGGCCAAAAAGAACAAACCCATATACGCATCTTTTACACACGCTTAGATAATCGGAGTTTAACAACCTTCGGAGAGCGGGCACACACTATCCCAATCACGTGCCGCTCACCCAGGAGGCCCACAGGCCATGAAGCCCCATGCATGCAGTAAGCCCTGGGCAGGCAAATTGAGGCACTTTTTGGAAGGTGATTTCATGCTCTTTCTAAACAGTGAATTGCATAAATATTAAAGCATCTTTAAGGATAGATTGAGGTTACTTACCATTTGATTGATACTTAAAGATTTATGTATGTCTATAAAAGTGAAAAGTACGGAATCACTACTCTCTTTCTTCAATCCCGGAACTTCGAATGATGTATCTTTTGATCCGATCATCCCATTTATGTCTGTTTGAGCCATCGTATTTCTTATGACGATACTTTAATACAATACCCACTTGCATATATTTAGACTTATTAAATAATATCATTAGGTATATGTTTGGTTGATAAAACAAAATGTTCCGCATGTTACTTCTCAATATTCCATTTGTTCATTGTCGATGTTTCAACGTGCATGTTTTGAATTTGCGTAGGGGAGTGAATAGTGTGGCATTGGATATTCTAGCAAATAAAATGAAATATTCCACGTGTTTGGTTTTGATGTTTTAATAGCTCACCAACGATGTTCCATATTGAAACTCTATGTTTCACACTTTGGTTTCGGTGTTCCAGTAGTTTTATCAACAATGTTTCATGCGCTAAAGTTCTATGTTCCACACGGTTGGTTTCAGTGTTACAATAGTTCATTGATAATGTTTCACATGTTTAATTACAATGTTTCAACAGTTTATCGACGACATTTAAAAGAAAAATTTTTAATGGAACAGTCAAACATGGCCGTGAAAAAAATTCAAGACTATTAATGAGCTGAAAAACATTGGTGGAACAAATCAAGGCAATTAATTGAAATAAATAAAAAATATTATTAAAAACATTAGTGTAAGTAATGAATACTAGAAAAAACTTATAATAACTACGTTATTTCGCTCGCCCTGCGGTGAACATTGGTAATTCTCTCATCTCATCTCGCTCAGTGTCTTCTTTTTTGAAAGATCCTTCTTCTCCCTTTTCTTTCCAATGCCTGGATGGAGACATATTATGCATCCAGTCATTTGGTAAAATTGCCGAGAGAGAGAATGTAGATCTATCGTGCTGGTAAATCTGAAATCTATATACGCCGGGTCAATCTGAACTCAGAACAGTCGACGTCTCCAATGTCATGCGTGGACCGTGCGGTGTAGCTGATAAAATGTGTGGTGTATCTAGCTGATAACTCAGAGCAGATTGACTTTCGTGGACCATAGACTGTTGCTAGCTCGGTTCAACGCAAGCGCTGCACGTGAAGAGGAGAGATGGATGTGTGCACTACTCAAGTGATTTGCTTTCTTACGTTATCATGCGTACGTGTTGTAGAATCAACCTATCATCAGAAGCCCCATCGGCCGTCGAGAAGCTCCCACGAGCAGCTGGGCCTTATGGCGGGGGTGGGCAGCGCAGTGCCGTATAGCGGCCCCACTCCAAACAAATTTCCTTTGGATTTCTGGCTTGCAGAACATGTTGGATTCTTAAATTTAATTGTTTTTCTTCTATTTTTTTATACTGTCTGTGATGATATAAATTTTTATTTTTCAAAATTTAATTACTTAGAAAAACTAATCGTCGCTACAGCGCCAAAAAAATTAAGAAGCCATAACCCCATAACTGTTTGGAGCACCACCAGCATCTGCGTCGATATCGTGGTGGGATTTGGATCGGACGGTGCGTCCGGGCTAAGCCAAGTAGGGCAAGGCTGCTGTTATGCCGAGTAAAGCCTAGGGCCGACCCGTAAGCGTGGGACCAGGTCCACATGATATTTTAAATAGAAGGACAATAACCAACATCGGAGGGAAAGACCATGGTGTTTCATAAGCGGTCAAATAAGAGAGCTGAGCTTTGCTCGGATGGTGGTGCTGTCGGTGTGCAGGCCATCTGTCTAGGCTCGACCCAAGGGTGTCTTATTTTATTGGGGGCACTGTTTACATGAATAGTGCTCTTTATGTATTTGTTTATGTGAACAACATCTCTTAGAGTACGCGCGTACATTGGTGCGTTCAGTGGTCAAAGTGTGTGTCCACACTCCGTAAGGCTTTAGGCCTCCACTTTTGTTTTAACGTGTGCATGGGTGTGTGCGTGTGGTGTTTCATGCGTGCGTCTTTATTGTACTCTCAAAAAAAATAAGCAGGCAAATAAATTGTGATTAACCTGCCAACAAAATTGTGATTGAATAATTTTCAAATTTAACAGCCAAAAAGGCCTTCCACCTTAAAAGAAGACGTACGCTGAGTAGCTCGTTTTTTTAAACCAACCTCAACATGGCTGTACTTAGCTTTTCTCAAGAGGTAGAAGACTGCGGTTCTTATTTACTGTTACACAAATCATCGTTATCATTACTATTATAAAAGAACGAGTTGGTGGTTGTACACCATTCTTCTCTAACCGTTCTATTTCCTCAACTTCTCACCATTCTATACTTTCCAACCGATCAAAGTAACTCTCTTTCATAACACGATTCTCTACATATTCAATGAGTTCCGTTGCAACGCAAGGGTACGTAACTAGTTATTATAAAAGGACGAGTTGGTGGTCGTACGTCCCTTCTCCTCCAACCACCACATTCTCAACTTATCATCACCTTTATTTTTTAACAGATCAGAGTAGTCCTCTTCCATAGCATAATTCACTATATATCTAATAAATTTCGTTGCAACGCACGAGCAGGTGACTAGTAATTTAAAAAAGTGCAAAAATGCCTCTTTGATTTGAAGGTTTTTTAGAGGATTTTAATCCTTAGGAATTTTTCCTATATAGGTTGTTTGTTTTGTAGGACTAAAGTGGTATGATTTCTATGGAATATTTTCCTATGCACACAATTCTACAGGAATCTAAACATTCCTATAGGGGTGCGAACAGATCGAATTCGGACGGATATTGTTGTTACCATATCCTAACCCATATTTTTTCTTCGGATTCGGTATCAATCGGATTCGATACCAATCGGATTCGGTGCCAGATCGGTCGGGATTAACCCGAGCCGTTTGAATCCCTATTTATTTGTAAGGAATTCATGCAGTACAACAAATGGAGTAGGAGGACGTACTGTCAAGAACTTGATGTTACTACTTAATAGCTGATGTGGAAGATTTTATTTTATCATTGCAAAAGAAAATGAAACGTCAAATAGTAGCACTAACCTGAAATCAAACTTGAAGACGTATCGGATTCGGGACGGATATTGCTGTTACCATATCCTAACCCATATTTTTTCTCCGGATTCGGTATCAATCGGATTCGGTGCCGGATCGGTCGGGATTAATCCGACCCGTTTGCACCCCTACATTCCTATGTTTTTTCTACGATGTAATCAAGCACCCTTTGTTGCAATTTTCTGTGGTTTTCAATTTTGTAGGATTCAAGAGACCACGACGTTGTAACCATGCATGTATCCTATTACTGTATTTTTAGAATCATGTGAATCAAAGATTGCGCTATAGATCAATGATGGAGGTCTATGGGTTCATCGTTAGCTCCAACTTAACTTTCACGCAACAGAGTTGTGCGACTGTCATGGCATCCCTAACCACAAGTGAATATAGCTAGTTACAATAAGAGGAGAAGTAATAGTGTATGAGGACAGTAGAAACATGTAACGGATGTCTATTATACATCCTTTCCACACGTGATGATAGATCAACAACCATTCCGCCAGTTCTGTATCACAGATTATGCCGCGCTCCGATAGGCTTGCGGCTTTGGCTTCTAACTATTGACTAAAATTATACTATAACGTTTGTTAGATTTTTTTAAGTCATTTAATTAGCAAAAAATAAAAAATAATGAAAACATCGTAATATCTCTGTAGACAATGCAAAGAAAAAAGCAAAAACAAAAAACAGAAAGAAAAGCCAAAAAGTGAAAAAACCGAAATATAAAAATCAACGTGTTCTAAATAACTTACTAACTTAAAAAACCGAAAGCTAAAAACAAAATAGAAACCAAAACTATTTAGAGCAGAACCTATACCGTAAACCTTATTCTTATACCGTAAACTTAACTCTTATGTGGGAATAATTACCCAAGTTTTTAAGGGAATCTAATACAGTCGTCACTCATCGTTATCATCAAACAAAATCAAGCAGACATTTTTTTCCTTCATCCTTTTCTCACGCTACCAACCACCACGCCAAAACCTAATAGTCCACCCTCCACATGGCTTTATAGCACTATACAATCGACGCTCGCTGTTTCAAACGATTTTAGTTTCTAATTTCTACCTTCTTAATTTTATATTTAGTCTTTTGATTTTTTTGATTTTTTATTTATTCCTTTGTATTATCTGTGATAATATATTTTTTATTTTTAAATTTAATTACTCAGAAAAAACTAACAGTCACTACAGTCATACTTTTAGCTGTTACAGTATAAAAAAGCCAGAAACCATGGCTTATAAGCCACATTGAGCAGGGCAAGCTCAATGTAGAAAACCTTAGATGGCTTATCAATTGTACTTTTTGAGACGGTGACGGACGATAGAGATGTTAACACAGACATCACACATAATTTTAGACTCGAAAAACTGTTTAGAGAAGAGGTTTCGAGAAACCGCAAACCAAAAGATATTTTATGACACATAACTATATAATAGCGTTTCTAGATGCTTTTCACAAAACATGATATAATTTTCGGTGGCAACTAAGACACGCTTAGTTAGTCTGCCTAACTACCTCCATCTTCTTCTTTTTAGCGCTATCGCCACACTTCCACCGTCTCGCACCACATTCTCTCCCCGCCATCGCCAGATTGCCCTACTCCCAAGGATGAATTGTTCCCCAATTTTCCCCGCATGTTCCAAATAAAGAACCCTTTCTGAATTGTACATGTCCAAAAGGGCAACTAGTAGTTTTTTTAACTTATACTTTATAATTTATGATTTTTTGAACAAACAAACAGAATAATTTATTCGTCGCTGCTTTAAAGTGGTTTATCAGAAACAACTATTTTGAAATGATTTATTAGTATTCGATTTATCTGTATAGATAATCGTGTTAGCGCTAAAAATATCGGCGTAACCGAAAAATAACCTACCCAAAAGCCAGCCAACCCAGACGGTGGCTCCCACAGCCCACCCGGCGGCGGCCGCGCCCACCATTACTCCCCTCCCTCCGATGTGGCGACGTCCTTCCCCGTCTCTGAGCTGTTGCTGATAGCGACACCATTGACTCCCTGACACCTGCACCGCACACCACCTAGCCCGACCCCCCGACACCTCGGCCCCACCACATTAACCCTCTCCCACCGCCACCCTGACCCCACCAAATTCCCCACCCTACCGTCCCCCCTCGTCTCCCCGTCCATCCCGAATTCCAGTACTCCCCTCTCACTCCACACCTCCTCGGATCCCGAAGCTGCGGCTGCGGCTGCGGCTGCGGCGGTTGTAGCTTAGGGGTTTGGTGCGGGAGCTAGGGTTTCGGCTTCGAGGAGGAGGGGATGGGGACGGCGGGAAGGGCGCGTGGGTGGTGCCGGCGCCGGCGTACAGGAGGTGGAGGGCTGGGAGGGGGTGGGGGACGACGCGCCGGGGTACAGGTGCGCCCACTCGCTCACGGCCGTCGCGCCCACCAAAGGCCACGGCCCGCGGCTCATCCTGTTTGGCGGCGCCACCGCCATCGAGGCCGGCGCCTCCTCCGGCCTCCCCGGCATCAGTTCGGTGCTCCCGTCTCGCGCACGCGCTTTGCTTGAGCTTTCTCCCTCTGGTATGCTGGTTTTTGGGCTCTAATGGTGTTTTTTTGGGGGTCTGAACTGAAGGGCTCGCGGGGGTGACGAACTTTGTGCACTCGTACGATGTGGAGAAGCGCAGGTGGACAAGGTGCGGCCATTGCTCGACTTTAGATTTTGCTCTGCTGCCTCCTTAGGAGGCGGAAACTTTGCTCAATTTCGAGTTCTCCTCTTCTGTTGGAGCATGTCTGAGGCCAATTTCGTAGATTCTGTCTCTGTGTGGGTTGTGATAATGTCTTGTTAAGTGTGGTGAATTTCGTATGTTATGTTTGAGCCTGCTTGCAATTGTGTGGAATCATATGCTTTCCGTCCATTCAGTTACATTGCTTAACATCATTTGTCAAGCGGGTGGAACATATTCAAAAAGTTGGATTAAATTCTACATGGCTGCAGGTTACATCCGGTTGGAGAGCCTCCGTCACCGAGGGCTGCACATGCTGCAGCTGCTGTGGGCACTATGGTTGTTTTCCAGGTATTAGGAACTTGGGATCATTTGAGTTTTGATTTGGCGCCTGCCAACTTAGTTCAGCTGTGAGTGATGCAATGTTGGTGTAGGGTGGGATTGGACCAGCGGGGCACTCCACGGACGATCTCTATGTCCTTGACCTGACAAACGACAAGTTTAAATGGCACAGGTGAACGGCAAAGATACTATTTTTGTTTGCTTGTGGATGCACATTCCTTTTTTGGGTTGATTGTTGCATGGGGATGTGATGTTTCCATTTCTGCCATTCGATGCAGGGTCGTTGTTCAGGGGGCTGGGCCTGGTCCTCTCTATGGTCACTGCATGGATTTGGTTGCTCAGCGTTACCTTGTGACAGTCTCGGGAAATGATGGTTAGCTTGTGCTGCAAAATTCGCCGATTTGTACTTCCTCTATTTCGCAATATTTATCCGCAGCCCACTTCGCACATGCCACGGAAGCATCAAATCTAAGAAAAATTTAATAAGAAATAACCATACATACCTCTATTAAATGACATATTACAATCATATAACCTCTTCCAAAGTATTAATGTAGGGGTAAATAGTGGAAATATTGCAATAACTACACTCTTGATTCTCGTAACGGACAAACATTTTGAAATGGAGAATCCCGAGGCCATGGACAAACTTAGTGAAACTGAGGGAGTATTTCTGCAACTACTCTTTCTTACTATTTTATGGAAGGACATTTTATTTTGACTAGCAACACTTTTATGACATTATACGCTTATACCTGTGCTTGTCGATTACTGCTCTCCACAGTATGTAAACATACATGTATAATTCTACCAAAGTAACGACAGTTTCAGACAGAAGTGCAATTAGAAGAGAAAATTGGATATGATAATTTCACTTGCATTTGTTTAATTTGTAAAAATAAACTTGCAGCTGGAATAATGTTTAATTGGAAACAAAATCTCTTTGATATGATATAGATTCGAACATTTTCAGTACTCCATCTGTCCATAATAAAACTATAGGTTACTTGTAGCTTATGATTATAGTTCAACCAAGTGATGTTACTCTGTCAGATATTCTACTTTTCAAGTGCCTGAAGTCCTGAACCATTTGAAGACGTTTCTCATGTTGCTTATTTCTGGCCTTCTCAAGGGCTCAAGATTAGCAAGTTTTGAACTTCTGATACAGCTTATTATGCTTGCCAAATGATGTATCTTTTGGTACAGGAAAGCGGGTGTTGTCAGATGCTTGGGCTTTGGACACAGCACAGAAACCATACAGGTGGCAGAAACTTAGCCCTGAAGGCGATAGACCTTCAGCGAGAATGTAAGTCAATCGATGTACTTTAGATAGTCAGAGAACCAGCTCACTGTTCGTTGTTGCATATAGCCATATATTATTTTATGCTATTTTATTTTTTTTTCCAAATATCTGTTGGCCTTTTGCTACTTCCTCTTGAAGTTAATCGGACCACCTTGTTGATCTACAGACTACCATGAGGTTAATTGTTGTAATTTTTTGGCTTTTGTTTGTACAAGCTGCTCCAGCTTCCAATATTAGTCCATTTTGGAAATTGTTGAATCTTTGTTGGGCTTCTTTTATAACTGTATATATGAGCCCTCTCAAAAGAAAGAAAGAAAACTGTATAAACGAGCCTGTGTTTTGCTTAGATTCTGGTGTTATATCTCACGGGCTTGTTAGGGTTTGCTTTTCTTTTTTCTTTTTATAATTGATGCTGGAATAACTCTGCTGACTTTTGCACACAATACTAACGTAATTATCTCCCTCTAAAACAAATAGCATGGTATTTATGGAGGAAAGTTACAATTACACTACATAAATGCCATAGGGCGTATGCAGAATGTAGTACTTAAATGCTACACACTTTAAATGTTAAACTGCACTTAAGTTCTATTAGGCATTGCGACTGCATTGAATTTCAACTGATTTTATAGATCTGCAATGTCTTACTTTTAGTTGGTTTTAAATCACTATAGGTATGCCACTGCTAGTGCACGCTCCGATGGCATGCTTTTACTTTGTGGTGGAAGGGATGCTTCTGGGACGGTATAATCTTCTGTTTAAGGCCCTATTTTGTTTGTTATGGTGTTATCTGTCGATGTTTAGCTCTGGTCTGCTGTAATACTTTTGTATGTACATATGTAATACCTTCATGTAATTGAAAAATCACCTTTCCATTAGTTAGTAATGGATTCATATCCCTAGGACAGCTCCTACATATTAACAACTTATGCCAATCGTCAGATCTCACTTCATAATGTTTTATCTTCTAAACTTTAGAGGGGGAAACATTTAAAAAAATAGTAAAATTAGCTTAGTAACATCACAAAGAAGCAAAAGTAGAGAAATAACATTGCAAGGGAGTTTGAATGCTAAATGATGTGTTCACATCAATCACTGTTTGTTATGGAAAATAACACTGATGTGTGTAAAATGATGTTTTTGCACTCCTTGTCATGGAGCGGGCCTCCCCGAGTACTAGAGCGTGTTCTCCATCGCACGGCATTGTAAAACACACTGTTCATGCGTGGTACTGTAGTGTATCAAGGCAGTGGGCCCCACAGTAGGGTTAGGAAGGTTTTATCTTGTCAATCAAATTATCTAATCTCGTAAATATATGAGATAATTGATTATATGCCACTGAATAGAGTTCACTTCTACAAAATGCCATTGAAAAACACTCTCTCTATTATATGCCACTGAATAGCACTGAAATTCTATTATATGTCATTGTCATCAGTTAGGGTACGTTTGCCCTTAGAAAAAGACGATTTTGCCCCCAGTTCAAATCTGTCCCTATGATAAAAATTAAATATAGGGCAAATTGGCTTAGCCAAAAATACTGAAAATTTTTTGGTGGATCATTGGGGCAGTGTACAACTCAAATATAAAATTTCGTGAACTGATTCTTCCATTTGTTCCATTTTTGAAATTCAAATCCAAAATCACCCTATTTGAGCTATTTTTAAACTGGGACAAATTCGCTATAGAAAAATGGAAAATAATATTTTTCGAGAGCTATGTGACATCTTAGGAGAATTTTTAGACCTCATTTAATCTCTGTTTGTAAATAGTAGCTTTTATTAGCATTTAAATTAAAAATCTGAAAATTTTCTTTGAACAGCGCCTTGAAATTTTTTCCTAGCTCACTGACATATTGAACAACACCCCTGTGAATGTTCATAATTTCTGGAGGTTTTGCTATTTTAAATAAATCGGGTCTTCGGTCTTTACTAAGGGTATTTTGGTCTTTTTTCAGAGTATAACAGTCAGCCCTAACGGTCAACTAACGGTAGTGGCATATAATATAATTTTGGTGCTATTCAGTGGCATATAATAGAAATAGACGCTGTTCAGTGGCGCATAATCAATTATCTCTAAATATATTATTAGTTTCCTAAAATTGGGATTAGTTATCTGGTATATCAATTAGTTTCTAAAGGTTAGTTTCCTATTAGTCCATATCGGTTGTATAAGGATGAATATTGTAAGCATCATATTCATGTAAGAAGGAATGTATTGAAAGTCTCTCCAGTCTACCGTCTACATCTCACTTTCTATGCCCTTCCCCATCAAGCCGTTGCAGTCTGGTCTCTTTCTGTACGGTATTTACCTAATGAACTAAGGCTCATATCATTCCTGGTGTTTTTGTGGCCGTTGGAGTCTTGGAGAAGCTCATCGGAGCTTGCCTTGGCAGCCAAGGGGCTCCCTGGGGTGGCAGCTGGACAGGCAGATTGGCCCGGGAGGAAGATATGGGATGGGGTATTTGTGTAACTAAAAAAAATCTGGAGGAATATTCCACATAGTGCTATTTCCATAATAAACAGTGGTTTTGATGTCATCTAACAGTCAAGCTCCTTTGCTGTGTTACTAGTATTTCTCTAATTTCGCTTCTCTGTGATGTTAGTAAGTTAAGTACATTACAAACAAATTGCAGCCATGCAAATAATTTCTAATTCAAGTGGAATTACGTGTTTGATATTGTAACTCAATTCTTAAGATGGGTTAATACTGTAAAATGGGTGTCTTATATTTTGGGGCATGCTTGGTGACTAATGGAAGTTTATAACTGCAAAACTGCAATCCCTTTGGGATTGCTCGATGGTTCGTAGTTTTGATTTTTGTTCGAAGTATGAGATGCTGGTCGGACCGAAGGTTCTAAGATATTTTGTCTATGTTGTTAATTTGTTGTATACTATACATTGATATTGATTTGGTGATAATTGCAATGCATTTGTAGCCACTTTCTGATGCTTATGGACTACTAATGCATACAAATGGCCAATGGGAGTGGACTCTAGCTCCAGGGATATCTCCATCTCCAAGATATCAGCATGCAGCTGTAAGTTACCTAGATGTGCAATAGCTGAATTTCTTGTTTTGTTTATGACTAATCAATATCCAACTGATGTGGATAATTTTCTCCTGATAGAACCTGTTGATCTCAACAATGAATCTGCTTGTTCTTGAAAATGCTGCCTTATTGCTCTAATTTGTTCACTTATGTTTGTACGTTAGTTTTCCGTGCTTCTCCTGATTGTCCTAAGTTTTTAGGTCTTTGTTGGTGCTCGGTTACATGTTACTGGTGGTGTCCTTAGAGGAGGGAGAGCTATTGAAGGAGAAGGTGCAATCGCAGGTGAGTGTATCTTCTTTGAGCTCCATAACATTCAGATACGTCTGTTTACTCTATTGGAACTCACCATACCACACTTTCCGAAGTTCTGGATACTGCTGCTGGAGTTTGGTTGGATCGAAATGGCATTGTGACCTCTCGCACTTTAAAGTCTTCTAATGAGCATGATGCTTCTTCGGATCTACTTCGTCGTTGTCGTCATGCAGCTGCTTCTGGTGGCTCTCAGATATACATTTATGGTGGTCTGAGGGGAGGTAACTGATACTGGATATCATTTTGGTGCTTCTCTGCCTCTTTTTGTGTTGGTTCATCCCAAAACCAAGAAAACCTTTTCAAATGACAGCATGATCATTGTTGTCTGTACTGCATTTTCCTTTTGTTGTCACTAGATGGCACTGCCATATTGACGTTTGTTTCACAATGGAGTGGATTTGGCACCTTGGTATATTTAGTGTAGACAGTCTACACATGTTCAGATAATCAGATTCATAACCTGGCAGACAATTACAGAAATTGCAACATTTCATCTGAACTACTGCAGAATTATTGTAGCAATATCCTAATATTAGGTAATGATAGGATCTCCTATGTATAGCAATGCCCTGAGATTTTTTTATCTGCTTCTCATTTCCATTAGTTTGTATTGTCACATTTCAATGCCAGTTTTGGAATGTCCCTAGTGCATTTTTTGGCATGATGATTGATGCATCACCAAATTTGTGCAGCTGAAATCTGATACAGTTCTTTTGCAACAGATATCCTCCTGGATGATTTTCTTGTTGCCGAGAATGCACCTTTCCAATCAGAAGTTACTTCATCTATGTACGATGCTGGTAGAGTCCCATCAGCGGAAAATCAAAAGAAAAATCATAATCTTAATTCAGACTCTCCGTCTGTCCAGCAATCTACACGATATGAGACAGCTTCTGGTTTTAGGTTTCTTACTCATTTTCTCTAGTGCCCGTAAAGTTCTTGTGTTTTTGTGAAAGCTAAATAAGTTTTCCATGATTTTCAGCACGGACAGGAAGTCAATTGACATGTTGACAGAGGCCTCAGCTGCTGAAGCTGAAGCTGTTAGTGCTGCATGGCGAGCTGCAAAGGAAGCATCTCAAGCGTCTTCAGAAGACAGTCTTTCAGAGGGAATAGGATCTGAGTCCCCACTGAGTGAAACTTCACCAATACCTGAGGATTTAGATGATGGAGGCTCCCTGGAACCAGATGTGAAACTGCATTCTAGAGCAGTATGTATTTTGATAAATTTCTTCCATTTGCATTCTTAATTTGAATATTGACAAAAGCATCCTCACAAAATTAGTTGGGGTGGAAAACAATCCTTCCTTTAGCATTTGACTTTTAAAGCATCTAAAAGGTAATTCTCCAATTGCTGTGAAGTTTATGATTCTATTTGCAGAATTTGCTGGGAGTGTCCTGGGTAACTTTGTCAGTAGAAGTTACTTAAATTAGAGTAGCAAGTTACCTCAAGAGAAATTAATTCAATCCTATATGGTTGTAATATGTCCTCTGTAATCTACTAAGCTTATGTTCCCTGCTAATGCACTTCTATACTAATTTCCTCCTGTACTTAAGTGTTTTGTGGGGCTTAAGTGTTTTGTGGGGTTTTTTTTCCTCAACTGTAGGCTGTAGAAATATCTTTAATGAATTGGCTGTTTTACCTAAATGTTCCTGTGTGATTTCCTTGCAAATCCAGCTGTTTTACTTCATTTAAGCTGTATGTTTTACCGATTTCGATCAAGTTACTGCAATTTAATGATCCTGACTTCCTGATCTTCCATCTTGAAGGTTGTAGTTGCTAAAGAAGCAGTAGGAGACTTAGGATGTTTGGTCCGACAGCTTTCACTGGATCAATTTGAGAATGAAAGCAGAAGAATGCATCCCTCCAGCAATGACCAGTCATATCCATCGAAAAAATCATTAAATAGACAAAGGTCCCCACAAGGTTTGCATAAGAAGGTACGACCCCATCTTTATTTCTCGAGTTTGTGGGAGGAACTATTTTACTTACTCTGTTTTGTTACAGGTTATTTCCTTCTTACTTAGGCCAAGGAATTGGAAGGCTTCTGCTGATAGGACCTTTTTTCTTGACTCTTACGAAGTTGGCGAGCTATGCTATGCTGCTGAGCAGATTTTTATGCAGGAACCAACTGTTTTACAATTAAAAGCACCAATTAAAGTATTTGGTGATCTTCATGGGCAGTTTGGGGACCTAATGCGCCTGTTTGATGAATACGGTTTTCCATCGACTGCTGGTGACATAACGTAATTGCTCCTGAACATCGTATTTCCCTTTTGAAAGCATAGCTGAAACTAGAGTTCATTAAAAGTTTTGAAATATTTTTTTCTATACACTTTATCTTCATATTCTGCCATAAACGTTGAACTCATTTTTTCCCCATTACGTAACACACTTGTTCTTCTTTTTTCAGGTATATTGATTATCTCTTCTTAGGAGACTATGTTGACCGAGGTCAGCATAGCTTGGAAACAATAACGCTGCTTCTTGCTCTTAAAGTGAGTAGTGATTTCTGGTACCTGAAATGTGTTTGCTGTTGTTGCAACACTGTTTCGTATAAAAGCTAGTTCTGAGCCTGTGGAAACAAATTTTGCAGATAGAGTACCCTGAAAATGTCCACTTGATTAGGGGAAATCATGAGGCTGCTGACATCAATGCTCTTTTCGGCTTCCGCCTTGAATGCATTGAGAGAATGGTAGTTCCGATAGTGCTACATATATTTGTCTGGTTTGAAATATTGGGCGCATTAGTTGACTTAACTCTTTTATGTAGGGTGAAAGTGACGGTATATGGGCTTGGAGTAGATTCAATCAATTGTTTAATTATCTCCCACTGGCTGCCATGATAGAAAAGAAAATAATTTGCATGCATGGTGGCATTGGAAGGTCAATAAACACTGTGGAGCAAATTGAGAAACTTGAAAGGCCTATCACAATGGATGTTGGATCTATTATCCTCATGGACCTTTTATGGTACGCGGTGGCCTTGTTTTGTTTTTCTTGTTCTTTTTACATTAATCTAAATCATGATTCATGAATACCTTCTACTTGTATAAATGCAGGTCCGATCCTACAGAGAATGATAGCATAGAGGGTTTGAGACCAAATGCACGAGGACCTGGCTTAGTAACATTTGGGGTATGACTATACAATAATTCAGTTGCTGTAGGGTGCTTGATGATTGCCTTTTAGTTTCTCGAGTGTCAACCATTTCTGATTAAATATTATCCATTTTTTTTTCTCTTATGCGTGTTTCTTCTTTGTCACCAATCAATCTTATTGTAATCTTATTTCTGGCTTTGTCGCTTAAACTTATTTCCTGTTTAATTTTGCAGCCTGATCGAGTGACAGAATTCTGTAAACGTAACAAATTGCAATTGATCATAAGAGCTCACGAGTGTGTTATGGATGGGTTTGAGCGTTTCGCCCATGGACAGCTGATCACTTTATTTTCAGCGACTAATTATTGTGGTATGTGTCCTCTCACTCATTTTATTATCTATGCAACATAGTTGCTAAGATCACGCATGCACCAGGTACTGCAAACAATGCTGGGGCCATACTTGTGGTGGGCAGGGGTCTAGTTATTGTTCCAAAGTTAATTCATCCACTTCCACCACCTGTTAATTCTCCTGAGTCCTCCCCTGAGCGTGCCATGGACGCCACATGGATGCAGGTCAGAATGAATCTTTTTTATTTTCATTTCTTTAGTGAGGCAATGCATTGGTCAACTTGGTTGTGAACAAGAATTTTTTACCAACAGCATTGTGCTCTAAATGGATGGTGGCGTTTGAATTATTTTTTTGTGCACTCATTCATCTCTATTCTGACAATTTATAAATCATCATAAGTCATGTTATTCCTCTCTTGTGGGATCAGCTATATGTTAAACTTACAATGGTGGTGAAATTCTAATTATCTGTAGGAACTTAACATACAACGTCCACCTACACCAACCAGAGGACGGCCTCAATCTTCCAGTGATAGGAGTTCTCTTGCTTACATATGATACATAGCCAAACCACCTCCATCTTCTTCATCTGTATGTTTGTCGTCAGAAATTTCTTTGCCAGTTGCAAGGTACATACATTATACCTCAGAACAATCAAACCAACAGAGCATGATGGACCCCTGTTTGTCGAGATGTTCCCCGCTTGTTAAGTTCATTGTGACTCATCAGTGTTCAGTTGTAGTTGATGTGACCTCAGCCCCTCATTGGGAAGCCGCATTACAGTTCAGTTCGCAAGCGAAGCCATGTGCTTCCCTCTAGTCCATTGTTTGAAGGGAGGAATGGAATATTGATGGACAGTAGCCATGCCGGAGCGTGTGTTGCAGCTCACCTGTAACCGTAGTGTACATGCTTAGATTATTGTTTATTCAGGGTAAGAAGGCTTGCAATGTTTGTATACCATATTGCAGTGTAGGACGCTGCGTGCACAGCTGACAGCTATACAAGTTAAACGAGTTAGATTTGCCCGGAGAGCTTTGAGGCTTTTCTTTTGCTCTTTGTGGAGCGTGCATGTTTGTAAGTGAACTGTATTGTGTGATTCATTAAATTTATAGGTGTGCACAATAAACTAAGGTGGTGTTCTTGGGCTGATTTTTTGTGGCTTATGGCTGAATTTTCACTGTAACTGATGATAGCTTATTTAATATAATTAAATTTAAAAAAAAATAAAAATAGAAAAAATGGATTAGCTTAGCATGTATAATGCAAACGAATACAGAAAAAAGAACCTGACCAAATGTCCTATAGTTGAGAAGAGTACCGGGGCTGGGGCGATGTATTGTAATACATAGTAATTCAAAGGTCCTATATGCAAAACTACCCCACGAGTGCACGCGGCCCTCTCGATCTGGACCGTCTATACTCCATCCAACAGTCTCCTGGGAACCTAACTTCGGATGCTTATCTGTGATCAGACCTGAGTACTTGACCAAATAAAACGGGCCAACCGTGTTGGCTCAGCATGACTGGGTGTACTGTGCTTAGGCTAGAACCTCGACACGATAGACCGGTCTGATCTAGCACGATATTTACCCCCCAACGTCTCACCACACCCCCTCTTAAAAGGTCAAATCTGTTCAGAAAAGTGCAATATCTCTCCTATGACAGTACAGTAAAATTACATGAAGATGACAGCAAAATTACCTGTGTTAGTAGGGCAGTATATTTACCAACAGTAAAAACTAGCAGTAAACTTACTTACGAATGACAGTTTGCTTCCTAGTGGACTAAATGGCATGGTTGGGCACGGTTTGGCATGTATTTTCCAAAATTGTTGACTGTTTAGCGCATCATGGCACGACACGGTACGACATGACTCATTTAGCCTTTGGGCATGATAAGGTATGGATTTCCAAAATTTTTGACTGTTTACAGAAAGGTTGAATGGCTAGTTAAATTACTTGTGACTGACAGTAAGATTACTTACAACACACAACAAAATACTTGTGAACAATAATAAGCTTACTTACGAATGGTAGTAAACATACTTCCATTCACTAATAGGTTTACTGTCATTCCCAAGTAAGTTTACTATCTGTCACAAGTAATTGTACTACTAGTCCCTTACCCTGTTGGCCAGTTGAGTTGCCCCTTTCGGCTTGACCTCTTGGCCGGTGCGACCAGCGGCCATGCCAATCTAACATGCCGCTAAACATCAAGGAGTTCTTAAAAAAATAAAGAGTACAACAACGCACTTGCCGCGAGTATTTTGGGAGCTCAACTTGGCAAGGTAGACACTAAGGCAGTAAAATTGGTGAGTTACAGTAATATTACATTGTGCAAGCAGTAAATTTTATCTTCACGTTATCGTCAACCCCTTTTGTTTCAATTGTCATGTCTTCCTCCCCTTACTTCATAGCTCCTACTGATCGTTGGATTGCATAAACATTGTACATAGGTGCATCGACATGCTAGACTCGAATGATGTTAAAAAATGGACCAACCCCGATGATCATTATCATGCA
Source organism: Bonia amplexicaulis (assembly GCA_036346245.1). Classification (NCBI taxonomy): domain Eukaryota; kingdom Viridiplantae; phylum Streptophyta; class Magnoliopsida; order Poales; family Poaceae; genus Bonia; species Bonia amplexicaulis. The sequence continues at coordinate 18,987,529 of CM070748.1, read as the reverse complement.
GTCGGCAACAAGGTAGTTATATGTTTGAATGACGCCTTCCATGCCGCGACCGGTGGGAAGTTCCCAAAGTTTGTGCACGGAAGAAGGCCGCTGTTCGCCATGCCGAAACAGGTTCTCCCGAACGGCTGCACCTTCTTCGCCATGAAGTTCTTGAAATTTTACAACGGCGAAGTACATAAGACCCAAACTGTCATAGAACCGATAAGCGGTAATTTCTTCTATTACATGCTGTATATTGTTTCATAATATGTAGTAATTTAGGGTTATGATATATTTATTTTGTGTGCAGAAGAAAAGCAATATATACATGGCAGAGCTACTATTCTACACGTTATTCCATATGCTCGATGTTGTCAGTCCCCTCGATATTCTAGAGAGCCTTAGGATGCACAACTCCTCGGATTAGAACTATATGTGATAAGTTCCTATATATATTATGTAAAGTAATTTGTTACATGAATGAAAATAAAATTATGTACACAATATGGTAAAATTGTGTACACAACATGGTAACATTACTTATAATCGGTAATAAATTTACTTATAAGAGGCAATAAATTTACTTGTGACTGGTAGTAATCTAAGTTGTGATTACCACCACCTTCTCCATCCCAACCAATGTCGTACGCCTCCTCCCTCCTTGCCAACAACCGCGCTCAATCAAACTACCATGCTCAACGGGCCATCCTTGACCTATTAGGCTAAGTGTGTCCATGCCATTCTATCTCCTCTCCGTGTCGTGTCTGGGCCGAACGACATGCACATGGGCTAGCACAACATGGCACAATAATTTAATCGTGCTAGATGGATCGTGCCTAAAAGAGACGTGCCCTATCCAGGCCCGTGCGCTTGATGTATTACCGCAAGGCGCTGGAAAAGGATAGGCACTCTTGTATCTCCTCAAGAAGTTCAGTTCAAGTGGGAATCCACCCAACAATGTTCTTGTATGCGGTGAATCTGGCAACGATGCAGAAGTATTCAACGTCTAGAATGTCCATGGCATTGTGGTCAGTGTGCTACAAGCTGGTGTGCAGTGAAGTTCATTACAGATAACTGATTATATTCCTACTGTAAAGTTTTGAAACCATTTTTAGGTCAGCATGCCCTAGAGGAGCTGCTTCGGTGGTATGAAGAAAATGCGAAGGATAATCCTAAGATTATTCATGCAATTGAGAGATGTGCTGATGGCATCATACAACCTATCAAACACTGCAAACTGGGACCTAATGTTTCTGCAAGAGATCTTAAGTTCCCTTATCCGAATGAAGACATAATCAAGCCTGTAGATTTTGTAGTGAAGTTGTTTGTTTTATGTGAGAAGTTCCTGAGGGGTGAGGTTCCATTAGTTGTGCAGTGGTTGAAAAGCATAACTGTAAGCACATAATATTTCATCTATGCATTTTCTGTTGGGATATTTTGTAATTTACCTCATTTTCGAGGAAAGAAAAAGAAAATTGCTCATGGGGACCACTTGTAAGAGAGGGAGAGAAAAGGATAGAGGGGAGGCAAGCCGTTTGGATGAGCCATTTGGACGGATTTAAATCTGACTGGGCTCTCTCTTATCTCCTCGTCTCCTCCCTTTTCTTTTGGCAGCAGATTCGACTTCTACTGGTCGTTGTGCCGCCAAATCCTCCCGATCGGTTCGACCTCTTCGGCTTAAATCAGAGATAGGAATTGGGGTTTTAGGAGAGAGGAAAAGCTTACCACTAGATCAAGCCACCCAGTGGCAAATCGATCTTGGGGATTTGGTCTTGGAGAGAGTTCGGCGATGCCGTGCTTGTGCAGTTGCCGAGCTATGTTGCTCTTGCCTCTTGCACCAGATCTCATTCCCTGAATCGTGCACTTGTGTACGGTGAGTTTATGGCTCTTCGACTCAGTCTTGGCCGGGTAGAGTACGACGCAATCTTGCCCTCTTGTTGGCTTTGTGCGGCATCCACTTGTACCTCGTCTTCACGAATCGGTGAGTGTTGATTTGTGGAGTAGGGCTTTGTATCTTCGATTGCCTCTCCGGTGATTTTCTAGTATTCACCGGTGATTGGTTTTCTAGTACATCATCTGCGATGAGCCTAGCCCCATTCGGCCGTCACAGTGGCTTGGAGTGCCGCCGCTCTGTGAGCTTGCTATCTACTCATCTGACCTACATTGTGCATTTCTTAGCCATCCTTGTTCATTTCTGTTGATATCTGAAATTTGTGGGAAGTTCTAGCACTGGGAGAACTTATGCATGATATTCTGTGGGTTTTTATGAATGCTTGATGAGGATAGCTTGTCAAATTGAAATCATTGTGGCTATTGAAGGAGTATTGTGCTAGTTTAGATTTGTCAGAACTAGTTTCATATCTCAATTTTGTGTAGTTTACTATTGTTTAGTACTGAATCTTATTGATTTCAGTTCATTCAGCAGAAGCACTTAGCTGTTGCATTTCCCTGCTATTGCCGTATTACTATTGTTCATATTACAGTAACTCCATATTATGGTATGTATGACACACAATGAGTGTCGAACTCCATATTTGCAAGTCTACTTTTAGTTTGGTGCATTCTCTGATACATATTGGGTATGATTAGCAGATGACAGAAGGTCAACCGGTAGTTTTGCGGTTATCTTTGGCTCCAATCTTATATCATGGACTTCAAGAAAGCGAGTCATAGTGGTGAGATCCAGTACTAAGGCAAAGTACAAGGCTCTTGCAAATACCACAACACAAATCATCTGGATACAGTCGTTATTGGGAGATCTTGGAATTTATCAATTGCAAGCGCCTGTTCTATGGTATGATAATCTTGGTACCACGTATCTTTCTGTTAATCTGTTGTTCCATGCCAAAACTAAACATATTGAGGTGGACTTTCATTTTGCCCGAGAACGAGTGGTAAGAAAGGCGTTGGAGATTTGGTTCATATCATCACATGATCAATTAACTGATGGTCCCACCAAACTAATGGAATACAATAACTGAAGATCCCACGACACAATCTCAACCTCACCGGTTGCGATTGAGGGGGAGAGTTAAATATCTAGGATAGTTGTGTTTTCACTGTTGTTTTATATTCACATTAGTGCTGATGTTCCTACTAGAGCTAGTACTTAGTATTCACACATGAGAGTATTCTCATTCATGTACTTGTATAGTGTTTACACTCATGTACTTATATATAAAAAGATGATCAATAGAAGACAAATATGTGCCAGTTGCAAACCATTCTCTTGATATCTTCTAACAAATACTACTATAGTCATCATTGTAGTTCGAGTCAATTCAGTCGAAATACACACAATAGGAAATAGGCATTATTATTATTGTGCTCCTCGGTATTTTCTAAATATAACTGACGGTATTTCTAGTGTAATCTAAATCTTTCCTAATGGTAAAGATGAATCACCGATAACAAAAGTCCCAACAAAGTGATAACCGACAGGATATGCACTTGAAAAAATTACTACGAAAGGATATCAACTATCGGCAATATACTATTAACCATCGGAAAATGTTAGAAATATAGCAGTGTTTATTTTCTGGACTCACTAAAATAAGCAGTGTAGACCTTGCTTTTTCTCTTTTTATCTCAATTCAAGAGGGGATTTCCTGAATTTTTTCTAAGATTCTTGTAAGAATTTTTAGACTTCGAAGTGAAGAAGCTGCCTTTAGTCTGAACGGTTGTTTATATTTTACATAGTTACTAGGTAGAGACTCGTACGTTACAATGGAGTCATAAAAATGGTAAGACGGAACTTACTGCCTGGTTAACTTCACACATCAAACATTAGAGAGCAAACGACAGAGAAAGAAGGATGGCCAGAATGTGCGAGGAGATGGAGAAAGTGGAGGGGATGGGTGGTTGTATCCTGAGAGAGAGAAAGAGGAGAGAGACGAATGGTCCAGATCAAATTGGATGACTGTAGAGAGGGGAGAGGAGAACGCACCGACAACTACCAACTCCTCTTTATATAATTACATAAGTATACATGATCAAATGGCTCCAGATGATGGGTACCGCTTTAGGCCAGGTCAATTGTTCACACTCATATCAAGTGATCATCTACTACTTCTACTGTGATATAATAAAAATAATGTTAAAAAGGGCAACCGCCACGTTTGCACTTAGCCCCTAGAGATTCCCTTGTTAATTGGATAATAAAAGGAAAGATATACATTGCTTATTGTGATATCTAGGTTAAAATTATAAGGGTAATATTAATAAGATACAACATTGAAGTGAAGTTAGAATTCTATGAGGATTAAAGAAGTTATATTTGACATATGAGTATCCATACTATGATCTACCCACGCGAGAGATTTGTCGCTAGCTACTGTTAATGTAATGTTTTGATGGGAACACTACTTAATTGATGTAAAACAGCAGGGCGGAGCCACACTCCAGGCAGGATAGGCTTCAGTCTGGGGTGTGAAAAAATATCTAGTATACAGCTTAGATAAATTCAGTCTAGTCTAGGTAATATTTTTATAGTCTAGTTCAGATATCCTAAATCATTCCACCATTGAGCTCGGGACGTAACGAAATCCTGACTCCGCTACTAAAAACGGCATGTAATATTGTAAAGGTATAAAAACTCTGAACCGATGCTCAACATTTCTATAGAATTTCCACAGTAACCTTCCTTTCTTTTGCAAAAGATCCGATGTTCAACTTCAACAAGCATTCAACAACTTTCACCTGAATACACTATCAACTTTAGGAAAAAACATCCGGATGATATTTATCAATACCCTCAACTTTAACCTGATTGCCACTTTCCCAATACCTAACTAGCAAGCAACCATAAGTCCGTATCTTCCATATATTTATACCTAAAATTTGCTTTAATATTATTGATCGATTTAGTTACATAAACAACACAATTCAAGACGACCAAAAATAAAGAATCCATTGAAAAAATTTATAATCTTGATCATTTTTGGTTACATGAACAAGTCAATTACTACGTCTCACCTTATGCGCCCCATAAATCGGAGACAATTATTATTCGCCTGCACTCTATATATAGCATATTCATTCTGTACTATGCAAGGGCATGTTTATAAGATGCATGTGTTTTATGGTCTTGAGCCTAGGTGAAAACGCCTGTGGATCGGATAGGATGGATCACTCGAGCTGGAGGTCTGACTTGTAGACGGTGTCGGGCTTCCAGTCCGCGGGGATGATGTCGTCGGCGACGAGCTTGACGCCGGACTCGGTGGCGAGGCGGATGGAGAAGGGGCCCTTGAGCGGCTTGGGGGTGTCGAGCCTCCAGATAGCACCCCACGACTCCTTGAGGTCGCTCCACTCGTTAGAGCCCTTCTCCTTGAGGGACACCTCGACGATGTCACCGTCGCCGGCCACGTACTTGACGAGCAGCGCGAAGTAGTTGGGGTTGGAGCCCTTCTCGACATGGAAGGTGATCTTGGTGCCGGCTGGGTACTTGCAGCGGACACGGCGGAACTGCATGTCGACGATGCCGGCATGGCGGAGCTCGTCCTCCTTGCCGGCCTTGGCCATGGCACCGAAGGCGTGGCCGGCAAGGTCGAAGTGGTAGGCGGAGATGGGCTCGTAGTTCATGTCGGTGATGTAGACGACGACGGGTTCGTTGGAGCAGGCCTCGGGCTTCTCGCACTTGATCTCGAAGCAGGAGCCGCAGCCACGACCGTCCTTGAAGATAGGGTCGTTGCCGCACGACGTCATTCCGCTGAAGGGCGGTTTGTCGACGTCCTTGTACCCGCAGGCGCCGCCGTTGTCATCGGGGCCGGCGCCTTTGGGCTTGCCGTACCAGGTGCCCTTGGCTTCGAGCCACTTGCTGTCATAGCTCGCCGTGATGTTGGGGCCGGGGGGCACCTTAGGGGCGCAAGAGACGCCGGCGAAGAGCACCGCCAAAACCGCGACGGCGAGCAGAGAGGAGGCGTGGGAGGCCATCTCGAAGGTGGAAGCTGGTGTTGTTTGCTGCGTGGTGTGAGATCGATTCAGCCGGGGGTGGTATTTGTGGGCAGAAGGGTGCGAGCGATGGAGGGCGCGCCGCCGATGTCGCAGCGCGCGTACATGCATGACCGCATGCAGCATGGGCAATTTTGGGCGGGACCGGCCGGACTTGTTCATGGATGGACGCATTTGGCGCGCGGCTGGCCGTGATCCGAGGTGACGAGCAGCGCTGCTGCTGCGTGCCCCGGTCTCAATTTCGGGTGCAGCAATAGCCTGCTGTTTAATTAGGTTGGCCCTGTGATCGACTGCATGCGATGCGAGCCGGCCGTCACTTGTTGAGGTAACACGCAGGGACCTGCAGATGCCATTGCTTAAATTTCTGGAGGTGTTGTTTGCTGCGTCCCAGATTGAGCACTTATTATTTTAAAAAGAATAGAATATGGAGAGATCCGTTTGATAGAGATTTTAACGTCTTAAATTTATTTTTCTAGAGGAGGAGAGATATAGGGATCCGTTGAATAGAGATCTAATGTCCCAAAATCTGAGTGCTCCTAACCCTTAAAAACACTTAAATGCTCCTTAGCACTCGTGTGAGATCATGTGGAGGTCACCATATGGTTGTGATGAGTAATTGACTCTTGATCTAAAAAGATTGAGCTTGGTTTTTGAGGTTTGAGCTGATTCTGCAAAGTTATAAGCCTTGAGAATGGTCGACATACCGCTTACGACCACGTTGTCGGCAGCATGTGGTCGGCAGTAGCTGTTACAACCACTTTGGCTGTGGTCGGAAGCTGTTACGACCACGTTGGCCGTGGTTGGAAGTTCTTACGACCACTTTGGCCCCGGGCGAATGTCAGCAGAATGGTTTACGACCACAACAGAGCAATTCTGATGTGGTCGGAAGGGTTTACGACCACGTTGTAGTTGGTCGGAAGTCGGCTGAAAATCTTACGACCACATTGGACGTGGTCGGAAGCCGATAGAAGTGTTACGACTACTGCATAGCAATTTGAACGTGGTCGGAAGGGTTTACGACCATGTTATCTCCAGTTGAAAGTCGACAGGCGCATTTACAAGTGGTCGGAATACAGACGCCGATCGGAAGTCGAGTTTCCGACCACGTTGGGAAGTCGGCGGCCTTCGACCACGTTATCGCGAGAATCGGTCGGAAGTCGAAGCCTCGACCGCTGCGGTCGGAAGTCGGCGGTCGGGCTGACGACTACGTTGGAAAGTCGGAGGACTTTGACCACGTTGTGACGTGGTCTGATGTGGTCGGTACCGGTTGGACATGCTTGGATGCAGTCGGACGCGCTTGAAAGCGGTCGGACGAAGTCGGACATGGTCGGAAGGGGCTTCGACCAAGAAGAAACTCGTTGTACGTGGTCGGAAGTGGTTTCGACCACGTTGTACATGGTCGGGAGGCGGTGCGATATTGCTGAAAGTGGCCGGAAGGGCTTCGACCGCCGTGAAATGCGTTGTACGTGGTCAGAAGGGGGTTCGACCATGGTGAATCATAGTGGTGAGATCCAGTACTAAGGCAAAGTACAAGGGTCTTGCAAATACCACAACACAAATCATCTGGATACAGTCGCTGTTGGGAGATCTTGGAATTTATCAATTGCAAGCGCCTGTTCTATGGTATGACAATCTTGGTACCACATATCTTTCTGTTAATCCTTTGTTCCATGCCAAAACTAAACATATTATGGTGGACTTTCATTTTGTTCGAGAACGAGTGGCAAGAAAGGCGTTGGAGATTTGGTTCATATCATCACATGATCAGTTAGCTGATGGTCCCACCAAACTAATGGAATACAGTAACTGAAGATCCCACGACACAATCTCAACCTCACCGGTTGCGATTGAGGGGGAGTGTTAAATAACTAGGATAGTTGTGTTTTCACTGTTGTTTTATATTCACATTAGTGCTGATGTTCCTACTACAGCTAGTACTTAGTATTCACACATGAGAGTATTCTTATTCATGTACTTGTATAGTGTTTACACTCATGTACTTATATATAAATAGATGATCAATATAAGACAAATGTGTGCCAGTTGTAAACCATTCTCTTGATATTTTCTAACAAATACTGCTATAGTCATCATTGTAGTTGGAGTCAATTGAGTCAAAAATACACACAATAGGAAATAGGTATTATTATTATTGTGCTCCTCGGTATTTTTTAAATATAACTGACGGTATTTCTAGTGTAATCTAAATCTTTCCTAGTGGTAAAGATGAATCACCGATAACAAAATTCCCAACAAAGTGATAACCGACAGGATATGCACTTGAAAAAATTACTACAAAAGGATATCAACGATCGGCAATATACTATTAACCATCGGAAAATGTTAGAAATATTGCAGTGTTTATTTTCTGGACTCACTAAAATAAGCAGTGTAGACCTTGCTCTTTCTCTTTTTTTATCTCAATTCAAGAGGGGATTTCGTGAATTTTTTTTCTAAGATTCTTGTAAGAATTTTTAGACTTCGAAGTGAAGGAGCTGCCTTTAGTCTGAACGGCTGTTTATATAACTACATAAGTATACATGATCAAATGGCTCCAGATGATGGGTACCGCTTTAGGCCAGGTCAATTGTTCACACTCGAGAGATTTATCGCTAGCTACTGTTAATGTAATGTTTTGTTGGGAACACTACTTAATTGATGTAAAACAGCAGGGCGGAGCCACACTCCAGGCAGGGTAGGCTTCAGCCTAGGATGTGAAAAAATATCTAATATACAGGTTAGATAAATTCAGTCCAGTCTAGGTAACATTTTTATGGTCTAGTTCAGATATCCTAAATCATTCCACCATTGAGCTCGGGACGTAACTAAATCCTGACTCCGCTACTAAAAACGGCATGTAATATTGTAAAGGTATAAAAACTCTGAACCGATGCTCAACATTTATATAGAATTTCCACAGTAACCTTCCTTTCTTTTGCAAAAGATCCGATGTTCAACTTCAACAAGCATTCAACAACTTTCACCTGAATACACTATCAACTTTAGGAAAAAACATCCGGATGATGTTTATCAATACCCTCAACTTTAACCTGATTGCCACTTTCCCAATACCTAACTAGCAAGCAACCATAAGTCCGTATCTTCCATATATTTATACCTAAAATTTGCTTTAATATTATTGATCGATTTAGTTACATAAACAACACAATTCAAGACGACCAAAAATAAAGAATCCATTGAAAAAATTTATAATCTTGATCATTTTTGGTTACATGAACAAGTCAATTAATACGTCTCACCTTATGCGCCCCATAAATCGGAGACAATTATTATTCGCCTGCACTCTATATATAGCATATTCATTCCGTGCAATGCAAGGGCATGCTTATAAGATGCATGCGGTTTATGATCTTGAGCCTAGGTGAAAACGCCTATGGATCGGATAGGATGGATCACTCGAGCTGGAGGTCTGACTTGTAGACGGTGTCGGGCTTCCAGTCCGCGGGGATGATGTCGTCGGCGACGAGCTTGACGCCGGACTCGGTGGCGAGGCGGATAGAGAAGGGGCCCTTGAGCGGCTTGGGGGTGTCGAGCCTCCAGATGGCGCCCCACGACTCCTTGAGGTCGCTCCACTCGTTAGAGCCCTTCTCCTTGAGGGACACCTCGACGATGTCGCCGTCGCCGGCCACGTACTTGACGAGCAGCGCGAAGTAGTTGGGGTTGGAGCCCTTCTCGACATGGAAGGTGATCTTGGTGCCGGCTGGGTACTTGCAGCGGACGCGGCGGAACTGCATGTCGACAATGCCAGCGTGGCGGAGCTCGTCCTCCTTGCCGGCCTTGGCCATGGCACCGAAGGCGTGGCCGGCAAGGTCGAAGTGGTAGGCGGAGATAGGCTCGTAGTTCATGTCGGTGATGTAGACGACGACGGGTTCGTTGGAGCAGGCCTCGGGCTTCTTGCACTTGATCTCGAAGCAGGAGCCGCAGCCACGACCGTCCTTGAAGATAGGGTCGTTGCCGCACGACGTCATTCCGCTGAAGGGCGGCTTGTCGACGTCCTTGTACCCGCAGGCGCCGCCGTTGTCATCGGGGCCGGCGCCCTTGGGCTTGCCGTACCAGGTGCCCTTGGCTTCGAGCCACTTGCTGTCATAGCTCGCCGTGATGTTGGGGCCAGGGGGCACCTTGGGGGCGCAAGAGACGCCGGCGAAGAGCACCGCCAAAACCGCGACGACGAGCAGAGAGGAGGCGTGGGAGGCCATCTCGAAGGTGGAAGCTGGTGTTGTGGATTTCAGCCGGGGGTGGTATTTGTGGGCAGAAGGGTGCGAGCGATGGAGGGCGCGCCGCCGATGTCGCAGCGCGCGTACATGCATGGCCGCATGCAGCATGGGCAATTTTGGGCGGGACCGGCCGGACTTGTTCATGGATGGATGCATTATTTGGCGCGCGGCTGGCCGTGATCCGAGGTGACGAGCAGCGCTGCTGCTGCTTGCTCTGTGACCTGTTGTTTAATTAGGGCGGCCCTGTGATCGACTGCATGCGATGACGATCATAGGGACTTCATTTGGCGGCGGTAAGGTAGCAATTAACCAAGAGCATCCTGGGTCTATTCTTTTGTGACTTTTGATTTCAACTTTTAAATTTTTTACAGTAACTAGCTTTTAAACAGAATATCTTTTCAAGATAGAGTTTACTAAGTTAATTGTAGTACATAATGTACCAACTTTATTTATATCGGCAAAAGCCACATATAAATTCCAATCACGCTATAATCTCTCACGTAAACAGCCAAAAACCACAAGACACTACTAAAAACTATAAACCACAGCTTAAAAAAACAAGTCCCTGATCGACTTGTGTCGCCGCCCCAGGCCAAGGTATATAATACCAAGGGCTTTGCACGTAGCTTCCGGCAAAAGGCCCGTCACCGTCTCCAAACACCAAGAAAAAAATCTCGCGAAAAAGAAGAAGAAAAAACTCCACGACAGCAACCGTCCGTGCAACCGCGAGAGGTAGGTGTCTGCTCGCCTGCTCATCCTAGTACCTTTCCAGTAGATCCATGGAAGCTTCAAGCTCAAGATACAGAGCGAGAACTTTCTGTCCTGAAGAACGAAGGTTTATTTCCGCGCATTTCACGTGGTCTATGTATATGATGCATTCCAAGCAGTGTGTCCTTCAAGCCAGGTCCTGTTGATACGTGTCAGCTCGAAGACCTCTGCGGTCTCGGGCTGCAGGCCAAGCACGGAGCAGATCATATGTAAGCACATGTTGCACGACGAGTTGCCCCGTTCGATGACAGTGACAGTGTGACTTGTCCTCAGTGATCGTCCTCATCTTGGCGGATAACTACATGGTGCTTAAGTCATATTAATATTGCTAACACGAGCTCCATCATCAAGGTAGACAAAATGGAGGAAGGTCAGGATCGATGACGTTGAGGAGTGATCATGCTTTTGAAGTACAACTGACTTCATAGAGAAAAATCCAACTTTTAATCTTTTAAATGCTTCTTCTTCTTCTTCTTCTTCTTCTTCTTCTTCTTCTTCTTCTTCTTCTTCAGAAGAGTATGACAACCTGTGAGTAATGTGGTGGCTCTTAATTGGAGATCATCTTTAAGCGATGAATGGACTTGAGGCGTGTAATATACCCTAAACATCTAAAGATGGCAATTCCTTTTGAGATTGTGGTTGACGATATCGTTGTTGGAATTTGCCTTCGTGCGTAGTAGGCACCTCTCACATGACTTGCTCGTTGCACACTTAAATAGGTGAATGGCTTGCGTAGATATGGAAGCCGCACATCCACATTTCTCTTGAGAATATCAGGCATAATCTTTCAAATAAGATACAGTACTATAGTGGGTACCTCTTGTTGTATGGACCTTTCTTTTAGCGGCCTCGGCGCACGTGATGCCCCCCAAATATCAAAACATTGCTTTGAGAGCTATGCCCTTCTTGGCCTTATGAGATGAGGCGAAGCATTTCTTTGACTTGCCCGCTGCACACTTGTAGGTATTATTATTTTGACAGCTTGGGGTTGCATCAACTCCCATGCCTGACGAAGATGCATTTTGGAACCATACTCGAAAACCTCAACCGAGAAAATCTCAACCAGTGAGAATGACCCGAAATGGATCATGATGGGCATCAGGATGTTATTAACGAGGAAGGATTCTCCATCAAGACGGGGACCCTTAGCGAAAACAGCACCAAGACACATATATTCATGCACCATATATTATATGTCGGAGAAGCAGCTAAAGATGAATCTGACGACGACCATTGAAGCACTGCGAAGGTGGGAGGAACCCATTGGAAGATGTCCGTGGTCAAAAATCATCGTGGTTGAAACCCATCGGAAGATGTCCGTAGTCAAAAGTCATCATGGTCGAAGCCCACCGGAAGATGTCTGTGGTCGAAAGTCAACGTGGTTGAAGCTCATCAGAAGACGTCTGTGGTCGAAATCCATCGGAAGACATCTGTGGTCGAAATCCACCATGGTCGAAACCTATCGGAAGACGTCTGTGGTCGAATTCCACCGTGGTTGAAACCCATCGGAAGACGTCCATGGTCGGAATCCACCGTGGTCAAAACCCATCGGAAGACGTCCGTGGTCGAAACCCATCGCAAGACGTCCATGGTCGAAACCCAGCGGAAGACGTCTTGTGTTGTATCTTTTCGACAAGTTGATTGAGCATCGAGTCAGGTATGACAGCATGGATGAGCGACAAAGCAGTTTGATCGATCTTTATGTCAACTTCTTTTGCCTTTTCTTTTGGGTCGACCTTTCCACTGGCGGCGTCCCAGACCCCTTGGGCACGTATATTCACCCGTATCTTCATTGACCATGCCGGGTAGTTCTCTGAGTTGAGAATGAGATAAGGAAGGGAATTTGGTCTTCCTTCATTGTCGATGAAAATTGGTTCCCTGCCATGTGTTGTTCCTTCCACGAGTTGACCGGAATCTACTCTGATACCAGATATTGAAAAAATGACCAGTTAGAAGTTGTGATCGTTCACGACCATGCAAGATTGGTGTTGCATACGACCACTCTGTATTGAGCTACGACCACTCAATATTTGATACGGCCACACATAGTCTGATGGATACGACCACTCTATATTGAGCTATGACAACTCAATATTGATATGGCCATGAAATGCTTGTAAATTTTGACCTCCTTTGTTGTGATACTCGTAAGCCACGAGTACTCTGCGCTTGTACGCTTCCGAGCAATTGAGTCTCCTCTACTCTTTGAGTACTAAAAAACATTCGATGAAATTCCTCTGTTTCTCATCGATGACAATGCAAGCAATTTAGCGATAGAATAAAACAAATCTTTTGGTGGTGCTCGAATCGTCGCCCCTTTTCCTTGGTTTTCTTCACTATTTATGCACAGCTTTACAAATTAGACTCGGATACACAAGCCGAGTCTGAAATATAAATTTCTAATTCTAAACAGTCTCGGACTCGATGCAGACTTTAAAACGAATTCGGCAGGATTATTTCAACAGATAATGCAAAGGAATAAGATAAAAAAACAAAAACAAAAAAGCTAAAAAAAAGATGAAAAACCATAAGCCAGAAGCCGGTTGAAACAGGGCATAGATATAACTACAAATTCCAGTAACACCACTACCACCCTTTACTAATAGTCGATTGTACCGTAAAATTTCTCATTACTTAATCATGATTGACATTTCAAACAGACTCCGAACTCCCACGCTGCTACATGCACGAATTACTCGGTTAATTATGTTACACACATCAAATTGACCTGACCATGAACTGAAACTGACTAGTAAAGCCCACCTCATAAACACCATCAGAAGTTTCTCACAAAAAAACACCGGCCATCATAAGTTTTCAGTTGGAAATTTGGGTACTTGATGAACTAGTGAACCTAGACATTGCAGAAACAATGCGAAAATAGCTGAGATATGGCGCCATCGCATGAGCTTGCTGGGTCCAACAAAATCCACCCATTACCAAGAACTTCACGGATCACAAGCTTTGTCCAATTGCTGATTTTGCTCTAGGAGAAAATTCACGTATTATAAATAAACGGAGAGAACATGAAAAAATTTAATTTTTCCCGGCCGCAACTGCGTAGCCGAGTTTTCTGAATTTATTTATTCTCTTGTTTGCTATTTTTTCTCTTCTTACAAAATTAGTTACAAGTCTCCTCATTATATAGGCTAATACTTTTATACTAACATACGTACTCGAACTTTAAGTTTATCATGACTTCAACTTGAGTTACACATTAAGACAAACTCGATCTACTATGTTTTGAACTCGATTTAAATTTAAGATTATTGGAAGTGTCTATACCACATTCACATATTTTTGGAGCCAAAATCAATCGATTTTTTTGCCATATATACAACATTTTTTTGCCATGTTTGTAACATTTTTCACCTATATATGCAATATTTCAACATATGTGCAATATTTTTTCGATGACTGTAATATTTTTTTGCCGAGAAATGTTGTAGACATATTGAAATGTTGCATACATAAGCGAAAAACATTTCAAATATAGACAAAAAATATTGCATGTATAGTAAAAGAAAATCAACTGATTTAGACAAAAAAACAATCGAGTGTTTTTTTAGTACTTCTGAAGATTATTTCCAACAAGCTTCAAGCTTTGCATCCACGGTGGCAGCTAGTAGCCGTGAGCAATGCAAGCCTCCCAGAAGAGCCTGTTGCTCTCGGCCGTATGGCCGCCACAGGCCAATGGCCCCCCGTCCTCCGCCGCCACCGCCGGCGCGCAACCACCGTCGACGTCGTTCGCCGCCGCGGCCTTCTCGACCGTCCAGCACCACCACGGCATGACGGTTTTCTTACCAGCGGCACTCTCCGTGGTCACGTCGTCTTCGTCTTCGCCATCCTCGTCGTTGCTTGCTGGGTTGCCGCCATTGCCACCGCCGCTGCAGGACTCGGCGTCGCCGTCGTCGCTGTCGTGCGTCACCGACGAGCTGTCGGCGGTAATGATCGACACGGCAACGTCGGAGGACTCGGAGTCCCCTGTGGCTTCTTGCGTTGAGGCGGCCGCGGCGGCGGCGGGCGGTGGCACGGGAGAGGGCTCCCGGTTGGGTTGGTGTGTGCGGTCCATGGATGGGCAGGAGATGCGATGAAAAATGTTTGGCGTTGTACGAAATTTAAAGGAAGCTCGAGCGCACAGAGAGAGAGAGAGAGAGAGAGAGAGACTTGGACTTGTCGAAGTTGTACAGATGGTCGACGGATTGTCCCGTTTTTTCATCAGCTTAAACACTTGCACGGCCAGAACTTAGGCACTGTTCTAAGACGGCTTTTATCTAAAATAACACTATAGTGATCGTCATCTTATTTTAAATTCTCAATTAGAAAAATAATAAAAAATAAAAACATTGTTATAGCTTTACGAATAATAAAAAACTATAGTAAAAAAACGTTCTAAACAGTTTTTAATTTCTAAAAGTCAGAAACCGGAAGTTACCACTATTTGGAACGAGCCTTAATATATGTGGAGTTTACTATTTCTTCAGTTAATGCATTGTGGCCAGGGTTACACGGACATAGACATGGGGTTGGAATCTGGAGTGTTTAGTTTGATTGAAATAAGCTGGTTTATGACTTATTTTACACTATAGTTGATAATGGTCTTTTGGAGATAATTAAATTTAAGACAATTTAAAAATGAAATTTTTTTGTTAATCCATCACAGACAATGCAAACGAATACTAAAAAAGTAAAGACAAACAAGCCCAAAAAAGTCAGAAAAAAACAAAATCGAGAAATATGAATTAGAAACTAGAAACCAAAAGCTCAAGTAGAAACGAACGGCCCTTGATTCGGTAAATGTTTTTTTTTGAATACGGTCAGTGCTACTCGGGAATGGACATGTGTGTTGGAGATTCGTACGCCCGATTTGGCAAAAAAAAAATGACACGGATGTCCGAGTAACACTGATTATGGTTTAAAGTGATAGCTTGCTGATAGATCTACTATAATAATCTTAATCATCTATACGGTGAGCCCACCTCGTAAATTTTATTTTTTTCTGACATTTTGGGTTTTTGAGATTTTTTTCTCGTTCTTATTTTATATTCGTTTTAATTATTTATGATGAGTTAACTTGTTTTTTGTTTTTAATTTTTTTAAATTTAAGTTACGTAAAATAAATTATCATCAGTTACAGTATAATTTTAATTATAAATTAATTTATTTTAGTTTAATCTAGCGGCACCTTAATTGCTAGCTAACAGATAATGGTGGTGATTATTTGGGCTTATTTTTGGTGGCTTATGGCTGAAAAACACCAGATCTAGTGAAAAAACATCAGAATGTGACGGAGGCTTATTTAACATAATTAAATATAAAAAAGTTAAAAAATATAAAAAATATGTTAGCCCATCACAGACAACGTAAACGAATAGGAGAAAAAAGAACGGGCAAAAAAGCTCAAAAAAATTAAAAATTCAGAAAAAAACGAATTTATAAATAGTGAAAAATAAACCAGAAATCAGAAGCTGGACCGAAACCATAACAGCCAATACACACGGAGAAAGTGCGCTTGGAGACGACCACTCAGATGTAGGGCAACTTTTTAGAGACTTGTGTGGCTAAACTTTGGGCACCTTACACGAGAATAGAAGTCCTAAAAGCCATGCATGTACTCCTACTTCTTTAGGAAAGAAAAAGAGACCAAGCTAGCTGGCTACGTCGTGATGACTAGACGGCTGATATATGGTATGTTATTTACGGGTTCTAAAAATAATTTTAGTTTTTTTATAGTATCTAATTTTTAAATAGAATATTTTCTTAAGGTGGAATCTATAAGTTAATTATAGTACATGTTAAAAATCTAACATCTGTATCAACCAAAATTATAAGCGAATATCTCTCTCCGTAATATCTGTCGCAAACAGCCAAAAATCAAAAATTTTAACCAAAAATCATAAATCACAGCTAAAAAGAACAGACCCGATCCCATCTGTGAATCGCTTTGCTTGTCTGTCTAAAATTTCTCCATTTCTTTTTCCAGTTTTTGTCTTTGGTCTGCAATGCTTTGCACGTTCCCCTCTTTGATCCTTTGGATCTTTCTCTCCTCCTTTTTCGATTCTTTTTTAGAGCTAGCTAGCCTTGCTTTCGTTTGCGTGTATCATGTGCTTGGCGTGTCATCTAGAAGGTTAAACGCTCTAGAAGCTAGCAGCTAGCTTCAAATTTGCCCGACTACGCGGTTTGACGGCGCCATGCGAGTGCTCGACGACCACGACTACTAGCTGCAAGTTTCCTGATACCGAAGGGATGTTTGTATTAACTGTGGCTTAATAAATTTTATCTAAAAATGAGTAATAGTGACTGAAAAAATGATATTAGAAGAAAAGCATGAGCGGCGCGGAAATGAGAAAAGATACATATGCGAGATGAGAGTAAGAGGAGTGTGGTGATACATACGCGAGATGAGAGTAAGAGGAGTGTGGTGCGTGATATGCCCGTAATATCTTGCCTTATCTCCGAAGAGACGAAAATGAGAGAGGTGAGAAAACCATTTTGAAAAGTCGAGTGTTCATATTAGCTTATGAATTTTCCAAGCATAAACAGAAGCTAATACGAACACTTCCTAAGCTTCATCCACCCAAGCTCGAATCCGGATGAGACGGCCTAAGACCCCTCAATTGTTTCTAAACCCCAATCTAAATTGAAGGCAAATGTGAGCACTGATTTGCGTACAAATTCAGATTGTGCAACTGAAGTTACTTGCGTGACCATGAGGGGGGAGAAGGTGGTAGGCTAGGGGGGGAGAAACAAGGTTGGTAGCGGGAACTCGTGTGTCGTGCCCGATGGCGTACCAAAAGTAATATTTTTGGTGTGATCTTTTGAGCTGTGAATTTTAATTTATGGGTTTTGAATTCTAACTGTTCGTACGAGAGAGTACGAAGGAAGAGATAATCACATACGATTTTAGTTGATATAGCTAAAACCGGTATATTGTCTACTATAATTAACTTATAGACTTTATATCAAAAAATATACTGTTTGCAAACTAGTTACTACTATAAAAATCAAAAGTCACGGACAACAGTCCCAAAATAATAATCCAGCCATTGTTCCCGCTCGCAGGCGAGATAACATGGCGCACGGGGAACGGAAGGAGTGGCGTGTCCGACTAGGAATGCTGGGCGGCCAGATGGCAAGTCGAGCATGTCATGCTCACAAGTCAAGAAAGGTGATCTCAGGAAAGAAATTGGCTCGATCTCGATATCATTCAGGTTCGGTTCAAAAATGTTTTGCCTTTTGGTTATAGATTATTCTTTGCTAATTACTAGAGAGATGAAAAGAGCAAGAGCATTTACGTCGAGAAGTTACTTCGTTTAAAGTGGCTCATACAATGACTCTTATAAACTGTTTTATAAAAATCATCTAAAGAAGCCTCTCTACTTAAAAATCGACTTTTAAAAGATAAAAACTGTTCGAAACAAACTCAAATATCGACTTTGAGTCCACGTTGGATAGGAGCAGGAGTCTTTATTTTATTAAGTTTCGAGTCGGTCGAATACTCCGTCAATTACGTTCCGGGGGAACGCCGCGTGAGGCGCCCTCCACGCCGCCGCGCGGTCGCCCTACCGACGCGTGTATGGGAATATTGGTACGGTCGGGGGAGCAGATTTGTGAAAAAGCCCCTGTGTTTTCTCGAAATTACGTACAGATCCTTGGTTCTCACGAAAAGGTCCCTGGAAAATTTTTTTAGCCCCTCCGTTTTGCAGGATAGCCCCCCGCGGTTTTGAAAATTGCGCACGGGTCCTTGGCAGTTTACGTACAGGTCCTCGGTTTTTACGGAAAAAACCTTCTCCTTTCTCGAAAATGCGTATTTGCCCCCGGTTTTTTTACAGGTCCTCATTTTTTGCGTAAAACCCTTTAACTTTTCCGAAAATACGTATTTGCCCTGATTTTTTTTAAAACTCCTCACGAATTATCGCCTTTTTTATTTTGGTACGTACGGTGGCTGACGCGGCGTTGCGCCGCGCTATTTACGGGTCGAGTCTTTATAAACGTGCACGGTTGTTTTCAGGGACTGACGCTAGTAGGTCGTGCGTGTGCGTCTCGGCCGAATCCCATCAGGAGCCGGGCCCACCATGAGTCGCCACCTGTTAGGCCATAAAATATTAGGGGGCTGTGCCCGTGTAGGGTTTGGAGACGTTTTTTGCTTTGAGAATTTTTTTTTTCAGAAAACGCGGTGATGGTGACCACTTCGGTGCTCGTGTTCACGTGAATTCTCATGTAGGATTTGGATGGGAATTCATCTTTGGGTTAATTTTTTTATCCTTTCTTCTGCTCCGTGGACTGTGGGCACCCGGTCCACGAGTCAGGGAGCTACTCGGATTGGTTTGTGCAGGCTAATTAGGTGCTGCCGTCTGTTTCGGAGGAGTTTTGCTGTTGTCTCTGGACAAGTCGAGGTGAATTCTTTCTATGGTTGAGCTAAAATAAGATGGTTTATGGTTGAAATTGTACTGTAGTTGATTAAAATTATACTGTAGCTAATGATGGCTTATTTGATATAACTAAAATTTAAAAAATAAAAAATAAAAAAATAAGTTAGTCCATCGTGAATAATGCAAACGAATACGAAAAAAAACTAGTAAAAAAGTTAAAAAAATAAAAAAAATCAGAAGGAGACGAAATTTAGGAATAGTAAAAAATAAGCCAGAAATTAAGCCGAAACGATCAGGGCCTAAGGCTCCGCTCGTTTCGGCTTCAACTTCTAGCTTCTGGTTTATTTTTCACTATTTATAAATTTCGTCTTTTTCTGAAATTTTGGCTTTTTTGAGCTTTTTTGGCGGTTCTTTTTTCCCGTATTCGTTTGCGTTGTCTATGATGAGCTAATATATTTTTTCTATTTTTAATTTTTTAATTTAATTACGGCAAATAAGCCACCTTCAGCTACAGTGAAATTTCAGCCGCTATAGTACAATTTCAGCCATAAGCCAGCTTTTCAGCCCAATCGAGCAGGGCCTAAATTTAGTTACGTCGAACAAGCCACTATCAGTTATAGTGTAATTTCAGCCATAAGCCAGTTTATTTTAACTCAACCGAGCGGCATCTAATTTTTTTGGATAGCTTCGCATACATGGAATAGTGTCTTTCCGAATCTGTATATGTATCCGGCAAAAACTATTTAACTTTATTTTCGTATATGATAAACCCCTCTGAATATCTAAAAATATACTTTAAATAAAATCAAAATAAATACGGACGGACGGTCAAGAAATATCTGGCACCTCCGGCGACCACCATTGTCCCGTCCGTCGGGGTAACCTGTAAATGTCGCAGTCGCAAGACTTTGCACGACGACGGCATGAACATACAACCTCCATTCTCCATCACCTTCGATGATCATCTGATGCTTTGGGCAGCTAGAACGCCCATCGCAATTTTAATGTAATACAATGGCTTCAGACGGGCTTTTGCTCATCAACAACACACCCATAAAAAAAAGACGGAAGGAAGAAGAGTAGCTCTTCAAACTATGCTCCATGCTAATAGGAAGTGAGTATTGGAGTCGGGTCTAAACGTTAGTGTCTTGGAGAATTAGATGGACTAATGCAAAGACAAGCTTGGATCCCATCTCACAGGGATCTCTTATTTCTGTTCTTTTTTTTCCTTTTCAAATATTACAGGGTTCACCTGTCGGAGTTATTGCCATCGGCTACAAACCATCTAGATCTGCCCTGCGGGAGTTTGGAAGGACCCTTCGTCGCCGGCAGCATAAGCTACACTTTGTCAAGAGTGTGTAACTCATCTGAGAATTCTCTACCATGAGCATTGATCCGCCACATGATACATTCCAAACTGCATCTCGACGATTAATTAATTTAGTCCCACGTGTTGGACATATCACGTGTTGAAAAAAAGTGATTAATTAATTTTTTTAACCAAAAAGTTCTCACGAAATATTTTAAAGCTGTGGAAACCAAGATCACTGATAAGCCAGTCACTAGTTTGTAATCCAGTCAACCTTTCCCCCCTAACAGTTCGATATGAGCTAATGGTAAACAGAGGTTGAGAAGGGGGGAAGAAATCTAGACACCTAAACCACTCACAGTACAAACTCTCTAAATCACAAAGTTCGATAAATAGCCTTCCGACAACAGTAGGTAACAAGGGCAGGTTAAAATAGTAATGAAAGAAGAACTCAAGAATTAGATTTTACGCATGGCAGGTGAAAATGCTTTCATATATTGCTTTACGCCATCCTAAAAGTGTTCTTTGGTTTTATGGAGTCTAAACGTACTGATGCATCCAGCAGCCTCACTAAAACAAATTCCAACTTGCACAGGCTCAGGGACGAGGGTATTATGTCTGCGCGTTACTGGGAGCATTTCTCCTTGGTCCAAACCGGATACTCAGGTTGTCCAAAACGCGGCTAACGTGCATAAGTCGTGGATCATCAGAAGGAATTTCTCGTTCCTGAATTGGAAGAAGGGAGCATGTAACTGAATTAGAATCAGAAAAAACCAGGCACTAGATTCACCATATTGGTTAAATTTATTCTCGAGTTCAGGCCAGCACAAAGTGATGGTAAGGAAGACAAGTATTGTTTACAATAGCAATATTCCATTGTGTCGCTAACAGTGACAGTAAACTATTAATTCCAATGATTTCAAACAGTTTTAAGTGTGTATGAAACTAATACTAATATATTAACTCAATGTGATGTTAAAAAATATTTCGCACTTGGAAAAAAATCATGGATGTCACCAAGGTGAAGAAAATATACTCAGTCGTAGGATTACAACTTGAAGCTTACCTTCAAACCCTTGTGGTATGCTTCAACAGCAGGAAGCGACGGAATTATATTGCGGTTTTGCAGGAGATCCCAGACATAATTTGCAGTTGTATATCCACCAGTCTGAACAAAATCAAATTTTCAATATAAATCATTTGGGGGAAGCAATTTGGGTTCATTTCAAGAAGCTAGCATTAGTAGTCAAACAATGTGTATTATTCATATAGATGCATCAAAATTTATAAGGCTTCAGTGAGTTCAGTACTGGAGGGGCAGTAGTTTTGACACTTACCCTTTCACCAGAGGCTGCAAGTAGAAGATCAGTTCCCATCCTGGGATTCAAGAAGAAATTTCTTGAAGTCATTTTCTCCTGAGAATATTATAACATGTAAAATTTTGTATTCCTGAGTTTACCAAATGGTGAAATAAAACTGAAGGGAAGAAATTACTATGGTTTCTTGAGCAAGTTGCATTCCTCTTGGAGTATGCCCAATCATAGCTCCCTCAGCAAGTGTCTGCCAGTCATTGATGCATAGAATATAGACAAACATATGAGAACACAAGGTGCAGTATAAGAGACAGGTATGTTCCCAATTGAAAAAAAAGGATAATTGTTATCAAAATTCCATGTAGGTCCTTAGTTACTTCCACCATGGTAAACTTATTTGTATAATTAGTCCCACCATGGTAAAATTATTTATACTATTCAGTATGGATCATTATCTTCCCTGCATGCCCAGTTTTGGGTATGTGGCTTCTTTTTGTCCAGCGTATAGGGAAGATCATATGGTACAAATTCAAGCTTCAAAGTTCAATTTCCATCTTTCTTACTGTGTTCAATACATTGAGTTGTAACTGTTGATCTGTGAAATCCAACGGTCACCATTGCAAGTTGGATCCACCCTTAACATATGATCTGTAATTAAATGGTCATGGTTACTATTGGTTTGATAGCCCTCAAGTTAATATGCACCAATATAAAAGTTGAACTTATTTTGGGTGACATGGATTACACTTGTACACTTACAAGTGTTGAACAGCCTGTGACTAATAAGCAGACAGTAGCTCCTGTAGTGACTAAGAAAAGAACAATTGGCAGATATGTCATAAATTCATAATTAGAATTTCAGTTCAAAATGTAAGAATGAGGCTTGTATTCCAAAATGCCCAAACAGGCCAACATATACATGTACAATATGCAAGGAGACCCTTAGGCTATATACATATTTAACACAAACACCCCTCAAACTCATAGTGGATCAACAGCACTGAGTTTGGAGAGGTAGAACATATGTTGAGCTCTAGTCTGTGTCTTGGTGAAGAAATCTGCTAACTGAAGATTAATAACTTGGTCTTGCACATGCGAACGTATGTACGAAGCATCCACTCCAATGTGTTTGCTGAGTTCATGCTTCACGGGATCTCGAGTAATACTGATCGTACCAGTACTTGAGACGCTCCTTCACAGAGGCAATGTACTAAGAGTCATCTCCAGTAATGATCGTATCATCCGCATATAGAAGGAGCGTCCGACCCTAAGGAGAGATGTGGACAAAGTGGGCAGGATCGTGATCACTGGTAGAGAAGCCGGCAGTAGTGACCACATAGGAGAAGCGGTCAAATCAAGCACGAGGGGTTTGTTTGAGCCCATAGAGAGCGATGAAGACAACAAACCGTACCAGCAAGGACATAATATACAAGGGGCGGCTGCATGTAGACCTCCTCACGCAGTTCGCCATTGAGAAAGACATTCTTAACGTCCAACTGAGAGATGGGCCACTGTCGAATAGAGGCCACAACAAGGAGAGTGCGAACAGTGATCATATGAGCAACAAGAGCGAAATCGTAGTCACGACCATGCTCCTGCTGAAAACCACATGTCACAAGACGAGCCTTGTAGCGCTCAAGGGAACCATCCAAGCGGCTCTTGATCTTGTACACCCACTTGCACGTGATGGGAGTGACGCGCAGGTAGGGGCACAAGATCCCAAGTGCCAGTACACTCCAAAGCAGCAATCTCTTCAGACATCGCGAGCTGTCACTCAGGGTGAGCGGCAGACTCACAATAGGTCATAGGCTCAGAAAAGGTAGCAGCTGCAAAGTCGTAGCGCTCAGGCTGCCTGACAGTGTGGCGATCACGAAGATCGTATCTAGGAGAAGAGGGTGGAGCAAGACCCAGCAATGACGAAGAAGAGCTGAGAACAGGGCCCAGCAAAGGCGGAGGCCCAACTGGAGAAGGAGTAGGTCGCCAACTGGAGAAGGGGTAGGCCGAGGACAACGAGAGTAGTGCAGAAGAAAAGGTGGAATCTCAAGTAAAGAGTGGGAAGTAAACTCCGACGGAGGTGGAGGAGGTGTAGCCGAAGGAGAGAGAGACGAAGTAGGTGGAGGATGAGGCGAAATAGGAGTGGAAGGCAGAGAGTGAGGAAAAGTCACAAAGGAGATCGACTCAATAAGAGAATCGGACCTGACTATGGGGGAACGAGGGTAGTAAGGTCGGAACTCGTCGAAAGTGACATCCCGAGAAATCCCCATCCTGCGAGCAACAGGGTCGTAGCAGCGATAACCCTTATGCTTAAGATTGCAGCCAAGGAAAACATACTCAACTGACTGAGCAGTTAGTCTAGTGCGCTCACGAGATGGAAGGAAAACGAAACAGACACAGCCGAAACTGCGAAGGTGACCGCACTCTGGGGCTCGACCATAAATACGTTCGACAGGAGTAGAACCCTGAAGGGCAATGGAAGGCTGCATGTTGATAAGGAAAGCAGCAATGGAAACAGCCTATGCCCAGAAGTGAGGGGAAACAAAAGAGGCAAGCATAAGAGCGCGAGTGGTCCCAAGTGACGATGCTTACGCTCAGAGGCACCATTTTGAGCATGAGCACCAGGATAAGAGTATTGTGGAAGTGTACCCTGCTCAGCGAGAAAGCGACGCAAAGTAGCAGATAGATACTCACCAGCAGAGTCAGCACGAAACATATGAATGGCCAAATCAAACTGAGTGTGAACCATGGCGGCGAACATCTGGTAAATAGAGAGAACCTGACTGTGAGAGGACATGAAGTAGATCCAAGTATGACGAGCATAATCATCAATAAAGATCACATAGTATCGATGACCCCTTTCGAAATGAAGGGAGCAGGACCCCAAACATCAGAGTGTACAAGATCAAAAGGACGAGTAGAAATAGAATCACTAGAGGGATAGGGGAGCTGCAACTGCTTGCCAAACTTGC
This sequence comes from Bonia amplexicaulis, assembly GCA_036346245.1. NCBI lineage: Eukaryota > Viridiplantae > Streptophyta > Magnoliopsida > Poales > Poaceae > Bonia > Bonia amplexicaulis. Next base: position 18,962,638 of record CM070748.1, on the reverse strand, counting down.
AACCCACACAATGTAAAGAGGCGTTCCCACAAATAGACCCAAAACACCACGACCGACTAGTTGCGATAGACATGATCCGCAGAGATGAACAAGACGATGGTGCCACTGAGCGAAGGAGTTAGTGGAGGACGTGACAATACCAAAGGTAGTGGTAGTGGCTGACTGGCTGGCGGAGACAACGGAAGGCAGATGGAGCAAGTTGAGCTCCTAAAGACGCTGCGAATCACAACGCCGAGGGCCAGTACCAAGCAGAGTCCCCATGCAGCAGTCTTGAACAGAACAAGAGTCAGACTCAAGAACAACACGACAGTCGTGATCAGTGATCTGACCAGCCGACATACGCTGCATAGTAAGCTAAAGAACATGAGAGACTTCAGGAACATGAAAAAAGGAAGTGATAGGGGTGCCTCGACCTGCCACTGGAAGAGATACCATCTGCAGTCCGAATAGTGGAAGGAAAAATTGTGGGGTAAACGGAAGTGAGGTGGGTAGAATCTGGCGTCATGTGAAAGGAAAAACCAGAGTCTAAGACCCATGGAGACAAGATACCTGACAAGGAAGGAGGCGGAGGCGTGGAAGACTGCTGAGAAGCAAGAGCCAGACGAGCAGAACTTGAGGAGTCTGAGGATGAGCCAAAATCGAGGCGCTGGAGGAGTGAGAGAAGCTGCTGTGTGGCATCAACCGGAGGAGGCCTGATGAGAGGCGTCAACTCCGGAGTGGGAGGAACCGCTAGAGCCCTTGGGGGACGTCCACCCCGGCGATCCTGGTCCCTCCTCTGCTTGTAGCAGCCCCGATACTGGCGGCAATCACACACGGCAATAGGTGTAGTGAAGCGAAGAAACTGTGGGCGGGAGCTGGAGTAGGGATCACGGCCGGTGTTGAAGTAGGCGCTGAAGCAAACAAGACAGCCTGCATCTGAGTCGTGCCATGATGACAAGTCTCCTCAACATACACAGCTGTGAGAGCCTCCACTAAGCTCGGGTGCGGGTGACGAGTCAAGAGCTGAGCCCGCACAGTCTCAAACACAGCAGGGGTAGGTCCGGCAAACATCCGACCCTAGAGAGTCAAGCTGACGCCACACCTCAGACATCTGCTGGTAGAAGTTATTGACGGTGGCATCAAACTGCTGAAAGGAATGCGCCTAGTGCACAACTGAGAGATACATAGCATCACTCGTCGGCTGGTAGTGAACTCAGAGGCTATCCCACATAAGCTGAGTCGTTGATAGCTCCGCCACATCCATGGAGATGGCCACTGTCATGTTACCCACTAGGATGGCGGTAGCACGAGCCTCGGCATCCTGCCACCGCTTGAAGGCGTGCAGCTCAAACTGGTAGAGCTCCAGGGCCTTCTCTAGTGCAGCATTGGCCTCATCCTGAGCCACCTGATCTGCAAAGCAAGAAGAGCGGACTGGGTGGGCGGCATGGGACAAGGCGAACAGGGGTGTTCGCCAGTGAGATGACCCCAGATACGCTGGCTATTGAGGTGAATCCCCATGTGAACAATCCACTCCCAGAAGTTCATCCTGTCGAAATGAACTGAGGGGAGCGAGATGACGAAGGAGCCGCCGACGGTAGCCATTTGGAGAAGATCGGGCCAAAACTGGAGCCGGGACGCACAGAAATGGCCGGGGCGACCCGATGTGACCAAGGCGGCCAGCAGCAGGAGATGGCCGGAGTGGCGCCGGTGATGGCGCAATGGCCGATGGCGGAGTCACTGGCCGGTACCGGTGCTAGCCGGGTGGTCGTGGCTCCCGGCCGGTGCGGGCGAGGCGTGGCGGCAATGCGAGGGAAGAAGGTCGGGTCAAGGTGTGGAGGTGGTGGCGTCGACTGGTTGGGCAATGACGGCAGCGATGACTGATCCGGTGGCGGCACGGATCCGAACAGACGATGGCACGACGGGCGGCGGCGAGGCAGGGGGCGTGGGAAGAGAGGAGCAGAGCGCGCGTGGGGAGAGAGAAGGGAGGAGCAAGCGGGCCGGCGGTGGCAGCCGACACCCTAATCCTAACCTTGCTCGGATACCATGCAGGAATGAGGCTTGTATTCCAAAGGGCCCTAGCAAGCCAACATATACATGTACAATATGCAAGGAGACCCCTAGGCTATATACATATTTAACACAAAATAGTCTAGAGAAGGCAGATGGCAATATGGCCAGAGTAGGTTCCCTTTGCGTACAGTTAAACCTGTCCATTCACTAGGATTGTAAATTTGTATCAAAATTATGTTGCTATCAACCACTATAGTAAGCTACATTGTCACTTCAAAAAGACAGTGATCAAGAAAAAATTCAAATTTGTGCAGCCAACAGGGACTTACGTAGCAAACACATGAGGTAAGCTGATCATAAGACATTTAACAGCATGCCATCACCAGATTTCATCTCAAACTTGTTTCTTATGATACTAGAATTGTAGAAACATGCTAGCCAGATTTAGGATAGTTTGTTAATTCAGTTTTTTTAACTCAATAGAGGTATCAGCAACTTTAACAAGCTTTCAAACCTTTTGAATTCAGTGGGCATATATGACTAATGACCAATTCCTCAATGAACAAATTTGTTGTCACTAAGGTTTTACTCACCACATACAACTCTGCAGGTGGGGATTTTGAGCTTGCGAACTCTTCAAACATCTTAATAGCAGAATCAATATCTCCACATCCAAGATAACACCTTTTTCAATTTAAGGGCAACAAATTAACAACTAGAATAAGAAGTTAATGGAAAGAATGATGAGACAAAAGGACAATCATGGGGGTTGCAAAACAAGGCCAGACATGCCAAAAGTAGATATTATAACATTTCCAAAAAAAGGTTTACCATTAAATAGGAAAGTAATGAGATGCCCACTTCATATTCATTCAGTAAATGTGTACTCAAGAAGTTTTTCAGTAAATATAATGCACAACAACAACAACAACAACAACAAAGACTTTTGTCCTAAACAAGTTGGGGTACGCTATGAATGAAACCTCCTCAAGGTCAAAGAGACCAGAGTCTCGAAATAAAACCTATAATGCTAAAAACTCTAAGCCGTGCATCCTGCCATCTGAGCCGAGAGCCTAAAACACTGCACCTAAACTTCGTATGGTTCCGGTACGTGGATCGCTAACTTCCAAGCGCTTCTATCTAAAGCTAATTCTTTAGATACATTCCAGTCCTTCTAGTATCTTTTAACTACTTCCTCCCACGTCAGTCTTAGTCGACCTCTGCCTCTTCTTACGTTTTCAGTACATCTTAAAATACCACTACGTACCTGTGTTTCAGGAGGCCTCCGTTGAAGATGTCCAAACCATTTCAAACGATATTAGACAAGCTTCTTTTCAATTGGTGCTACCTCCACCCTATCACGTATATCATCATTGCGGATGCGATCTCGCCTTGTGTGACCATAAATTCACTACAACATTCTCATCTCCACTACACTCACTTTCTGTATATGTTGTCTTTTGGACGCCCAACGTTCAGCTCCATATAGTATCGCAGGCCTAATCGTCGTCCTATATAACTTACCCTTTAACTTTTAAGGGACTTTTTTGTCACACAGGATACCAGATACTTGGCGCCATTTCACCCATCCCGCTCTTATCCTATGGCTCACTTCATCAATCTCACAGTCCCACTGTAGCATCGATCCCAAATAACGAAACGTATCCTTCCTAGGCACTACTTGTCCGTCCAGCTTAACATCTCCATCATCTGCCCTGGCACCGCTGAAATCATATCTTATATACTCAATTTTAGTCCTACTAAGTCTAAAGCGCTTCAATTCTAAGGTCTTACTCCACAACTCCAGATTCTTATCAACACCTATCCTACTCTCATCAACTAGCACCACATCATCAGCGAAAAGCATACACCAAGGCATATCTCCTTGTACTTCTCACTGACCTCGTCCATCACTAGGGCAAAAATATATATGCTCAACGCTGACCCTTGGTGTAGTCCTATCGTAATAGAAAAGTCATTAGTAACACTACTACATGTTCTGAAATTAGTCACAATATCTTCGTACATGTCCTTAATTAGGGTAATATATTTTGTTGGGACTTTTTCCTTTGGAGCGCTCACCACATGACCTTCTTTGGCACTTTATCATAGGCTTTCTCCAAATCAATAAACACCATATGAAGGTCCCTTTGCTTTCTATCTCTCCATCAACTGTCATGGCAAGAAAATCGCCTCCGTGGTCGACCTCCTAGGCATAAAACCAAATTGGTTTGTCGTCACACTAGTCACTTTTCTTAAACGGTGCTCAATCACTCATTCCCAAAGCTTCAATGTGTGGCTCCTAAGCTTAATTCCTCCATAATTAGTATTAACTTTGGATGTCTTCTTTATTTTTGAAAATTGGTACTAATGTGCTCCTCCGCCACTCGTTTGGCATCTTGTTCAACCTAAAAATGCTATTGAACAAATTAGTTAGCCAGGCAGTCACCACTTCTCCCAGACATTTCCACACCTCGATAAGTATGTTATCAGGCCCCAACGCCTTACCCACTTTCATCCTTCTTAAGGTCTCTCTTATTTCTGACTCCTGGATTCTTCAAACAAACCGTCTATCGGTGTCGTCAAAAGCATCATCCAGTTCAATCATATTATCGTCGTTGTCATGATTGAACAGCTTGTCGAAGTAATCTCTCCACCTATCCTTGATCTTCTCGTCTTTCACCAAAAGTTTATTAGTGTCATCTTTGATACATTTAACTTGGTTGAAATCTCTCGTGATGCGAATACAGACATGCTTAGCGGTTTTCAATTAAATATATTATTTAACCGGAAAGAATTATTGAGCCGCATTAAATATTATCATGTGAACTCATTCCTAAGAAAAAATAACTTTTGTTTTATACGAGAATTGGTTACTACCTAATACTAGTACTTTAATTGTGCTTAGGTTTGAACCCGAGAAGATTATTTGCTAATGAGTGTGTGCCGAGCGGGAGGTATGAGAGGACGGAGGCGCCAAAAGAAGAAATCAGCTGAAGCAAGAAAAGCATGCATGCATGCGGATGGATACGTGCATGCCGAGCGCGCGTGGTGTGCATGCCGAGCATAGGGAAGAACAAAGGAAAGCCACGCGTGGAGAGCAGTGTGCATTTCAATAGGAGGGGGTCCGTGAGAAAGCAAAACAGTCCACGTTTGCAAGGGTAAATCCAGTCCGTACAGCCCAAGTGTTTCGGCCATGTGAACATGTTTAGCAATAGGAGTTTGAACCAAACTTTCTAGGATTATTAGCAGCTTGCTTTGATCTCTTGGCCGAACAGGACTTTGATTCGGCCTTAGGCCCAATTCATGTGTGTGTGCGTATCAGGACAGCTGCCATATATATATATACACTCGTGATATCCATCAGGGGACGGACGATTAGATAATGAGATGAAGAGTTTGTGCATGTTTTTGATCTTTGGTTAACCAAACAAATTCAATAGAAAAATTTGCGAGTTCTTGTAAATTGAAATCGTTCAACCTTTTCGCTGGGAATTGGGAGCGCGATAGGGTTTCGCTTGGTGGTCGTAAAATCCGATGTGTGTGATCTTGTGAATTAAAGAGCATTCGTTCTTGCATTGGAAACGGAGGATCGCTACGATTCGAGAGGCTACACATAAGTATCCTGACCCTACGTCGAGAAGATCGGGCGACCCCGTATCATCTCCTCTTTCTCGAAGTTTAGCTATTTTGTAGACATCCTTCTTTCCCTCCTTTGTACTTAGCTTCTGGTACATTTCCTCATATGCCTTGTCTTGTGCCTCACTCACAGCTTTTTTCACATTCTTTTTTGCTGCTTTGTATTTCTGTACGTTGACATCGCTCCTATCATGATGCAAGTGCTTGTAGCATATCTTCTTCTCGATGCTCCTATCATGATGCAAGTGCTTGTAGCATATCTTCTCCTTCTCGATAGCCTTTTGCACTTCCTTGTTCCACCATCACGTGTCTTTAGGTTCGTCTCTTGTCCCTCAGGTCACCTCAAGCATCTCCGTAGCCACCTTCCTAATACGAGTTGCCATCTCTGTCCACATACTATTCACTTCGCTATTCGCTTCTCCCACATCTCATATCCCTTCCACGATCATCCTCTCCTTAAACGCCTGTGCGGTGTCTCATTTGAGTTTCCACCATTTTGTCCTCGTGGCTCTAGTGACCTTAACATGTCGAACCCGTAACCTAAAACAAAAGTCAGATACTACCAACTTATGTTGTTGGACAACACACTCTCCAGGTATAACCTTACAGTCTATACAGACTCGTTTGTCCTCCCTCTTAACAAGGACAAAATCGATTTAGCTAGAAAACTGACTACTGCTAAAGGTAACCAAATAGGAATGTCTCTTTCTAAAAAAGATGTTAGCTATCATGAGAACATAGGCTACGGCAAAGTTTAAGATATCTTCTCCCTCTTGATTCAGTAAACATAATGCACAAGCATAAAAATTTAGATAGCAAAGCTACATCAGCTAATCTCTTCCAAGAGGAAGATCCTTTCGTTGTCTACAATAATAATGTCCCACAGGGGCAATTAATCATGTAAGTTCCTAATAAGTAATAACCACCAAACCATGTAATGCAGATCATTAGATCATACTGTCCAGCATGCTTACTTCAGGAAAATAGTCAACACTGACAATATAGATTACCTCATAGCTTGCATCACAATAAAGGCATCATATGTAAATCCATCTTTATTGACCATGTCAAGAAGTGCTTCAAGTGTCTGCAAGATAGCAAAGTAAATTAAACTTCATAAGGGTATAGCTCAACTCTCTGGTGATTTGAACTACACTAGGGTATGAAAAACAACACAGTTATGGTCATGTCAACTGTTAACGCTGCTGAGCAGTAACCAAATATTAGTTACGAAAAAAAGGTAATGCAAAGGCAAAATAGCACACCTCTTTGCTCTGCAGGTCTGCACAAGCATGGACAGCAACATGATAAACTGTCAACTGTTTAAAGACAAATACTCGTCTATGTGCATATTCTGCTGTTGGTAGGTTGTAAAGCTCTTCCTCTGACACATTCATCATTATATTTTCAGCACTGTCTTTTGATACTCTTTCAACAGATTGCCAACCTTTTGACTGCTGGACAAACTCGAGAATCTGCTCAAAAAGCGAAGTTAAAAAAAATGTATAGTCATGTTAAATATATCCCTACAGTAAATGCCTACATATGCATAACATACTTTTGTCAAAGTCTCCTCAGTGGTTGGTGTCTTGTTCTTGAATGCAGTTATCAGTCCAGCATAACAAAACTTGTTTAATCCAAGTCCAGCAGCGGTCATATCACGAACTATAGCATAACTGTTAAAAGAGTTATAATTAGAAGTTTTTCACACAAACAAATAAATGGGTAAACTGGAAAGAGTTGACTGTTGGGGATAAAATTAAATTAAAAAAGCCATTCTTATCTAATTTAATATAATTCTAGAGAAAAAATTTTCCACGTGCAAAAGAGACAACCTATGCACTAATGGAATAGATATATTTTGATAATGTCTCCACAATAAGGCAACTGACAACCCTACTCTCTAACCTTGCACTCCAGAGACTCTGATCAACCTGGATGTATCAGCATGGAAGAACCAGAAAGTCACATGTATTTTAGCCTTCAAATCTGTGACACTAGTAGTTACCAAACCTACATTCTTAAACAGAAAGTATTTAATTATATATTTTTTTTTACTTTTCTCCTCATCTCTCAAATTGTGTAGCTCAATGCAGATTTCATGTACAGTGATTAGTAGTTTGGATGAAGCTTTAGCAAAGAAATTACAAACAGGAGGTGGAAACTTATGTTACAGGCCTTGGCTTATTTGCTGCTAGTGCCTAGTTGGTATTTGCTTCATGACATCATGCTAAGAGCCTAAGGGTAGTCGACCAGGTCCACAATATGTAGCAGGGAAAAGTAATTTCATATTTCGGTCTTGATTGTTACATTCTTCTACCATTTGAGCAAATAAATGTTGGTAAGAAGGATCCCTTACACTTGATCAGTACGCCCTGTTGCTGCAAGTGCATTCAAAAGACAAATGTAGGTTTCCCCTTTCAACTTAATGCCATGTGCCTTCATTTCTTCTAAAAGCTTTGTTACAGGTAGCACGAATGGGAGCATTAGTGAGCACAAACAACAGAGCAAAAAAAACTCCAAAGATGGGAATGTATCCATAATGACAAAAATTCAATTAGTGTTCTGATATGTAGAAAAATAACCAACCATGATCGCTGCATCTGAGTTCTTGCATTTCCCGCAAGTGGAGATCAAGAAGTTGTAAAGGTTAACCTACAGATATTTGGCCATTAGACTAATCCATCTCACAAAAGAAAAAAGGGATTGCAATGAGAGATGAAATGAATTCAAAGAAGTCAGTGGTCCAACATCAGGCTGCAGGCCCATTTCTCTCATCTGATCACGGAAATAGAATGCATCTTGTAGCCGGCTGCCTTTCATAGTACCAACTATGAGATTGTGAAATGTGTCACGCACAGGCTGCACCCCGTCAAGTATCATGTCATCATAAGCATCACGCAGCAGGTAGGGCCTAAAAACAATGCAAATGAAATTCAGACTTGAAAAGCATAAATGTCTAAGCAAACAGAGGTTTCTAACCAGGGAAATGTCACCATACGCAAAACAAACTCAAGATGGGCATTGCCATGCAGAAAAATGACATTAACATAGGACATCAAGTTGTTGATGGTGAAAGCTAAATAAATACATTTTTAAGCATGTCCACCAACCAAAAGTGATAGCTTAGTGCCACAAATGAAAGGCAAAACAAAGTTTGGAAAACAAAGCGATTGCATCAGTATGTTGAGCAAAACTGGATGCTGGCCAAACAGACAAACCCATCTGTGTATATATCCAATCAACGAGACACCTACAATGGAGCAACTGCACAACTATATTAAGAAATACGATAACTTTGACAAACGGACACTCATTTTCTCATAATGTCAAGAAGGAAGTTGGGATTACATATCAAGTCCATGCTTTGATCAATAAATCTGTAAAACATGACAAAAGCAAACATGCGTACTAACCCCTGAACTAACATAGTATGCTAATCATTCAGGGTAATTGTGGCACACTAGCACCCCAGGCTCACTAACACATGGCACCAAGTCAGACTGGAGCAACTACAGGTGATTGAACAGACACATATTTCAGCACAAAGATGGCCACAACACAAAACAAGCGTGCTTACTGCACCAACATTGAAATGCCTCGTGTGCAAAACGGTACACTGGTCTAGAACCGTAGAACACCATGTACAATTGCGCATGACATCTAACCGGCAGCGCACTAGGTCGCCACAGCGCACGATTAGGCTAGCAAACGCATCCTCCTGGAAACACTAGATAATCAAGGCAACAGCGACAATTGAATAAAAACGCGACTGCTCGGCATTTCGTCGAGCAGCTGGTGTGCAGGAACTGAAACAACAGCTTCTCGGTCACGGAGACGTGCCTGCGCCGGGAGACGAGGGACCCGATGACGGTGTTGTACTCGGATACGTTGTTGGCGTAGTTTCGGCGCATGTACTCCTCCGTCGACGTCGCCACGCCGCGCCGCCCCACTGCCGCCGCCGCCGCCGCACGGCGCAACTGCCCTGCACCGCCAGATCCAAAGGTTAATCTCGCCAAATTGGCGTCAGGATAAGACGAGATCTTTGCACAAGGGAGGAGGAGGAGAGACCTTGGAGCTGGAGGGAGTTCTTGAGGAGGCCCATGGCGACGGTGGGGAGGACTGAGGAGAGGGTGGTGGCGCCGGGTGGAGGAAGACGAGACGCGGAAGGGGAGGGAGGGTTTAGACCGAGCTTTCCTTGGAGCGTCCACCCTCCGATCGTATCTTGCACGGCTGAGATCAAGCTACCCACATTCGATTCCACGGCCCAGTATTCATTTCACAGCCCAATGTTTGAAACGCCAGAATTCCATCTTTATTCTTACTAACACGGCCCTGTTCGGCAGACAAGAAGTCGGACGGCTTTTGACTTTTGCTACAGTACCTAACTTTCAAACAGAATATTTTTTCAAGACGGGGTCTATCAGTTAAACGTAGTACATGTTAAAAGCCCAACATCTGTACCAGCTAAAATCGTAAGTGAGTATCGATCTCTCCGTAATCTGTACCGTAAACAGCTAAAATTCAAAAATTTTAGCCAAAAGCCAAAAGCCGCAGCTAAAAATAACAGGCCCTAAATTGAATTCCATCTTTATTCTTACTAAATTTCTAGAATATTCATTTTAAAAATAATTCTTATAAAATTCTTGCAAATATGAAAGTTGTACCTGATGATACGATCAGTGTGGGCAAAGGGGGAAAAGGAGCAACATTGGACATTGAGGGTTTTAGACACAAGGAGTGTGTTCAGAAGATTTTGTGCATTCAGAAGTACAACACTGTTGATATTAGTTAGCTAACAAATGGTACAACGCTGTCATTGAACATGATTCCCATCTAGGATCGACATGGTTAAGGAATCCAAAACGACAAAAAAAATCTTACTAAAATCCAGCACAAGAGGTTCCCAAGAAGAAAACACCGCAAAAAGAGAGAGAGAGAGAGCCAGTGGCAGCCACTAGTACGTGCTGCTCATTTCGGTTTATTTTTACTACTCGATACTGTAGCAGGTTTATTTTGCACGGTAGTTGTTGGTGGTTTTTTTAGCGTAATTAAAATTTAAGATTTTAAAAATAAAAAACAAGTTAGCCTATCACGGACAATACAAAAGAATATATAAAAAAAGAAAAAACCAAAAAATTAGAAAAGACGAAATTAAGAAACTATAAGATAGAAGCTAAAAGTTAAAAGCTGAAGTCCAAACCGGCAGGGCAAATTTACAAGTTGAATGAACAATTGATGTCCCTTTTCTACCCCCTTGCTAAGTCACATGCTAACTTGTTTTAACCTACAAAGAAAGGAGAACGAAATATAAGAGAGAGAAAAGACTCCAGCCTTTTTAACAAAATTCCTTTGATTAAGCACAATATAATCGTAATCCAGGAAATTTGAAACAAAAAGAAAGAGTAAGGAGGCTAAGAGAAACAAGCCATGGCAAGATCATGCACTGTGCATTTCAGTGCATACAAAGCATTGCCTTATTTCCCATGTATCATGGATTCAAGTTATGAGTTTATCAAACAAGACATTGCCTTATTTTCTAATGGCCATGTTAATATTGGTTTCTAAAAAATACTTTTCTACAATACCTAGTTTTTAAACAGAATATCTTTTTAAGATATAGTCTACTATTCGATTATAGTACACACTGTAGTGACTTCATTTATATCGGCCAAAATCGTACATAAATGTCTACCTCTATAAATTTTTCTATAAACTATAACTATTTATAAGTTAGAAAAATAAAACTAAAAACTAATATAAACGGATCATCAGTGGGCTAGATCGACGAGGAGGTAACTTACGTACAAACCTACGTTTTGTTTTCCTGTTATGTCTTACATTCCGCTAACATCACGGCGTTCTCCCATCACAGGTCCATCGTCGAGATACATCACTTTTACCCTCCGCACACCCTACACAGACTACCACTCCCTGTCGGTCATCTTCGCTGCATATCCGGGAGGTACAAGATTCACATTCTACATCCGAACTATTTATTGTGACTAGCATCGTTCCATCTTACAGCCTTCAATTCAATGTGGGGGTGACAGCTAGTCCACCAATGACGATACGCCCCCCAGCTACTTCCAGGGAGTGGTACACAGCACCAGAGTTTGCAGCGTACGTAGGGTAGAGCTCATTGTTCACACCATACGCAAGGTTTGGAGACTTCGGTAGGTATATCTCCTCCGGCATCGCTGCCACACCGTACGGTGAAGGCCAGGGCTCATCCGCACACCGAGGATTCCTAGAGTCCCTCGTTCACGACTTCATCTCTGGTGGCCCTAAATTCGGCATGTCTCAGCAGGAGCACATCGACGCTTACTACTAGACACTGTCTGATGTACCTCAGCCTACTGGACCACCGCTGCCCACTGAATAGACGGAACGGTCTCCATATCTTCTCCAAATTGACACGCAAGCTCCGGACCACCTGTCGTACCCACGGGATATGCTTAACAGAAGATAAGGCTACACACGCAGAGACAGACGTGACGAGGAGGTAACAGGCTCAGATGAGTGAATCATATCGCATCCTGTGCGATGCGCTTTTTGTACTGTTATATCTCATACGCGTTTTTTTGTACTACTATATTCACTCCTTACGCAATCGAATAAAAAATTGCACCATTAAGTCCACTACTTTAATTTTTCATCTCATTTCCTATATTCACAAATTCCTACAAATAATTTACGTAAATGAATTTTTGAGTAAAATTCATAATAGAAAAAATTACGAGCAAATTACAAAATGAACTACGCTGAGTTGGGAAGCTCCACAAAAAATTCTGTTATTTTTTATGCTTATTTGCTATATATAAAAAAAATTCTATAAGCAGTGCATGTTAAATTTTCTAATCATGTAATTAAAATAATTAATTACAGTGCTAATCATCTGGAGTCTAGTGACCAAACGGCAGGCCACCTGCAACCCGGTTGCAACCCGGTGGCTGGACAGTAGGCCCTTAGACTTGCTACCAAGCCACGGGGCTCAAGGTGCCACATGTCAGCTGTACAACTCTACAGTGTCGTCGTCCGGTGACCGGACAACAAAACGATCATTTTTGCTATTACAGATTTTTGTAAATATAGATTCAAATAGTGCCATATGTACCAAAAATTTCTACATTTGAGTTTTCAGGGATGCTGCCTACTTATGTATCCAAGGTCGTGTTCACAAGCGTACAAGCAGCTGGGGAGTACAAATATACATTTTTTTTAAAGAAATCTGTCGAGTGTAAATATAATGCTCTGCAATGCATTTGACGTGATGCTGTACATACGGATTAAAGCCAAATAATATACAGGTTCAGATAGCAGCAACGATGCTATGGACAGCAGCATCACGAGATCACATCCATTACTGACCATACCTCACCAGCAGGTAATTTAACAGAGGTTCAGAATGGGGCAAAAAAAAAAAAACGCTAGACACATATAAACACCTACAAATTACAAATTTACAGCTGAGCTATTCTACAGAAACCAACCACAAAACGAAAAAGTTTTGGCTAGACTCAAGATGGAAATAAGACCGAAAAGGGGGCCCTGCAAATAAGCGACTGGCGCAAGACAGACATCGTCCGCGGCACACACGTTTACACTGGTCTTGTGCTGGAGATGCCAGGGGCAGGCAGGAGCATGGTTTAGCTGGCATATCTGCACCACCCTTAGCTATGAACACTTGGATACAGGTACAAACCTGCCATGGGCTGCGTCTTTCAACCACAGCGTCGAGCGGGTCTGTTTGACGCGGTCCGAGAAAAGGCGGTGCCTGCGTACGCACCAACAGAGAAAGAGCATTGGTCAATTGTTTTGGTTGGGGTTCACATTTGAATTGTTTCAAACAAGTTCAGGTTCGTTGTTTCACACAAACCTCTCATACTCCAGCTTCTGGATGATTATACCATTCAGTACAAGCTCTGAGTTGAAAACGCTGGCGCCTAGTGGTTCATCATGTACGTTAGCTGGCTGTTCAGATTCTTTGAAAAAAATAGTGTGCAGAGTGAGATATAACTAACTTAACCTCTCTCTAGAAGCGGTTCAACAGTTTCAGAGTCCTCTTCACATGATATAATCAGTAGGTCATCTGGTACTTCCTTTTCCTTCATTATGGACCTTCCTATCCTCTCTAATGGCTACACGAAATAAAAATAATATTAACAAAAATGCTTGCTATTAAAGAAGAAAGTGTTGTGGGGCAGACGGGCAGTAATTCTTTATTTGAAATGTACAGGTCAACCAAGGACATAATACCAAACTCAAAACACATGTCCTACAAAGGTTCAAACACATGGATGGATGATTACATGCATTCGTTTCTTTACAAAGTACTTAGGAGAACTAAGCTATTTACTTGGATCAGATAACTCTTCCCATATTGTGCATTTACTGTGTCATGGAGAGTGATATTTAAACACTTGAACGCTGAAAAAAATTGTAAGTAATTCAACAAAGGTTGTTGTGGACTTGTGGTGTCTAATCACTAGAAACATAAGATGTAAAAATAATTCAAAAAAATGTGTATTTAGGCATTTCACTCATCTACAGATATGAAGGAAAAATTCAAGAACTTTGGAGTCATCAGTTTGATGTGTTACAAAACCAACAATCCAGTCACACTATTCAGCAAAACATCAGCTATTGCATGAGAGAATCCACATCTATGGAAATGGATATAGACTTCTATATTTTTTTCAAATATTAAATACCGAATAACTGAGATTTCCATGTTCAGCATTATTGCTGCAACCTGTGTACAATTGACAAAAGTGTAACAATGATTGCCAACTCATAAATAATGGATTGGTTTATCCACAAATAATGACAAATTACTAAGGATCCCACTGCATTGGTTTATCCACAAATAATGGATCAAACTGCATCTTTCTGCAAAAGGTTGAGGATTTTGTGGCACCAAAATTGTATTTTAAGCAGCAGGTTTTGTGATCATGAGAAATTAGATACTAAGGCAAACATGGAAGCATGTTGAAGATCCAAAAACAAGTTCATAAGATCAGAATGCCTACTTAAATAAAAATAATCTAAACAGAGTTATGAAACCACCTGATTACCTGAACCCTTAAGTGGTAAAAAAGGCGTTATTACATACATGAAAAACTTATAATGTCCTTGTATGAAAGGATTCATCAACCATTTAACCTGATAACCTGCTAATAGGCTTTGAGGGCTTTGTCCACCAACAGTATAGGTTGCCCTAGTTTATTTGTTTCAAATGACCACGTAATACAAATTGCAAAATTAGCAATAGGAAATGATCCCATGGCACGATCCTATATATCTGATCTTATGTATCCTCCAGTCATTGTTAACATATAATTTAAACACAAACAACAGCTGAAAGTATATTTGGAAAAGAATATATAGCAATAACCTGCCCAGAAGATGCTAACACCAAGCTAGTCACCACCTCTCGACTTGGCTTCACATTCAGTGTTACAAACACTCTTTTCCCCTGTAAGTGTTTTTTAATAATGAATGAAAAATCTGATCTAGGACAGGCTGATTCAAACAAAACTACAAATCACTTTACCAGCAGCAGAGGATGCTTGCAAGCTGAAGCCAGTGATATAGGCATGCTGAAACCTATCTCCTTTTCCTTTTTGGCATCCCTCAGAATATACTTCTTCTCATCAATAAAACAGCCTGCTTGTCCACAATTTTCAAGCCACATTGATGTAACTACCAGTTTGCCAAGAGCTATTGCTTCTAGCATATTCTTTGTGCGGAAAAAACTATCTGCCACAAAGTGTGTTGCATCTGACATGGCAAATACTTCACAAACTCCCAAGCGTGCCAAGATCTACAACATAGACCATTACAAATAGTACTCATTTCAAATAGTTAATGACTGGAATGTACCAACAAAGAAAACAAAGAAATATAATTACCTTCTTCTGACACTTGATCACATCCTCATCCAAATGATGGCTGAATAAAATACTGGAACTGGTCACATCTTTCCTTCTTCTAGAATCTCTTAGTTGTCGATTTGATAGCGCATTTTGATGATCTAACTTCAGCAGCTCTCTGGCAACAGAGGGTTTCGACAAGCTCCTACTTGAAGCTTTTGATCGATTTAGAGGACTGAAAGTAGGTGACAATTCATTTACCACTTTAGAAGGTGTTTTCAAAGCACTATTCTGAACTTGAGAGTTGCTTTTTGGTGATTTGCTTGCATCGTCAACATTGCATGGTTCCTTCTGTCGCTGTCCAGGGCTACTGAAACCAGAAGTTTTGCTGTCAACTCTTACAGAAGAATTAGGTATAGGAGAAGCAGCTGATGATTTTGTGATAATACTAGACAGAATAGAAGTTGATCTGCCATTGGAAGGTTCCCTCTTTGGACACTTAAGTAGATCAGAAACACTCCTAATGAAAACACGCCTTTTCTTGGATTGTCTTGCCACTTCTGGTGTTATTTCATGATCTGTGGCAGTTTGGGTAACTGCAGGAGCCTTTGACTGTACCATTGCTGTAGGTGTTCTTCTCTGTTTGGGGTGAGAAGAGGGTTCTCTGCACGTGACATCAGTTGTTGGTTCACCTCTGCATGGTTCAAGGTTCTGAGCAATATCTGCACTGGTATGCTGAGTGTTTTCATCCCTACATAGCTGAAGATGCTGAGCATTATTTGCACAGGTATACTCTGTGCTCTGTTTTTCAACATAATTCAAACCAGATTCTGTGGTTCTCTCACTAATCATCCGTAGCTCAGGTTCATTATTATTTTGTACTTCTACAATTGTGGAGCTGTCACCTGTCAAATTCATCCCTCTCTTTAAATGTTTATTAGAACATAACTCAGTATATTCAAAGAGGTTGTTTTTACTAGAGTGTCTTGTACAGTGAGCAATAGGTGTACCATGATACTTATTTTCATCAAGAGATATTTCCAAAACTTTACTCTTCTCCGGTACCAACTTTGCCTCCTTATGTTTTGCCTTTGCTCTAAGATCTTTTGAATTTTCTTGCATTTTTGGTCCTCTCTGTCTTTCTTTCTGAGGCTTGGGGTTCAGCACAGTTACTTTTCTTCTTTTAGAACGTGAGGTGACACCTTCCCGGATGCCACTAGTTCTCTTTTGAGGAGGGCCATTATTTGAGCGACTTCTTGCCATTTTAGACTTCTCATCTCTCATCTCTCTCTCCAGTGGAGGTTCACCTTTAGCTGACAAAATTTTAGCAGGTGAACGTTGTGCCAGTGCCTCTATAGCTTCAAGAGCCATTTGAGTATCTGGACCAACATCATGCAAAGATACACTGACCTTTTCCTGCTGTTCTCCCAAATATTTGGCATCTGATAGATCATCTAAGTCCTTCAAAAGGTTTTTCTTAGTCCTCTTTCCAGAAGACCGCTTACTCTTTACATCACTTTTGAGTAGTCTTGCATCTGGCAAAGGAAAAGTCTCAAACCTCTCACATAGTTCGGAATTTATTCTGTTTTTGCATTCCCCTATTTTATTTTCACCAGGTGCAATTTTCGTTGAGCATTTCTTTGCCCTGGGATATTGACTCTTTGATCTCCCTCTCCCGGCTGATGTGCGCAACAAGATATCCTTGTTTTTACTGAAAAAATCACCTCCCCCATCATCCTCGCGACTATCCACCCATGCAAAGATTTCAGCCCTTCCATTGGAACTTTTACTACGGTCAACCTTCTTAGCAAACATTAAAGTTCCTATCTTACTTGAAACAGGTAGTTTTGCTGTTTCCAATTTATTTGGGGTTGGTTCTTGAGACAATACCCCGCCATTGATTGAGATCAACCTGTCCACAACTCCCAAAGCATTTGCTTGTGACAGATCACCAGGCTCCTGTGATTCAATATAGCTTAATCCAGCTACACATCTGTTTTTGTTTTCACTCTCTTCAGCCATCGTGTCAGCAAAAAGCTTCTTTGCTGTTGAGCACCTGCCTCTGCTTTTAGTTCCATCTTTATCATGGTTTTGTACATAACCATGGGAATCATCATCAATCCCACAAACTGGGCGGTCACCAAAGGAGGTGCTACATGAGGTAGATTTGTCTATGATTTTCGTCAGGAGATGTGTTTCATTTGTCGAAGCTTGCCGTTTCCCTTGCTCACTGTTCACAGTAAATGCATCACGAGCTGCAGCAAGCTCACATGTTCGTACTAATGCCACAAGACCATACGTGCACATTAAAAAACAAAAATTAGGATTCAACATATGCCAAATTTAGTTTGAGAAACTAAGGTTATGTAAAATAGCAAAAGAAATGTTTTTCATATTCTAATTCAAATACATTTGAGAACAAGGGAACTACATCTTGCGTACCAATTACCAAACACAGCATAACCTCAAGACAAATAGAAAAAATGGTAAGATAGAACACTGGAATTGTATGTGTTCCCAAGATATCTGTGATGAACTACAAAGAAAAACACTAAGAATTTATGAGCCTTAAAATTAAAGGATTATTAAGTATCAACCGCAATATGAGAAACAATATGGATCCAGCATGCTTGCACCCAAATACGGCATATGTATAACGTAGAGCCTATAGTGCCTAGCTAAAAAGCCCAACACAATATAGAATTTTACTGAAATGGGGCAGAATTCAGATCAAATGAAATGAAGAACAAAAACCATAGGAATTTCAATAGCCTGCTCTCATTGTGTTCCAATATAAAAATATCTTGATGAAAAGCTAAAGAAGACCATAATCAAATAACAGCATGAAGACCAAATTACTGCATAATTTCATGTGTCCAAAAAACATTGTTGGGTAATCAAGAAATTGGGTGCTCATACTTGTATTGCCCCAGGTGTAGTTAGAGATATTAAATACACCCTTGGGCAAGGTCTCCTAGGTTTGGTTAAACAAATGAAAGTGCACAATTCTTCATGATGCGAAACTTGGGGGTATTGGTTACTAATTGACAATATTTTCTCCTGCCGTCTTGATATAAAAAAAACCATGGCTGCATGGGTATAACTGCAAGAGGCCACCACGATGATGAAGATGTACAGCTTAATCACCTCTTTACAAGAGAAAAAAAAACAAAGGAACAAAAATGTATTTGAACCAAAGTAAGTTTTGATAGACTACATTTTCTAATTGTCCAATATGCAACTAAATGTATTTGTATTGTCTGGCACATATTATGAAAGATAAAGTACTGAAATTTAGAACATAAACAGACCAAGTGGTCTCTACAACTGCTGGATTACTTGTAACTCTCCCTTCATGGATGATCAATGAAAAATGCAGGGCATTTACTATGAGGTGTCATATTGTAAACTTTCTAGAATGATCTTCAATGAACTTTTACACTTAAAAGAAACATTCTTGTGCTATGTGACTAGGAAAGGCATACTTAATAAGTGGTGACTAACCTGTGTCACCCTCTTCATCTGTTGAAGCGTCAGAATCTACCAAATTCTTGGTATTATCATGCTTGTGCACTGCACCATTCATCTCGCCATTACTTCCCCCCATGCCCAACTTCACATCTCTCTCATCATTTGACAGGCCCTCATTGTCACTTAGCACTTGAGTGCCCTTGCTCAAATCGTCATCGCTGTCATCACCTAACTCTTCATCGGTGTCTTCAACCAACTGGGTCATCCCCCACTCACCCACATCCTCATCACCGCTGCCATTTGCTCTCTCATCCTCTTTCTGACACTCCCCTCTCTCATCCACTTCCTGACATTCCCCAACCAATTGGGTCTCCACCATGTTGCCAACACCATCGTTCCCTCCATCCTCCACCTCGCATCCTTCAACCAATTGGGTCCTAGCCCAATCACCGGCATTATCCTCCATGACGCCATCATCTTCCTTTTTCTCACATTCTGCCACCGCGTGGGTCTTTTCCTGCTCACGAGCACCACAGCCATCCTCCTCGCAATCCTCCACCAACGGCGTCTTCACCTGCTCAGCGACACCATTGTCATCCTCCTCCTCACAGTCCTCCACCAACTGCGTCTCCGCCCAATCACCAGCCACCCCCTCCTCCTCCTCCAATCCATCATCAACCACCTGGGTCTCGGCCTCGTCCAGCGCCTGCGTCTCCCAGTACATCACGCCATTGCCACCCTCGCTCTGCGTCGCATCTCCATTGCTAAAGGGAGACCCTAACCACAACACGCATCCACCCACCAAAAAGTCAGCACCTTTACACCAACCACTGGAAGAGCCCATCAAGGAACAGACAACACTCACCCAACGGAGGCGTCCCGCCATCCAAGGCTTGCGTCTCCCCGTCCCCGCCATGGCCGGCCATCACCACACAACCTGCAAAAACCACCCCAATCAACACCAACCATCCTCGATTCAACCCCCACCCCCAAAAAATATCAAGAAACACACTTTGGGGAGGGGGGACGAACCGAGAACAGCCGCACCGGGTCGGCCGGAGATCGGGAAAACGCGCCGAGCAACAGCGCCTCCGCGATCGTGGAGGTGAGGGGAGAGGGAGTGATCCGGCGATAAAAATGCCAGCTTTCTTGGGGGGTCTAGGCGCCGCTTAGGTTTTCGCCGTCTCCTTTTTTTTGGGAGGGAAAGCCGAAACGGCGGCGTCCACTTGCCGGAACGGGAACTGCTCCGGTTGCTCACGACCGTCCGATGGAGAACCGACGGGAAGATCGAGCATGTGGTCTTGGCGCGGGGTATGGTTGTAAGATGTGAGGGATTTCGGGGGGGGGGTTTTTTTGTAAAAGTGAACCTTCCTTCCAAGCAGATAGAACACTTGCGCTGTGTGCCTCTCCCTCCCCTCCGCCGCCGGGACAGTCGCCGCCGGAGCCCGACCACCACGGACGCCGCAGCTACTCGATTTTCGGCGCCAGCGCATCTGTTTACGGACTCTGGCGAGGTAATACCTCTCTATCTCTCTCTCGGCGCGCCCGTGTGAATAACGTCGTCTTCTCAGTGCTGGATTTCTTGGTCCAGTTGATGAGTAATCCGATAGATAATATTAGTACGCTTTCCTGGTTGTTTTTCCAGATCCAATTGATAAGAAGCCAGGGCGTGAGCGTAGCATCAAATTGGAGGAGTCATGACGGGTAAAGTTCTTCTCAGTCTCAGAGAGCTCTAATCTGTGAAGTAGAACGTGTCAGAGAGCTCTAATCTGTGAAGCAGAACGTGTTCTGTGGTGAATTTACAATGCTATTCTTTGATTATTCCCAGTTGGTGCTTGTTCCAGGGAAAGCAGAGCACAAGTCGCGCAAGGAGAAGCGAAAAGAGGCAAGGTCGGAGAAGCAAAAACTGCGGTTTCTTTCTTGGGTTCAGCACCAGGTGAGCTGACCAAATCATCAAAAAAGAAATAAAAAAGATAAAAGAGTTGTTTTGCTAGCTTTAGGGTTTTAATTCCAATACATAAAATTTGTGTAATTAGGATGGCAAAAGAAAGAAACCGGCAATGTCATCCGTAGAATCAAGTCCAGTAGAGGAGAAGAAACCAACGAAAGAACCCACTGCCATGAAGAAGAGAAAGAGGGAACGGGATGAGAGGCACAAACCCAAGCCCAAATTCCTGGAATATCTTGAAATGGAGATGGGTGGAGCTGTGAGCAGAGAGGAGGATCTGGAGACAGAGAAGAGGCTTGCAAAAATGCTCAAGGTGAAGAAAGGAAAGCTGGGAGGTCCAGATGATGGTATGGACGGTCTTTTTGCGGACCTCGGATTTGCGGATGGTCTTTTTGCAAATTGAGATCATTTAACCTTTTCGCTGGGAATTGAGAGCACGGTAGGGCTTTCGCTTGGTGGTCACAAAGTCCGGCGCGTGTGATCTTACGAATTAAAGAGTGTTCGTTCATGCATTAGCAATGAAGGATTGTTACAATTCGAGAGGCTACACGTGAGTATCTTGATCTTACGTTGAGAAAATTGGGCGACTCCGTATCACTGAGGATATGTTTTCATCTAGATCAACAGGCTGTGGAATGAAGCTACGGGGAGATGACCCAGGTGCAATGAAAGATTTTATCCTCAGTATTCAGAACTCTGTAAATCAGTTGAAATCACGCTCGGCTGGTCAAGAAGACGGAAAATCAGAGATACATAGCAAAAGAGTAAGTTGCTTTACCTATTCAAGAAGCGTCAGTGCATTACATCTCAGCTTAGTTTTTGAGTTCAGTGTCCTGTATAACTTACCATGCAGATGGAATTTATGCTCGAGACAATGTGTGACATTAAGAACAACAAAAAAAAGGCCCAAAGAGGATCCTTCTCACCATACTCGTATAAAAACATGGCTTCAAAAGGTTTTACCTGAACTTATTTCCCAACATCTGAAATTATAAATTGTGACTTCAGAAATGCAGACTTCTCTGTTTATTTAACACTTTGTTCCTTTTCTACATGCCTGCAGCTGAAGGCAGAAGATGTCCTCTTGCGCGGGCTAAAGTGGAGTAAGCTTTTGGACCCTGATAAGAAAGGGCAGTGGTGGTTGTCCAGGGATGTTTCATCCACAGCAGGCAATATTGAAGATGTTGCAGCAGTTATCAGCAAGGATGTTGTAGAGGCACAAAAACTGGTTCAGCTTGCAGCTGCTCAGTGGATGAACACTGACCTACGGAGAGCAATCATTTGCATTATAATGAGTGCCGAAGACTATGTAGATGCTTTTGAGAAACTCTTGAGGCTGGGCCTTTCTGGGAAGCAGGCATGCATCCTTGTTATATAAGATGTCCTGTTTTGTTGTGTATTTCTCGATATACTTATGTCTTTTTCCTCTATTCATATGCAGGATCGGGAAATTATAAGGGTCATTGTTGATTGTTGTCTGCACGAAAAGGTGTTCAATAAGTATTATAGAGTCCTTGCTTCCAAGCTATGCAGCCATGATAAAAACCACAAGTTCAGCTTGCAGGTATAATAGTGTATTATTTGTCATTTCGTTATCTGTGCTAAAGCTGTTCTGCCTCACATACTGCTTTGCTGATAGTGCAAGTGGATTTCTTTTTCTTGATATAGGAACTTATTAGATGAAACAGGTATGCAGTAAGATGAATTGGTATCCTGTTATGACATATGCCTAGACTTTGATTAATGTTAACTTGTGTTTTCCTACACTTCCATTCTGTTTGTGACACCAATTTTTTTTCCATAGTGGTACTAGTGCTAATACGGCCGCCTTTCTGGTAGCTAATATGTGCAAATATGAAGTTATAAAGAACCTTACCTGGCCTTTAATGTATACCGCTTGTTCATTGCCCTGTGCAGTAGGTGATGGCAGAAGTTCCCTTTATTATTTTCCTAACTATGTTTTCCCTGGTTTATTCTGGTGCCATTGCAGTACTGCCTCTGGGATCATTTTAAGGAGTTAGATACAATGGATTTGAATCGATCCATGAACCTTGCAAAACTAGTTGCGGAGATGCTAGCAGATTTCACGCTCTCCCTTGCAACACTGAAGGTTGTCCATCTGGCAAACCCAGTGGAGATGACGCCAAAATGGATCATGCATTTCAGAATGCTGTTTGACACCTTACTGAAGAAAGATGATGCATTTGTGTGGAACATCTTTACCCGTATTGCCGGGCTTCCAGAGCTAGAAATATTGAGAGATGGCATTGTGATGTTCATCAAACAGCATGTGTTTGCTAAGGACACCGGGAAGGACTTGGCTGGCAAATTCAAGATTGCTAAGAAGGCGCTTGATAATGCTGCCGGGGTTCTGATGTAATTTGCCTGGCATTTCAAGGTGGTGCCTTCAGTTTCTGTATCTAGTCCGGTTATGTGACATAGCTCTAGATTTTGTTCCTTACTCCAAGAAAATGAAAGATAAATCATTTTTGGAGGTTGTTTCCCTCTAGAAATTTTAGAGAATGCTATCTGAAGATTGGTGCTTTCTCGATTAGAAAGCTTGTCCTGACTCCTGAGAGACCTTCATGGGTTTGGAGTATTTAATTAAAAAGTTTTGATCATGAATGAGCACACGTACATATTTGAAAGTAATAAATGCAATTTAATAGACAATACTTCATATATGTTGCGTACACGAAGTTCCATCCGATCTGAACATTGAGCTTAGTTACAGGAAAACCTAGTTACTGAAAGTCTGAAACCATGTGAACTTGCACACTACTACAAAAAGCCTAATACTAGACGTCAAATCACAGACGGTTTGACAAAACCGTCTGTGACCAACACTAACACAGACGGTTTTAATTTGGACACCGTCTGTGTTGATAGCGTCGGAGAAAACGAGTATTACAGACGGTTCTTATTGATGAACCGTCTGTGATATTCCAGTATCACAGACGATTTTAATTAAAAACCGTCTGTGATAATTCGGAATTATCACAGACGGTTTTTTATTAAAAACCGTCTGTGATATGTTTCCCGCCTTGCAATTCTCTAAAATTTCATAATTTCCCACCTGGGCCCGTCGATCCTCCTTAACCCAATTCTAGCCAATAGAAATCCAGCAATCCTCACCCCACGGATCGTAGCTCCGCCTCTTCGTTCCCTATAAATAATTCCAGATTGACCCCACTGTTCTCCTCCATACTGTGTTCTCCTCTGTGATATTCTCTTCCTCTTTGTTGTTCTCCTCCTCTTTGCTTTCTCCTCCTCTGTGATATTCTCGTCCTCTTTGTTGTTCTCCTCCTCCTCCTCCTCCTTGACTCATACCATAATAGCCCTACGAAACAGATGATGCACAAGGCAGTGCTCAATCAACACCGACGATGGTGGGCATCAAAGACATCCAGCTCGTGCGCTGCATCAGGGGCGAGAAGGCCTAGGTATAGAGGATCTTTGCTTTTCTCTGTTCTTGCTGTGTTAGCTAGATGAGTAACCTATTTGTTGTTTTGGGATATTGTAATAGTAGGTTCTAATCTTAATAAAAATAAAATGTGTACTGTGTTTCATATTATATTTGCTTGTTTTCATTTCAATTAATTGATTTGCGAAATGGATATTTTATGTTTGTGAAATGAATTGAGATGTGAATTGGATGTATACATGTGCATGTTGATCTGCTTGTTTCAAAGAGCATGGCTAGCATTTCCTAAGGCTAGCCAATAAACAAAAATAGATTTAGGGGTAGAAAAGAATAGCACTGACGGTTTTTAACTAAAAACCGTCTGTGATATATCAATATCACAGACGATTTTTCACTAAAACCATCGTGATAGGCGATAATCACGCACGGTTTTAGTTAAAAACCGTATGTGATTATCACCTATCACAGACGGTTTTTACTTATAAACCGTCTGTGATTATCGCCTATCACGAGCGGTTTTAGTGAAAACCGTCGTGATATTTACACCACGACGGTTTGAAACCGTGCGTGATAACCTTCGATTATCACTGACCCATAAATTCAGACGGTTCAGAAAACCGTCTGTGATGATGTTTTTGAACCGTCTGTAATAGGGTTTTCTGTAGTAGTGGCAGTTGAAGTAAACAAAAAATCCCACCACAAATGACTCTCTTCTATAAAACTATGGAGAACTTGCAGTTGTTCATTGGTTATATCTTGATTAAATGGAGAAAAAAAAACACTAGGGAGAAGTCCCGTTGCTAGCATCATCGTCATCGGTTTCGAGTCCTGCCCATCTGATCATGGAGAAGAGGAACTCTTTCAGGTTCACCTTGCCATTCCTGTTCAGGTCCATCTCTTCTGCAACACATGCAGCAAGACAGTACACTTAGACACTGTAACAACGGCATGAACACTAATCTACTTACAGAAACACACTACACTTAGACGCTGTAACAATGGCATGGGCACTAATCTACTGCTATGACAAGAAGAGTAGAGGCAAGAAGATCATTTACTGAAAAGCTGGGTTGTTATGTGACTGGGAGTCCTCTCCTGGTGAGACGCCTCGTTCATCCTCTGGGTGACATCTTTCCTCTTCATCTTGCCGTTCCCATCCTTGTCGAAAAACAGGAAGGCCTCTATCAGCTCATCGAAGACGTAGTTGAGCTTCCCCGATTCGAATTCTGAAACCTGGCACAGACCATAAACACAAGACGAACACCATCAACTGGATGCTCCAGCATAAGCAAATTATCAAAGATTCAGGAAGATGTTTTGCAAGGAGGGTAGGAGAAGAAGAGAATCTTGTACACGGCGTGTGACGTCTGGGCCAAACAGCAGGTACATGAGGCAGAGGAGAACAACGAATTCCTGGAACTGAATCCCCTTCCTGCTGTCGATGTCGCAGTAGCGATGAACATTGTCGATCTCCGTCTCCGACATCTGAACCTGGAGCTTATTCAGACAAATCCTCATCTCTTCGTTGTCGATCGTCCCGTTTGAGTCCTCATCTGCAGCTCAATCAATGCAGAAGGAATCACTACTTACTAATACAATTCTGACATCTAAGTACCTACGTTTTTTTCTCCCTTCCTCATGAACTGTGAACCATGCGAATGGAAATGGTCTAGGCCACTCCGTAAATTAAAGGAAGATTTGATGATTTACCCTATCTTTCTTCGCCACTTGATAAAATACCTCATAATGTCTCACTGACATGTAGGGTCAAGACCCGTATGTCAGTGAGACATCACTTATCATTTCAATGAAAGATGGGGCGAATCATCAATTCATCCTAAATTAAACATCAAGATCACATGATTGGACGGTGCTTTACCGTACTGGTCGAAGACGTCCCTGATGCTCCTGAGCCCCTCCTTGAAGCGGGGCAGGCCCATGGTGATGCTGTTCACCGACCTGAACGTCTTCCTCCTGGACTTGGCCCTCTCCTTGAGCGCCTCTGCGACCTTGTTGTCAAGATCCTTCTCCACTCGCCGGTACTTGATCGAAGCAACGTAACTGGAAGCCGCGCCTCCCATCTCTGCAAGATCAGACCAGCCAGACAAACAATAGAAACAAGAAGAAAAAAACACAGGCCCCTTTTTATTATCTATAAAAAAAAGATGCAGCAAAAAGATCAATAAACGCACGTACGTACATGATGGAATAGTATATCAGGAATGAATTACACACTGTATCATGTTATTACCTGCAGGGAGATGGTAGAGTGAGCAATTGCTGTGCCGTTTGCCAGATGAAGTGAGGATTTTTAGGCTGTTATAGGATGTGAGTGGAAGAATCCGTTTGGTTTGAGCAATCTCTATCAGGCTGCATGCGCCGCTAGATGAGGCAGAATCTGATGCCAAAGGCACAACAGCCTGGACCTGGAGTTGGTGCTGACTCCTGCAGTTTGATTTGGATATGCTCGTCTTTCGTGCTCCAAACCTAATGCAGAAAAGAACAGTACACATACACAGCAAAAGATCCTTAATTTTCAGTATTACTGACAGTCAAGCTTGTCAGACCGATTGTAGAGCCGGTCAGACCGCTGAGCACTAGCAGGGCCGATCAGACCGGCCAAGTAGGCCTTGTGTTGAAAATGCACAAGCCGGGATGAGCGGTTAGACCGGCCCAGATGCCTTTTGTAGAATTTTAGGGTTTATGAACCAAAACTATTATGTGAGATTGTTTGGGGATGAGTTTGCACTAGGTTTTACTGGAAATGGAGTTGTGTGGTGTTGATTGCACACATGAACAGGTCAGTCTTAATTACCTGATGCATAGGTTGTTTTATAGGTTGGTTGCACTCCTTTCCATTTTGCCTTTTCATGCTCACCATTGTTAGGCGAGTTGCTTCCTGACTAGCAATTCGTACGATACTTGTATGTTTATAGTGTTATCTTTTCTCTATTTTTACTAGTAATGATTATCAAATATGTATGGTTTGTCAAATCTCTGTTGTATGTCGACTTAGCCATTGTAAAGTATAACGCCATTTTCTTGGTTCGATACTGATCGTTTGTTAACTTTATATTACTCCCTTTTAGAATGAATTCATCAGTTGTTAACTGTAATGAGTTGAACTACCACAAGCATGATATTATGTCAGCGAAGAATGATCTAACCAAATTCGTTCCAAAATTTCCTGAACTTTGCTGTATTCTCATAAACTAAATTGATTGATATAATCTTAACCATCATGGCCTTGCTCTAGCACCAATATGTGCACAGTATCCCTGCAAGTTTGCATAGGAAGCAGCAGCGTCGGCAAAACTATGTGGTGATAGAAAATGTTGGTAGTAAATTACCAACCATACTGTCTCCTGTTGTAGTGAAATGTGCGACTGCATTACAGCAGATAACTACTGTTTCTGATCATTTTGCTTCCATTTTCATTTGCCCCCTTGGTTCCTTCCATTATCACAATGACATGCATAAACAAAAGAATCTCCTTGCTGAAGCTTGATTTGGCCTTTAGGAGTGTACTATGAAGAGCTGATTTAACAAATTCTGCATCTATCTCTTTTGCTGAAGATGCTGAAGCGTTGTGGGAAGGGCCCGCCAAGCAAGCGTCAGTCCTTTCGCGATCACCTATATTTTTTTATTTTCGGCGCAAGCGATTTCTCCGTTCTCTTTCCATTCCTAGTTCAGCGCTCCGACAAAAGAACCTAGCTGCACTCCCGAGCAATGCAAACCGCATACTACAGTACAGTTGGAGTGGAAGTCCATGTAATTGCCAAGTACTGGTTGACCTTTTTTATTTTTAGGTAATCATATCTTTTATACCGATTGTTCGATTTACGTCCTATTTGAATTGTTATGGTCTATACGATAAGTTTAATAAAAATAATACCCATATTGACTATATTTTAGAGACATATTGGTAACATTATTTTTCAGTTAACAACTCTAAATGCCTACTGCTAACAACTGTAATTGCCAAGTACTAGTTCACCTTTTTATTTTTATGTGATCATATCTTTTATACCGAGGGTTTGATTTACATCCCATTTGAATTGTTATGATCTATACGATAAGCTTAACAAAATAATACTCATATTGACTATATTTTGGAGCCATATTGGTAACATTGTTTTTCAATTAGCAACTCTTGTTGTCTACTGCTAACAACTCTATGTGCTATTAGCTCGCAAGGTTTCAATGTGTCTAGATGATGACAACTAGCAAATCTTTAGGTGCTAGTACCTAGCAACTTTAGGGTGCTTACAACTATCAAATTTTTACTACTAGTAATTATAGGTTTTACTACGTAAGTAAGTGCTGTCAACTAGCAACTCTAAATGCTGGTAACTATAAAACTCTATATTAGTTGCTAACTTTACATGTTATTTGCTATAATACTTGCTAGAACCCTACATTTTACTTGCTATGGGCATATTCTTTTCAGCTTCTCAAGTTGTTTTCAGTTTTTCTACAGTAACTAGCTTTTAAACGAAGTATCTTTTCAAAGTGAGGGCTACAAGTTAATTACAGTACACATTGTACTGACTTTATTTATATCGATCAAGCCGCACGCGAGTTACCAAAAACTATAAGTCGTGCTCACCGCCACCTTGACGCTGAGCCAACCCTCGGCCTTCTCCCGCGCCAGCAACCTTTGCGCGGCGCCGCGGGGAAGCTCAGCACGCACGCCAAGTCGCTCCCGGTGCCGTCCTGCACAATGCTCACCGCCACCTTGACGCTGAGCCAACCGTCGGCCTTCTCCCGCACGCGCGCCGGCCGGACGGCACGCGCTGCGTCCCCGCCCACGCCACCGCCCTGCTGGCGCCCCAGCCGCCCCGCTGCGTGAACCCCAGCTGCGAAGCGGCGGCGCCTAGCCGCTGCCCGGCGTAGAACGACGCTGCCCGGAGCCTCGTGTACATGCTCGGGCTGTCGAACCGGAGCGTGGCGGAGAGGTCGTAGGAGACGGCGGCGTCGAAGGCGACGTAGGGGACGACGTGGTGCGGCCGGAGGAGACGCGGGAGAAGCGACGGCGCGAGGACGAGCACCGCCAGGAGCACGGCCAGCGGCACCCGCGGGAGCCAACCAGGGAAAATAGTTTCGTTTTGCAGAAAATTTCGGAGGGCAGCGAGGTGAACAAATGAAACAAAATTCCGTTCTTTCATTCAAAATTTCGAACGAAATGTTCAAACGCCATTTGAATTTTGACAAAATATAGCTAAAATTTGGATAAAATTCAAATGAAAACAAATTTAGCTAAAATTTGACCGAATGGCAAGTGCTTCGGAGAGTAACGAAAGCAACGAAATGAGCGAAATTTCACCGAAATTGTGAACCCTTCAGCCAGCACGACGGCGCACTGCGCCGCGAGGGCTCGCCAGCGACGGGAGGGGAGCCTCGGTGGACGTGAAACTAGGAGAGAGGAGTGCAATGCAGCTGTTGGGCATCAGTGATCAGTGGTTCACTAGGTCAGGAGGTTTGCTTTGTTTCGCTCCTTGAAATAATAGACCACCATTGCAAAAGCAAAAGAGAGCAAGCACATCATCTTGATGATTCCAGGATTAATTAATCCATTTTGCTTTGTCAGAACTAATAAATTAACACAGCAGAGAATTAAAGAAAAAAAGGGAAGGCTTACGGGGGAGAGGCAAGTCGTGTTTTGATCAAAAGTTCTACGTGAACATATCGAAGAACCATAAACAGCAAAATTAAGGAGGTTCTAGGGCCTCTCGTGGCACAAAATCGGCACCAGGCCTCGCTCCGTTTTTATGCGTTCGCTAAACTTCAGACCCGGTTGGGCTCCCATGGTTGCTGAAGTCCTCATCGAGAGCTCTCCTCGTCGCCTCCCACAGCTGGGATTCAATCCCCAGCTTCTTCAGCTCATGAAGTCCTCTCTCAACTTTTATACGTAAATTTA
This sequence comes from Bonia amplexicaulis, assembly GCA_036346245.1. Classification (NCBI taxonomy): domain Eukaryota; kingdom Viridiplantae; phylum Streptophyta; class Magnoliopsida; order Poales; family Poaceae; genus Bonia; species Bonia amplexicaulis. The sequence goes on along the minus strand of CM070748.1, from coordinate 18,932,372 downwards.
GAGAGAGAAAAAGAAGAAAGAAAAAATATCATTACGGCTTTCAACAATAAATTTAGCAAATCATCAGATAGTGGGAATAGTGCAAGTGATGTGTTTAGTCTAGTTATTAAGAGTTAGAAAGACATTAATAGCACGGGGTTCATTACGGTTTCAGTCGTGCAAAGGATGGTGTGTTAAAGAATTCATTACATTAAGACAAGAGCGTGATCTTAGTTGTTATGGGAGGGAGGCTACCTTCAATGAGATCGCTTGTAGCAATTGGATGATTGCCTTGTTCTATCCAAAACTGTAGCCGCTCATCAGCTATATCTTCCTCTACGTCATGATTTTTGGCCCGCCTCCAGAAGTAGGTCAACCATGCCTGCCGTGTATTCGTCAGTTCATCGACATAAAATTTATTGGAAGTCAAAACAGATGGAACGCTAACAATTAACAAGAGAGGTATCAGAGGAACAAGAAGCGAAGATATCAAGTTTTATTATACAATGTTTAGTTGGCATTTTCCTTTGGCTAACTTAGTTGAGTATGTTTTACTTTAACACATAAAGGAACACATGTCTGCAGAATTCATTTCCTCAACTGGAAGCCACAGCTTCCTGGAGTTAGGAGATCAAATTTGGTGGTCAAAGATGCAACTCTGATGATGCCAAAATTTTACTGCTCCCTCCAGTCACAAATATGTCATTTTGGGATGCATGTAATTAAACTTTCGAAACTTTGACTATCGGTATCTTTTTAAATATTTAGATTGGATTCATAAAAATCACATGTATAAAATTGCCTTGAAAAATACTTTCATAATATTATGATTTTATTAAGTTTTATAAATATATTACAGTATAAATTAATGGTCAAAGTTGCATTTTAGGGACTGTGTCGACGTCCAAAACAACATGTATTTGTGACTGAAGGGGGTATTTGAAAAGAAGTAATGGAACACTAAACAATAGAAGTGCAGGTTTATATGCATAAAATGGTCTGCTTGAGAAAAAAAATTCTTAGAGCATCACATCGATGACGGATTGTGTTTTTACCTGCTTGAAGCGTACATCTTCTCGCTCTTCCTCGCTTAATTCTAGGACAAGAAACATGCCCGGCATATGATTAGGAAAGGGAATTGATACAGTGGCTTTCACAGGTCATAGATATCAAAGAATTAGTGAAAGAGAAGAACTAACCAAGTGACTCTGGAGGGTTCTGACCTTCAGCAGCAAACGCTGGGCCTGCAATAGGAAGCTCAGTCATCGTAAAAAGGTTAAAAATATTCATCCAACGGCATCAAGTCAATATAGCAACACGAATTTTCCTAGTACAGGTGAATTGTGCAGGGGTGATTCTAGGAAGCAGCTCCAATCGCAATAAAGAAAGTGACAGACTTCCTGCAATTCTTCAAGACACAACTGAAATCCTTGAACTAAATATCTACAGTCATGTTTAATTTCGATCCAATATTTTCTCATGAAGTGATTTTCATATGCATCAATTATACCAAGTGAGCTCTCTCAGGCATTGTCAGCTTGGCGGTTCTCGTTAGGAATCTGACAAAATTGGCCCTCAAATGCCCGACAGATGCTGTGTTACACATCAAAATGTTAGTGCCCTCACATTGAGTATTAGATCTATTACCTACATACTGATTGCTGAGAAATAAAGATTGTTAGTTTTATGAGTTTATCTTCATAGACAGAGAAAATTAGTTTTTTTATGGGAAAAGAGAAAATTATTTATATATCTATCAGAAGTCCTGGGAAATATCAATCAATAAAATATTATAAGATAAAAGTATAAGAAATGAGTACATTTTGGAGAAGCCACCTGAGAGAGGTCTGATACGTCGATGTTCTGCTAAAGCAAGCATGATTGCATCCTCTACCTTCAAAAGGAATATTAAATTATTGATAATGCATTTCAAATTATAAACAGAAATAGCAATTTCTTCCTTTTTTGTGACAATATGTGAAAACAAACTCGTTGACACATATTGCATGTACTATATACTTTACAATGACACAAACTAGTCACTCTAATAGTACAGCATGTCTCTTCGTTAAGGAAGCGCCCCGCTCTGCTGCTTGGGCCCCTTTCGGCTGGGCGGGCTGCTGGCTCTGGCACTTGGCCCATTACACCAGAGTGCTGTGCCGTTCCAGAGGAGGGTGCCCGGATCATCTCGAGAGTTTACACCAGGCGTCGACAGCGTCAGTCCCAGCGGCAGCAGTCCAGCCCGATTCTTTCTTCACCGGCAAAGTCATTCTTCGCTAAGCCCCCAGCTGTTGAGTCACCACTGCTGGCTCCCCTGGAAGCTGGGCCTGTTGCTCTCGACCCTGTGCGACAGACGGATATGGCCACTACTTCGAATAGGGCTTCTCTGCACCCTTTCACTGCTGGCTTGGTTAAGGCTGTGACCCGGTTACTTCCTCAACCGGTGATCAAGAAGAAGAAGAGGGGTTCCAATGTGGAGATTAATTCACTGCCAAGGCGCAGTCGAAGAGTGGCTGGTTTTGGCCCGGCTTCACCTGGGCCAGCAATCACTAAGGCGCAAAAACAGATTATCGGGAGTTTGGGTTTGGCAGCAGAATTTGAAAAGATCTCCCACCATGCACAGGACGGTTTCAGTAAGCTTTTCGACGAGCCTCTCTCTGCTGCCCACCTCAACGCTCTTGCTGCAATCTTTGGCTGGGTGGCGGACGAAGAGGCACAAGTCCGCTCGGCCGGCAGCCTAGTGGCAGGCTGTTAGTGGCTTTTGGTTGGTCTTGTGTCGCCCCTTATCCGTCTTAGATGAATCCAACCTCTATCCTAATTTGGAACGCTCGTGGGCTGAATAGTGCGGACCGGCGTAACTCGGTCCGCGATGTGATATTCTCTGCGAACGCTGACATAGTTTGCTTGCAAGAAACAAAGGTGGCTGCAGTTTCTCGCCGTTTGTTTCTCTCTGTCTTTGGGACCAGCTACATGGACTTTGTTGTTCTACTAGCTGATGGCACACATGGTGGGATTATTTTAGCTTGGAAATATTGTACTTGCCAACTGTTGGCCAGCCGGGTGGATACTTTTTCTGTCTCAGCTCAGTTCGTGGAACAGGACGGTCGAAACTGGTGGTTCACAGGAGTGTATGGCCCTCAAAAAGATGAAGAAAAGATTATTTTCCTTCAAGAACTCAGAGATGTTCGGGCACTTTGCAGCGGTCCATGGCTGGTTGCAGGTGACTTCAATCTCATCTTTCAAGCTGAGGATAAGAATAATGACAATCTCAACCGTGCCTTAATGGGGCGCTTTAGACGGTTCCTGGATGACACGTGTGTCAAGGAAATTCCACTTTTGGGACGCAAGTACACTTGGTCGAATGAAAGATCTACCCCAACCTTGGTCAGATTGGACAGGGCATTTTGCTGTGCTGAGTGGGATGAAATCTTCCCTGACTCAATTCTGCAGAGCTTGGCCTCTGTGGTTTCTGACCATTGCCCTCTCCTCCTTTGCCTCAAAATGAATCTGAAAGGTAAAAGACGATTCCACTTTGAAAGCTTCTAGCCTAAGATAGAGGGGTTTCAAGAAGCAGTACAGCAGAATTGGAGTGCCCCCGTGGCGGTGTTGTGCCCGGTTGAGCGCCTGTACCTGAAGCTGCAGAGATTAAGTAAAGGCTTACAACGTTGGAGCCATAGAAAAGTTGTGAACATCAAGCTACAACTAGAAATTGCCAAAGAAATTCTTCACCGGCTAGAGATTGCAAGAGATTGCAGGCCTCTCTCTCAGGGTGAGGACTGGTTAAGAAAAAAATTAAAATTGCATTGCCTCGGTCTGGCCTCCCTGGAAAGATCCATTGCCAGGTTGAGGTCCCGAATTACCTACCTGAGAGATGGAGATGCTAATTCTTCTTTCTTCCACCAGCACTCTCGGTTCAGAAAGAAAAAAAATTTCATTGGTAAATTGTTGGTAAATGGCAACGTTGTTTCTGATCATAGTGACAAGGAGCAGGCGGTGTTCGATTTCTATGATAATCTTCTTGGTAAAGCCCATGACAGAGATCTCGCCTTTGATTTGTCCTCGTTCCATACCCAAAATCAAAATCTAGACTGTTTGGAGGAGCCCTTCAGTGAGGAGGAAGTCTGGAACACAATCAGAGACATGCCACTTGATAAGGCGCCTGGCCCGGATGGTTTTACGGGCCGTTTTTACAAGTCTTGTTGGGTCTTTATCAAAGACGAGGTGATGGCTGCCCTGGCCGCTGCTCACCAGGGTCATGTCTTTAAGTTCAAGCTCTTAAACACCGCCTTCATCACCCTGCTTCCTAAGAAAGCTGATGCTGCCCTTGTGAAAGATTTCCGCCCCATAAGTCTTATACACAGTTTCGCTAAATTGGCGGCAAAGATCATGGCCAATCGGCTTGCACCTATACTTCCCAGATTGGTTTCAATCAACCAGAGTGCTTTTGTGAAGGGGCGGTGTATACAGGACAATTTCCTTTTAGAACAGCAAATGGCTAAAGCTCTGCACAGGAAGAAGGAGCCGCACATTCTTCTTAAACTGGATATCTCCAAAGCCTTCGACTCAGTTTCCTGGCCCTTCCTTATTGACGTGTTACTCCATCTGGGTTTTGGTCGCCGTTGGTGCAATCTCGTGTGCTTGCTCTTATCCACTGCTTCTACCAGAATTTTAGTTAACGGGGAACCTGGTGAACCCATTTTTCATCAACGTGGGCTTCGCCAGGGTGATCCCCTCTCTCCCATGTTGTTCATTTTGGTAATGGACGTGCTCAACTCACTAGTGAATCAGGCCACCCAAGAAGGTTTTCTACAGCCACTTGCAGTGCAGCGGCCTCAGCAGCGTATCTCCTTCTATGCCGATGATGTGGTGATGTTCCTTCAGCCTAATGCTAATAATCTCATTCTCATCAGAGAGCTGCTTGATATTTTTGGGCATATCAGTGGGTTGGTGACTAATCTTGCTAAGAGCTCAGTTACTCCCATCCAGTGCAACCTTGAAGAGCAGGAGTTGGTGTCCAATCTTTTGGCTTGTGAGATAAAAGATTTTCCTTGCTCTTATTTGGGTCTTCCTTTGACTATCAGAAAGCCCTCCAAAACTGAACTGCTCAAACTAGTTGATAAAGTGGCTGATAATCTTCCGAACTGGAAGGCATCACTCATGAATCGTGCTGGTCGGCTCATCACTGTGAAAGTTGTTCTAACTGCTATTCCTATATACCTCATGATTGCGCTGGATCTTCCTAAATGGGTGATTAAAGCTATAGATAAAAGACGCAGGGGTTTTCTCTGGGTCGGTCATGAAAAGGCTAATGGTGGAAGTTGCCTGGTCTCTTGGGATCTTGTAAACCGGCCCTTGCAGTTTGGTGGCCTTGGCATTCATAACTTACAATTTCTGGGTTGGTCACTCTGTATTCGTTGGCTATGGCTTGAGAAAACTGATGCTTCTCGCCCTTGGGCCGGTTTGCCCATTCATGTGCCGCATAACGCCCGAGCCCTCTTCAAGGTGGCTGTGGAGTCTTTGGTTGGAAATGGCAGAAATACTATGTTCTGGACTGATAGATGGTTGGGTGGAAAAACCTTAGAAGAATTAGCTCCTAACCTTCTCAAAACAGTCACTAAGAGAGATATTAAGCAACGCACGGTTGCGAGTGCTATTGCTGGTCATCGGTGGGTTTCGGATATAAAGGGTGCTCTGTCGGTCCCTGTGCTTCATGAGTATCTTCTGATCTGGGACCTGGTAAATGACTTCCCAATTCAACCAGAGGTGGCTGATCAGCATCATTGGAAGCTCTCCAAATCTGGATCCTATACTAGTAAATCGGCTTACGAGGCTTTCTTCTTTGGCACAATTCGGTTTGCACCGTGGAAGAGAGTTTGGAAGTCTTGGGCCCCCCTTCGCTGCAAATTCTTCATCTGGCTTGCTATTAAGAACTTGCCGATGACCGATCGTCTTGCCAAAAGAGGTCTCCCACACTGTTGCTTGCCCCTTTGTGACCAAGAAAATGAAGTCAGACAACACTTGTTAGTCTCCTGCGTCTTTACCCGTCAGTTTGGTTTATAATCCTTGAAGCTCGGCCGGCCTCAATTGCTCCTCACCAACCTCAAAGTTCTCAAGTGGTGGTGCCAAGTCGTGAAGGGTGTACCAAAAGGCTGTCGAAAAGGGATCAATAGCCTGATCATCCTTGTCTCTTGGGAAATCTGGAAGCACCGAAATGACTGTGTCTTTAATGGCACCAACCCAAGCATCTCGCCTTTGCAGACTATCAACGATGAATGCATTTTGTGGTGCACAGTGTAAAAGGTCTTCGAGAGTTGCTTGCTAAGGCATAGCCGTCTTAGGTGGGTCGTTGGGGTTTTTTAGTTTTTTGCTAAGGCTGTTATGTGTGTGTCCTGGGGTGAGTGTGTGTGTGGGGATTCCTTCCCCTTTGTTTTTCCTTTTTTCTTCTTAATGAAATGATATGCAGCTCTCCTGCGTATTCGAGAAAAAAATAGTACAGCAGGAAGAAATAGCCTTTTTCTCACAAAAAAGGAAGAAATTGCTATTTCATCCTTTTTTGTGAGAATATGTGAAAGCAAATTCGTTGACACATATTACATGTATACTATATACTTCACAATGACACAAACTAGTCACTCTAATAGTACAGCAGGATTTTGAAGTTGGATAATCCACTTTCCATTTCACCAACTAGATACCAATGTAATGCATGAATTGGCACTTTCTGTATCACTCAATGTGACTGACAAAAAAACCGAAATTTTCTGAACAATTTTACTTTTGGAACCACAGGGCGTAACCCCAGTACCATTATTATTGATGAAACCACAATATTCTGAACAATTAACTAGATCAACATGATAATTGACAGAAGATAAGTTTCACATTCTGGGAAATTGTCTACATCAATTTATGCGCCAGCAAGGGAACGAAAGATGGCCAACATATCCGAGGAACATAATTTTGTGTAGTATGCACTGTGTATATCACCAAACTTGATCACTTGGACATGCCTTTGAAAGATAAGTACAGATTGAGAGAAGCATCAAACTAATAAGTATCAAGAAAAACCTTGAGTGAAGCTAATTCACGCAGTCCTTTCTCGACTAAAAGCATGCTCTCAACATTTCCATCTCCAGCCGTATCATTTACATCAGACATTTTGCTTTTGATCTCCATGTCAGCATTATCTGCCACCACATGACCGGCGGTCAAAAACAGGTGTTATGTGATTGAAATCATGAATTTATATTAGCTCTGGTGCACTTAAAAAATGGTGCTTCATCTTTCGACATCATTCTAAAAAATGGTGGAAATAAATAAACGACCAGTGCTCCAGATGAGATATTTAGTACCTACAGGCAAAATGTTTAGTACCTTCTTTTGTTCAGGGACAAAACTGTCGCTTGAATCCTTTCCTAGTTGCATGGTACAAAATGCAAAAAGAAAATTCTCCTCTTTTGCAACAACAAAATAAATATCAAAGAACAAACATCTAACTTTGAGCAACTAAAGCACATTCCGTAAATTTATTTACGTACTTTCCAGCTTTCTGACCTATTGAAATCGACCACATTGCTTCATTTTATTATGACCTTTAGCACAAAGTGTTGACATCAGAATCCTACAGAACGTTTCTCTATTTTTGTAGGTCATATCATGTCATGGCCTGTGGGGATCTGGGCCTCACATCCATGTTTCAGAACATAAGTAATAGAGATAATCAAGAATTCAAGATACTTGTTGAGTAAAATGAACATGAGATGCATGCATCAACAACTTTATAGTAGTAAAATAATCATAATGAAAACACCAAAAGATAGCTTTTGAAAGGGAACCTGACCTGATAAGGTTCCTTCTCTAGCTTTTTGCCCAACTGATAGGACAACTTCAAGTGCAAGTGGTGCAAATGAGGACCAGTATTCATGTTTTTCTTCAGCAATATCAGAATGTATCCCTAAGAGAAAAAACTTAGCATTAGCCAACCATTCTAACAATTTGAACATTACATATTTTTTAAACAATTGACTGCTGGTTTATGGGGGAGTCACATTTTTTCTCATGAAACATATCAAATTTGAAACTTTTCACTATCCTGAGATTAATCCTAATTAAATGTGACAGTCCAGACAAATATATTAAGCTTCAGAGAAAATTATGATAGCCAAATAACAAACGAGATGCTGCATAAATAACTTAACAAACTATTTATTTGAAACAGGAGATAGAACTAGTGAGCAAACTCTTTTTTTCTCGAAAACTTAGGAGATTTGCGTTTCATTTATTAAGAAGATTAGAATTACAAACATGGCGTGAAAGCCATGGGAGAAACCGAGAGGATTAAATTACAATTAGAGGAACGACTGACAGAGAGAGAGAGGCAGGCAGGAAGGAAATATAGATATTAAACAGAGCCGGAGGAGAAGGCCAGCCCGGAATCGACACGACAAAGAATGTCTCTCAGCTTATATCTCTCAGAGGAGGACCAAACCAAGAACTCCTGCTTAATGTGTTGGAGAAATTCCTCAGTGTTTAGTCTTCCTTGGTCATGCCGTAAGCTATTTCTCTCCTTCCAGATTATCCATACGACTAGAATGATTAGGGCATCAACTTCTCTTCTCTTGGAACCGGGTGCCAACTATGAGCAAACTCTTAATAGGCAAACTAAGAGAAGTGTTTACGGTGATCTTTAGCTTGTGAATTTAAAAGAACAGAACAGGCAAGGGCAATAATGTATCCTTGAGCCCATTAGCTTAGCTTATGTCAGCAATTACAATGGTGAAGAATTGCTGTTTAAAAATTCTGTAAATTTAGTTGCTTTCCCTTTTACAATTTGTATCGTAATTATAGAACACCTAGAGACATTTGAGAATTAATTAGAATGTACTCTCTCTTTGTAAAGGAATATTAATAGGTGAACATCATCTCAGTACCAAGTCTAACACATAGTTTCCAGTAGCGGGCGAGCCAACATCTTTTTAGCACCACCTCCTCCTGATAAAGGATTTTCATGAAATGTAATAGATCCATAGGCAATAAGTGCCAAAATATGAAGAGCTAAGCAAACATACACACCATTTCTTCTTGTGACAGGATCATTCTGTTGGCTGTTGCCTGAAGAGATGTCAGTTCTGATCCAGCACTTTTTACATGCTGAGATACAGATTTGACCACAGCATTAGCAACCTACCCAACAGTGTAAATAAAAGTTTAGGCTTGCAAAACACAACTCTGGAAATTTTAAGTGACCACATTTGGTGAAAGATCCACCTTTGCTTCTGACCGAAGGGCTGCAAACTGATCGCAGCTTACGCTGTTAGACCTTCTTGAAGCAATTCTCAATGCAGCCTAAGAACAAAACAGATCTCAAGTTCGCAAATATTTAGTAAGAAAAAATTGACCATCCAAAAAAAACTTTGGAGCATCTAGCACCTAAATCTCCACATTAAAGTGCATGAAATATTAATCAAAATGGGCTTCGAATCAAAATAAGCTTTTCATTTTAGTGTTCCCTCAAAAATTTGAGCAGGAGAAGCTTGGTATGGAAACGTACCTTTCTCTGTTCTAGTGCTGCATCCTTTCTGAGAGTCAAGATGGAAACATGGTTTAAAATATGAAGCAACACATAGATAACAGGAAGTGGTGCATTTTGGTAAATCACATACCTACTAATCAAAATGACCTCTGGTTCTATGGCATCACTAATAACAGCAGCCTGAAATTTGGACACTAAAGATTGGTAGGCATGAAACATGGATATAACACAATGATAATGCCATAAAAGTGTAAAACGCATGAAGAATATTTTGATGCAAAGGGCTTCCAAAATAGGAATTAAGCCAATGAATTTTGCAGATTTGGTCTTTAGTTGCTCAGTGCAAGACAGATGAAACTTGTTTTCCTGTCATTGTACAGCTATCAGCTCAGTAGGTCTGCTGAATAGCAACTGAAACCCCTCCTCTACGGTTGAAGCATCCGAGTCTTTTACTCAATTACTCTTAATTCACTCCTTAGGGTGCAATGAGCTAAAGGAACACACGGCATGATTTCTTTTGTTCCAGAGAATGACTGAAGGCCAAATCTGTAGAATTTGGTAGTTTTTTCCTTGTTTATTTTTTCCCCTGGGTTATTTTCTAGAAAATAAACCCAAAAGTGACACAGATGCATGTAGAAAATTCCATCTAAATAAACTAATCTGCATTTAGTTAAAAACGCGCATATTAAATGGGTGTTTAGCACAAATGCTCCCATAAATCCAAATAGATTATGCAGGCATAGCTCCAGCCTCCAACATAAAAACTAAAAAGAAAAGTACAGTAGGATTAAATCAAGTAGTCTCAGAAGCCAGTAGTTTAAATTCAGCATTTTTTAACACAGAAATGAACCTCTCCCTCCATGTGCATGTACTCGACATCTGCTTCCTCACACCTTTCCTCTGCAAGGCGAAGCTGGGAAGAAGCATGTCAGCATAACAAGGATGTTGAGTGCTTCCAACATGTATAAGTGCAAAAATAAAATTCAAAATCATGATTTTATCTCACTTTTTCGTACATGCTCCCATTTTCCACTTGAAGAGCGTTAATCTGCAAAGGAGGAATACAAGAATCACAGGAATATTTCATATAAAGTAAAAATTGATCTTAAAGTGAAGGAATGACAGCTGTTTTAGCAGCTGCAGAAATACAGCATCCATATTATATTGGTTGGACAAGGACACCCATATTGTAGGACAACCTCAATTAGCACATAGAATGCTCTGCACTTTCTAGCATTAATATTTATTACAAAAGCTATGTTCATGACAAGAATTACCTCATCATGAAGAGAAGAAGAGGTTCGCCGTGCTCTCATCGAACTTCCAAGATCAACTGATCTCCTAAGGATGATGTAGCCTATATTACTTACCAAGTGATCGTAGAGAAAGAATATTTGAAAGGCAACAAATACTTAATGAGATACTTGCTGGTAATTAACAATGTAAAAAACACTTCTGAAAGCAATGTAAAGAAAAAGGGGTATAAAGATCATGTTTGTTGTGTTACTGGGCATTAGCCCTGAATTAGCCCTTGCATGAATTTTGTAACAAGCTTTTTTGCGTAGGGTTAGGTGTAATTCAGTCAATGATTTTTACCTAATAGTTTATGTGTGATATGCCCATTGCAAATGTTTCCTAGCTGTTCTTTCTAAACAAAATTTGTTTTAGAAAACCCCAGGTAACAAGTTATCCAGTCCAGTTGATTATATTCCAGCATTGCTCCATTTTTTTTTTTGAACGGGAAACGGTAGGGAGAGCCCTACTTAAATAAATTAAAAACAAAACAAGAGTACAAAAAGGAGAGACAAAGAGACAACTAAAAACAGATCAAGACCACTAAGCCCTAGCTAACCAGTCAACTAGGAGTGGCAACATTTCCTTGGAAGCCCTTTCTTTTAAAAACTGTAAATCTTGGAAGAATAGTCTCTTCCATCTTGAGGTATCAGCAGGAGATCCTTCAAAGATTATATTTCAGACTTGCTCCATCTTATTTAGTCCAAAACAAATCATGTTGGTGCATTTGGATCCACCATCTCCATATCAATAAATGTGTACGTTTAAGTTTACATTCTAGGAGGCAACGCTTCTGGTCACCTCCAACAGAAATACATGTTAAGCAGAAATTATGAATTGCAATATCTATTTCCAAGCTTCTCGTAATATGGTACAGATATCGGAAAATTAACAACAGAAATATTTCAGAAAATTTCCCATCCACCATCAGTAACTAAATGAACACACCTATCCTACTGCTTTGATATGTAGCACAAATTCTCTGTGGAGTAAACTACGGCATGCTACATAGTAGTTGATAGATAAGCTGTAGCGTCAAACAAAACTAACAAGGAACAAGCACGAGATAACTAATTAATTGCATGGAACTTAACAGGAATTGGGTGCAAGTAAGAAAATCACTATAGCGCTGCTGTTATCGCCAAAAACAATTCACATATTGCCCCATGAAACCTGCAGATTCGATGCGTGACAATCCTTACCTTTGCCCCATTCGGTTTAGGACGGGTGATTCCGACCCCGTCCCGCTTGTCGCTGGGCGGTAGGATTGCTTGATCGACGGTATCATCGGAACCGACTTCCCGGCCATATAACGGTTCGTCAGTGATGGAGGCCGGCTCACCGGCGCCTGATCCGCAAGGTAACGACCTATCTAAAATGCACACAATTGCACGCGACCACTCAGTACATCGCACACAGACCATTGTAAACTACTACTGACAAATCACATCATCCAAAATAGCATCGGAAACACATGAGCGAGCCACGAAAAATCACGCATGAGCATGCTGTTAATTCGATGCGAAGATCATCAAAATTAGGGGGTGGCATTGAGATGCTGCGCAATGGCGTGCATGGGGATGAACTGTGGTGGGTTACCGAGGGGGAGGGGGAGCGGGTGGCGGTGCGGCGCGGGGTGGAGGAGAGCTCGATGGGTGGCCCGGAGAGCTTGTACTCGTCGTCGTCGCTGCCGCTCCCTCCGTCGCCACCTCCGCCGTCGGAGGAGGCCATGACGCGCGCGAGGCGCTGCGCGGCGGCGCGCGCGGCGGTGTTGTGCCCGCGCCCCGGCGGCCGACGGTGGAGGCGGCCCCGGCGCCGCCGAGCGACCCGGAGCGCGCGTGGCGGTGGACGGGGACGCCGTCGGGGAGCCCCGGCGAGGTCTGCGCGCTGCCGTGGTGCGCGTAGAGGCCCCGCCGCTGCCCGTACCCGCCGCCGCCCGGGCTCGCCGGCCGCGACAAGCGATCCATTTCCGATCGGATCGGAGGAGAGCTCGCGATTCGTCGTGGGATTCGTGCTGCGATTTCGATGGAGAGAGGAAATGGTAATGGAAATGGGAATGGGCGGTTTGGTTCGCTCGTCTTCCGTCCGAAGGCGGGGCCGTAACGGTCTCTCGGCTCCCGCTCGAATGGCTGGTGGGGGCGGGATCTTCTGCGGTGTGGTGTGCCTGTGGCCGACCTGTGCCAGTTTGGAAAGCTTCTTCCCTCTTTTCTTTGCCATTTGCCGCGCCGTTACTGGATAGTCATCGAATCGGAAAGGACAATTGATCTAACAGTCTGGATTGACTTGTGCCGTAACAATCGATCTCGATCAACTGACATGCAGGCCCCATTTTAAACTGGATTTTCATATAATTCAACTTAATTCCTACATTAATCAGGAAAAATTTCCGCATTCTAAATAGGCGCCATTGCACTTCCAATTAGGCGGCTCAGCTCGGCTAGGTAAGATGAAGATATTGACAAGGAAGAGGACACGGATCTCAATACAAACATGATGATTCAAAATGTACCCATAGTCCTAAAAAAAGTGTACATAGTTTCTAGACAAAATGATGTATGACGTCTATATGTAGCCTAAATCGTCCTTCCTTTGTTTTATGCTACAAGTTCTTGCAACTATGGCGATAGTTTTAGTAGAATTATGGCAAAAGTGTAAAAGTGCATGCCGACTATTCGGGGACATATGATGCCAAGCATTTCTGTTTCACCAAGACAGGGAAACAGCAACTCATACAAATCTTCGAAGTGATTTTGATAAAGCACTTGCATGTTCCAGAAGTAAATTCCAGTTTTCCATAGTACACGAATTTCAATATCCAACTTGTGATTATTCTCTTTAAACAACAATGAAATCTACAGATGAATTGTACATTTGGAATGGCTCCCAAAAAACTACACCAGCTCAAGTATAGTTCTGTAGAAACTGTCTGCACAGGATACAACAACAACAACAGCAACAACAGCAATACACCAACCAATCCCAAGAACAAAATTGAGTGGTATGTGAACATTTACAGAAATGCTTACACCTTCTGAGCCTCGACTCAACTACGGTCTGCCTCTGTCACATTGCCAAGGTTAGGTCCTCCACCGGCGAACCAGGCACAAATGGAACAAAGCCTCGGCCCCCAAACATCGGGCGCATGAAACTATCATCAAACTTGCGCCACGCGCGATGAACGGAGCGAGTTGGTATGGTCAGAAGAAGCTGAAGGTTGTTCTGAGGGGGTATCTGGCCTACATCAAAGTCAGATCCCATCAAGCTTCCAAGAAGTGGGTCTAGAATCGACTGGCTTGAGAGCTCAGCTGCGCTGCCAGGCCTTGGCGGGATGAGAAGACTAAGCAGAGGCTTAGTCAGCAAACCGAAAACCTTTATCAAATATTGATGGCATACAAATTAGCAAAATGACAGTCCTTTCCTTTTATTGAGGGAAGCAAAATAGTAGGATATCATCGAGACTCCTTGTATGGTAGCTGCATTATTCATGGATCTTTCAACCAATTCGTTAATTAGTATATAAACAAACAAACAGCAATATGTCACAAAGTTTGTCTACACATATTATCATATATTATGTCTGAACAAAGCACAAGATTAAAAAAAGCGCGCATATTTTATCAATAAATCACTACAAATATCCATGCTTACCAGAAAAAAGCCATTTGAGATAACAAGGGTGGTAAGGCATAGTGGTCTTACCATTGTGCTGAACAGAACAACAATGACTGTGCTGGTGATCATGATAGCATTAATTCGCAATTCAGTATGACCAGATGCGGTAAACTGCAAAGGTTTACAAAGAGTGTGGTACATCAGAACCTCTAGATACTCAAAGATAGCTTTGCAAAATTTGTGGTAGCAGTTACAAATCACTTTCTTAGATATGATTATTTAGTTCATATTTGTAACTGTCAAACATCACCTTGTTATAGGCAAGTGCAATTGATACTGCTCCTCTCATCAAACCTGCCCACCATATGATTACCTAAAGGAAAATACCATCGAAGTTAACCCCCTCTGGTTTCTGAAAGGACACAAAATGACAGAAGCGCTAAAAGAAGTCAGATACCAACTTGCTGCTTGAAGGAAATCTTTGGACGTGACTCTTTTTTACTTAGGTTGGATACGAAAGATAAAGGGAATACGAATGCTGCTCTTCCGACCATAACTAAGCCCAGTATAATTGCGCTTAAAGCAATTGGCTTTTTAGGACTGCATCACAGGGGAAACAAATATAAATTAGTTGGGACAAAATGTCATGTTTAGAAAAGCATAGGCAAGATATCCAAGGCACCTACTGTTGTGAGCCCATACTTAACAGTATCCCACCTTGCCAAACAACAACAAATGAGCTTTAAAGAGCTGTTTCTTTGCAGAATTTTTCAAATTAAAAAAAAAATGGCACCAACTTTCTATCATCGACAACAGATCCAAGTTAACAATAATACTTTAGTTCAGCAATGACAGAACCATCAGTCTAAATGAAGTTTGTTCCAGATAAATAGCGAAACCATGTAATCTGCAGCATCTGTATAACCACTATGTTTTGTATGTTTATTTATACAGTTGTTACAATCGCAACATTATTTATGGACAGCAAAAGGTACCTGCTACTAGCTAATCTCCATTTTTCAATGTCCAATGCATCCATCCCAACATAAAGAAAAAGAAAAATTTCAGCAATGAATGATAAAGTTGCAAAAGTATGCCTGCATCATGGAAAAAAGAATGTCAGTAACCTAGTATAGATGATGTTTTTCATGGAAAAGGAACCACAGTGGTTGCCAGCAAAGCTGGTTACCAGCCAATACATACCTGGTAGTAACCCTAGAGCTTTCTGTCACATTATGCCAAGTGTAATGTGACATTAGTATTCCACAGAAGAACACAGTGAGAATTCCACTCAGATCCAGCAGCTGAAATACCAAAAAAAATGATCAGGAAAAATCTTGACATCACATAGTTTGGAAAATGCTGATGTGAAAGTGTGATCTAAAATTACATGCTGCTGAAAAATAGGAACAAAGGTAGCAAATCAAAGGAAATAAGTAGAGTTTAATATTAATAGTATGTCGTTATCATATGATAATTGATGTCTCCCCAAACGTTTCGACTTACATGAGTTTCTTTTTTAAAAAAGTTCTTATATTTATAGGCACTCACCATTGCCAGCATATATGAAAGGTATGCCATGAGCATCATGATAGCAACCTCTCTGTCAGTTGAGTGTCTGCACATAACACCACAAGCATGCCGCAATAATGTTCAAATCTCTGAAGTAATTCATAATTTAAAGTACACTGAAATAAACTACTCCGTGGAGTGACAAAATCACATAGGAGAACTCTGTACAGATTACAGACCTTGCAAAACAAAGTTTCTTAATAATGTAGGCACTAAGCAACCCAGCCTGCCAAAGAGAGTGCCACTAGTCAGTACGAGGCGTGCTCAAATGAATCATCATGACAGAATGCTTAGCAAAAGGAAAGGTTCTTCGAGGAATGCTTCTATGCTCTCCCAAAAACTAAATTGCACAAATCCTAAAGCAGTACTAATAGTGGTGGTTGTCACAACTGTGGCAGTGCGAGGTTACTTACAGCTACTCCAAGAATGGTGCTGGTGAAGAATAGGTAGAGGAATTTTCCGATGAAGTTTAGTAGAACAAGGGCATCAAAATGAACAATATCAATGTTTTCAATTGCATTGAAGAGCACAACAGATGTAGCATCATTAACAACACCTTCACCAAAAACCAGACTGTAGAGTAGGGGTGTTTCATCCTGGTTAAGCACCTGCAAGCAACAAATTTATGCATTGAATAGTTTGCTATCTCATTTTATAAGACAATAATGGCAGATCGTTCAACGCAAAACCTGTAAGGTGCAAACAGAGTCTGTTGCTGAGAAGATAGCCCCAATTGCTACATATATGGATTAAACAAAAAGATAATCAGCCAAAAGAAAGACAACATATTCAATTGCTTCCAAAGTCCAAATAGTTCTCTCATAGTTTTAAATATGTATAGAGGTCACAGAGTAAAGTACCAACCAAGATAGTCCCCAAGCTGGAGTGGACCAACATCAAGTTTTTTGAACAATCCCATAGCACCTGAGACAAAAATCTTAGCAGCCTGAGCAAGATATCAAAGTTTGAGGGATACAAGGTGTGAGCACATCATGCTTGTAGATTGTTTCCTGTATGAAGATGAGCCCCATAAACTCATGAGCATAAAACAATTCCCAGTTAATTTTATTAATCATATGGTCAATTATCAGCTTTCTTTTAGCATACGCCTTAAGTATTTCCTTATCTCACATAATCTTTAATATGTATAGACGAGTTCACATTTCAATCCGTTTGAAATTACAAAAGTGACTTGTGTTCTGACTTCTGAGTCCACTACCCTGCCAGTCTGTCATAGCCAGTAGAGACTTGAAATACTGTTCACATTTTAATCTTTCGATGGTGATCATGGACCTGTTAAGGAATACAAGTCATATAAGGAAATAGATTAGATAAGGACTCTTATCTATTTCCTTATATGACTTGTATTCCTTAACAGGACCCACCTCTCAAGGACTTGAAATATTAGTGTTAGTTTCGAAGACAAGCCAATCCTCAGAGGTACAAGCTCCCAGCCTACAGGAAATCTATTCATTTGGTGTTCAAAATTGTGGTCCAAATTTTGAAAGATTATACTCCTGCTTTTAGTTTAGTCCCATTGTGATGCTAGTGTGTATTGAGTAATTGCTGATATACCATAAGCTGATGCACTGAACCAATTAAAGTAACAAGATACACTTTTTTATTCTACTCCAATTAAAAAAAGAATGTTAGCTAGCTTCTAAATAGTACATCATGAATTTTTTTACATTTGTGCACCAACTAACCCTACCAGCAATGATGCACTGAATATAGGACTATAGGTGTAATGGGCTGTCACTACTAATATAAGCATATCTGTGAAACCAAAGTAAGACCACGTATACTGCACTGATGATTTAGTAACTTACCGAGGGAGATTATTACAAAGGATATCAATGTCCCAACAGCACCAAATAAAACAATTGTCATGAAGTTGCGGAAGAATTGCTTTTTCTTTACTTGAAATCTGATAATTTGTGGAAATATTTACAATGATACACTTCAGCTAAAGGCTTCACTTTTGTAAAACATAACTTCAGACTAACATTTCAGCAGGTATTGCAGATATTTGTGCAGCTGAATAAACATACATAAATACAGAATCCTTGGAATGCTATCAAGTGCTACAAAAGAAATGAAAGTAAGGATGCCGTACTTACGTAGTTAAAGAAAAAATAGCCTAAATGACTGAAATATGTTACCAACATTTAGCAAGAACGATTAAACAAAGGTGGCTCCATTCATCACTTGAATCCCCTAATTGTAAAAGGGTTACATATACTCCTGTGAAACAATCCTCTAGAGAAATATAAACAATAAACTTTACATCTGACTATCTGAGGAAGAACATTCTTTTGGGAATTTTGGGAGAAGTGCTTATACTGAAGATAGTGAAATTCGTGGTTTCACTATAGTGTCATGGCAACACCTCCAGATAAAAGGGAGTGAGCGGGTAGTTGACTATATTGCCATCCTGTCCGACACATTACTAGTTGTCTTGCATTGCATATTGTTCCCAAGATAAAGTCGATAGAACCTAAACTAAGGCAACCACATATTTTCTTATACAGAAAACAAAAGGAAGACAGTAAGAACTCCCCGCTACTCGGGAGTCAACTACTTGAGCCATATGGTACTTAGCGAGCTCACCCAGCGTTAAAGATGATGGGTGGGAGCAAGTACATGAAAAACAGGTCCTCGCTGAACACAAGAATGCGTGAATTCGTCCCGTTCGTGACGAGCAGGATCACACCTCCAGTGATCAATCCCTGCAAGAAACAAGGCACACAAAACAGACTCAAACCAATCCTCTATGAGGCAAAAGCACAAACACTTGGAGTGCAAGGGCAGATGGCTCACTATGACAAGCGCGGTGATGGATTCATTCACCCACCGGTTCCCTTCCAGCAGATGCCCGATCACAATGCAGCCGCAGAGCAGCGCCACGAAGATGTTGATCGCTATGATCGAGTCGCGGTCCGACACCGCCAGCCCGGCAGATTTGAGAACAAGAGCTCCCAAATTCACCCCCATGTCGCCACCTCCTCAGCTTCCGGCAACCTGCCAACAACAGATAGTAATTGGCAATGTCAATTGGATCCTTTGCTTCTCCCCAAGAAGCTCACTGGAAGCAGGAAGTGGTAAGCTGCTCAAATAGCTTTCTAACAAGGAGAGATCTCCATTATTGTCTGAACAGCATAGCTTTCACTAAGTCCAGACCAGAAGCAAAACACCGATAATTAGTTCGGTCTTAATCACCAAGAAACTACCGAAGCAGAAGATTCAAGCTAAACAGCATCTCAATTCACAAACAAAGCAAGAATCTTGCAAAGCAAATCCGATAAGGATCTCTTCCCGGGAAGGCAGCTACAAATCCTACCATCCAAGAAACTGTGACAGCTCAAGAAGGCAAAAAGATCAGAAGTTTTCACACACTCACACACACACCTCGCGCTGTCCGCTGCTGCAGATTCAGCGAGGTAGCTGCTGCCTGATGCGGGGATCTGAACTCTGAAGTGGGGGAGAGAGAAAAAAATCTGGATGTGAGAGAACTTTTGCGTGGCTGCAGTGGGAGATTCGGAGAAAGAGGAGACGGGGGTGGTGGTGGTGGTGTCGTCCCTCGCCATGAGACGGAAAGCGAAACGGAGGGAATTAACAACGCTCAAACCCGCCGCGGGAGCCTCGCGCCGAGACGCACCCGCAAAAAACGGTACGTGAGGATGACGCGTGGGACCCGAGATTGGTGGACCCACATGTCGTTGGCGGTGGCTGGTATATATCCGTGGCTTGTGTATCTGGGAGGAGCTCCGAGGCCGACGTGGCACAGGTGTTGGGAACCGTCCGAAGGGACGGACAAGGTGGACGATGGTTTTTCTTTGGAATATTTCATGGTTTGCCACTCAGCCGCCCTAGAGAGTTTGCCACCTTATATTTTATTGATATATGAGTTATAAAATGTAGAGTGGTAAATTCTGAAATGACATATCTTTCACAACAAATGATTAATTTCTCTCTCTTTTTTTATTTATGGACCACACTGCTGCTGGTGCTACTACTACCCCCAACGGATAAGGCTGTATTATCGTCTTGTGGTGAAACTTATGTCATCAGCCCACAAACAAGGGGAGAAGAGACACCGAGACATGATTAAGTATAACATTAATCATGGGTCTAAAATATGAATTCAGGTGCAGTAGTATTTACTAGTACCGTCGATAGGTTTTTATCCATCAATGGACTAGTTCTGTCTAGAGGTTTTTAGTAATCAATGGTTGAAGAGTGAGATATGTTTTTACTGCTAGCGATGTTTATTGGATGTCTCCCAGAGCACCGAACGGTTGTATCGCGTCAGTTATTTCTGAATGCCTACACCCCTGCCATGTAGTAGATTCATTTGCTAGTCTTTGGCATTTAATTAGATGAAGAGACATGGCATTATTCTGATGTCGTTAGATCGGACAATCTAATAATTTAGGCTTATCCAATAGGAATGCATAAATGAGGCTATTATTTGAAAAAAAAAAGTCTAAAGGCCTCTATGGAAAAGGAAACACGAAGGAATTTGGAAGAAATCTAACATGAAGTCTCTTGGAATAAAGGAAAGAGCTCCTAAACTTGCTATGGAATGGCTCAATGCATAGGACTTTTGTTTAGAGGAAATCTAGTATGAGGTCTAATCTCATGGAATTTTCACTTTATGTTTCTCTCCAAAATTCTGTACTCTTTTTTCTGTGAACCATCCAAACAACTTAATTGGACAACTCATGCGTTGTGAAACTCTAAATTATTCAACTATATATGTCACCTAATTCTTACGTTTTTCTTATTCTTGTATTTTTAGATTTCTGCGTTCCAAAGAAGCCCTAAAACGACGAGTTCAGACCCTAATATAACACTTTCACACAAACGCACACATGCATTCATTTTGTCCATTTCTATTTTCACGGGAAGGGAAGCTGATCTCGTGTAGTATTTTACGAATGTTGCATTTTGGTTTTAGTAATAACAGTGAAAGCAACCACTATCGATCTCGTTAAAAGCAAAACAGGATAGTACACGTACAGTCGTCTTATGTCCAAAATGCCTGACTCAACCAAAGATAAAAACCAAATCTAACAATTCAAATGCCTGACTCAACCAAAGATAAAAACCAAATCTAACAATTCTTACCCACACTACTTCGGAGCGCACGGTAATGTTGAGCAAAATCCAAAACAGAAACAGCTAGATCATGTATAACCCCAAAAGCTGAACGGTTGAGATTGACCAGTATAGTTTCAGCTTAATACAAATACAACACGATGGCACTTTTCTTTTTAGCTTATATTTATAGTTTATGGTTTTTTCTGAATAAATAGATAGGACGATTTTTTTGTCGTTTTTATGAAGCGGTCTATCGAGATAATCTTTTCGAAGTGGCTTATTAACTTATCGATATTTGGTTTGTTCGTATAAAACTTATCGATATTTGGTTTGTTCGTATAAAACTCATGATAAAGAAAAAATCTATAAGCTACGGTTAAAAAGAAGGCATCCAATATTGTGCTTTGGTCGGTCGGCCGCAGTACAAGTGTTTTTTTGAATACGGAATTTTTATAGGGAACGGTTCGATTTCTAAGTAAACATGGGGAAAATTCTTAATTTCCAAACGGTGCAACTACCAGCCCTTCAAGATCTAGATCCGACGGCTGTGGATCCTCGTTCCTCAGCCTCCTCCTTCCTCGCTGCAGCCACGTGGACAGACGCGCACCACCAAAAACCCTAATCCCCTCCCCCTCCAGGCCTCCGCCTGCGCCGCCACCTCCCAACCTTGCACCCGCCATGGCCGACGTGGCCTTGCCGCCGACGGCCGAGCTGGCCGCCGCCTCCATCTCCTCCCCCGCTGACCTCGAGCCTTCTATCTCCCGCACCCGCATCCGCGCCATCCTGGCAGCCGGCGACGCCCTCGCCGGCCAGCGCGTGGTCGTCGGCGGCTGGGTCAAGACCGGCCGCGAGCAGGGCCGCGGCGCCTTCGCCTTCCTCGAGGTCAACGACGGATCCTGCCCAGGTAACCTCCAGGTCATGGTCGACGCGGCCGTCCACCCGCTCCCGCGGCTCACTCCCACGGGCACCTCCGTGCTCGTTGAGGGCGAGCTCAAGAAGCCCCCCGAGGGCGCCAAGCAGCGCATCGAGCTCCGCGTGGAGAGGGTGATCGAGGTCGGGGAGGTGGACGCCGCCGCCTACCCGCTGCCCAAGACCAAGCTCACGCTCGAGAACCTCAGGGACTTAGTCCACCTCCGCGCGCGCACCAACACGGTATAAAGTTCTTTCCCTTTTTCAATGCTTTAATTTAGGACGTCATGAGTTGTAAACTCGTATTGTGAGAATGTCCAGTGATTCATATGAAACTGGGATTAGGGCGTCAAGATTTATAAACTCGTATTGTGAGAATGTCAAGTGATTCATATGAAACTGGAATGGCTGCAACTTCATGTGTTGTGACCGGAGGATGTAATGTTTGCTCGCTTCTAGTCACCCTTGCTGCGATTGTATATTCCTCATAAAGATATTGTGTGCTTAACTCTTTGTACAGCAGCCACGACATTTTGCCTAAGCAAGGTCAGATAGGTGCGCTTAAAAAAAATCAAAATTGAGGCTATCTTAAATTAGCAATCACTGTTACCGATGCTTTGTGAAGAAAACTGGATAAAACAGCAAGGGATTTTCAGTCATTTTTTCTCCTTTCATTAAAGGAAGGCAGAGAAGAGATCATGAAAAAAAACTTGTTTGCTAAACAATAAGATTTCAGCAGAAGCCCACTTTACATAAATTATAGCTTTGTATTCGCACCACATGGAAAAAGTTTATATTTACAAAGAGATTGTTATTTATGGACAATATTTATGGGGCTTGTGAGGTACACCTCATTTTTGAATTAGTGAACCATAGGTGTGTCTTTGTATCTTTCTCCTTTGATAATCGGATGATTTCTATCTTTCTTTGATCCGATAGGGCACAGCTACTCAATCATTAAGCAAATGGTTTCAGTCTTATTGTGCAGTTTTGCAATTCTTTGGTGAGATTTTATGTTAATTAATGCTATGGAGTTTGTAGCGTACTAGCGTGTCATAGGCTTGGTTACTTAACATATCATCTTACATATTAGAGGTTCGTGGCACAATTTTTTGTTATGTTATTTTGATTCTACTCTCTCGATGAGAACCAGAATGCAAGTTAAGTTACTCCGGGAGCAGATTGATGCTGGATTTGCTTGGATGTGGCATGATCCTACAGATGGAGGCTGTTATGCTTGGTTTGCAGTTTTTGAAGTATCTTAGTATTGGGATTCGGGACTATGGAGTTTCATACTCTTGTGTGATCTTGCAATGGGAAAGGGAAACAGAGTTAGTGAAACGCTGGTTAGTTTGGTATCGGATTTGCTTGTTTGTGCAATATGTATTGAGATGTTCTTGGGATACCAAGGCTAGATTTCACAGTTATGAAAATTTGGTTTCTTTTTTGGTAATTTGTTATTTTGCGGTATGTTATTTCTGTTTTCCCATGTCGTTCTTAATAAGAAATAACATGACAGTTTCGACTCTAAATCTTTTGCAGATAGGCGCGGTTGCTCGGATAAGGCATCAGCTGTCCTGTGCAACACACAGTTTTTTCGATGAAAATGGTTTTTTGTATGTCCATACACCCATAATAACCACGAGTGATTGCGAGGGTGCCGGTGAGATGTTTCAAGTCACAACCTTATTCAGTCAGGCTGAAAAGGTGGAGAAGGAGCTTAAAGAGAATCCAGCACCATCTGAAGCTGATATTGAGGCCGCTAAACTTGTTGTGAAAGAGAAAGGAGATGCAGTTGCACAACTCAAAGCAGCAAAAGCTAGTAAGCAAGAGATAAGCGCTGCTGTTTTGGAGCTTACAAAGGCGAAAGAGAATGTTTCAAGTCTGGAAGAGAGGTCTAAGTTGAAACCTGGGATTCCACACAAGGATGATGGAACAATTGCTTTCGAAAATGACTTTTTCAAGCGTCAAGCTTTCCTGACCGTGTCAGGCCAGCTTCAGGTCGAGACTTATGCTTGTGCTCTCAGTAGTGTGTATACCTTTGGACCGACATTCCGGGCAGAGAACTCACATACATCAAGACATTTGGCAGAGTTTTGGATGGTTGAACCAGAAATTGCATTTGCAAACTTGCAGGTGAGCTCCTCCTTAACTAATTAAGTTTTTTTCTGGCTTGGCTTATTTATCTAGATTACGTGAGATTTAGCATTACTAATGTTGTACTTGTGTTTTACCGTGGTATAGGATGATATGAACTGTGCAGAAAGCTATGTACAATACCTTTGCAAGTGGTTACTTGAGCATTGCCGAGAAGACATGGAATTCATGGTCAAAAATTATGATAAGGCCGCAATTGAGCGTCTGGAGCTTGTTTCCTCGACACCTTTTGAACGCATTTCATATACAAAGGCTGTGGAGATCTTGAAAAATACAGATAAGAAGTTTGAGAACAAGGTTGAATGGGGAATTGATTTAGCGTCTGAGCATGAAAGGTATGGAAATTAGAATTGTTATTTGCTATTTTTGTATCATCTATTTTACCTTGTTTAGATTCGTAACTATTCCTCGCAATATAAAGGTATTTGACTGAGGTGATATTTAAGAAGCCAGTTATTGTTTATAACTACCCGAAAGGAATAAAGGCATTTTATATGAGACTCAATGATGACCAGAAGACAGTGGCTGCTATGGATGTTCTTGTTCCCAAGGTACATAATCTATTAAACCATGATATCCAGTCGTTTTTAGATTATTTTCAAAGCCATTGTCTTGCGGTGATGTTTATTCCACAGCCCACACTTCATGTTTTTTTTTTCTTTTCCCTGCTTTTGTCTTATTCCTTCAGCAAGAATGTGAGTATTGTGCCCAGTAGGTTCTACCTCTACTGAATTGATGATATATGCCTAAATGCTTAGTTGTGATCACTTATTTTCTGGTTATCATGTTTCCTAGGTTGGTGAATTAATCGGTGGAAGCCAAAGGGAGGAGCGCCTTGATATTATTAAACAACGGTATCGGTGCCCAACTTTTGACTCAATTATTATGTGTTTTAATTCTTGTTTCTACTTGGATGATTTTTGCACTTCTGATTGTTGAGTGAGGATCTGTTATATGCATTTGCGTCGATCATTTTGATTGCTAGTTTTTTATATAAATTAGAAACCCCATAGCCAACACCTTTTTTGTTGTCGGTGCTTTGGATAGTTGCAGACTATCTACTTAAGGTGTTAGCTTTGCTCATGGCAAATATAACTTAATTTTATCAATGTATGTTGTATGTTGGATGCTGTTTGATACTCCTATTGAACAGCTTGTGTATTTCTTATTTTCTCATGTGGATTGACATACTCAACATGAGCAGTATTTGCATCATTCAAACATGCATTATGATTTTAGTTTTCCAAATATTAGAAACCTGATATCGATTTGACATTCTGTTATTGACATGCACATGTTTTAGTTTGGGAAATTCTTTTGATTAGCCTTTCTTGTTTTTGCAAATCGATGGCGATGAATGAAATTTCCTGTTCTAAAAAGTTGCATCCATGTGTCCTTGACTGATTTTGGAAATGTGAAGAGCCTAAGACATAATATGAATTCACAAATTGTTGGACTGCAGCGAGCTGACAATTTAACATGTTGTTCTACAGGATTCTAGACTCTGGATTGCCTTTGGAGCCATATGAGTGGTACTTGGACCTGCGGCGCTTTGGATCTGTCAAGCACAGTGGATTTGGCCTGGGTTTCGAGAGAATGATCCTTTTCGCCACTGGTCTCGAGAACATCAGAGATGTCATCCCGTTCCCGAGATACCCTGGGAGGGCTGATCTTTGAAGAGGGCTTGCCAGTTTATGTCTTAAATCGAAGAAGGTGAATTCCACACTTCATTAGGGATTTTAAAACATTGTTCAGTGTTCACCATTCGGTTCGCCTCTCAACCTGCTCCGTAATTTCATAACTAGGATATATACACTGATAGCATTGGATATGTCTCCTGTCTGCGTTTCTTTTCGTAACTGTCGAGTGACGGCTTGTATTTTGCAACTATAGATATTGAACTATTGGTCCTGGCAATGCCTTGTGACAGTTGCGTTGTGTAGATTTGGTCACTTCATCCATGGATCTTATGCTGCCCAGTTTCTTATCTTCCAAAGATGTACTGCTAGCTACAAAATATTAGATGGAGGAAAATGTTGGTTTGGATGGTGCTCTGATATTCCTCGAAATTCCAGAGTTCAGTGGGCAGAATTGGCCAGGTTGAAATGGTCCGTGATATGAGACTGATGAACTCACACCCTTTTAGCATTGCAATGCACAGGCATATAGTCTATTGCCGGCGAAGACGATTAAAGAACTTTGCGGTAGATCTTATGTAGATGCATGCACAGTTCGGCTTAATTGTTCACGACAAAATTAAAATTTTAATTGACCAACTAGGGAAGCGTTGGATGAGCACTTAACCGGGACAAACACTGGGAGGATGTCATGAGATCAAGCTCAACTATAGCATACTCCGTCCATGCGCAATATACGTTTCTATTATTGAGAAGTGCTGTCTTATAATATAAGTTCATTGTAGATATCAAAAAATATAGTTACTATAATATTTCTATCATATACCCCTCTTTAATGTTAAAAAAGTGGATTAACAGTAATGGTATACCATTTAATAGAGATATGTATCATCTACCAATATTAATTTTTTTCTTATATCTAGTGTCTCATTTGTTTGTCTTGTAGTGAGCTTCGAATTTATATTGTGGGATGGTAGCTGTATATGGAAATGTACTTTTCGGCTTATGGTTTCTATTAAACAAACAAACATAACGGCTTTTCCACCGCTGTTTCGAAATAGTTTATCGGATCAATATTTTTGAAGCGGCTTATCGGCATTCGATTCGTTCATACAAACTCTCATGTTAGAGTCAAAACCATAAGGTGCAGCCATAAACCACAGCTCAAAAAGAACACATATCAGACCTCTTCTTTTCAGTTTCTAAAATCTACTTTCGGCTTTTTTTACAGTAATTAACTTTTAAACGGGGTGTCTTTTTTTTACACTATAGTGATTTTATTTATATCGATCAAAACTTCACGTAGATTTCTACTATTTTATATTCTTTCTTGCGAATAACTCAATTATCATAAACTTGAGGTAAAATTCATAAGGTGAAGTAAAAAAAAAACTGTCTAGCTACTGCTTGTCGTTGTACTACGTGCAAAGACGGCAGTTCGGCAATCAATGCAACGGCCAGTCAGCCTCAATAGTCAACTACGGACGCAAGCAATGACGACATGCACACTGAACTCTACTAACTTTGCGACGAAGCCGCCCATCTCGATGTCAGCCTCCTCTCCTGTATTATATAAGCCAACAAGCGCAGGCATCAGTTAATACATCAGTTAATACTAGCACTAGTGCACCTCTTAAGAAAAGAAGAAGCAAATCGACACCAATCAGCGCAGGCATCTCCGATCTCCGGCGGTGGCGGCCATGGCGCCGGCGGTGAAGGTGTACGGGTGGGCGGTGTCGCCGTTCGTGGCGCGCGCGCTGCTGTGCCTGGAGGAGGCCGGCGTCGACTACGAGCTCGTCCCCATGAGCCGCGCCGCCGGCGACCATCGCCAGCCGGAGCACCTCGCCAGAAACGTACGTACCATGATCGATCGATACAGCCTGTCCCAACTCCCGACCATCAGTTATTTTCACCATATGTGGACACGCCAAGGAACCTAACCATGTACACTTGCAGCCTTTCGGGCAGGTGCCGGTTCTCGAGGACGGGGACCTGACGCTCTTCGGTGAGTGAGTCGTCAACGGATCAATTTAATTAATCACCTTTAATCATCTGATCATAATTTAGATAATCACTTAATAACTTAGTGGCTTTATCTAAATTTAGGTCTACTCATTTCAGCTTAAGTTTCAAACTTCTAATTTATTTTTTATTATTCCTAAATTTCATCTTTTTTTAGTTTTTTACCGGGTTAGTTAGGTCTAAATTTTAGCTATAAGCCAAATTTTTTTAGTTGAACTGAGCAGACTATTAGTTAGTCGTCCACAAAATTAATTTCCTATATACTGCCTCCGTTCCTTTAACTTCATCTAATTATATATTAATAAAATTAGAAAAGTATTTTTAACGAGAAATTTAATAATATAGTTTTTATTAAACTAGTTTAGATAGTTTTAAACATATCAGTGTTTAAACCGTAGGAATTCTAGAAAATCATTTAAAAAGAACAAGGAGAGTATTAATTTCTTACATGAAATTTTACTAAGGTTATGATTCAAGTCCCCACTCTCTCTTTCTTAATGTAAAGATACATCGTTCTTCTCATGTATTCTCATCTTTTGTTATCGAGTCAGCCGATCAATTTAATTAATCACTTTTAATCACCTAATGAATTTAATTAATCACTTAATACCTTGGTGATCTTATCGATCTAAATTTAGTTAGTAATCCCCGAAATTTCCTATGTATTAATTTTTTTGTCTGAATTTGGTGACTAATTCATCTAATCGTCCACGAAAAATAACCACGAGCTCTCTATAAATTTCTCAGAATCGCGCGCGATCGCGAGGCATGTTCTTCGCAAGTACAAGCCGGAGCTCCTAGGAGGAAGCGGCAAGCCGGAGGAGGCGGCGATGGTGGACGTGTGGCTGGAGGTGGAGGCGCACCAGCACCACCCGCCGGCGGGCGCCATCTTGATGCAGTGCATCATCACCCCGCTGCTCGGGGGCGCGCGCGACCAGGCGGTCGTCGACGAGAACGCCGAGAAGCTGAGGAAGGTGCTCGAGGTATACGAGGCGCGGCTGGGGAGTCACAGGTACCTGGCCGGAGATTTCGTCAGCCTCGCCGACCTGAGCCACTTTCCGCTCATGCGCTACCTCATGGCCACCGAGTACGCCTCGCTGGTGGAGGCGTGCCCGCGCGTCAGGGCGTGGTGGGAGGAGCTCGCCGCGAGGCCGGCGGCCAGGAAGGTGGCGGCGCTCATGCCGCCGGACCTTGGGCTGTCCAAGGGAGAAGAGCAATGACCGATCGATCAACAATGTTAGAATTAATCCAAACTTGGTTTCTGTCCGTGTCCTACGCAAGTTTGTGCAGAGTTCAGTTCGTATCCGAGTTTAGCTAGCAGAGTTGTTTTCAGTTTTTTTTTGTCTAAGTTCAATTCGAATTCAGTAATAGTTTTCCTTCTTTAAGATATTAAACTTAAGTATAAATAAAGGAAAAATTGCTCCAGAAAAGGTGTGCCAGTTAGCACCACAAAAAAATCTCTGCATTGTGTTTGCGTCTGTTCTGTTTTGCCGTGTTGGTACTGTTTACCATAATCTGAACTTCGGGGAAGCAGCGGGAGCAAAGTTCAGGGAAGAGGCACCATCCTGAAGCAATTTCTTCACGTGGTATCAGAGCCTCTGTACATCTAGACCACTTGTGGTTTCCGGTGATGGCGCTCTCCGTCCAGCAGGCAGCAAGGGATGGTGGCGCCGTGGCGGGGTGCCGCATCAATTCTCAATGTTGACGGCGACGAATTATACCATATGTGCGATCAAGATGGAGGCGATTATGGGTGCACAAGACGTCTGGGAGGCAGTAGAACCTGCGGTCGAAGTGCCTATAGACGAGAAGAAGAACAAATCCGCACAAGCGTCAATCTTCCAAGCCGCCCCGGAAGACGTCCTTCTGCATTTCGCAAAGAAGAAATCAGCAAAGGATGTCTGGGATTGCTTGAAGACTCGATACCTTGGTTCCGACCGTGTAAAGAAGGCACGCCTGCAAACTTTGAAGAGTGAATTCGAATCAATTCGCATGAATGAAGGATAGTCAACCGATGAGTTTGCTGGAAAATTGAGTGACATGTCAGCCAAGTTCAGTGCCCTTGGCACCACTCTTGAAGATGAGGCGTTAGTCAAGAAACTTCTTGACTGTGCCAGGAAAATTTCTTCAGTTGGTCCTCAGCTATGATTCCTTGGGCAGGAAGCTCAACTTAGCCGGGGAAAGGTCAATTTTGATTACTTTGACCATACCTAACCCCATCTTCCACGATATCAGAGAATATAACATTAATTAAGGTCCTATCTGTAACCACATGTCCTAATCGGACGAGTCAGCTAATTAATTAAGGTCTCACCTGCTCACCAGTCATCCGCAATCACCTTCTCCGAATCTTCTTGCTGATAAATTTGACAGAAACGGAGCTACAAGAAGGCAAGAACTCACGCCAAGCTCTCTCTCTCTCTTCACTCACGCGCGCACACGAGAGAGAGAGAGAAAGATGGGCGTAGTGAAGGTGTACGGACCGGCGGCGTCCCCGTACGTGGCGACGGTGCTGGTGTGCCTGGAGGAAGCAGGCGCCGGCTACGAGCTCGTCCCCCTCGACATGGCGGCGCGCGAGCAGAGAAGCCAGCCTCACCTCTCCCGAAACGTACGCAACTGTCCATCCTAAGCAAAGTTCAATTCTTTTCGGCTTATGAATTTCTACAAATATACAAATAGGACGACTTCTTCGTTACTATTTTAAAGTGGTTTATTAATATCCGGTTCATCCGTACAAACATTTATATTAGAATCAAAAGTATGACCTAAGATTCACATGTGTGAGAGAGTTCGCATATGTTTCTTCCTCTCTTTTTTTTCTTTACAAGAAAGTTTGCATATGTTTCTCGGCATATGTTTCTCGCAGCCTTTCGGCAAGATCCCAGCGTTTGAGGATGGAGAACTCACGCTCTTTGGTATGAACACCGCCTCACAAATCACAATATCTTACAAACCTATCTTCTATGACTGATTAGCTAACATTTTTTCTTACAAAATATTATTGTGCCGGTAACACTCCCAGAGTCGCGCGCGATTTCACGACATGTGATTCGCAAGTACAAGAGCACCAGCACCGCGGATCTCCTGAGAGAAGGCGACCTCGAAGAGTCGGCAATGGTGGACGTGTGGATGGAGGTGGAGGCCCACCACTACAACCCGGCCATCTCCAACATCGTTCGTCAGTGCCTCATCGACACTACTACAGAAAGGCTAATACTAGACGGCTAATCACAGACGGTTTAACTGGCAACCGTCTGTGATATTTTCATAGACGGTTATTAACACGAACCGCTCGTGATAATTGAGACATCACGACGGTTTTTTAATAACCGTCGTGAACTTTCACGCACGGTTCTTAATACGAACCGCCTATACCATCGAGATAACACAGACGGGTCTGTTAAGAACCGTCAGGAAAGTTCACGACGGTTATTAACACAAACCGTCGTGAAAAGACAGATAACACGCACGGTTGCCCGCAAGAACCGTGCGTAATATCCATCGGTGAGCGGCCGACCGAGATACCGACTTCTTGGTGACCGACTATCCTTCGCTTCTTCATCTTCTTCGAGAAGTGGAAAGATGCTTCTTCCCTTCTCCGAAGGAACATCTTCCCACTTCTCCGGCGAGTGGGAAGACGCATGATAGTCGGCCACCAAGAAGTTTCGGTATCTCTGCCTACCGCCACCAAGAATCTGGAAATGTCTTTTTTTTGAACTTTGTAGGTGGGACCCACATGTCAGCGACAGATTTAATAGAAATAGCTCGACCTCAGGCGCTGCGTGAGCGGGGGCTCGAACGCGCCGGGAGCAGGGAGACAGAGATCGTGGCGATAGCCGGTGGTTCACCGGTGTTGCTTACTCTATAAGGGTAATAATCCCTTTGAGATATCTCGAAGGCGGGGTTGAACTATCACGCAGGCGGTTGTTACTTATGAACCGCTCGTGATAATATATACAGACGGTTTGTAATAAAAACCGTCGTGATAATCTGATTATCACGACGGTTTTTATTACAAACCGTCATCATAGTAACAACCAATCAAATTCATACGAGACAGGGAATCACAAAATAAAAGGCAAATATATTAATTTCAATTTTATGCAAATTTATTACAAATGTCGCAGAGATAAAGAGATTGCCAGATTGTAATCTTCTGGGCTTCGTACGCTTCTTCTTCGAATTTGGGACATGGAGGAGCGCTCACGAGTTCTCGAACGCCGTTAAGATCGCCCTTGTCCTCTCGCACTTCGTCCTCCAAAGATTGGCAAATGATCATTAGCGACGTCATAAGCTCGTAGAGGATAGCATGATAAGATTCCTCGAATCGCCGCTTCGCTTGGCGGCAATGCTATCCATCTGTCTCTCCATTGCCACAAATGCTTCCTCCGCTTTGTGCACATTGTAGAGAAGAACGAGGGTAAGCGGTTTCCTTTCCCGAGCAAAGAAGACAACACCTCCGTCGACGGCGGATGATGAGGTCCAGCTGACGGATGGAAGCGAGTCGAGGGAGGAGAGCAGGGCGTGAGCGAGGAGTCGCTTTAGACGTGGATTGTTGGCACCGTGTCGATTACTACCGAACAACTCGGTGTGGATAGATGAGAGGAAGGAGATGAGCAGAATACTAGAATCCATATTAACCGGAGTGTGATGAAGGAGATGAAGGAGAGGAGCGGAGGAGCCGCTGAGATCGTGAAGAGAGATGATGCTAGTAAGAACAAGACGTGATCACAAGAACAACTAGCAAAGATGAGAGTGTACGACGTAGAAGACCCCGCGCGCATATTTAACCTTCAAAGATGCGGTTCGTCAGATACCAAAGAGACGCTTCGTATAACGAAGGAGATACGTTACACGAAACAAGAGATACGTTCTGGTTATCGCAGACGGTTTTTAATAAACAACCGTCTGTGAAAAGCTGGTTATCGCAGACGGTTTTAATAAACAACCGCTCGTGAAAGTCGGTTATCACGCACGGTTGTTTATTAATAACCGCTCGCGATAACAGCTTTTCACGACGGGTTTTAATATAAAACCGTCGTGAATGATCCTGACGGTTTGCAATAAAACCCGCGGTGATAATGCCACGAAGCATTTAATGCGCCGCCAGCCGCCTCGCCTTCATTTCGATCCAGATCAGAGCCACCGCCGCGCACTCGAGCCTAAGCGATTTGAGGCCGATTATTTTGGTGGGAAGAGGCAGAGATTGAGCTTTGAAGATTCATTCAATTCATACTTTCCTGCCGGTGGGCTAGCTCTAGATCGATATGGTTAGTAAGATAATTTATTTTTTCTTTAATTGCATTACAATTTAGATTTAAGTAATTGGTGAGTGTTATTGAAGATGGTTAATTTGTAAAATTGTTGGTTATATAATAGTCGTTGTGTTTATAATATGATTTGAGCTAGCAAATTAAACCTCAATATAATACATGTGGCCGGTATATATGTAGTAGTAATTAGTTAAGGTATTTTTAATACCGAGTTGTTATGTATGTACGTAACGAGGACCAAGTCGGATGTATGCCATGAGCCGTGTGAGTGAAGAGTATATTAATGGCGTGTCTCGCTTACAAGAGCCGCCGAGGAGGATATGTTGAATAAGGGGTGGAATATATGTATCGTCCATACCGATCGCGAGAATTTAAAGATGTTTAAGAACCGAGGGCAAATTGAAGCGCACTTGATTCGGAGGGTTTCAAAAGGGTTATACGTGTTGGACCGGTCATGGCGAAGTGAATGATCATATGTCACGGATGACATCGCCGGTGAAGTGAATGATATGTCACGGATGACATCGCGGTTGTGTATGAAGCGAAGTATATTTTGTTTGTCGATACTTATCCAAGGGCCAAAGCAACACGGGAATGATATTGATGTGTACCTAGCACCATTGGTGGAAGATCTAAAAGTACTATGGAACGAAGGGTACAGGTATGGGATGCGACAAACGAGAGAACTTCACCTTGCGCTCTTTATTGTTTCGCACCATAAATGATTATCCCGCCTTGCTAACCTATCGGGCCAAAGTACGAAAGGTGCCAAAGCTTGTACTCACTGTTTAGATGGTACCGAGAGTGTGTGGTGAAACACTCGCAAAACCGTCTACATGCGCCACCGTCGGTTCCTTGAGGGCTCACCCATACCGCAAGATGAAGAAACAATTTGACTGGAGAGAAGGAAGACGGTTCACTCCAAGACATTTAAAGGAAAAGAGGTTTATAATATGGTTAAGGATTTAGATGTTGTCCTCTGAAAGGGACGCAAATTGAGGGCTCGTGAGAAAAACACCGGAAGAAGAGATCAATATTTTGGGACTTACCTTATTGGGAGTACCTAGATGTTCGACATCGCATCGACGCCATGCACGAGAAAAAATGTATGTGATGACGGCTTGATTGGTCTCTCATCGAACATTCGTGATAAAACAAAGGACGGCGCCAATGCACGGCTTGACTTGGTCGAAATGGACATCGTGCCCGAGTTAGCACCGACATGCAATGACAATGGACGAACATACCTTCCCCGCGTGTTACAAACTGTCCAAGGTGGAGAAAACAGAATCGTGCTGCTTGCATGGTGTCAAAGTTCCGTCTCGTTACTCGCAACGCCAAGAAACTTGTTTCGATGCAAGAATTGAAGTTAAATGGCATGAAGTCTCACGATTGTCATGTGTCGATGACACGATGCTCCCTATTGCAATTAGAAATATTTTACCGATTAGAGTCCGAGAGACAATTATGAGGCTATGTTATTTTTAACACAATTGCTCGAAGGTCATCGATCCCGAAGGACTAGATGCTCGCAATACGATGTGGTGATGACTCTATGTCATCTTGAAATGTATTTCCTCCTTCGTTTTTCGATATCATGGTCCATCTCATTGTTCACCTTGTGGGAGATAAAATGTGGGCTGTCAGATTCCACGTAGCATGTACCCATTTGAGAGGTTCATGGAATTCTCAAGTCCCACGACGGAATCGTTCTCGACCGAGGGCAAGATCGTCGAAGGTTATGCAAGCGAAGAGGTCATTGAGTTTTGTGTCGATTATATGGCTCGATTCAACCGATAGGTGTGCCTCAATCTCGCCATGAGGGAGGTCAAGGGTATCGGAACTATCGGAAGGAAATCAATCACCCGATATGGACGCCGTATACTCAAGCCCATTTCACGCCTTGCAACACATGATCGGTGGCGCTTATGTTGACCAAAGACAAGGATGTGCTTGCAATGTAATCCGGAGCGCGAGATGTTTGGATCATGAGGCAACACAACGCTCGGCTCAACCAATGGTTGAAGGACCAAATCGCTAGGAGCTCGCAGTGAGTTGTTGACATGGTTGGCAAAAGGACCAACATTTACAGTTGTGACATGGCAAGGGTATGATATAAATGGGTATACATTCTATACAGGATCGGGATGTAAAGAGCACTAACTGTATCAGCGGTGTCCGATAGATGCGCTCAGATCGATGGGTTGAGAAGCTCGTACTATGGATTCATAGAAGAGATTTGGGAGCTCGACCACGTGCTTTTCAAGATCCCCTTATTTCACGCCGCTGGGTGCATCCGCCACGGTGAAGGTTGACAAGTACGGTGTCACTACCGTGGACCTCCAACGTGTCGGTACAAAGACGAACCATTCGTACTCGCCAATCAAGTTGTTCAAGTTTTCTATGTAACCGACCCAAGCAAATAAGAAACGACATGTAGTTCTTCATGGAAAAGGAGAATTGTCGGAGTAGAGAATGTAGTGGATGAGGAAGAATACAATCAATTTGACGAGTTACCTCCTTTTGGAAATGGCATAAGGGTCGATGATGAACAACGTGACGAAACTAGTTACGCACGCACCGATCATCATGAAGGGCTAATTTTAAAGGAACTAAGCAAGTGGATTGAGTCATACACCCAATTGTTCAAAATGTGTGATATTTAGGTGAATGTTGAAAATGACAATTCATGTATGTGATGTATATGTGAATTTGCATTTATGTATATAACAATGCATGTATGTGATGTATATGTGAATTGATGTTTATCTGAGAAAATGTGTATGAATGCTGGTAGGTGATGTTGATGAATGCTGGTAGGTGATGTATATGAATGCTGGTTGGTAACTACAATGACGGGTTATCACGACGGTTCTCATTAATAACCGCTCAGGATAATATATCACGACGGTTAACAACCGTAACCGCCTCGTGATAATGGGTATACTTACCATTATAGTGTGAGATAAACCGAGCGGCGGGTTGGCTACCGCCGCCACTCCTCCCCGCCTCCCTCGGCTGCGTTCGAGCCCCGCCACGCAATACCGAGGTTGAGCCTTTTTTTTTTTTCGAGACTGACCGGTTGGCCCCACCTGTCGAACGACATATCACAGACGGTTCTAAATTAATAACCGTCTGTGATATATATTATTACAGACGGTTATTCGTTTATAACCGTCCGTGATAATCTCCTTATATAACCCCACGCGCGCCCCGACTAGGGTTAGTCGCTCAGCGATCCCGATCGAGCCCATCGGCCCGCCGCCGCCGCCGTGCCTCCGACCCCGCCGCCGCCGCCGTGCCTCCGACCCGCCGCCGCCGCCGTGCCTCCACCCGCCGCCGCCGTCCTTTCGCCGCCGCCGCTCCTCCTCTCGCCCGCCGCCGCCGCCGTCCTTTCCGCCGCCGCCGTCCTCCTCCTCGGCCCGCCGCCGCCGCGGAACCCCGCCGCCGTCCACCTCCTCACCGCCTCGCTACTTCTACCCTTCTGTTGAATCCATTCCCCATCTCCGCCATCGCTCACTTCACTTCACTTCACCGTTGTTGCTCTATGATGATTAAAATCTTATGTCGAGATTGGAGGATTTAATCTTTGAGCTCTAATTCATCGCCACTTGTTGTCTTTTGATTCATGCTCATATCATGCAACTATTGTTAATCGTGAGCTTTGAAGAATATATTATCCGTCACTTGTGTCTTTTGATTACGCTCATTGGCGAATGCACACATGTGCATGATATATTATCTAATTTGAAAGTGACAAGGTTAAGAGCTCAAAGATTGAATTCAAGAATATAATAACCAATCGATGAAAAGTATGTGATTGATTATATGGATTGATGTCATTGGTGTGCTTATATAATTATAGAGGAATTATATTTATGCTTATATCGCAAATTTTTTATCCTAATAGACCCACAAATTGTCGAATAGCAACATGTCATCCGCGCATTCTTCAACATCATCGCCGAGGCGCCCGCTCCAAAATCAAGACGCCAAGGAAGAGGGCTATCAAAGAAGCCCGAGGACGATTTACCATCACACAAGTCGATGTATCGGGGTCCCTCTTCCTCCCAAAGCGAGAAGCGCATGGAGAAGAACGATCGAATAGTTGCACGACAACGAATTGAAATCACATTCGATTCGTGGAAGAGCGTGCTCGCGACTTAAACGTGAGTCGGTGATGTAAATTTTGGCATCGCTCGAGATCCCAGAAGAACACCAAGACGCCGTGCAACGACAAGCCTTGCTAGGGGCATGCAAAGCATGGAAGAACTTCAAGAGCACGCTTGTCAAGGACTACGTGGAGAAGGACGAAACACCCTTTCAAAAATACCCATTCCTGGAACCACAATGGGAAGAGTTCAAGGCGATGAAGACAACCGAAGAGTTCAAAAGTACAAGTGCGGCGCACAAGGCCCTCCAGGCAAAAAACACACACCCCCACAGACTTGGCACAGCTGGGTATGCGGGTAAAATCCCGCAGATGGAGGAGGGAGGACGAACAGCGACCACGGGGACATCGCCCGCCATTTGCCAATATCCGGATGACCCGCCGAAATTGGATTAGAGCAAGGTCATCTACAACGACATCGGGATGTCTCCTTCGAAACCCCGCACCGCAAGTGTCTCAGCGCTTGGTAAGATATCGATCGAACTACGTAGCTTGTAATTACTCCACAACTTCGTACGAAGTGAAATGACATGTCGTGCTCTTGCAGGAAGCGTTGATTGTTGAATCTTCCCAGGGGTCATTCCATGGAACAAGGAGAAAGATATACT
This sequence comes from Bonia amplexicaulis, assembly GCA_036346245.1. Classification (NCBI taxonomy): domain Eukaryota; kingdom Viridiplantae; phylum Streptophyta; class Magnoliopsida; order Poales; family Poaceae; genus Bonia; species Bonia amplexicaulis. Next base: position 18,894,504 of record CM070748.1, on the reverse strand, counting down.
CCGCGCCCGGGAAACAAGGAGCACCCGGGTCGCACGAGAGGCCTTGGGCTTTACGTTCCATGGAAACATGAGCCAAGATGACCAAATGTATCGGCGTCAGAAGAGAAACAAAGCCGAGCGTGACGCACGGCTTCGAGAAGAGCTCAAGGCTACTCTAAGAGAGGAGATAATGGGTGATCTGGCTGATAAAATCGAGATGAGGTGCGAAAGCAGACGGAAAATCAGCAGCCGCCCCGCTCCTATGCTAGCTAGCCCGCACAACCATCCGAGTAGTTGCGCGTCCAATCCGACGCAAACCGAGGCCGATTTTCGTGGACGACATCCGGTAATAATTATTATCTCTCGAATGCTTGCTCCATTGATAGGCCTATTCGATGAGCTAATTTCAGATCGTTATGTAGGAGCCACGGCGCAGGCTCCAAGTGAGATATGCCTCCGTCCCTTGTACTACGCTTGGGGCCTGCATATCACCGTATCGGGGCCGGGGTGCACGGTCAAGCTTTAGCGCCAGGCTTCGCAAAAGTTCATGTGGATGGTGTGCATGTTAATTTTGAGGTCGCCCCGCCATCAAGCCGCCCAACGACGAGATCGTGGCTCTAGGGCGTGCCATTGGAACATTCATCCAAAGGCCCTAAAAGCGACATCTCCTCGGAGGCTTCTTCACCGGTGGCGTGACCGGATCTATGTGCACCGGTGCCATCTCCACCGCAAGACTTGTCTCCACCACCGCTAGCCGCACGGTGCTATCTCCACAGTGCTCTTCTCCCAGAGCAACTTGCCCATTGCTACCTTTAAAGTCGACTCACCGTAAAGTCGACCCACACCGAGGCAAAGAAGGCGGCAAGAAGGGCGCAAGGGCAAAGCACGAAGACCAATGATGATATTGGCCCGCACCGCCATTGGCCCGTGAATTGCGTGCTTGGCAGCCGTTGCTCGAGAAAAGGGCCTCCAACACCTACCAATTAGTTGCCGCAATTGCACAAGTGGTACATGGAAGCAGTCCAATAAGCCGAGGGCTAACGGAGATCGTGTATCATCGCCAAATTCGCGTTGGAGCATTTCCATCACAATTTTCAAGACGGTGTCTTCGTGGTCGCCGAGGACTTATTCGATCTTTTCACGCCAACGCCTCGACGCCTCACTCATTCGATGCTTGACGCCGTAAGTGTGCACAATCACGCCTCCGCTCATGTCATACCGATAAATGCCATATATATATAATTTGTTGCTTTCGTGTGTGTATATGTAGACACATGTGGACTAAAGCTAGAACATCCCGTCATCATCGGTTGGTTTCTTGGACCCACACATGGTCGCCAGTATACCATCGACGAGGATATGTCCGTCGTCGAGAGGTACATTGCATCGTGGTGCGGGCTCAACACAATAAGGATTATATACTTATGCCCTACAATCAAAACTTTCATTGGATTTTAATAGTCATTGTACCAAAATGGAACAAGGTATATTACCTTGATTCCTTAAGTAAGAATAAAATGGACTTCACAGCTTGTCGCCCAAGTAATCGATAGGTAAGTTTATTTTCTCCATACATACCTATATTGTACTCTTTCTTTCATTCCGATTGACTAAGGTTAACTTTTTGAATCACGAGGGCGCTCGCGATGTACGTTGAAATGGGGGTGTCTCAAGCAAGGGCCAAAGGCCCGAGACATACTCGAGATTTTAAGGTATTCGCTATTACACATTAATTAATCCTATGCGCAGTCAGATTAATGCCTCTTGAATTATTGCTCATTCTATTTTTGCAGTGCCACCAGCAGCCGCCGGGCAACACATGTGGATTCTATGTTTGCCACCATACGGACCTACTCCTCGATTCCTCGAGGATCACCAATTCCAAGGTTTATCAATCTTTCCATATTTACTTCATACTTATCACGTTACATATATACGTACATTCATATCCCTATCCACAGGCTGCGTACATCCCGTCAACCGCATTGGAACAAACCGATATTTCACGAATTCGAGGAGAGTTGGCGTACTTTTGGTGGCTCAAGTCATAAAGTCGGAAGGACAGTTCCACATGCACCATGAATTTTTATTGCATTGTAATGCAAAGTGTAATGGATATTTTATTTCAATTCAATTGATTCATTTGCGAAGTGGATACTTTATGTTTGTGAATGAAATGTGATGTGTATTGGATGTTTATGGATGCCTTATATACTTGTTCATCCGCTTGTTTCGAGGGCATGACTAGCATTTCCGAGGCTAGCCAATAAATAGGAATAGATTTAGGGTAGAAGGAATATCACGACGGTTTTAACTAAAAACGTCGGATATCGATAATCACAGACGGTTTTAACTAAAACGTCGCGATATCGATAATCGAGACGGTTTTAACTAAAAACGCTCGCGATTATTATGTACCACAGACGGTTTTTAGTTAAAAACCGTCTGTGGTACATGATAATCGCGCACGCTTTTAGTTAAAACCGCTCGATTATCGATATCACGACGGTTTTAGTTAAAACCGCTCGTGATTATCACCATATCACAGACGGTTTTTTGTTAAAAACCGTCTGTGATTTTGAGCTATCACGACGGTTGAAAACCGCTCGTGATGACCTCGTATTATCATCGACCCATAAATTCAGACGGTTCGCAAAACCGTCTGTGATGACGTTTTTGAACCGTCTGTGATGACCTGCCCTGTAGTAGTGCGAGCCGCTGATCGGCGGCGCCCGCGACCAGGTCGTCGTCGACGAGAACGTCGAGAGGCTGAGGAAGGTGCTTGAGGTGTACGAGGAGAGACTGTCCAAGTCGAAGTACTTGGCTGGAGATTTCGTAAGCCTCGCGGACCTCGCCCACTTCCCCTTCACCCATTTTTTCATGGCCACCGAATACGGCCTGCTGCTGGAGTCGTGCACGAACGTCAAAGCGTGGTGGGAGCAGCTGTCGGAGAGGCCGTCGGTGAAGAAGGTCGCGGCTCTCATGCCCACGGACTTCGGCATGAAGCCGTCATCGCCTGCTTAACTCGAGTTACGGTAATTTCGGTGCAGTCAACTGTGGCGACTGATAACTGCGCGCCTAACGTCTTATGTTAATTTGTAGCCGATGTGTCAGTCGCGGTTCGTACGCATAGTGTTATTCAAACATAAATGTTTTGTCCATGCGTGTACCAAGAAAGAAATAAAAACATGGGAAGTGATCATGAGATCTATCAAGGGCTTCACTAATTTTGGATTTAGTTTCTGACTTATTTTTTATTATTTTTAAATTTCATCTTTTTCTGAACTTTTGATTTTTTTAGCTTTTTGTCGTTTCTTTTTTCACGTATTCGTTTGTATTATCTGTGTTGGGCTAACCTATTTTTTCTATTTTTATTTTTTAAAATTTAATTACGCCAAATAAGACACCATCAGTTACAGTGTAATTTTAGCCAGCTGCAGTAAAAGTTTAGCTATAAGCCACTTTTTTAGCCCAAACGAGCGGCACCTAAAACAGGGGAAGTGTGTAATACCACTCGAACGCAAAGAGAAGTAAAGCGAGAAATGAAAACAATCCAGGGGAGAATAAAAGAAAAAAAAGAAGGGTTTTGCCGTTAGAACTTGTTCGACTTTAGAATGTCGAATGGAAGTGGCGCTCACTGATGTTCCCAAACTGTCCAGGGCCGGTCGGCACCATCTCGCGTATTGGGCTTTCCTCATTCAGCAGCAAATTTAGCCAGCGCCCACTTTTACTGTCTTACCTCAGTAGAAGAACCATTAAATAGTGCAAGCCCACCTGTTGGACCCAAAGGTCTTTAAAGCCCACAGACTGATGAGAGAGGAGTAAGGGATAAGAGGGGGGCACCCAAGGCATTGTGCAAAGCCAGGAGGGAAGGCAGTCGAATGCCCTCTTCTTTGTAAGCCAGCCAACCCCTAGATGAGGTCTCACTCCATTCATTTTGCTCAGACAACTAAGAACATAGCCAGAGCACAAGCCAGTAAGAGAGCTCTGTCTCTCTATTGCTCGACCGAACCAAGCCTCAGCCCACTTCTCCTAGTTCAATCTTTCCCACTAAGAGCCAACCCAACCGAAGCAACACAGAGAGGCGGTGAGGGAGAGGGCCAGAGGCAAGGAATTCAAGAAGCAAGGGAAGACAACGGAATGGGGAAGACTACATAACGACTGCTGGGAACCTCGACCCTCGTCATCGCCTCGTCCCTTTCTAGCACAGCAAAAGCAAGTAGGTCCCCTCACACAAGCACCCCCACAGCTAGCTTAGCCACGCCACACCATCGGCGCACGAGCCCGTTCGCACCATCATGCGCCCTTGGAAAGGAGGACATGTTCCCTGGTGCATGTCTCCCTACCAAGTTCCATCGCAGCGATGCCCGTAGGTATTCCCAAGACCAGGTGTAAGCATACTTAGAGTAAGGAAAATTTAGCAGCTAAAACAAAATGTAAGTAGTAAAGGGGGAGGAAGACTGTCCTGGTAGTAGGGGGGTGGTTGACTGGCGGCAAGCCGTGGCCGGCGAGCTCGAACCCATAGGGGGAGCAATGCCAGACCTATGGTTGGTGCTAGGCACCGATGGCTGGCAGCGACGACAGTGGGGGCAGGCCAATGGGCGGTAGGTCGGGGGAGGCTGAGGCATGGCGTCGGCAGCTAGGCCAGGGGCGATGCTGGGGAAAGGTGGTGGCGTCAGCAGATCCGGCGTTAGGGGCGCCACCGGAGGCAAGCTTGAGGGCGACGCGACCGAAGCCCCTAAAGACAGTGTGCCAGTCAAGTCGCACTGGACAGAGAAGGGAGGCGGAGTGTTCGAACGTAGGAGCGGCACCGAGCTCCCAAGCGGTGACATGGCATGGCCGGTGAGCCCGAGGGAAGACCGGTAGCGGTTCAACACCAGATTAGCCATGGCCGGCTGGATCCGGGAGTAAGAGAGAGGAAGAGAAAGTGGGAGGAAGGGGGAATGTGGGGGCATGCGGAGGATGGTCGGCGGTGAGCTCGGGGCCAGCATGCCCGAGCTTGGCTATACGTCGCCGCATTGCCTAGGAGAAGCCAGGTCTTTCGGCCGAATGAAGGAGAGAGAGAGAAAAGAGAGGGCTCGGGTTGGGGGAAAAGAAAAGAGAAAGAGAGAGAGAAAAGAGAGGGCTCGGGTTGGGGGAAAAGAAAAGAGAAAGAGAGAGAAAAAAGAAGATGGAGGAAAAGGAAGGAAAAGAAAAGATAAAGAGAGAAAAAAGAACAGGGAGGGAAAGAAAAGAAAATGGGAGAAAAAGAAAAGAAAAATAGGGGTTTGGTACCTGTGCGACGGGTCTTTAACCCTGTGCATGCATGTCATGAAAAGATATAGTTTTTATGGTACCATTGATTCACTTTGTGTGGACGCTTCACGGGACTGGAGATTAAGGTCTCCATATGAAAATGACGGGCTACTGAGGTCCCCGTATGAAAAAGGATGGGCCTGTGATCCCCGTATGGAAACAGGGCAGGCTTGGATGAGTATCGACGGGTGCTTGCTCTGCTATACCGGTATAGGCTAAAGAGATAAGAGAGGAGTGCATGTGCATATGCAATTGCATTATGACAGAGAATGGGTGCAAATGCATAATGATTGGTTGATGAGAACTTAAAGAGATTAAATGGAAACAAGTGGTTATTGAAATTGTGATGGTTATGGACTGATTCGTGAACCTGTTATTTACTGTTTTGCTTTGTACTTGCTGAGTCTTTGAATTCACCTTTGCTTTTGTGTTTTTAGGTGACTGTTGAAGACGTCATGAACGGGCGAGAGTAGCACATGAATAACTTCACGTACTAGCAGCACTTCACATATCATCTTTTGGGTAGCATGTTAAAACTCTACTAGTATGCTAGAATAGTTTCTTAAAATGATATGTTGTTAAGTGGTCACTGTATTATGAATAAAGTAGAGTTTGCTTAAAATGATTAGCAGTTGAAAAAAATAATAAAATATGCAATGGTGGTAGCATTCCTAGCCCAGAGGATGGGCAGGGTGTTACAAAGTGATCATGATATTTATTAAGTAATGGAAATTTCGGTATACCAGGTGGCCCACTGTGACCACCCATGTCACTATTAAGGGGTAATAAGACTTGTCAATGGATTATTATTTGTCTATCCAGTAAAACACAGATTCAACAAATAACAAGCCCATTAAAGTTACAACAGAACAACAATTAAAGATAGAATATAATATTACATAAACATAGCCATGTAGGGCTAAAGTCTAGTACAAGCCACCAAGGATTGAATATTACAATACCGAAAGTAAAGAGTTCTAGTTCAAATCTTAATTATACAAGAACTAAGAAGTATAAGACAACATATTAATTTACATATATCCTACGAATTGTGCCCGTGCTGCTAGTAACTTCCTAGTCATTCGAGGTCTTGTATAAGGTGTCCACTTTATACGGGCCGTGCTCAAAATCATTTCCCTCCCACTCGGGATAGAACTTCTCTGAGTAGACCTCATTCACATCAAGTGAAATCCTAGATTGGCTATACTCTAAATAAAGAAAAATAATAGTAAGAATAAGTATAAAGTACTCAGCAAGTATTATTAAAAAAAAAAAAGTACGCTCACCGCTGTTCACCTCACCCTTAAATTCTCTCTTTTTCTCTCTCTACCATTAATTCCCATAATGCCCCTAGTGCCCTCCCCGTCCCCAAATTTCCCCATCCCCCGAAACCCGAAGACCGTAATCCCAATCCCAAACCCAAGCCCAGACCGCGAGGCCCCGCCCCCAAATCTAGGGTTTTGCTTCCCCTCCGCAGGATGTCCGACCCCGCCGCCGCCGACGCCGGCACTGGCTCCGGCGCCATCGTGCCTGCCGGAGGCGGCGACGCGTCGATGCACGGGCTCCGCTTCGGCGACATGGTCTGGGGCAAGGTCAAGTCCCACCCCTGGTGGCCCGGCCACATGTACAGCATCACCCTCACCAACGACGCGGAGGTGCACCGCGGCCGCCACGACGGCCTCGTCCTCGTCGCCTTCTTCGGCGACTCGAGCTACGGGTGGTTCGAGCCGCACGAGCTCGTCCGCTTCAAGGACCACTTCCCCGAGAAGGCCTTCCAGGCTAGCACCCGCAGCTTCGCCGCCGCCGTCGCCGAGGCGATCGACGAGATCGCGCGCCGCAGCGCGCTCGCACTCCTCTGCCCCTGCCGCGGGCCCCTCGCCTTCCGCACCCACCACGACGACCCCAGGTTCCTCCTGGTCGACGTGCCCGGGTTCGATCACGACGCCGAGTACCACCCCGACCAGGTGACTGCCGCGCGGGAGCGGTTCGTGCCGCGGACGCTGCTCGACTACCTGCAGGACGCTGCCGTGGAGCAGCGGGACGCGGCCGAGGCGGCCGCGCAGACCGTGGCGGGGATTGAGATGGCCGCGATGCTCGTGGCCTACCGCCGATCCAGGTTCGAGTTGCGTGACCGCACCTACTCCGAAGCGTTCGGAGTGGATCCTGAGAAGGCACTCGCTGCCGAGGAGCAAGCCGCGGCTGAACGGGCTCAACGAGGTATCGACACTCACATGCCCAATCCTAGTAGTAATACTATTGGCTGTGCTATTATTGCTGTTGCTGTGTACTTGAACTTGATGGCTGAACGTGGTTATTGTTGCTGCTGGTATAGATTAAAATTGTTTCGATGTGAATAAGTAGATTTTATTTTTCCTTTTTGTTGACCTGCTTGTTGCATGAGTGTTTTTTGCACTGGATTTAATCTGGAGAGCGATCATCAAGTCTTGATTGAACAACACTAATACAGATTCATGTGCAAAATTATACCTATACTGGTAATAAATGGTAACTTCTGTTGCATTACGGAGTTCAATCCAAATTAAGTAAAATCCGACAGATATGCATATCCAGTGATCAATCTGGTTTTGCTCCAAAAATATAGATATGTACTAATGTACATCAATATGACCGTATCCTATCCAATCTGAGGTCTTTTTATCCTAGTTATGCCGAACACAAATATTATACAAGATTACAAGTGTGCATTATGATGTATTGGGTTATGAAATGTTTTACTTGCATTCATATATTTCCTTGATTTAGATGCTCTTTGCTGTAGTTTTTTTGGGCCATGCCTCAACTCTTATATGTTTGGAATTTGTGCTTTCCTTACTTTTCTAATAGCTGTGCATCTTTTTTTCTGTTCAATGCGTTAGTTGCATTCAGTCTCATATCGCACTTAAGTTTGTGTTCACATATAAGCTTGTAGGTTTGTTCATTCCTTCATAACTTGGCGTATCAAGGCAGATGCACTTATTTTCTGCAAATTGATTGTTATGCATATCGTAGGTTAAGAGTAATTAAAGTCATGCTCTGTATAGAACTGCTCTAAATAGTGGAAACACCTATTCTGAAAGAAAGTATGTTAATGTGCATGATAAAACATATTGGCGATTCACTGAGATGTAAGAAATGAATGCACCTGGGGTATTCATTAACATAACATGTTCTGTTCTGGATGCACCATTTCCTGTTCATCATTGAAGCAGGCATTGAGGTAAGGTGGTTGAGTTCACCTGTACATTGTGAAGGAAGGCATCAAGTTAGACTACTTACGCTCTACACTGATCTGTTGAGGTGCTTTTTAGTTATTATATTTATAAACATGTATAAATTCATGAAGGTTATGAAGGTATAGCTACAGTTAAGGATGTTTTCTGTTGTTTTAGATAGACATGTTAGTCCAACCGCTCAGAGTCAAGAATTTGACTAGGACTTCCCTGTTCTTTTTTTAGTGGAATTAGTCCAGATACGCACCATAAGAAACAATTCTAATATTGTCTCGTCAATCCCAAAACAATCTGAATATGAAGTAATTCTTCACATGTGTCGAGTTCGAGTCCTGGGGAGAGAGCTTTATCTCGAGTAGAGCAAGTTGCATCTGACTTACATGCATTAATTTTGAGATTTAACCCTACAAAACGGTGAAAAGTTAACAGTAACAATTCAGGCACTAAGAGACTTGCACTAAAATGTTGTCCAGACCATCAGTAACTCTGGGCACTCAATCCTGGTTTGTCCTCTCCTTGCCTTGATCTTCTACCATTCGACCAAAATTTGACACGAGTTTTGAACAGAGTTAGTAAGTGTAGTGTTGCTTGACACCAAATTTCATGCGAAAAACTTGGGTTGCTGCCTTGTAAGACTACCCATTGTTGTAGGAATAATTGGTTGTTCTATGCTCCAGGCCTCCGGCTGAACCTATTGTAGGAATAATTGGTTGTTCTATGCTCCAGGCCTCCGGCTGAACCTAAGCCTCGGCCAATAGAACGGGCGATGCAGAGTCATCAGGAGGAGTAACTTGGTTGCTGTCAACCTAGGAAACTTTAGGTGTTCCGTTAGAAGGATCATCCGCTATTCCAAAAACTGAACTTTAGATGCCGTCTGACTGGAGCCGGTTCCACTCTGCGAGGTCTGCTGTTTCTGTTGCCTTCTGAAGCAGTTCCAGCCTGCTGTTTTAGTTGCTCCTGCGATGTGAAGCCTTTGGTCCAGTAGGTTTAGCCATGCCATTAGCGATTAACTTCAAAACCCTGCAGTATTATACGATTATTTTGCCTTCAGAGTTGGAGCAAAGAATAGGCCATTTTTTGCGAGACCATATAGGCAAGCACTAGAGAAATGGCCGTAGTTTTAGTAAAAGGGCTAACGAGTATACACAAACAAAAGCGAAACGTATGGTTGAAGTGATGTCGCCACGAAGAGCGGAGCTCCTTGGTTTCTGGACGCGGCTGGGGGACGATCCTGCCCAAGGGAAAGGACTGAACGTCATCACCGATGCGTGTAAATTGACTTGCCGTGAAGTGAAAGCCCGTGCCCCAGGCTGCGGTTGGTATGCATATAATTTCACATTCTCTTTGTTATCTAGTATTCCTTTTAATCTGATTACTGGTAACACATTACCAGTAATCAAAGATTCTAATGCTTGGTTGGGTTAAAGGAAACTACAAAATGGTCTTTATAATAGTTTAAATATACCAACAAGTCTACAAATTTAAATTACAGGGTTTGAAATTTCAAACCTTGAAGGATAGCGTAAATTTTAAATTGAAAACTAAAATTCGAATTTTACAATTTAAAATTGCAGCATTAAAAGATTCAATTCTTAGGATTCAAAAGTTCAAACTTTCGATTTTCGAAAATTTTTATTTTAGAATTTGAGTTTGGAACTTTCAAATATTCGAATTTATAAAATTTAAAATTTTGGAACTTGAATATTTGAAATCCAGAATTCGAATATTTAAATTTTAGCATTCAAAATTTTGAAAAAGGAATTTCAAAATCCAAACTCGAACATTTGAATTTTGAAATTTTAATTGCCTGAATTTAATATTCTGAAATTCAGGATTCAAATTTTGATATTTTGGTTTTGAAGTTCATGTTTTGAAAAAAAATGTTTATTAATTTGGATTTTCAATTTAGAAAGTTTAAAAATTTGATGATGAGGAATTAAAGCACATGATACATTATTTTCTATGTGAAAGTGATTCCTCGAAATTATTGTAATTTCATTCATAAGGTAATCTTGGATTTCTGGTTTAGATTAATGATTGTTTTACTAAACAAAATAATCTCATTGGATTGTTAAAGTGTTCCTAACAATCCTCGGAGAATTTCACCAACCAAACGCATCCTTAGGTCCAACTGCTAACTTAACCCTCATGTAACGAGAGACTTTTGGGTTGGCCCTGTTTAGAATACTGGAGTTTTTCCAAATTACCGTGGGAAATTGAGCTGTTTCTTGTGGATTCCCACCTGAATTCACATGTTCCAAACAGATCTGCTACGTGGGATTTGGACTATGGAACTGTTCGAATGCAGAAATCTAGTATAAATTACCACGAGAAGGATTGCTCTAGAATTAATTATCTGCAGATCTAGTATAGAAATCTATCTATCTGGCTAGGGTAAGAAAAAAACAAAAACAACTTATATCGGGAAATTGGGAAGGACGCCAGTGGATTGGAAGCCAATCAGCCGATTGGCTGCAGGAGATTCCCGCCGTGTCGGGAAGGGGGTCCTCTTTTTGTGGTAGCTGAGCCTGAGCGAGACAAGACGGATGCGAGGTTTTCAGCTCTCCGGCTGACCGGCCCGGCCAGCACAACATCAAGAGATCTTTTCGAGATCCGGACGTGGTCTGTCTTGGCGGCGTGGATTTGGATCTGTGCATCTGTGGCTGAAACCCGACCGGGGGCTAGTGGCCGCCAAATGGGCGGTGCGGCACGGCTCCGTTATGGTATGCCTTATTAGGCACCAACTATGAAGCCTGTCAGTCTAAACGGGCTATGACATGTCGGTTTGTGGGTGAGCCTATAGAGCTAACGGGCCCATTTAATCTCATAGGCTCAAGAGGCCCGGCTAGCTTGTTTCAACCCGTCTAGTCCGTTCGGCTTGAAAATTATGAAAAAAGTAATAATTCTAAAAATATGTAGAATTCAAAAAAAGAGAGAAATAAATCGTAGAAACATAATAATGAGTTTTATAGCTCTGTAGTACATGTAAGAAATCAGAAAAGGTACAATATAAGTTGATGCTCTAAGAAGTGTCGTCGTCTAAATAAAGATTGTTGAAGGTGTCTTTTAACTTCGTATTCTCTACGGAGTGTTGAGCTCGTGAATTAGCATGTTCCCAGTCGTTCACTGTGAAGTAATTTCACCATCTCACTCGTGAGACTTGTTTTTCTCTTCTCCAATATTCTTCTAGAAAGATTGAAAGCAAACTAAGAAGAAATTGTCGAGACAAAAACAATTAACATATCTTGTGCTAATATAGATAGCATCGGATATGTTAGCTTATACTCGTACCACCATCCCAAAATATTGAAGTCATCTGCATGGTGATCCATGGGATCGCTATTTAGAAAGACTAAAAGTTGCCCACTGGTACGGATTGCTCCTACACTTGATATTCCGGAGGAACCTAGTGCACTAAAGATTTTGCCCCACATATTTATCTTCTTACATGTCGTGGGTGCTGGTGGATGTTGCTGCAAGCGAACTCCTTGAAACTTTTGTTTGTATTTTTGATAAACATCGAATAATTTAGTGCGAACAATTGAAAAATTGTTAGGATCATCTATCCCTACAGCATCACTCAAAAGTGAAACGGCATTAGAGAATCCTTCAATTTTAGCTTTTGGATCAAAAATAAATTCAAATGCGTATAAATACGGGATCTCTTTCCAATATTTCAAATATTTAGTTTTCATAGCACGCATAGCTTCTCGTAATACTATGTCATTTTTATTAGCTTTCAAGTGACCACAATGCAATAATATGATTTGCAATTAAAGGAGATGTTGGACAATATACATCGGATAAAGCAATAGTGGAATTGTAAAAAGTTCCAAAAATACTAGTAACTTCTCAACAACACATCAGTGGTGATCAGTCAATAGTATCTTGGTGTCATGGCTGTGATAGTGCGTGTAGATAAAAATAGAAAATGTGATCTTATAAGATAAAATATTATGTAGTATCAGATAAGTACCACCTTAATGGTATGTTCAAACTGAACTTTCTTGGATGTACCCCCATCACAATGCGGAAATTCTTATATACTGTAATTCGTTGGTTAGAATGATTTACAAAGATATTGCATCGCGAAAAGCTTGAACATATGGATCCAATCTCTTTAAACCACATTTAACTATAAGATTAATAATATGGCAGACGCATCGCTGATGTAGTAAGAAGGATTAGACGTTTTTACTAAATAATGAAGTGAGAATATCCATTGACATAGAGTTTGATGCAACATTGACAAGGTAATTGCAAAAATTTTATTTGTAAGACCAAAATCTTCCATGATTTTGATAATACATTATGCAATATTCTCACCCCTATGTACTATGTCAATTAGTTTAAAACCTATAATTCTCTTTTCCGTTATCTAGTCATCGTTAACATAATGAGCAACTATACTAAGATAATCCTACCTAGCTCGATCACTCCATATGTTCGAGATCAAGGCCATAAAAAATGTACATGTCTCAAAGTGTTCTTTTAGTTTAGCATGATCATTATTGTAGTATGTAACTAAATCTTGAGTTGTTGTCTTGCCACACCTCCGATGTACTGGGTTTGAATATCTTTGCTCTTGTGTTTATAGACGCAACGGTACTCATAGAGCTTGACGATGGTACAGTCATGCTCTGCTCACCTGTTTGAGTTGGAGGCGGAGACGTTTCATTCTTGAAGAATGAAAGATCTTCTAGAGAAATTCCACAAACACTCATAGAAAAATTATCAAAATTTTATATGGAGAAATGTAGAAAACAACAAAATGCAAATAGAATATTACACCATTACCTATTTTACATCACAACAAAGAAAAATAAGAATAACAAAAATATATGAAAATTAGTATTGTTACCTCTTGACTATAGCTAGATTTTGAATTTTTGGATATTTGTCAAAAATATTTTAAATTTTCTTGAATTATCACAAAAGTGTATTGAAATTTTCATAAGAGAATTCAGAGAAAAGATTGTAAGTTTGAGTGTGGCTAAATGAGGGGTTTGTTGCCTATTTATAGGAAAATTTTGATATTTTTTGAATATTTTGATTTTTAAAGCCCCAAATGGCTATAAAACGGTTTGAAAATTCAAAAATTCGATTGTTTTTGGACTAATTGGGCCGAATTCGTGCTTAACAGGCGGATTTTCATGTCTATCAGGTTGTGCCTAACGGGCCAAATGTGCTACCATGCCTAACGGGCCATGCAGTATCGTGCCAAGCTTGGCACATCACTATTCGTGTCATGCTGACCGCATGCAAGACGCCGCCCAGGAAGCGGCCAGTGCACGGCCCGGCGCTTCATGCCGGGCCACCCAAGACGATCTGCTCGTGGCCGTGTCGTGCCTCGGTTGGGCCTACAATAGCGTGCTTTGGGTCAGCCCAGTAGGCATGGCCCATTTGGCCACCTCTACCGGGGGCAACCTGGTGCACAACACTCCAGCCCGTCTGACCTATTGACCCTAGACCAAGGCTCTGTTCTTTTAGACTATGGCTGATGGTTTTTGCCTATACTTTTTGAGACGGTAGTGGACGGTAGAGACATTGGCGCGAACATCGCACATGGTTTTAGACTTAGAAGCCGTTTGGAAAATCCGTTTCAAGAAACCGTCTCGTTTATTTTGACTTTCGGAGAAACCAAAAGCCTAAAAGAATATAGCCTAAAGTTGTGTGTTATTTCGATGCTATTAGATTGGTCACTAACATCTTTATTAGAGATAGTAGTAACTTGGTAGTAGTACTATACTGGAGTAGCTTGCTAAGGGAATTGTTCACATATTTGGCGCTATAGTGATGTTTTTTTTCTCAATTTTGGCATCTGAACACCTATTTTTTTTGTTGCGAAAATGGTTCCCTCCTCGAGCTCAGAAGGCACGACAAACGACACGTGTTGCTTATCGCGCCTAGGTAGCTCGGCAGGGTTGGCGTGGCAGGTGGAGCCGACACACAGGCCAAGCCGTAGCGCGACAGCAGGGCAGGCCCACATGCACTGTAGCGCTGTGGATGAGCTCCTCAGGCACGACAGGTGGCATGTGTCGTCTGCCGCAGCTTCTGAGCTCGGAGAAGATGCTATTTTTGCGAAACGTATGTTCAGAGACTAAAATTAGGGGGAAAAATATTGCTACAGTGTCAACTATATGGACAGTTCTTGCTAAGGCTTAATCTGAATAATGAAGAGGAAAATAACTCACTACGGAGTTCGTTAACTAACTTATTCCTCCCTCTACAGCTAGAGGGAGGTAGGCCCGTGCCAAGAGGCGAGCATGCGCTAATCTTGCAATTGCACGTGCGCCTCGCCTTTCTAGGGTTGGAGGTTGGTATGTGCTGACTTTTTTTTCTTCTCTTCATTCGTGGGAGAAAAACTAGGCATTGATTTGAGTTTAGAAAAAGAGAGGACGAAGGCCTTGCTTGGAATGCTGGAATCCTTTCTGATTCATGTGGGGGAGCTGAGTCGTATCATTGTAGAGCTACTGAATAAAGAGAGTGTTCTAAAATAGAGAAAAATTGTGTCCGAATAAATAAGTGCAATTTGGTTTCAAAAAAAGTAAATAAATAAACAAAATAACCGGGCTATGGGAAGTAAAAGGGGGGCGTCTTAAAATAAAGAAATGTTAGGTGGACAAATGCACCAAAGTAACTTGTAGGGGGGTTAGTAAACTGGCCTTCACTTTGTGGGGGTGTTTTTGTAATTTCCCCCCTTTGTAAACTATACAATATATAGTATAGGTGGTGCTCAGCAGATGTTTTGTTATATTTTTTCACTTGACCTAAAGACTGCCATAAGAAGATTAAGGGCGTGTTCATATTTGTTGCAGCTGATATTTTTTTACTGTAGCTGATTGTTTTTGGCTAAAAATTAATAGTAGTGGCTGAAAGAAGCGGCTTTTAGAAGGAGGGCGTGAACGGTGAGAAAAATAAGGGAGGGATGCGTACACAAGACAAAAACAAGAGAAGTGAGATGCGTGATATGCTTATTACCTCCTACCTTATCTCTGGAGTAAGACAGAAGCAAAAGAAGTAAAAAGACCACTTAAAAAACCGAGTATTCGTATTACTTTCTGCAGTCAGTATTACCAGATTATCTCTTTTGCGAGTTTCTGGCTAAAATGGCAAAATTTGAAACGCGATTAGCAAAAATGATATCCTCGTAGCCGCAATTGCAAAAATAGCACCCTCGTTCGCACGGCCATCGTGCGGATTTAGCTATGGATCGACACATGGCCAAGCCTCGCATGGTGTTTGTGCGTCGGGGGCTTTGCCAAATGTGTTAACTTTATTTCAGGAGAAAACGCACATATCGCAAATAAACTGAGAGAAAACGAGAGAATTTCTGAATTTCTCTATTCTCTTACTTGCTCCTCTTTTTCGTACTTTTTTCTTTTCTTACAAAACTGGTTACATACATTGTTAATATATAGGCTAATACTCTCCTACTAGCATATGTATTCAGAATTCAAGTTGGACACAACTTCAACTTGAGTTACACACGGAGACGGACTCTACTACGTCTTGAACTCTAAGTCAAGATTATTTCTAACAATCTCTCTCTTAATGTTGACTTGACATACTCTAGTTTTAGTCTCAATGCATTATGAACTACTAGCCACGCCTCCACATGAAGTGTTCTACATGCAAGCTACATATAGAAACTCAACTCAACTTGTACGGGTCCATCTAGATGCAAAGATTCTGAAACATTGATGCAGTTGATCTCAACTACGACTTACTAACCTCATACTTTGATACAAAACGGTGACACATCTCCTCAATGTTCCGATTTCTTTTCACCTTACTTGAGTTTGGACGGCGACACATCTTCTCAACGTCCCCGACTCAACTCATCATCAGAGCACTATTGATTCATTATCGCTGAGCGCTTAGTAAGAAACACTTTCTTTTCTGGGCGCACTTCGTCCCTTGTCAAAAGGCAACAGATCTTTTCTCTGTGCTGGCGCAAGAAAAGATCTTCTCTCTCTTGATGCAACCAAGGGCAATGTTCAAGAAGGCGCTAGGCGCTAGGCGGGCGGCAAGGTGGGGCCTAGCGCCTAGGGAGCCTAGGCGGGGTTCAAAGTGAGCCTAGGCGGCTAAATTAAAAATAAGGACAACAATGTAAGATAAGTATATATTTGCTATATATCCGAGATCTAACGTCGAGATCAAGCATTAAATCCTAGAACTAATATTTAAAAATTAATCAAATTTTAGACCGTCTGATAAAGATCTAACGGTCCAGATCTTCTCCCCGTAATTCGCGCCCGCCTCCCCACTTTAACCCTAACCCGCAGAGGTACTCCACGGCCACCCGCTTTGGTCTTTTGACCGTGCTCACGCCGCCTGCCGCTCACGCCGCCGCCGCCTCCGCCGCCCGCCAGGCGGCCGACCGACCACCTGGCCGATTCTTCCCGCCCAACACCCCTAGCGAGGCGCCGGGTGGCCGCCGAGCGCCTATGCGGGGCCCCCAGGCCGCCAGTGCCGCTTTTTAGAACACTGACCAAGGGACAGTGAGCTCTCTGACTTGTCTCTCTCTCCTTTGGCTTTGCTTTGACCAAAGAAACATAAATCGTGTTGTACACTTTTTCTTTGCTGTTGTCATCACAGCAGCAGCTCTGCTGCCTGTTTTCTTGTCTCTCTGCCGCTTCTTGTTTGTTTTCTTGTTCTATTGCGACATGATGTCTGGACCGAACAATTTGCTCTTTGTGCGCTTCCGACCGGAGACTTTGTCAGAGTGACGAGTGCGGAGGCCTCAGGATGAGCGCATCTGGACGGTGCTGGCACTGTGCAGATCGAGAAAACAGAAGGACGTGCCGCACACCCCTTTTTCCTGGGAGAGCTACGCGGAGACGAGCGACGTGCGCCTCAGGAGCGCCGCGCGAAACGGAATCGTCGAGTCGGTTTTTTTCGGCGACTCGATTCTTGGCTAGGCTCTGATACCACTTGTTAACTTTATTCCATTAGAAAATATACATGTCGCAAATAAACTGAGAGAACATATGAGAATTTTCGAATTTCTCTATTCTCTTACTTGCTCCCATTTTCCCTTGCTTTTTTCTTTTCTTACAAAACTGGTTACAAGCCTTTTTAATATATAGACTAATACTTCTATTAGCATATATATTCGGACTTCAAATTAGATATAACTTTAATTTGGATTACACTTGGACACAGACCCGTCATCACTGCAGCAGTACTACTTTTATTAATTGCTTAATTTGATGGTGGGATGCATTTAGGAATATAAATACATAAAGGCAGCATTTGTATTGACTTGCATTGCTGTGTGTTACTACCTGTACTATTCTCTATCTCCCATGGCTGTGGTGGTGGTGTGCTGTGTGCTGACATGGGCTCCTGAGATGCCTTGCAGCTCGGCCGCTCATGGGCGGGCAGAGGACGCCGGAGAAGATCCCTGGCCGACGGAAGGGCGCCGCCGCGAGGCTCATGGAGAAGATCGTGCCCGGCGCGCCGGCCATGAAGCCCAAGGCCGGCAAGAAGGACCAGTACCTGCTCAAACGCCGCGACGACGTGCGCGCGGCGCCGCCGGCGTCCACGCTGGAGGCCTCCCACCGCCCGGGCGCGCTCCCGGACCTGTACCCGCCGGGCGCGGGACCCGTTCTGGACGACGGCCCGCCTGGCTTCCCGGCTGATCCGCCCACGCCGCCGTTGCCGAGCAGCGCCGGCGACGAGGAGTTCATGCTGCAGAGGCGCGCGCCGCCCACCCAGGTCACGCTTCCTCCCGCCGGTCAGGCCAGCGAGGGCGGCGCCCCCGCGGACGCTGCGCCCAAGAAGGCCACCAAGCCTAAGAAGGCCCGCAAGCGCGAGAGGGAGGAAGCAGCGGACGCCGCCGGCGCCGCCGTCACTGGCGAGCCCAAGAAGAAGAAGAAAAAGAAGAAGCTCGCCGACCTCAACGGCGGCGCCCCCTCCGCCGCCCCTCCCTCCGGCGGCGGCGGCAAGCCCGCGGTCTCGCCTCCCAAGGTCGACCAGGACGGCCTCGACCTAAAGCAGGTAATATCCGACCTTCAAAACCTCCCGCTCGTTCCCTTCTATGGCGCCGGCCGCCACATCTCTGACACCGCTCGCTCCTTCGTCCTCGCGTTCCGCTCAAAATACTACAAGAAGAGCTATGAGAACGATCCACCCGAGGAGTCCAAGCAGAGCTTGGATAATACTAAGCTCAATGCCGCCGGCGCCGACGGCCAGCCGCCCAAGCCGGTGAAGAAGAAGCCGGCCGTGAGGTCCGGCGACCCCGCCAAGGCCAGCATGAAGCGCGGCCCCTCTGACCGGCAGGAAGAGCTGGCCGCCAAGAAGAAAAACAAGCTCGACAAGATTAAGACGCTGGCCACTGACAAGAAGGCCGGCCTGGAGCAGAGAGACGCACCGGCCGCGCCGGCGGCACAGCAGCCACGGGCTGGCGTGAAGGAGAAGCCTGAGATGACGGTTGCCAAGAAGAAGGAGCCGGCGCCGGCGCCGGCGCCGCCCGCGCTCAAGGCGCCGTCGCCGACGGCGCTGATGATGAAGTTCTCGCTGAGGAGCACGCTGCCGTCGGTGGCCTCCCTCAAGGCGAGGTTCGCGCGCTTCGGGCCGCTCGACGTCGACGGCATCCGCGTGTACTGGAAGTCGCACATGTGCCGGGTCATCTACAAGTTCCAGTCCGACGCCGAGGTGGCGCTCAAGTATGCCCGTAGCAACGCCATGTTCGGCCAGGTGGACCCCCACTACTACCTCCGCGGCGTCGAGTCGTCGTCGGCCGGCGGCGAGCCGGGGCCCGACGCGGCTCCCCCGCAGCGCTCCGACCTGCGGCTCATGGAGACCGCTCCGTTCAGGCCCGGGAGCTCCGGCAACGGCGCTCCGCTGCCGCTGTCCAGGGCCGTACCGGCGCGCACGGCCGTAGGGCAGCCCAAGTCAATCCTGAAGAAGAGCACCGACGATGGCGCGTCGGCCGCCGCGGGCGTGCTCCGTGATGTCCCTCGGGTGAAGTTCATGCTGGATGGTGGGGACAGCAAGCTCGAACCGCCTGCATTGCCGGCGAGCGGCGGCGGAAGCAATGGCCCGGACGCTGCTGCACCGATCAGCAAGAGCGCCAAGTCAATCGGCTTTGCACCGCCGCCTCTGCAGCCGCCGGCGCGCCCCGCGCAGCCCCCTGCAGCCGCCCATGCGCCCCTCGCAACAAAACAGCCTCCCGCGCGGCGGTCACGCAGCCGCTCCCCGCCGCCGCCGCTGCAACAGCCGCAGCACCTGCCATACCAGCCCCTCATCACCGACGGCATGCCATACGCACCTCGTCACACCGATGGGCCGCAATCTTTCTCCGGGCAGCCGCCGCTGCCGCCGTACGCGCCGCGCGCCGGCTTCCCCGGTCAGCCGCCTTACCCGCCTCGCTCCAGCGACAGTCCGGCGGTCCACCCCGGACAGCTGGGCCACGCCGGCGACGACATGCCGGTGTGGAAGAGGGGAGGGAAGGAGTTCGACGAGGAGCTGATGAGGGTCATGCTGGGGATCGCCAAGCTGGTGGAGCCATTGACGGACAAGAACGGCAACTTCCCCTACCACCTCTTCCGGTCAGCATGACATGGGCGTCGACACAACAAGTCGCAGCAGCTTCAGGGAACAGCTGCACTGTATCTGACTGTTGGGCCCCAGTGTCAGTGGCAGCACCGGTAGCAGTAGTGCTGGTAGCGTGGTGACTTTGCCCCAGACAGAAGAAGAAAAATAGATGAACAGGAGGTGCCTGTCATGTAGTAGCGTATAATTACCTCTCCTTTTATTTTCCTGGTTTTTTTTGTGTGTGTAAACTCTATCTGGGTTCCACCATTCAAGACATTAGATTCTGAATTAAGGGATGGTTAACTCTTATCTGTTGTTTTTTAAGGGTGTTGATAAACATCACCGGATATTTTCTTTCTAATCATCATCCAGATTTATGACCATTGGATTAGAGATCCAACGGTCATGAATTCTCACCCCACCTCCTCTAGATTTACGACTATTGTAGCTATGACAACTATAGCTACGACTTACGACTACGACCATTGCGCACTTCGATTTACAACCCTGACCATTGTGCAGTTCGACTTTCGACTGCGACCACTGTGCAGTTCGACTTACGACTACGACTCATCAAACACTCGGGGATCCACTCAAATACTCATAGATCCTTGTACTCGATCACGACTACAGAGTACTCGAACACACCGAGTACTCGATTACGACCATAGTACTCGAACACATGAGTACTCAACTACGACCATAGTACGAGTCAAGATTAGTTTCAACAACCGCCGCTCCGTTTTGTCCTTCTACAAACCGGCATTCGAGGCCAGCATCTCGTCGGTGGTAGTCGACGGCGGCGTGTACCCAGAGTATGTGTTCGGCGACTACAAGGACAGGTACACCAAGCACAAGTTTGAGGCTAAGGAGCCAAGGTTTGAGGCCGTCAAGGCGGCAAAGACAGCTTAACATTATGGGGACTAAAAAAATTTATTTACTTAATCATAAGTCTAAAATCCAAAAGAACCGAGACATAGAATACGATATGAACATATGAAAGGCCTAAATAGTTTCAAAATCCACAAAAAAAAATTTGGAAAGCCCTTTAGGAATATACCAGTGTTATTAATCATTGTGTATATTGTAGTTTTTTTTCTTCTGAAATTCTTTTTCTAACAAACTTTAAATGCTATGTTTGTACTATACTTTTTGTGCTGGAAGTTTGGAAGTCTATATCATGGTAGATTAGCACATTGCCTTATGGAGAAATCCTTTTCAATTTTGGTGGGGATTTTTTTGTTTGCTTGTCCAGAACAAACGACAAATGCCCTACTATCATTTATTTAGAGGAAAGCAATGAAAATGATCTAAATTACATGGAACGATGTAACACTATTCTCGGCTTTCCAACGTTCACACTGAAAATGTGAATTAAACCACGTATTTTTCCAATAACAAAGAAGTACTCCTTTGTTAATTGTTACACATCAAACAAAAATTCATAACTTAAATTACATAGGTACATAACTTGCATAAAACTTAAATAACAAAAGAATAACAAATTTCCCCACATTATTACATAGGTACATAACTTGCATAAAACTATTACCTGACTAAACACCATAAAATTCATTCTTTTTTTCACTATAACACAATTGGTCACCCAAATTAACTTAAATTATTTTGACACGTATTTATTTCCAACTAATAAAAAAATATTTTTTTAATCTCCATAATTTTAAGCTGTCTTTGCTGCCTTGACTGCCTCGAACCTTGGCTCCTTGGCCCCAAACTTGTGCTTGGTGTACACGTCCATGTAGTCGCCGAACACGTACTCCGGGTACGCGCCGCCGTCGGCCACCGCCGGCGAGATGCTGGCCTCGAACGATGGGTTGTAGAATGACGCGACGGAGCGGCGGTTGCCATTGCGCAGCGGCAGGACGCGGTGCCACGCGCTGCGGTAGCGGCCGTTGCTGAGCACCTCCACCTGATCGCCGGTGTTAACGACGATGGCGTCGGCGAGCGGCTGCACGTCGGTCCACTCGCCGTCCTTGAGCACCTGCAGGCCGCCGACCCTGTCGTCCTGGAACAACAGGATGACGCCACCGGCGTCGGTGTGCGCGCGCAGGCCGGTGACGAGGTCCGGGCGCGGGCACGGCGGGTAGTGGCTGACCTTGGTGCCGAAGAAGGGCGCGTGGCGGCCTTCGCCGGTGAAGGCCGCCTTGATGCGGCCCTTCTCCAGGCCGAGGTTCTCATCCATGACCTCCATCACCCTCTCGGCGAGTTTCTTGAGCTCGGCGCGGTACTCCCGCATGGTCTCCTTGAACTCCGGCGGGTTGGACGGCCACTGGTTGTCGTCGTGGAGGAAGAAGATGTCCTCCCAGTCCATGTCGTCCACCGGCGTCACCGCCTCGCCGCGCCGCTCCGCCTCGACGAGCCTCTCCAGCGTCCGTACGGGATCTGAAGACCTGAACCCCTCCTCCCGGAGGCGGTAGCTCTCCGAACACACCTTCTTGACGCGATCAAGAAGCTCCAACGGGATGCCATGGTTTACCAGCTGCAATTGCAGTGAAGAATCAGAGTCAGAAACAATATATGCGAAAACGCAAGTTTGCTCACCTGTGATCAAAAAGATTTTCAGCAATGTGATGAATGTTGTCATGAGCTGATTAGGAGGACATGATAATGTGCTCACCTGAAAGAATCCCCACTCTTCGCAGCCGGTGGCGATCTGCGCCATGGTCTCGGCCCTCTCGGCGCCGTCGAGCTTGGAGAAGTCGATGACCGGAACAACCATGGTCGAAGTCTTGAAGAAGATATATGGCTAGTCTTTGATCTCTGAAGAGAGTCTTGAGTTCTTTCGGTGTTGCGCTGCTTGTCTGCAATTAGGTGACTGGTGCAAGTCTGCAGCTGATGGCTGGCTTGAGGAAGGATGCAGAGGATAGCGGGCTTTTTTATAGGCAATTGCATCGACAAGGTTGGCTGCTGCGACAACTCTTTCTGCATGTGTCGAAAACAAAGAAGTTTCTTGGAGGTAGCTGGATAGCTACCTTGCCAATCTGATTGGATGCTTATGCTTATGCTTATGCTCAATTAGATAGCACAATTTTGTCACTGTGTGATACCAGTAAAAGGAAAAAGAAATGGACAGTGCAAAGGAGATGCTGGGGACCATGCACAGTCGACAAAAGAGAGCATTGTGGAGAACGGAGGGGCAGCCCAGTCATTTCACAATAACCACAGAGTGAAACGGCTAGTGGTGTCCAATGGTCCGTGCCGGACCGGCACGGCACGGCCCGCGAAATAAACAGGTTGTGCCGTGTCAGCCCACGGGCCACGGTCTGAGCCCAAGCAAGGCTCAGCGACCGCGTGCGGTCGGCACGCAGATGCACGTTCTGGGTTAACAGCCGTGTCGACCGGTCGGCTGCTAACACGGAAAAAAGAGAAAAAATTCAAAAAAATTTAGAAAATTAAGAAAAAATCCAGAAAATTATAGAAAATTGTAGACATTGTTAATAATCAAAATAATTATTTTCAATAACATAATGAGCTTTATTAACTTGTTAAATTACATGCGATGGCTGACTCATTAAAAACATTACCAAGTAAAAACTCAACTTGAAAAAACTTTGGTAAAGAAAAAAGAGTACAGCCTATAAAACTCATTCGAGACTATATGTGAAGAAAAATATTGAAAATCCTATTCATTGCTATTGTAACAGCCCAAAAATTTAAATTTGAAAATATGAAGCTTTTGAATTGTTTTTTTTGCCGTATATTCTATTTGAATTTGGATTTTTGTAGTGTTTCTTAAAACTTTGGTTGAGATTCTGATAATTAAAGAAATTCATGAAAAACAAAACGAACATTAGTAATGCTATAAAAGAAAATATGCAAATAATAGAAAATTAAAATTTTAAATACGAATCTGAAAAGATGATCCAGCATGAGGAGGGAGAAACCTAAGTTAAAAATATAAAATCTCAATATGGAAATAATAGCATACAACAACCCAGAATTTGGACATTCAAAAATTTGTAAATACAATTTGTAGCAAAAGTTTAAATTAAAAATCAAAATTTCAAATCTTGGCTTGGGCCCTTCATTTTCTATTTTTCTTCCCTTTCCCTTTTCTCTCCTACTTCCATGTGGGGCCACTGCTTCTTCTCTCTCTCCCTCTCTCTTCCTCCGCCTCCACTGGGCCCGCCTTCTCCTCCCTTCTTTCTTCTTTCCGCACGCGCAGCCGCCTGTCCCTCGCCACCTCTCCGCCGACCTGTCTCTTCTCCGCTCGCTCGCTGCCGGCCGGCCACGCCGCCACCGAGCCCCGTGCCCGCCGCCTCCCTCGCGCGCCGCCGGCAGTTAGCTGCCTTCGCAGATCGAGCCTCAAGGCGGGCAAGGACCGGCGGTCCTCCACCGCCGACCGGTCCGCCGCCAACCGCGCCCCCGCCCATTGCAGTTTATAAAGCCGTCGGCATCCTCCCATAGCCGCCTAGCTTTCCCCGCCTCTTCCCTTTCTTCCCCGTTCTCTTCTTCTAACGCCGTGAGCTTCCCCAACCGCCTCGCCATTCCGAGCTCGTGCATCCCCTTCAATCCAAGCACACCTCCTTGTTCCCCGAGCTTCTAGTCTCTCCTCCGATTGAATTGCAAAGCACCACGCCGAGCTTGCCGGAGGGCCTCCTTCCTCACCGCCGCCAAAGCCGCCGCCGCCGCCATTTCCTCCTCGGCGACCTCGGTCCGATTCCTCGCAATGGGAGCACCTCCTCAAGATACCGAGCCTCCCCACTCCCGACCGATGCTCTCCACCACCGAGACCCTCCCCACGGCGATCTCCCCCGCCGCCCATGGTCTCCGCCGCCAGCCCCCTCGGACATCTTCCGCTCGGTTAGATCACCGTAAGCCTCTCCGAACCCCCGATGCTCGTGCGCACTTTGATTTTCCTTCTCCACCCCGCTGGCGCCGCCGCCCCGAGGCCACCTCGCTGCCGGCCGCTTCGGGTTGTCGCCCGCCGCCTCACCGCCGCTCCGATAATTGCGCCGCCACCCTCAGCCTCCCTACCTACCCCGGAGCCCATTTCACCCGTCTTCGCCTCCCTCCGGTTGCCCACCTCGCCGGCGACCCCGCTATTTGCCGAGCGCCGCTGAGTGCTCTGTTTTGAGCCACCGCCACTCACCTAATCAAGTCTAAACTCCCTTCTCTGTTGCAAAGGGTAGCCGCCTTGGTTGGTCACCCAAGCGCGTTAAACCTCGTGTCTCGGGTTCAATCCGCCAGCGCAAAGATTTCCTTTTTCTTTTTTTTGTTATTGATTTGTATTAACCCAATCCAACCGAGAAAAAATCGGGAAAACCAACAATAAATCCATAAAAGGTACAAAACATTTTAGGATATAAATGAGCTTAATAAATGTATAATCACGGATTAATTAATATCATGTATGAGTAACTAAGATGCCTTTTGGTAGTTATCCAAGATTTCATAACGATAGTAGATGCCATGTTTAGTTATAAAAGTAAGGCTTCAAATAAAAGAATATCTCTAATAGTAACTAAACTACCGTTAGTAAATAAATCTCAACGATGTATGTATATATAGTTAACAAGGGTAGTGAAATAAAGTTATAAGAACAAGGATTCAAATGGTGTTAACTTGTGTCCGATGCTAAGTTAAACAATGAAAAAAAAATATCGCTTGATTCTCGAACAACCTCAAATAAAAGGTCAAAACTAGGTAATAAAATAAAGTGACTTTAGTTAAATATCCACATCCAACAAAGATTACATATAATTATAATATATATGCATATGTGCCATAACGCTTGTCATGCCCCGTGAAATGAATCTTAGCGGTAAATTTTGCTAAATAACAAATATTGAAATATAACTATGTAAAGCAAGCTTTGCCCGGAAAACTACATCTAAATTAAATTAGAAATAAAGCTACGCCCGATAGTAAATAAAGTATAGGCAAGATAATAACAGTGCATTTAATTAAATCTTAACAATAAATTTAATGAATAATAATATTAAGCATAAATGTATATGACAAGATAAGACCCGCATAAATTGACACTAATTCAAATTAAACTTAATCTGTAATAATTATGCACATAAAATATCGATCACAAAATGCTAAAAGCATAAACTACGAGATTAACTTGATAAGCTAAAATTTGCAAACATTACTTATGTATGTATATATATATACATATATGTATGTATGTATGTATATATCACATGCCCAGAACATTAGCACCCGACAAAATACACCAATTCATAGGTCTAACCTACCTCATGGAACTTCCTAAATAAATGTAAAATAATAAAAGAGATTATTAATAAAAAGACCGGGTCATCATATTCTACCACCGGCTTTGCCTCCAATCACCCATTAACTCATAATAAAACTAAGTCGAGTTTATTCGGATTTATTTGGATCTTGTGAGTTATTTGCTTTTATTTGGATTCACCATTTATCGCGTAATTAGAAACGGGGCTCAAGACTCAATGGATCGAGCGAGATCAAGATCGAGGTGAAGAAAAGGCCGGAGCTCAAGACCATCAAACGAGAAAAGCATTGTGTGAGCTCAAGACCATGTAAACCGCGTCAAAGTAGTCAATACTTTGATCATGTTGAACCTACATTTTCTGCAAATTACTTTTGTTTAAATTATCAAATTGCATGCTATTATTTTATGTGCAACTACATGTTTAATTCAAGATTTTAGTATATGCCTATTGTTGCCTTGATTAATATCATACCCCCTTTTGAATATTGATTATGCGAACCTTGTCGCCCTAGCAAAAATTATAATAGTATCCTTTCGAAAATAAGTCCGTAATTATATGCCAAGCTCAAGATCGATAGACACTCTGGCTGAAATGCCCCAAGCCTCATCAACATTTTCAATCATGAGAAATGGTTTGGGCGGTCATGGTGATAATGACCGGTATTTGTGTTGGATATGATTATTTTATGCTCCCAAAACCTCAACTTGCTTGAATATCCGGGCGGATGATTTGAAATTTGGTATGTGGTGCGGTGGGAGCACAAATATGGAGTGTGGTAGAACCGCCTGTAATACTAAGGACTGAATCTTGTCATGATCTCCCACGTAAAGCAAGGCAACCACATGTCTCAGAATTACAACTTGGCTAAGTAGCGGTATCGACACTCCCGACTGCCTCACCGGTAGTGGATAGACGTGGTTATGCAAGGGCAAGGAGGCCTAAAGGGACACCGAGTGGAGGGTGACGTTCACCAGTCGTACTAGCATTGAGGGGAGTGGAGCCCGAATAATGCTGGTAGCCGTGGTGAACATCCGTGCAACGTATGGGACCCACCGCAAGTGGGCGCTTCCCATAGGGTGAGATGACTAGAGGAACTAGATATCCGAGCAGGTCATGTGATAATCTATTTGACCACCGACCATGGAATCGGGTGGGGCAACAGTGGATTATCGCTTGTGGTGAAAGTGTACAAACTCTGCAGAGTCAAAACTATTCGAATAGCCGTGCCCACGGTCATGGGCGGACATGGGAAACTTAACCAGATATAGTTCTGTTTCAAAATGATTTGTGGGTGGGAATGGGAAAGTGAAGGGCAGTGCAAGGCCCTGGATTATGTTGTCCTGGGTGTCGTCCCAGTGATAAGTTAAGCGGATATAACGCTGAAGGATTAAGCATATGGTGCAGATGCCATGTAACGGTGGATGGAATCAATCGCCATCGTTATTGCATTCTCATATACATTATGTTTTGTTTAAACCGCTAAGTCTCAGGAGGTTTCTATGTATTATATTTCAAAAGCTAAACGATGATAAAGCTTCTTCTTTTACAAAGTAAAATAACAGGAAGATAAATAGAGTCGTAGGAAGAATGGATGACTGTTGTGGTAAATACATATCGATGATTGGTGGACTCATGCCGATTATAAAAAGAGAATATTAGAGAGGGGTTTAGGAGAAATAAATCGGTGGAGTCTATATGAATGGATGGGTTAGAAAGATGATTTAAATGATTTTTGGAAGATTAGAGTGTGCAAAAGAAATTGTTGGATTACGACACTAATATAAATTCTTGAAAGATGTTAGTAATAATGTGATTGATAGGATTTGATTAAAATATGGAAGGATGAATAGAATTTTGGGTACATCGGAGGAATAATAATTACGGAGTATAACTGGATCAATGATTTTGGAGAATTAGCAGAGTGTAAAGGCAATTGTTGGATTTAATGGGATTAACAGGAATTGATCTAGATAGATGATTTGAATTTGAGGAAATTTGGAGATATGATAATTGAAGCATAAACTAGATTAATGATATTCTTGGTGCAGAGGTATTGATGAATTAGTTAGAGATAAATAATGAAAATAAGGGTGATTATGAAAAGAGCAATTTATGGTTTTGGATCATTAGCAGAAAGGATTGATTTGTTAGAAAGCTCTGACATGAATGATGTCGGTGGATAAAAAAAGTAATCCTATTAGGGAATCATTGGAATTGTAGTAGGGAGTTGGAGAATATTGATTACAAGATTGGACTAGTATGAATTCGGAATACGTGAAGACATTGGTGGATTCAAAATGAATGTATATATATAAAAGGTTTGATCGGTGGATTAGCTAAATGATGCCACTCATTGTTTGGAGTCTTAGACGACATTTAGTAAGAAAATTGTGTCTTTGGGGAAATAAGTCAATTATGGCATTTGGGGGAGTGAGTCAATTTGGCAATTGCCGTGTGGAGTTTTAGGTAGCAGTAATAACACTATGGTTTAATAATAACAATGCTACCAAAAGCGTTTTCTGGCAAATAAAACAACCCGAGCCTTTCCTTTGATAAGCCATGCATACTATATATTTGCATTCTGTGTATTGGCTCGCGGAGCACGGTGGTTAGTGTGCTCACACTCGCTCTCATAACAAAATCCAGAATCAGGAATCAGATCACTACGCATCAGCAATACTTGGGTCTTGAAGGCAAAGAAGGTGAAGACGTCAAGGGCTAGGTCGCGAACCTCCAGCTTGGTCGCCTGTGGGCATGTCCCAAGGTCCCACATGTGTGCTTCGTTCTTCCATTGCGCAATTTAATGATTTCGCCTAATCGCCCATGTGTAAGTTCACTATTTTATTTATGCTTCCGCATGGTATGTATTTGATATTCATTTTCAGAATCGTGAGCACTATCTCGATCCGTGGAATAGTGCATTAAATCACTGGGATTCTAGATATTAAAACTGGGGCCCTCTGGGGATGGTATCGAGCATATCGATCGCAGTCGTGACCTAGTTAGCCTGGCCGTTAGTTCCATGACTAGAAATATTTCTTTAAAAATACTATCTCCGAAAATACAAGTTATACTACTCGTTCTTATCTCTCTTAGAAGATTCCCTCCCATCTATATGCTGCCTTAGCCATTTCTACTTCTCGTGCTCTCTTACCCTGAACTCAAAAGGATAAAAATCCAAGACTCTCTTGTGAACTCTCCTTGAAAACCTATTTTGGGCCAATAGTCATGATGCTTGAATTTAAAGCTTTATTTAAAAAAAATCCTTGGAGGACTAATTATCAAATTGTTTACGAAATTCATTTTCAAACTCATTTTCACAAACCTACATCTTCCGAGGAAATTTTCATAAGTTAAACTACTTACCAAAAACTTATTCAAAACTTTACCTTGGTTTCTCAATAGTTCATAACAAATTTATTTTTGAAATCTTTCCCCAACAAGGACCTTGTTTTTCAAAAAATAGATCCTAAGGGTTAACCTTGGGGTGTTACATTTGAAAGAGCTATGTTGGGAAAACCTATTTTCCATGTTTGGTTTCATCACCCCTAGTTAAAAGAAAAATCTTCATTTTTGCCACAAAGTTTCATTAAAATAATAATATTAATAATGATAATATGGAATAAGAAATGATATCGTGCCAATCACCTCCAAATATTTTCCTCTTCTTTCTATTGATTTTGAACGGAAAAATGTTGATCCTCTTCTCTTACCCTTACTGCAAAAATTTAAGGTTAGGAACGCTAACAATGATCACAAAGATAATGTGGTCCTATTTTAAATAGGCTATGCAGATGAACCCTGTACTCTCTTTTGTGTGCTTCCCCGAATAGACGTTGTATTGTTGCAAGATTTCACTTTGGCCCCGTGCACTACCTTCTTGCCCTCGGGCGTCCTATTTAGCAGTCATGGGAAAAGCTTATTTTGAAAATTTGAGTGATTTGTACCACCCAGCTCCTTGGGTGCACTCTTTTAAAAAAATTAGAATGGGTTAGATCACCTTATCCCCACGACTCAATCTTCACCTCATGCTATTCCCTCTCATCCTGTTGCTACAAACCCAGACAGGTCTACCGAAGCAAAGTGATAGATCGCCAAAGGCCCAGACCCGAGACTCTGCCCTACTGACGTTCTCTCCTTACCTACCCAAGAGACCTATGGATCAAATTGTCGCCAATTAAACACAATGACGAGAAGCACGTCGACGTTAGGAAGTAAAAAGACATTGCGCCTACCAAAGCTCCGTGAGCTATTTCAACTGTGAAGACGACCATCAACCTGTCGAAAATCCTGTGAGCTAGGCCCAATGGATGGAAGCAAGACTATCGCCTAAAGGTTGCCCCCCGAACTCTGGCGACCAAGGTAGCCAAAGTACAATGGAAGAGTCTTCAATTCGTCACGGGGACGTATCATGCGTGGAACTAGAAGAGAAGAATAATGACTAGTGATATTTATTTTAAGGGGTAGCACTATAAGACGTAAAGGTCGAAGTGCCATCGCGACGTATGTTTTGGAATTGCGACGACCTGGACTCAGAGCTAATCAAGCTAGTACGGGAAGATTTATAGGACCAAAAGTCTTATAGTGATAAGGACAAAAGACCACCGTATAAATGTATCCAACCTCGTACCGACATCTCTCCAGCCGTCTCCTCCCTGGGGCATAAGCCAATACTACCCACCCATCAGCATGAGTTCTACGACCACTCTATAAAGGTAAAGAGACGACGAAGTCAACAAGCAAGCATCTGGAAGTTTACGACCTATCTAGGAGAACAAGGTTTCTCTCTTTCCTTTTTATTTCTCCAAGTTCTAACCCCTGTTGTACAGATTCTCACCTCTTTATGAAGCTAAAGGACTATACGTCGAGCAACACCCAGAAACCCATTTGCTAGCCCATATTACCTCACCTCCTTTCTTTCTATTCTACCGGAATCTCGGGGTCGAGATTCATTTTAAGGGGGGTAGGTTTGTAACAGCCCAAAAATTTAAATTTGAAAATATGAAGCTTTTGAATTGTTTTTTTGTAGATATTCTATTTGAATTTGGATTTTTGTAGTGTTTCTTAAAACTTTGGTTGAGATTCTGATAATTAAAGAAATTCATGAAAAACAAAACGAACATTAGTAATGCTATAAAAGAAAATATGCAAATAATAGAAAATTAAAATTTTAAATACGAATCTGAAAAGATGATCCAAGATGAGGAGGAGAAACCTAAGTTAAAAATATAAAATCTCAATATGGAAATAATAGCATACAACAACCCAGAATTTGGACATTCAAAAATTTGTAAATACAATTTGTAGCAAAAGTTTAAATTAAAAATCAAAATTTCAAATCTTGGCTTGGGCCCTTCATTTTCTATTTTTCTTCCTTTCCTTTCTCTCCTACTTCCATGTGGGGCCACCGCTTCTCTCTCTCTCTCTCTTCCCCTCGCCTCCCCGCCACCGGGCCCCGCCTTCTCCCTCCCCTTCTTTCTTCTTTCCCTTGCAGAGCCGCCTGTCCCTCGCCACCTCTCCGCCGACCTGCCTCTTCTCCGCTCTGCGCTCATGGGGCGGTCACGCCGCCACCGAGCCCCGTGCCCGCCGCCTCCACGCCGCGGCCGCTCGCTAGCTGCCTTCCGCAAGATCGAGCCTCAAGGCCGGGCAAGGACCGGCGGTCCTCCACCACCGGTCCGCGCCAACCGCGCCTCCCGCCCATTGCAGCTATAAAAGCCGTCGGCATCCTCCCATAGCCGCCTAGCTTTCCCCCAGCTCTTCCCCTTTCTTCCCACGTTCTCTTCTTCTAACGCCGTGAGCTTCCCCAACCGCCTCCTCGCCATTCCGGAGCTCCGGTGCATCCCCCTTCAATCCAAGCACACCTCCTTGTTCCCCCGAGCTTCTAGTCTCTCCCCTCCGATTGAATTGCAAAGCACCACGCCGAGCTTGCCGGAGGGCCTCCTTCCTCACCGCCGGCCAAAGCCGCCGCCGCCATTTCCTCCTCGGCGACCTCTGGTCCGATTCCTCGCAATGGGAGCACCTCCTCAGCATACCAGAGCCTCCCCCACTCCCGACCGATGCTCTCCACCACCTGAGACCCTCCCCCACGGCGATCTCCCCGCGCCGCCCATGGTCTCCGCCGCCAGCTCCCCTCGGCACATCTTCCGCTCGGTTAGATCACTGGTAAGCCTCTCCCGAACCCCCTGATGCTCGTGCGCACTTTGATTTTCCTTCTCCACCCCGCTGGCGCCGCCGCCCCGAGGCCACCTCGCTGCCGGCCGCTTCGGGTTGTCGCCCGCCTGCCTCACCGCCGCTCCGATAATTGCGCCGCCACCCTCAGCCTCCCTACCTACCCGGAGCCCATTTCACCCGTCTTCGCCTCCTCAGGTTGCCCACCTCGCCGGCGACCCGCTATTTGCCGAGCGCCCGAGTGCTCTGTTTTGAGCCACCGCCGCCACTCACCTAATCAAGTCTAAACTCCCCTTCTCTGTTGCAAAGGGGTAGCCGCCCGGTTGGTCAGCCCAAGCGCGCGTTAAACCTCAGGTCTCGGGTTCAATCCCGCCAGGCGCAGCATTTCCTTTTTTTTTTTTTTTGTTATTGATTTGTATTAACCCAATCCAACCGAGAAAAAAATCAGGAAAAACCAACAATAAATCCATAAAAGGTAC
The DNA here is from genome assembly GCA_036346245.1 of Bonia amplexicaulis. NCBI lineage: Eukaryota > Viridiplantae > Streptophyta > Magnoliopsida > Poales > Poaceae > Bonia > Bonia amplexicaulis. Next base: position 18,861,582 of record CM070748.1, on the reverse strand, counting down.
AAAACATTTTAGGATATAAATGAGCTTAATAAATGTATAATCACGGATTAATTAATATCATGTATGAGTAACTAAGATGCCTTTTGGTAGTTATCCAAGATTTCATAACGATAGTAGATGCCATGTTTAGTTATAAAAGTAAGGCTTCAAATAAAAGAATATCTCTAATAGTAACTAAACTACCGTTAGTAAATAAATCTCAACGATGTATGTATATATAGTTAACAAGGGTAGTGAAATAAAGTTATAAGAACAAGGATTCAAATGGTGTTAACTTGTGTCCGATGCTAAGTTAAACAATGAAAAAAAAATATCAGTTGATTCTCAGAACAACCTCAAATAAAAGGTCAAAACTAGGTAATAAAATAAAGTGACTTTAGTTAAATATCCACATCCAACAAAGATTACATATAATTATAATATATATGCATATGTGCCATAACGTTTGTCATGCCCCTGTGAAATGAATCTTAGCGGTAAATTTTTGCTAAATAACAAATATTGAAATATAACTATGTAAAGCAAGCTTTGCCGGAAAACTACATCTAAATTAAATTAGAAATAAAGCTACGCCCGATAGTAAATAAAGTATAGGCAAGATAATAACAGTGCATTTAATTAAATCTTAACAATAAATTTAATGAATAATAATATTAAGCATAAATGTATATGACAAGATAAGACCCCATAAATTGACACTAATTCAAATTAAACTTAATCTGGTAATAATTAAGTGCACATAAAATATCGTATCACAAAATGCTAAAAGCATAAACTACGAGATTAACTTGATAAGCTAAAATTTGCAAACATTACTTATGTATGTATATATATATACATATATGTATGTATGTATGTATATATCACATGCCCAGAACATTAGCACCCGACAAAATACACCAATTCATAGGTCTAACCTACCTCATGGAACTTCCTAAATAAATGTAAAATAATAAAAGAGATTATTAATAAAAAGACCGGTCATCATATTCTACCACCGGCTTTGCCTCCAATCACCCATTAACTCATAATAAAACTAAGTCGAGTTTATTCGGATTTATTTGGATCTTGTGAGTTATTTGCTTTTATTTGGATTAGGTCATTTATCGCGTAATTAGAAACGGGGCTCAAGACTCAATGGATCGAGCGAGATCAAGATCGAGGTGAAGAAAAAGGCCGGGAGCTCAAGACCATCAAACGAGAAAAGCATTGTGTGAGCTCAAGACCGCGGTAAACCGCGTCAGGCGAGTCAATACTTTGATCATGTTGAACCTACATTTTCTGCAAATTACTTTTGTTTAAATTATCAAATTGCATGCTATTATTTTATGTGCAACTACATGTTTAATTCAAGATTTTAGTATATGCCTATTGTTGCCTTGATTAATATCATACCCCCTTTTGAATATTGATTATGCGAACCTTGTCGCCCTAGCAAAAATTATAATAGTATCCTTTCAAAATAAGTCCGTAATTATATGCCAAGCTCAAGATCTTGCATAGACACTCGGTACCTGAAATGCCCCAAGCCTCATCAACATTTTCAATCATGAGAAACTGGTTTGGGCAGTCATGGTGATAATGACTGGTATTTGTGTTGGATATGATTATTTTATGCTCCCAAAAACCTCAACTTGCTTGAATATCTGGGCGGATGATTTGGGGGCTGGTATGTGGTGCGGTGGGAGCACAAATATGGAGTGTGGTAGAACCGCCTGTGTAATACTAAGGACTGAATCTTGTCATGATCTCCCACGTAAAACAAAGGCAACCACATGTCTCAGAATTACAACTTGGCTAAGTAGCGGTATCGACACTCCCCGACTCGTCTCACCGGTAGTGGATAGACGTGGTTATGCAAGGGCAAGGAGGCCTAAAGGGACACCGAGTGGAGGTGACGTTCACGGTCGTACTAGCATTGAGGGAGTGGAGCCGAATAATGCCGGTAGCCGTGGTGAACATCCGTGCAACGTATGGGACCCACCGCAGTGGGCGCTTCCCATAGGGTGAGATGACTAGAGGAACTAGATATCCCGAGCAGTCATGTGATAATCTATTTGACCACCTGACCATGGAATCAGGTGGGGCAACAGGTGGATTATCGCTTGTGGTGAAAGTGTACAAACTCTGCAGAGTCAAAACTATTCGAATAGCCGTGCCCACGGTCATGGGCGGACATGGGAAACTTAACCAGATATAGTTCTGTTTCAAAATGATTTGTGGGTGGGAATGGGAAAGTGAAGGGCAGTGCAAGGCCCTGGATTATGTTGTCCTCGGTGTCGTCCCAGTGATAAGTTAAGCGGATATAACGCTGAAGGATTAAGCATATGGTGCGATGCCATGTAACGGTGGATGGAATCAATCGCCATCGTTATTGCATTCTCATATACATTATGTTTTGTTTAAACTGCTAAGTCTCAGGAGGTTTCTATGTATTATATTTCAAAAGCTAAACGATGATAAAGCTTCTTCTTTTACAAAGTAAAATAACAGGAAGATAAATAGAGTCGTAGGAAGAATGGATGACTGTTGTGGTAAATACATATCGATGATTGGTGGACTCATGCCGATTATAAAAAGAGAATATTAGAGAGGGGTTTAGGAGAAATAAATCGGTGGAGTCTATATGAATGGATGGGTTAGAAAGATGATTTAAATGATTTTTGGAAGATTAGAGTGTGCAAAAGAAATTGTTGGATTACGACACTAATATAAATTCTTGAAAGATGTTAGTAATAATGTGATTGATAGGATTTGATTAAAATACTGGAAGGATGAATAGAATTTTGGGTACATCGGAGGAATAATAATTACGGAGTATAACTGGATCAATGATTTTGGAGAATTAGCAGAGTGTAAAGGCAATTGTTGGATTTAATGGGATTAACAGGAATTGATCTAGATAGATGATTTGAATTTGAGGAAATTTGGAGATATGATAATTGAAGCATAAACTAGATTAATGATATTCTTGGTGCAGAGGTATTGATGAATTAGTTAGAGATAAATAATGAAAATAAGGGTGATTATGAAAAGAGCAATTTATGGTTTTGGATCATTAGCAGAAAGGATTGATTTGTTAGAAAGCTCTGACATGAATGATGTCGGTGGATAAAAAAAGTAATCCTATTAGGGAATCATTGGAATTCAGAAGTAGGGAGTTGGAGAATATTGATTACAAGATTGGACTAGTATGAATTCGGAATACGTGAAGACATTGGTGGATTCAAAATGAATGTATATATATAAAAGGTTTGATCGGTGGATTAGCTAAATGATGCCACTCATTGTTTGGAGTCTTAGACGACATTTAGTAAGAAAATTGTGTCTTTGGGGAAATAAGTCAATTATGGCATTTGGGGGAGTGAGTCAATTTGGCAATTGCCGTGTGGAGTTTTAGGTAGCAGTAATAACACTATGGTTTAATAATAACAATGCTACCAAAAGCGTTTTCTGGCAAATAAAACAACCCGAGCCTTTCCTTTGATAAGCCATGCATACTATATATTTGCATTCTGTGTATTGGCTCGCGGAGCACGGTGGTTAGTGTGCTCACACTCGCTCTCATAACAAAATCCAGAATCAGGAATCAGATCACTACGCATCAGCAATACTTGGGTCTTGAAGGCAAAGAAGGTGAAGACGTCAAGGGCTAGGTCGCGAACCTCCAGTTGGCTGCCTGTGGGCATGTCCTGAAGGTCCCACATGTGTGCTTCGTTCTTCCGCTGCTGCAATTTAATGATTTCGGCCTAATCGGCCCATGTGTAAGTTCACTATTTTATTTATGCTTCCGCATGGTATGTATTTGATATTCATTTTCTGTAACTGTGAGCACTATCTACTGATCCAGGGAATAGTGCATTAAATCACAGGGGATTCTAGATATTAAAATCTGGGGCCCTACAGCTATCTAGATATAAATTCTCAAAAGATTATTCTAAATCTCTATTATCTACAGTATGTTGGAGTCTTAATTCAGCTTGTTCCCAGTCTTTGACGGTCAGAAGGATTTTGACCATCTCGTTCGAGAGACTTGTTCGTCGCTCCTCGATTATTCTTCCAGATAGACTGAAGGCTAACTTCGAGGAGACTGTAGAGACAGGAACAGTCAACACATCCCGCGCTAATATGGATAGCACTAGATATGTTACTTTCTGGGTTTGCCACCATGAGAGGATTTCAACACTTGCTCAAAGCTGACGCTATCACTGTTGAGATAGCTTGATAAATCTCTAGTGCTTTGTCGCCTTGCTCCTCCTGACTGATGTGTACCTGCATCTGCACGAGAATCTCTAGAGGAAGAACAAAAAACCTTACCCCATTGCATAGTCCCCCTAGAGGTGCACCCAAACTTGTTTTCATATTTCTCATATATCTCATATAATTTATTCTTAACTACTCTATAGTATGTACAATAGTCTAAACTGGTAGTATCACTTAAAAGTTGCAATACATTTTATAAATCCTTGGTGTTTAGCCCTAGGATCCAAAATAAAGGCAAATGCATATAAAATAGGAGTTTTTCTCTAATATTTTAAAAACTTAGTTTTCATGGCAACTACAACATCCCGAAGTATATGATCATTTTCAAAAGCCTTTAGGTGAGTGACAATTTCAAGAATGTTATGAACAATTAGAGGAGAGGTTGGATAGTATACTCCAAAAAGAGAAAGTGTAGCTTTATGAAAAAATTTTAAAAAGAAAAATATTTTTTCACCAACAACCCAATTGTGCTCAGTAAATTCAAAAAAATGTTATTTTTGTAAGACTCAACGGTGGGATCAAGCACACCTGAACTTTTATTGCTTGAGAATTTATCGGTTGAAAAAGAGTCAAACATTCTCATCAACTATCTATTAGATTTTGTGCTCTCTCTTTTTTTTTTTGGGTCATGTGTGCACAGGATGATGCACTGTACTCTGAAACCGATGGAGTAGTCAGTATCTTCTCCCAAAATCGCATGAAGAATGTTGGTTTGTCCAAAGACACGATGTAACGCGTTTTTTTGGGCCCCAAAAAAATACAACGCCAAGAATTGATGTGCGAACGATCGATCATGAATTTTGGATGGTGAGGCTGATTTGAGTACTAGCTAACCACCGTGACAAGATACGCATATGCATCTTTTGCTCAAGAACAATGTGAGGAAATTAATGTTTTGAGGCTAGCTTCTTTGGGCCTGTTTGGCAACACCTACGACTTATGACTTTTGACTGTTTAGGTACAGATTACGGAGAGAAAGATACTCACTTGCGATTTTGGATGGTATAGATGTTGGGTTTTTAACGTGTACATCGTTTAACTTGTAGACCCCGTCTTGAGAAAATACCCCGTTCAAAAGTTAGGTACTGTAGCAAAAGTCAAAAGACACCAGCTTCGGAGAAAAAGAACATGCTCTTTAGCTGATCGACTCATCTCTGCAAGACTAGAATTTGGTTCACCATTTGTGTTGCTTAAGAATTCAGATTTCTCTTCTTAAGAATTTTCGAGTCCTAATCTGTCCACGTCGGACCAATTAAACTGCATGCACGCCTTTCTTTTCCATCATGCGTTCTTCGTACATGTGCCACATGGTCTATCCTTGTGGCTGATTCCTCGGACAAGCATCACTGGTCATAAACAGTACCAACTAATTCATGCGTTGATTAATTCATGCACGATTAATTCATGAGCTGTTAGGTACATCCTTGTGTGTTCCGGCCATTGTCAAAATCAATTTGATGACTTGTTCAAAACACACGAGCATGCATGTATCCATCTCCACTGCCACGTGAGAAGAAAGATTCAATTGATCGTCACGAAAAACATACAATTTGGATGGAAAACAGTGATGCCAGAAGGATAATCTTGTTTACACATGCATGTTGAAAGATCTAAGTAGGAACGAAGATGGAAACAAAAGAGAGATGAATGGTGTCTTAAAATCTTTCAAGACTCTGATAGCTATAAAGCTATAAAGATTATGATAGCAATCTCACTGGAAAATCAGAGACTCTCAGAGCTGAGCAACCTCAGCAACACCCTGTGCCTAGTCCCTATGCTCATACACCTCACCATAACCTAGCTCCGAAGTCCCACAACCAATACAAACAAGCAAACCGTCACATAGCACCTTACGATACACAAAGACATCAATTGGCACAGTTTATTCATACAATACACAATGCAAAAAAATATACACCTAAATTACTGATCATAATCGTAGGACCAAATAATAAACACATGTGCACATGAGCAACAACACCCAGATCAAACCATGACCAAACTCCAAAATTTCCAAACAACAGTTTCAGACCACCAAGAGAAGCCAGTCTGACCGCCAAGCACAGGCCGATCAGACTGCTGGCTAGTCTGACACGAGTACTCGAGGTCTACGACTACGACAACATGCGAAGTCTACGACTACCGACCATCGACCATCCATTGTTGTTTAGGCACTGTAGCTTTCGACCATCGACCATCCGTGGTTGATCTGCCGATCGGACCGCCCAACACACGATTGTTCGGACTGCCTGTTACAGCGCTGATCGGACTACCGACTACCTAGGACCGATCGGACCGTCAGACTACAAAGTCGAGGACCACGTCTCCGACTACTATCAGCGGTCGAAGTCTGTCAGTCAGACCGTCAAAACAAAACGGTCAGACCGCTTAACCTGAAGATTCCAGCAGACAGCCCAACCAGAATGCAATCTTTTACAAACCCTCATAAACCAAACTCAACCTCCGTAGATACTCTAATCCAAAGATCAATTACCCATTACAACTATAAAGTGACTTCCACATGGTCTCACAATTTGACATACTGAATATTTAGCTTCCTGTACCTAGTTCAACATGATCACCTCCAATTCAGGTCAAGGTGATTTGAGACATTTGCCTGCCTTTTCCTGGTCTTAATTGGCTTCTTGTGCTTCTTGTGCAGACTTTCCTTTCTTGACGACATGATGTGACGACTAGATGCTGATTACAACAGGGAAAACTGAACAGTAGCTGGAATGAGAAGATGCAGAAATTTGATCTGAAGTCCAAATACAGTTGCTAGCTGCTACTGAGTTCATGAATAAAACCACACTAAGATTCAGCATAAGAAACGCCAAAATAACCCTAAAAACCTGCGCTGAATTCTGGAGGCATTATTCTGTATCCTACATAATTGTTGTCAAATTTCTGGGTTCCAAATAAGCCCTAAAATCTTTGTGCATATCCAAAACGGAAACAAAAGGGAAGGAGGAAATAAACTTTCATTTTGGTCCTCAACTGAAGATGGAGGCAGTGACTGGGATTCGAGTATTTGACGTAACTTTAATGGATCAGCTAGAGACGAAAGGAGATGACAAATCTGAATTCACAAGCGCACGAACACAGGAATCCAATTCTGGCTTTACAAACTCCAACCATCTTCCTCACATTTTCCATGAGCAAAAGAAGGCAAGAACATCAACGTACTCGGGACCACTTAATGGTTCTGATAAGATGCAACAATATTACACTCCGATGCCCTTTTTTATGCATAGCAGCTCCTAGATCGGATCATAATTTGTGAGATACGGTACATGCGTGCATGGTATCAAGAACAAAGAAGATGACTCTCGTAGAAGTAGGAGTCCTAATCCTAGTATGATCCATCTTCTAAATCCTAAAAGATTATTAATGTCACTCTAACTCAACAATCTTCACTTTGATTCTTATTCGTTGAAGCCACTGTGCTCCTCCAACCTTTGGGAGTGCTCCACCATGGAGAAGAACCAAGCAATCAATCAATTAAGTTTACTCATCCAAAGTAGAGGTTCACAAGAGAATAAGAGATTATGATATTCTTTAGCACTAGATTCTTGTATAGGGCAAGGATCTTAATATCCTAAAAGATTCGAGAGGATTGTGAGTGAGCGACAATCATTTGTACTCTTTTGAGATTATACTCAAGTAATTTACGGTCGGCGGGTTCTAAAAGATTCAAAAGGATTGTGATTGAGTAACAATCATTTGTACTCTTTTGACATTGTGCTTAAAGAATTTGCAGTTAGCTTCACCAAACCTTTTTCTCTTACTTAACGTTGTTATTTTGGTTCTTTCTATGAGATTCTTCTTCTTTATTCTTGATACCTTGTATACTCATACCGTGCCTCTCAAACTCTAACACCATCCGAGAGTTACTGCACATACGAAGAGAAGAGGCACCAGAGTGTAACAAACCAGTTTTTTTCCAGAGAAGTTTTTGCATCTTCCAATTTCCATGGACTCTTGTGGGGTACGAAACTTCAGAGCAGCGCCGTTGGAAGATGCCAAGTTCACTGCCATATTTTCTTGATGGAAATTGAGCAAAGACTTGCCGGTATTTCCACGGTAAAAGTCCTACTAAAGACACGAGGAATATGGACCGAGAATTGGTAGAGTTTTGGTTGGTTTCGGAGATTGTCATTGGTGACGTGAGGGCTGAGGTCAGAGCCTCTGGCTGACACAAGCAGCATGTTTTCATTGCCAGCGATTTAGAAGGAAAAAAAAGAGTAAAAAGGATGTGCTAGATATTATTCAGATGTTTTTTCTAACAATCATCCATATTTGAGATCGCTAGATTAGAGATCCAACGGCCCATTTTTTTGAAGATAATAGAGATTTTTTTGAGGGAGTGGGGTAGAATTCATGGCAATTGGATCTCTAATCCAATAGTCATAAATCTAGATAATAATTAGAAAAAATATTCGGATGATATTTATCTAATAGTTAGAAAAAAAATATTCAGATGATATTTATCAACACCTAAGTAAAAATACATAATTCATATGACAAGCAGCAGCAGGAAAAGAAGGGCTGCTGTGCATGCCAAGTCTCTTTCTAAGACCTTTTTCAGATATTCCTCTGGGAATTGAACTTCCTCTGGGAATTGAGTTTGAAAAGCGAGAACTTTTTCAGATATTCCTCTGGGAGCCATATCATTCTTTCATGCATTTCACAGAATCTGGTACGCATATGGATTACATGGTGTTATGGCCTATGATTCGATGAGGCACTGCAGCGGAAGGACAAACAGTATCACTTGTACTATAGCGTGTAAATAGTACGTGTGCACTGTAGCAATCGTATTAAGAATGGTTGTATGCATGTCTTCGTATTAGAAATAATTAGATGCAAGTCTGCATATTAGGAATAGATAGATACATATCTTGATATTAGGAATAGATATATTAATATTTAGATAGTATGAATATGATACTATCTTTAGTTAATTAGTTGTATTAGATTGTGTTAGTTTTCGTATTATTTGAAGATATTTATATAAAGAGAGGAGCCGCACCATTCATAATCAAATAATAAATAAACAAAGTATTTAATTTCTCCCCTTCTTCTTCAACTAAGTCAGAACCTTGACAGCGATATGGCCGACCGTTCAAAGACAAATACCCTACCCTTGATACTCGGATCCGTACTCAACCAACACCGACCACAACACATGGAGATGCAAATGCCAATTGAGCATAAGCATCCAACCGTTCAAAGATAAATACCCTATCCTCGATACTCGGATCCTTTTACTGGTATCACACAGTGACAAAATTGAGGTGTGGTGTGCCGAATCTAATTGAGCATAGGCATCCAATCAGATTGGCAAGGTAGCTATCCAGCTACCTCCAAGAAACTTCTTTGTTTTCGACACATGCAGAAAGAGTTGTCGCAGCAGCCAACCTTGTCGATGCAATTGCCTATAAAAAAGCCCGCTATCCTCTGCATCCTTCCTCAAGCCAGCCATCACCTGCAGACTTGCACCAGTCACCTAATTGCAGACAAGCAGCGCAACACCGAAAGAACTCAAGACTCTCTTCAGAGATCAAAGACTAGCCATATATCTTCTTCAAGACTTCGACCATGGTTGTTCCGGTCATCGACTTCTCCAAGCTCGACGGCGCCGAGAGGGCCGAGACCATGGCGCAGATCGCCACCGGCTGCGAAGAGTGGGGATTCTTTCAGGTGAGCACATTATCTTGTCTCCTAATCAGCTCGTGACAACATTCATCGCATTGCTGAAAATTTTTTTGATCACAGCTGAGCGAAGTTGCGTTTTCGCATGTATTGTTTCTGACTCTGATTCTTCACTGCAATTGCAGCTGGTAAACCATGGCATCCCGTTGGAGCTTCTCGATCGCGTCAAGAAGGTGTGCTCGGAGAGCTACCGCCTCCGGGAGGAGGGGTTCAGGTCTTCGGATCCCGTACGGACGCTGGAGAGGCTCGTCGAGGCGGAGCGGCGCGGCGAGGCGGTGACGCCGGTGGACGACATGGACTGGGAGGACATCTTCTTCCTCCACGACGACAACCAGTGGCCGTCCAACCCGCCGGAGTTCAAGGAGACCATGCGGGAGTACCGCGCCGAGCTCAAGAAACTCGCCGAGAGGATCATGGAGGTCATGGACGAGAATCTCGGCCTGGAGAAGGGCCGCATCAAGGCGGCCTTCACCGGCGAAGGCCGCCACGCGCCCTTCTTCGGCACCAAGGTCAGCCACTACCCGCCGTGCCCGCGCCCGGACCTCGTCACCGGCCTGCGCGCGCACACCGACGCCGGCGGCGTCATCCTACTGTTCCAGGACGACAGGGTCGGCGGCCTGCAGGTGCTCAAGGACGGCGAGTGGACCGACGTGCAGCCGCTCGCCGACGCCATCGTCGTTAACACCGGCGATCAGGTGGAGGTGCTCAGCAACGGCCGCTACCGCAGCGCGTGGCACCGCGTCCTGCCGCTGCGCAATGGCAACCGCCGCTCCGTCGCGTCATTCTACAACCCATCGTTCGAGGCCAGCATCTCGCCGGCGGTGGCCGACGGCGGCGCGTACCCGGAGTACGTGTTCGGCGACTACATGGACGTGTACACCAAGCACAAGTTTGGGGCCAAGGAGCCAAGGTTCGAGGCAGTCAAGGCAGCAAAGACAGCTTAAATTTATGGAGATTAAAAAAACTATTTTTTTATTAGTTGGAAATAAATACGTGTCAAAATAATTTAAGTTAATTTGGGTGACCAATTGTGTTATAGTGAAAAAAAGAATGAATTTTATGGTGTTTAGTCAGGTAATAGTTTTATGCAAGTTATGTACCTATGTAATAATGTGGGGAAATTTGTTATTCTTTTGTTATTTAAGTTTTATGCAAGTTATGTACCTATGTAATTTAAGTTATGAATTTTTGTTTGATGTGTAACAATTAACAAAGGAGTACTTCTTTTGTTATTGGAAAAATACGTGGTTTAATTCACATTTTCAGTGTGAACGTTGGAAAGCCGAGAATAGTGTTCCATCGTTCCATGTAATTTAGATCATTTTCATTGCTTTCCTCTAAATAAATGATAGTAGGGCATTTGTCGTTTGTTCTGGACAAGCAAACAAAAAAATCCCCACCAAAATTGAAAAGGATTTCTCCATAAGGCAATGTACTAATCTACCATGATATAGACTTCCAAACTTCCAGCACAAAAAATATAGTACAAACATAGCATTTAATGTTTGTTAGAAAAAGAATTTCAGAAGAAAAAAAACTACAATATACACAATGATTAATAACACTGGTATATTCCTAAAGGGCTTTCCAAATTTTTTTTTGTGGATTTTGAAACTATTTAGGCCTTTCATATGTTCATATCGTATTCTATGTCTCGGTTCTTTTGGATTTTAGACTTATGATTAAGTAAATAAATTTTTTTAGTCTCCATAATGTTAAGCTGTCTTTGCCGCCTTGACGGCCTCAAACCTTGGCTCCTTAGCCTCAAACTTGTGCTTGGTGTACCTGTCCATGTAGTCGCCGAACACATACTCTGGGTACACGCCGCCGTCGACTACCACCGGCGAGATGCTGGCCTCGAATGCCGGTTTGTAGAAGGACAAAACGGAGCGGCGGTTGTTGAAACTAATCTTGACTCGTACTATGGTCGTAGTTGAGTACTCATGTGTTCTTTCAGAAGGCGGCAAAGACAGCTTAAAATTATGGAGACTAAAAAAATTATTTACTTATTAGTTAGATATATTATCCATAAAAAATAAGTTACTTATGGGTCATCCCATAAAAAGTTTAATATTTAGTCTTATGGTGTTTAAGTGAGAGTAACAAGCTCGTTCTTTGGTATAGGATAGAATTGGGCATATGGACATCCATTCCTTGGGCTCTTTCATACACATAAATACATTGTACAATAAATATAGTGACTGAAAGATTTGTACGATTCTTGTTTACATAATTGCATCCAATAAATGCAATCCCTTTCTGCTTGAGGAAAGAAATTGTTCTGTGAATTCTTGAATTAGCTCCTAAATCTTATAGTTATATACAAGGTTTTAGTAACAGGAATTAACCGCGCCCCTAAATAGAGGGAGGACGGTTCTGTTTTGGCTCTGAAATTTTTCAAAAAAAAAGTTTGTCTTTTGAAATTTGAAGATTAGTCTGTTCATATTAGCTTCTAAAAATTACTTTTATACGGTAAATGACTTTTTTTACAGTATCTGACTTTTAAATGGAGCGTCTTTTTAAGACGAGATCTTTTAGTCGATTATAGTATACACTGTAATGACTTCATTTATATTGCCCAAAATTGCACGCGAGTGTTTCTCTCTACAAACTGTTCCTATCTATAAGCCAAAGCTAAAAGCCATTACGAACAGACCTGAAATAAATACCGGAAGCAATTTGGTATAGAAGTTGGTTGAAAGTGTTGAGGAACCGTAGCTGACGAGTTTAGTCCAAGCGATTCTTCCTATGCGATAGAGATGGATCAAACACAGATAATACAGAAATAATAAAAGACTGAACACAGAGAGATGAGGGGCTCCTTCTTTATTGCTTTTTCTTTTCAAAAGTACAAGTGATGACAATTGGGACCCCCTATTTATAGACTAAATAGAGGATACCCACCAATGGGCTAGGCTTGTAGGTCTAAACCCAGGTTTCCCAACACTCCTCCTTGGGCATTCATCCGACACGTTCATGCCTCGTCAAAACTCTATAAAAATCCAGTGGAAAAAATTGGAGAAAGAGTACATGATACATGTTATGTTGTGTTGCACAAATAGTCTCATTAAAAATCTTGGTCGAGATTCGAGAAACTACAGGAAAACTCGTCAAGAGAAAAAGAGTACACTTCACCCAATTTCATTTAATCTACATGTTTTATTCTTTGAGTACTCGATCTTCATGATCAACCTTTAATAGTGAGCTCGAGAAGAATCTCCACCTGAGTTCTGCACTTCTCTAAGTCTTATCATTCCAATGCCACGTATACACATTTCAAAATTAGATGCTGGAAATAACTTAGTGAATAAATCTGTAAGATTTTCACACGACTTTTGCAATTCATGAGCATAGAAGAATTTGAGGTTGATATGTTTTGTAATATGACTCTTCACGTAACTCGTCTGTGTTTGTGCAATACAAACTGCATTATCTTCATAAATAATTGTGAGAGCTTACACAATATTCAATCCACATAACTGTTGGATGTGGTGAATCATTCATCAAAGCCAAGCACATTCTCGTGCGGCTTCATACAGTGCTATGATTTTCTGAGTGGTTTGTCGAAGTTGATACAATACTTTGTTTAGACGATTTCCATGAAATTGCGGTTCCACCACATAGGAATACGTAGCTTGTTTGTGACCTAGTTGTATGCGGGTCTGACAGGTACCTGATATCTGTATAGCCAGTCATATTCAGGTCTTAGTTCTTTATATAGAATAGTCCAAGATCTTTGCTTCCTTAGAGGTATCGGAAGATATCATTTATTCCCTGTCAATGCCTTTTGGTAGGTTCTGCACTATACATTGCTAATATATTTACGACAAATGCAATATCCGGTCTAGTACAGTATGCTAAATAGATAAGTGCTCATATTGCATTTAAGTATGGGAATTCTGGTCCCAGGACTTTCTCCCCCTCTTCTCTAGGTTGGTACAGATCTCTCGATCATCGGTACTTTTGATGGATACGCATTTTCAAAACCGAACCTAAATAATACCTTTTGGGTTTATGCGGACTGGTGTACTAATAATCATTCAGGGACATGCTCAAACTGCAAGCCAAGACAATATTTAGTTTGCCCAAATCTTTCATTTCAAATTCTGACTGCAGTTAAGAACTCGCCTCCTTTATATCTTCCAAGGTTCCGATGATATTCAGATCATCTACATATACTGAGATTATACAAAATCTATTCTGAGATCATCGTATAAATACACAAGGACAATCCTCATTGTTCGTGTAGACTTTCTTATATAGAAAGTCATTTAAGCAAATATACCACATCCTGCCTGATTGCTTACGTTCGTGCAGTGATCTCCAGAGTTTCACACTGTACAGATTTCTATTTGCTCTATTTTGGTTCGGGACAGGGATGCCTTCAGGCACCTTCATATAAATATCCGAATCCAAGTTTACACAAAGGTATGCAGTTACCACATCCATTAATTTTATTTCTAAATTCAAGTTTACTTCCATTAAGATTAAACATCTAAAGGTAATGCCACCAATGATCGGGCAATAGGTTTGTTCATAATCAACTCGAAAACATTGAGTGAAACCTTGTGCAACAAGTCTTGCTTTATATCGTACAACTTCATTTTTCTCATTTCTGTTCCAAACAAATACCCACTTATACCCTACGGGGTGTACATGGGGAGACGTGCGGCTTACAGGCCCAAACACCTCTATTTTATTCAGAGATAATAATTCAGTTTATGTTGCCTTCTTGTTGTCATCCCAATTTGATCTTTTCTTACATTCAAGATCGACGATTGTAGCAATTTTCTTTGTAAAATAAATATCAACATTGGCTATTATCCTATTCATGGATTCTCCCGTGTGCGCATCGTTTATAGTTATTTCATCATAGGTTGATTCTTCTAGTGCTTCTACTTGCTCACCGCTCATTCCAGTTGCGGGAGCAAGTCCTTTTAGTTTTTTAGTTCCAATGTGTGCGCACACATCCATGCTGATTTCTTCCTATATGGGAATGTTCAGATCCGGTATGCCTTTTTCTAAAAGCGCCATACTGGTGCTAGGTCTCAGCTGGTTCCCCTTCTAGTTTCGGAGAACTTTAGTGATTGGATGTGTTAAGTTCTTCCTATCCTTTTTCTCCAAGCGTCCCTGTTTACTTGGGATTCGAGGGGCCGGAGTTCTCGTCCTTTTGTTTCGAGGCCTCTGGACGGGATTAGAGATACCTTCAACTTTCTTTGGTATTTCAACCCTCTTCGATGCATTGCATGAAGACACATGCGACTTGATCATGCTCTTTAAATCACCAAAATGGTCAGACAGTTGGTTTGCTAATGCTTATAAGTCAATGATTTTCTGGACTTCTCTATTTGCTCCACTTGTGCGCAGGTCATGTGCGTGGATTCCCGTTGCTTGCCACGTAATTTCTCGATATTTTTCATCAAGTGGTTGATTTTCTCCCCCAAATGTCGGGAAACTATCCTCATCAAATATACTATCAGTGAAACGGGCAGTATGCAAAACTCCTGTCGTGAGGACCAAATATCTGATTATGGATGTTGTCTCAAAACCAACGTATTTCCTAGACTTTTGGAGAGGTCCCATTGCAGTACGCTGTGGAGGGGTATAGGTACATAAACCTTGCAACCAAACCTATGGAGATGAGAAATTTTCGATGCTAACCCTTGCACTAATTGCATTGGTCAATGGATGTTATGTGCCGATAGTCTAAAGTTGATGAGAGTTGCTGCATGTAGGACTATGTGTCTCCAATATGTAGTTGGTAAATTACAATTCTGCAAAAGCGATCGGACAATAAATTTAATTCTCTTAATTAGTGCTTCTGCGAGTCCATTCTGGGTGTAGACATGCGGTACAGAATGCTCAACTTTAATTCCCATTGCCATGTAATAGTCATCAAATACCTTAGAAGTAAATTATCGTGCGACCATTTCGAGGAAGCATCGATGAGATCCATAAAATATTAATATAGCCCTAATAGTGGTTGTATATGACTGTAAATATCTCCTTGGATGCGTTCCAAGAATGTAGCGACTTCGTCCTTCACTTTCAGAGCAGAAAGTCTAGTAATTAATTTAGTGGTGGCACATGTTGGGCACACAAAATCTTCCTGATTTGAAAAATTCTTTACATCGATATTATGTCCCTGTGAATTGTTAATTATATTTCTCATCATCCTAAGATCTTGGTGGCCTAATCTATCATAGTACAGACAGAAGATTTCAGAGCTTCTAAATATGGTTTTCAGAACAGTATAGGCTGCGGGTGCCTTAATATTAGTGTAGTATAGCCTAGATTCGAATGAAGGAAGTCTTTCCAATACTCTTTTTTCACTTGCTTCACGCTTTATAATGAGTAGGTATTCCTTACCATACTCTTCTTCAGTTTCAACGTGAAACCGTTAGCGCGAATATCTTTGAAATTTAGGAGAGTTCTAGTCGATTCTGAATACAATAAGGCTTCTTGAATGACCAAAGTTGTGCCCGTTGGGTGTATAATTGTGGCTCTTCTTGAGCCTATTATGCAAGCATCGCTATCGGCGATTGTTGTAAGACTGCCAACATTTTTACTAATCGACTGAAAGAATTTTGTCTCTCTTAAGATGGTATTTCGTCTTTCTCAACATTCTTACTAATCTTTAGTGCAGTCCATAATGCTAGCATGCTCTTCTCTGCCATGTACTCATTCTTCAAAATGAGACAAAGGTGGTGCCTGAGGAAGTGAAGTGCCTGATCATTTTCATCAGGTGTGGGTTTGGCATCTTTAGATGCACCAATACCAATGGCAGCACAGCACTTCTTGTCTCCAAGTACAATCTCGACATCAGAAATCCAAGCCAAGTAGTATTGGCCATGCTGGGCCAGCTCCTCGAACTCCCGATTTGTCATGCCAATCATCTACATATACATAAAAAGAATACATAAGTTTACTATAGGTAAACATGTATGAAAAAATTGGACAATGGTACAAAAGATTCTTGTAATGTTTCAGAATTTTTTATGCATTTTTTATAATTTTACTATTAATTTTTGTGATTAAAGGCAATTTAAATAACTACAATTAATCAAAACAGTAAGTAAATACAGGAAAGCATAGAAAGTAATAATAACAGTGATAAACATACTTCAAATGTTAAAAACAATACAAAATTTGAATTTCTAAGGCCCTTTTATGCTGGAATATGAATTTTCAGTAAATTCTGTAATTTCTAAGGGCTTTCTGCAAAATGTTAATTCTGAAAAATAATTGACGTAATTTTCTAATTTTTTGAGGTCCCTTTCGCAAATTTGGCCGCTAGCCCTCCTTCCTTTTTTTTCTTTCCTCTTTCCGACCGGGCTCCCCTTTTTTCTTTCTTTTTCGGTGCGATTCGACCCAGGGCCACAGTCAGCCTGACAAAAAGGAGGGAAAGGGGTAGGGCTTCCCTACCCTTGTTCATGCACGCGGGGGCGGCGCGTTTGAGCGTGCATGAAGGCGGTGTTCGGGCCAACGGTGGGGCAACGCATGCGGCCGGCGGTGCGGAAGGCTCGGGCGACCGACGGCTCGTGCAGGGCCGAGCGGCGGTGCTGACACGGGACGGCAATAGTGGCGGTGCTCACACGGCTGCTGGCCAGCATAGTGGTGATCCGACAAGGCTATAAGCTGGCGTGGTGGCAGGCTGACACAGCTACGAGCTAGCGCGACGGAAGGCTAGTGCAGCTACAGGCGTGCCGCCGTATGCGGACGTTGCGACGGATCGGTCAGCGTGACGGTGGGCTAGTGGCGCCTCCTGCAGGAGGTGGGCGACGGCCGAGCTACGACATGGCTCCGTGCCGGTGATGACACGCAACACGACGCCAGCGCCTCGTACAACAGGTGGACAGCAGCGCATCGCCCAGGAGCCGTGCGGCATCGGCGGCGGTGCAGCCATGTGCGGGTGGTGTGGCGCTTGCCGGCGGTGTGGCGCAACGACGTGTACGGGCGGCGCGCACGGTCGCAGTCGCGTACAAGCGGTGTGGCTTCGATCGGCGCATGACACGAAGTTTGTCCATGTTTAGGCAGTGAGGGTCGCCGTGGCTCGGTGGCGCAGCCTCGTGTGGGAGGTGCGACGGCACGGCGCGGTGGCCATGCCTGCATGCAGGCGGCACTGTGCCTCGGCCGCATGCGGGCGGTGAAGCGCGACGGCCCGGCGGTGCGGTCTCGTGCAGGCGACACAATGACCATATGATCGGCGCGTCGCGTGCAGACTGCGCAGCCGGTATTTTTTTCAATCTAAAGTGCAATCAACATCTACTCGTTGTGCAAATCTACTGATCGGCTTGGCCGGCGACTTCAAGTCGGCATACGGTAGATTAGAGCGGATTTGGGCTGAAGAAAATAATCTAAAAAGCAAAATTTGCGGAATTAAAGCGATCTAGATAGGTAATGTAATCTGCGAATAATTACCTAGCGATGCACCAGAGCAATTCGTGCTAATAAGGTGTTGAGGAATCGTCGTTGGCGAGTCTAATCCGAGCGATTCCTCCTATGCGATAGAGATGGATCAAATACAGATAATACAAAAATAATAAAAGATTAAACACAGAGAGATAAGGGGTCCCTTCTTCTTTATTGCCTTTTCTTTTCAAAGATATAAGTGATGACAATTGAGACTTTCTATTTATAGACTAAGTAGAGAGAGTTCACTAATAAGCTAGACTTACAGACTCAGATCCATGTTTCCCAACAGAAAGGAAGGGGGTTGCAGGGCGAATCGGCCTTCTCCATAACCGGCGGCCTTTAAAACTCTCATTATATGTCCGCCTCAGTTGATATGAGCATCTTCAAATTGGCGAAGCGCTTCCGTGCTCCCCCGAAAGACGAGAGCACAATTATAGAATGCTGTATGCTAATTGTTCAGAGTGGTAGTACTATTTTCTTCTTCCAATGAGTGAGTTCCATGCCGACTCTACGTGGACCACCATTTGTGCGCATCCGATTCATTCCATGTGGCAACGGCCGGCGACGCTGCCTTGCAACTTGCGGCGACAAGAGCACAGGATGCTAGCTATCCAATCTACGACTCATGGAGTGAGTGAAAAAGGCTTCTATGGGTATGTTCTTTTCGGGTGTGGCTTTTGACTTTTGATTTTTGACTGAAATTTTTGAATTTTTGTTATTTACGGTACAGATTGCGGAGAAACAGATACTCACTTATGATATTGGCTAATATAAATGTTGGACTTTTAACATATAGATCGTTTAAATTGTAGATACTATCTTAAGAAAATACTCTGTTTGAAAGTTAGATACTGTAATAAAAGCTAAAAGTTATTGACTTGTGAGGTCCACAGGGGAGAACAGGATGTAATAAAAGCTAAAAGTTATTGACTTGTGAGGTCCACAGGGCAGAACAGGATGCTAGCTAATAGATACCCACAGTCAAGTAATCCACACGCTCATCGAGTGCTTCCGTTGCACCGATCAGTGGACTCCATTGCACGTCGAAAGCGTCTTGACTTGTTTTTTTTTTTTCAGAACATGCGAAAGCTTTGCGCGTCGTTACATGGAAAGAAAGAAGAAAAGGCCCAGGAAAAGGGCGTATGCGCACATGTTGAAACTTCCAATCATGTATATACTCGTTTAAAAAAATACTATGTATACATACATATACTATTCTACAGCTGAGCGTGAAATAGGTTACATTCCTTAGGTCAAAATATACAACCCACCTTGATCAAAGGCTGGTAAAAAAATCCACCATCTCTCACCTTCGTCAACTCCTATGTTGCTCGCCACACACTTTTCCGTGCTCAGCCGATGTAGTAATTGACTGGCTTAGATATATTAAATATGAAATTTTGATTGGCTTAGCTGCCAATCAAAAGTCATGGATAAAACAAGAAAAGAAATATTCTAGTACTAATAAGTTGTATCTGGTAGTAAATTGGTTTGTATTTGATAGTAAATTTTTACTGCACTCCTTATGTGTTTATTGGCGAGACTTATATCATTATGTTCCTCTCGTCGCTGGTAAGTTGCCGGTGAAAATCGTTCATGAATATAAGCTGTTAATCAAAAGTTATGGCTAAAATAAGAAAAGAAACATTGTAATATTAACAAGAAACCCATATTCATTAGTTGGTTAGTCACGTCACTAGTTGGCTTGGTCCCCATACGAAGTGGATGTATGTGGGGGTGAGTTGGGCATGCTCGTCTGACCAGCATGTAAAATAATTTATTTGCGCTCCGACACAATAACATGTGTAGTGTGTGTGTGTATATATATATAGTATAAATAATAGGGGCACTATAGTGCCCAGACTCTATGATTAAGACTTTCCGTACATGATTAAGACTTTCCATCCATGATTGATTCAGCATGCTAAACCATAACTTCATTTCCAAATTGACGTCTTTTTAAATTAATGAACGTTAATGAGTTTGTCGATATATTACACTTGCACATATATATATATATATATATATATATATATATATATATATATATATATATATATATATAGGAAGCCTCTTTTCTACACCCGGGTGTAGTTACACCCTATATCGTATCTCGCATAACGGAGGGTATGTACGTGTAGTATACAAGTATTTAAGACCATCTAGGTGGTATGAATAATTTTTCAGAAGTGGTATGTACATTTTTTCGATATACTCCTTTTTATGCGCGTATATAAGGGTATTTACAAAATACGCTAAAAACTATGAACTCCTTTACAAGTTTTTCGTGTGGTTCACATTGGAGTATCTTATAATTAGTATACAAATGTACCTAAAGTGATAAAGGAGTATTTCAAGTTTGTTTAGGTGGTATATTAGAGGTGGGTGTAACTACACCAGTGTAGAAGGTATATATATATATATATATATATATATATATATATATATATATATATATATATATATATATATATATATATATACTTTAGAAGCTACCTTAGTAGCCATCCGATCACTTGACCGGATAGTTGTGGAGGTCATTTTCACGTGGGGATGATCCCTATATAGTGGCTCATAGTGCATCGAGTGGGATAGCCATCCGATCACTTCAAATGCCACGACCGGACAGTTGTGGAGGTCATTTTCACGTCGGGATGATCCCGTGGCTTATACTGCATCGAGTGGGATAGCAATGGAGAGGTAACAAAGGAAAACGTGTTTTGTGGTTTGGACCATTTAGGCTAATTGTCTAACAGTTAAACGACACATACGGTCGAACGATTTTGACTAGTCGTCCAACGGTTGAACGACTTGATCACGTGTCGCTCAACGGTTGGACGACTAGTCTAAGTCATTCAACCGTGCGGCGACATGTGGTCAAAATAGTAAAAAAAATCCGTAGTATAATTTTGTAATTCTGAATACAAAATAATTATTTAAAAAATTCGATGATCCGTATACAGTGGCTAATACTGCATCGAGTGGGATAGGCGGATAGCCATGGAGAGGTAACAAAGGAAAAAGATGTCTGTGGCTTATAAGCGCACAAGGAATTTCTCAGACACCACCGATCTCTTTTTCAAAAAAAAAAAAAGAATTGCGAGTCTTTTTTCTGAAAGTAATATTGTGATTATATGTGGATTTCATTGTACACCCCACAAAACCATTAATTAATTATAGGCTGGCTAGCAAGTGAATATGAGGAGAGAGAAAAATCACATATATAATTTTTTGGCAATAAATTAATATGGTTTAACCATCTTTCCTTGCCCTGTCAAAGCAAAAAAAAAAAAAGTAATCCCCTAAAAAAAAAACCCCTTATGAACCATGACACATCGAATCCCCAGGTTTCATTTATCCATCAAGGAAAATCAATGCCTCACATCTATGAAAAAAAAAATTGCTTCAAAATACCAAGAGAGAATTGAATCACATTGCACCCAAAAAAAATGTAATGTTAATAAAATGGCAGTTGATAAGATATGTGTTATGACCGGGTAAACTTGGCCTAAACTAGAGAGAGATTTGGCGGCTGGTAGCGCTGGTCAGTTGCACAAATTGAGGAGGCCGAGATCGTATTAGACTGATGACACTCCTCACTTGCCTTGTACTGCCACTCTGCCTCCTTGTCCACCATCATGGGGGGCTACATGCCGGAGACCACCGGCGGCCGCGCCCGCGGCCGGTACCCGCCGCTGTCCTCCCTCGTCGTCTACACCATCGCCGCCTTCTCCGCCGTGATCGTCATCGCCATCCTCCGCTCGGTACTTTTTCCCTCTTGGATTTGCGCTCGTTTCTCCGCCTCCAGCTCAAGCAGCACACGTCGCGAAAAGAAAAGGATAGATCATAGATGATTCGATCGAGATGTAGATCGTGGTATTGCGTGCGTTGAGGTGAACAATTGATGATGATGATGATGATCACATGAGAAGCTATGAGTAATGGATTTCTCATCTACCTCGATCGATCAAGAATTCGATGCTATCGAAGAAGATCGAATCGGATCGAAGAATTTTCTTTAGCTAGATCGATCATCACGACGAACAATGCGAATCTCGTGTGTTTTGCCTCTGTACGGATCGAAATGGTTTCATGTAGATTCTTTTTTTTTCTTTGCATGATGTTGTTGTTGATGGTGGTGGTGGTGGTTTCTTGGCGCGGTGGTGTGTAGGCGTACAACGACGCGGTGTCGCGGACGCGGACGCTGCTGGGGCACAACCTGGAGCCGACGCCGTGGCACCCGTTCCCGCACGACAAGGGCCGGCCACCGGCGCGCGCCGCGTTCCGGTGCGCCTCCTACCTCTCCTGCCTGCCGCCGCTGTCGCAGCCACAGCCGGCGCCGATGGCCAACGCGTCGGCGGCGGGAGGCGGCGGGAGGCGCCAGTGCCCGGCCTACTTCGCCGCCATCCGTCGCGACCTCGCGCCGTGGCGCCGCGCCGGGGGCGTGTCGCGCGCTCTGCTCGAGGCCGCGCGGCAGCGCGCGTCCATGCGCGTGACCATCACCGGCGGCGGCCGGCGGCTGCACGTGGACCTGTACTACGCATGCGTGCAGAGCCGCGCGCTGTTCACGGTGTGGAGCCTGCTGCAGCTCATGCGGCGGTACCCCGGCCGCGTGCCCGACGTCGACCTCATGTTCGACTGCATGGACCGGCCGGCCATCAACCGGACCGATTACCGGAACGGCGACCCTGCCGCTCCGCCGCCGCCACCCCTGTTCCGGTACTGCACCACCCGGGACCACTTGGACGTGCCCTTCCCGGACTGGTCGTTCTGGGGCTGGTAAGAACCACTTCAGCTCTTTCTTCTCTAGTTCTTTCTACTTGTTTGCATTATAAGTACATTCTACCATGCGAGTACTTGTTTGCTGGCGCCGCCGAGTTTTCTGCACCATATTAGGCGACTTGACGCAGACAGAATTACCAGAAACAGGAAACTAGAAGTAGATGGGGCTAGCTGTAGCAGCGTATGATGTGTATATATAACACAAACAATGCAGGCCTGAGACGAACATAGAGCCATGGAGCCGGGAGTTCCGGAGCATCAAGCTGGGTGCCAAGGCGAGGAAATGGCGGGACAGGGTGCCGACGGCGTACTGGAAGGGCAACCCGGACGTGGCGGCGCCGCTGCGAGTCGCGCTGCTGGCCTGCAACGACACCAACCTGTGGCGAGCCGAGATCATGCGCCAGGTCATTAACGCTCGTCATCATCTTCTCCATCGTCATCGCATTGTAAATTCCATCAGAAACCGTGGTGATCAACTGATCATCACATTGTGGATGCAGAACTGGGAGGAGGAAGCCAAGTCCGGGTACCAGAACTCCAAGCTCTCCAGCCAGTGCACCCACCGGTACGCAATCGTAGCTTGTCGCGCATGATCAGCTACATATATTGAGTTTCATGCACCGACCAGTTAACCCGAGATGTCTCGTTGCCGCGCATGATCAGCTATATATATATATACAGTGAGTTTCGTATTGAGACTGTCTCGCATGCAGGTACAAGATCTACGCGGAGGGGTTCGCGTGGTCGGTGAGCCTCAAGTACATCCTGTCGTGCGGGTCGATGGCGCTGGTCATCGACCCGCGGTACGAGGACTTCTTCAGCCGGGGGCTGCAGGCGAAGGTGAACTACTGGCCGGTGGGCGCCGCCGGCATGTGCGAGTCGATCAGGGACGCGGTGGAGTGGGGCAACGCGCACCCGGCGGAGGCGGAGCTGGTGGGGAAGCGCGGGCAGCGGCTGATGCAGGAGCTGGGCATGGGGAGCGTCTACGACTACATGCTGCACCTGCTGACGGAGTACGCGCGGCTCATGGACTTCCGGCCGGCGCCGCCCCCGACGGCGCAGGAGGTGTGCGAGGCGTCGGCGCTCTGCCTCGCCGACGCGCATCAGAGGAGGCTCATGGAGGAGTCCGCTGCGGAGCCCGCGACGGCGGAGCCCTGCGCCATGCCTCCCGACGGCGGCGACTGAGCGTTGGCGCTCAAAGAGAGGCGAAGATATTCAGGCCATGTTTAAACCAACTAACAAGGGGGCGATGATGTCTGATTGTCTGTCGGTGTGACTGAATTTGAAAGCCCTTTTTCGGTTGAGATGGAGCCAACGATACAGCCAGGGACGAATCATGAATGAACTCTCTATACATCTCAATCTCGAAGAGGACTATGTAGGCAGTAATTGATTTCTAATAATCAGTGGGGAACCTAAGGGTTCTAAGATGGATATTCGGAGCTAACAAAATATTGTTCAATGAGAAAGTAAAGATCCACGGTAGCAAAAATCAAAGTACAAGTTGTTCCTATTAGAAACAACGTCTCGAATAATTTAAGAAATTACAAAAATAATTAAGAAACAATTATTGAATTGAGAATTTGGGATTTGGGAGTTAGGAATTAAGAAACGGTGGTGCACTTGTGGTGCTATCGATGTATGCGGTCTGCCTTGTGGCCCACGTGGACCGGCGGGGGCCTTGTGCTCCCTTATCAAGGGAAAAATATAAGGTAGGCTCAACATGTCATATTCTACGATCATCCTTACTTCCCGTAGACTTATGTGCCTCCGCCCCTGTACCCTCCCTGCCTCTTTGCCACTTTAGGCAATTTGCTACTCTAGATCATCTCCGTTTGCACCAAGCACGTCAACATGAAAGCCTCGACCTCCTGATCCTCACCGTTCTGCCCTCCCATCGCCATCGCTTGCACACCTCGTCGCCACCGAGTTCCACCGCCACCCTCCCCCGCGTCGCTGTTTGTTGTTGCTCTGCTTCCCTCCCCAACACCACCGACTACTGCTACTCTGTTATGTTGCTAGTGGCCTAGATCCATCGCCACTAAGGCTGCTGCTACTCTGCTTCCCTCCCTAACAACGCCTGCTACTACTAATCTACTTCTCTCCACAACGCCGTATGTCGTTGTTGCTTGCCCCGTCGCAGATGGCCTAAATCCGTTGCAACTGAGGTTGCTACTACTACTCTAGTTCAATCCCCCATACTGCGGAGAAGAGTAGGTCCAGATCCCGCAGTTGCCGTTGATAGCATCTTGCCACCCACTCCGATCGCCAGGTGGAAGCACCGAGGAAGGAGTCGAAGTGAGCTCCTATGCTCTGACCACACTGTCCCAACTGCTCGAGTAAGCTCCCGCCCCCTCCGACTGCATCACTCCAACCGCTCAAGTAAGCTCCCGTCGCCTCTGACCGCACCGCCCCAACCGCTCAGGTAAGCTCCCGCCGCCTACAACCTCATCAAAATGTGTTCCTAAGCTCTACCTCTACCATCACGTAATTTCATTTCCCACCATAGGAATCCCCTGTCGATCCCGTCTTCCCCAACTCCAAAACCGCCGCCACCGCCACCATTCCTCACATGATAGGTTCCACTTTAATTCCTTTCCCCAACTCTAGCCAAAACCGCCGCCACCGCCACCATTCCTGAGATGATAGGTTCCACTTTAATTCCTTGCTTCCGGACCATCTCCTCACCTTTCCTTAATCTTTCCCCCATAGCTAATTTTGGATGCCTTCTTTGCCCAACTCACTATGGACCGTTGAACCTTGCCATACCACCTCAGGTTATTGGCACCAACCCTCCTATACTCGCCTCAGTAGACCATCGCGCATTGCACTGCCACATATAAGAACCCATTTTTGAGATCGCCAACAGCCACCGTAGCCCGGCTCGCCGACAAGCTCAGCGATCCGTCATAGCCAACCCCTCTATTTCGAGAGAGAAAATCAAGGTTTTCTGGAGAGAAGAGAGGTGGTTTTCTGTAGCCAGTGGTATTTGTCTCAAAAGGGGTAAACAGTACTGGCAGTTAAGATGCTTCTAATATCCAGTATTACAGTTCAGGGTTGATTTTGAAACTTTCGCAAGGGTTAAGGGGTAAACTTATTACTAGAGCAAAATACTCATCTCAAGGTACCATCTAAGTTTAGCAGCATAGTATAACAAGCATAATATATAGGCACGTTTAGCAGTTACGAGGTGCCTCTCCTGTCATCATGATATCCCCCTGCTAATCTTGAGATGTTGGTTCTCTCCTATCTGACGACACATGTACAAAACGAGACCAACCAGCTCGTGCTGCAGCCGGCAAGATAGCAACAGCACACATACATATCCCCAAAAAAGAAGGCTGCAACATCACAACAAAGTTGCTGGAGCGTCATGACAATGCAGCCGCTGCCACCGGGTGGGTGTGTGCAAGTCGGTAAAAGCCTAGCTCTTTTCACTTGGCACCAACCACCCATCAAGCCAGGTATCTGTACATGTTTGCATTGTCCTTGTCGCGCTCCAAGTAATCCCTAGTGATGAGATCCTCAATTCGCTTCTTGATGGCTTTAAAGTCAGGCTGCAGTGCACACAGAGCCAGTGGAGCTGATGGTTAACATTGCTAGTAGTTAAACCAAAATGTCAAAGCCCAGAATACACAACCATGAACAGCTAGCTATGTCCTTTGAATGTACTGGCCTACTGGGGTCATATGGCCAATTCAAATGTAACAGCTACCTCATCAGGACAAGAGGAGCAACTTCAATACAAAAGGGCAAACCTACTAAGAATGGATCATACTATCATCAGGCATCAGCCCAAGGTTTAGTGAACAAAAGATTGACATGCGAAATCAGGACCAATTAAGTATGCAGAATAAGGAAATGTACTGTCAGTACCTTGAACATGCGGCTGAGCTGCTCCACGCATTCCGCAACTAGATGTTGATGGCCCATAACTTTGCGGCTCTTCATGATACGCACAATTGATGCATCAATTGCATACCTCCTATCCTTGTCAACGTCTTCAACAACCTTTTTCTTCTCATCAACAGGAGGTAGTGGTACCTACGCATAATGTGAAGTGAAACATGCAATTATCACATTAGCATCACCACAAATAAGCTCTGATTAAAAGTCCGCCAACCAACAAAAGAACACAAAAATAAAAGGAAATACCTTAATTCTTCGCATCCTGTCAGTAAATTTTGAATTGAACTCAAAAACATTGTTGGGCGAAATAGATCTATTAGCCGGTTCTTTGTTAAGAATCTTGTATTTCGCACAAGACAGAGAATGGAGCAAACGCACTACATCATCATCTGAAAGGTTTAGCTGTGTGACAATCTCAGAATAACTAAGCCTATCAGATCCATTGAATAGCAGCAGCAATGCGGCCTGCCAAAAGACAAGGCGTGTCAAAACACATCAGACAGGTCACAAGTACAAGCCATTTGTTGATAGTGATACAATTTAAGTTACCTGATAAGTGGTGACAATGAGCTCTATAGTTTTCGCCTCAAACTTCGCATTGATATTACAAGTTCCCAAGGAATATATCCAGGTAAGCTTTCTGTGCTTTGTTCTTGTTTGATAAAACTCCTTGAAAACCTCAACACATTTCACCTAAAACATATTGAGAAATATAGATGTTCATTTCAAAGAATAGCATAACAAGAAATATTTCATGGAAATGAACATAAATATGAGCTTCAAAGTCTGGATTTCATTTCAACTTAACATGCTCCAAGATAGGCATGTAATGATGCTCCTTATATATCCTACAGAAACAGTGAACTTACCATCTCAGCAGGAAGGTTTATATCAAAAGTTTTGTAACTTGGCCAGAATCCTGTTGTCAAAACAGTAACAGCCAAGTCTATCCCAGGATTCAACTCCTGATGTGCAACAACAAACTCTTCAAACTTAGTTTGATGATCTCTTGCAACAGTAAGATCAGTAACCATGCCCTCCATTTTAGAAGTAAACTGCCCCCCGCACTGCTGCTTGAGCTTTGTCAGGATGCTTCTTTCATGCTCATCATTAGCACTCTTGTCAAAAAGCAATCTCCTTGCAAGTTTCTTCCTGCAAATTAGTTCCACGCATGACACAACATAAATACCAAGTTCCAAGGGACGACAAATTCTTTATATATGAGAGGTTAAATGGGCTTAGAAATG
Organism: Bonia amplexicaulis; assembly: GCA_036346245.1. NCBI lineage: Eukaryota > Viridiplantae > Streptophyta > Magnoliopsida > Poales > Poaceae > Bonia > Bonia amplexicaulis. The sequence continues at coordinate 18,833,251 of CM070748.1, read as the reverse complement.
AGCAAGCTAATAAGCAGTTACCTGTAGAACTCGGCAAAGAGGTCTTTATCACTGATGTATGCGAGCAATCTCACCACCTGAAAATCATTCAGTATCAATATTAGAGTTCCTTGAACTCAAATTTCAGCAATAGCAGTCACAGAAAAGGCCAAGATGTACCTTCTCAAGGGCATCTTCGATGGCTTCATCACTGAGCTTTTCACTGCAACCTTTCTTCAAAATGTTGTCACAGAAGGCGGCGAGCAATTCAGCACTCGAACTGCCAGACACACTCTTATTACAGAAGACCTCAAAGGCTTCTTTAAGTGCCTGTAGAAGGAGAGATTTGAGAATGAGGACCATTTTCAATTTTATGATAAAAACAAAACGGTGCGCAAATGTATCAGTATGCAGACCTTATGGAAGAGCGTATGTCCCTGGAAACAGTCTGTGACATATGCTACGTACTTGTCATGCAGCTCAATGATTTTCCAAACAAAAACCTAAAAGTAAATAACCCACATTAGGGTAACAAAAGACACAATAGAAGTGCAGTGAGATCAATATACACACCTGTTCCTGCATGCCAACCATGTCCTTCTTCTCTGGCTGTACAAAAGATTGATTTAGATATGTATTCAAGGATAAATAAATAAAATAGCACAGAATTGAACTGTTGGCTGGCAGGACAGCGAGTATTACAGAGCACCCAGAAACATCAAATGCAGCATCATCAATTGGGCACACTAGGAGCAAATATTAAACAAAAAGGCAAAGCACAGAAAACAAAAGACTGAGAAATGAAAGCCAGTTAGCAACCTAGCTTCAACGGTCAGCTGTAAACAGTTTGAGCCTTTAAGGCCATTAATGTGGAGTTGTTTGAAACTGCATGATACTATAGTGCACATTTAAGCTGGTTTACACAAATTGCAATCATAGATAACCACACAAGAAAGGGAACACAAATAATGCAACTGCTGAAGTAATACTGCACCTTCTTATTACTAGCAGAATCTTCTGCTTGTTTGACCAAGGATGTACCCTCATTCGTAACATGCTGCAGAAGAGTATAATTTAGTCACAATGTACAAATAGTTCTAAGGAATAAAAATGGGTGAGTTGAGAGATAGTGAGGCATTATAATCAATACCGTTTTAAACATGTTAGAAATAGGTTCTAGACCACAGCTGATTTTGGAAAAGAGTCTGTACATCCTAGAAAGATCCTCAACCTGTAGCAAGAGATGAATGGGTAGTCAATATTGTTCATGACTCATGATATACTGTTAAGGCATGCAAGTCATTTCCGTCAAACCTTGTCATCACAAAGCAATGCATAACATCCAGAATGCTCTTTCTCCAACAGTTGGGTTGCATATTGGGCAAGCAATTCATTTTGCACTTTCTGTAAATCCAAAAGATGTAATAATATAAATGATATTGCAAACCATACGGGGAATATCTTCTTAGATATTATTTCAGAAAGATCATTACAATATTCTGGATACAAAACTATGAATGCATAGCTGAAATGCATGCAGTGAAAAAATATTAATCATCAGGAAATACTATGAGATTGTAACAGCAAACTTTCAACAAACCTCCAATAACTTCTGTTCACTACTAATATGCAAATAGTGACCAACTCGCTCCTTCTCTCTCTTCAAGCACTCCTCAGCCTAACGAAAAAATCAACTATTAAAGAAAATAATGGCATGCATAAATACAGCTATAAGCAGTCACAAAGGCCGTCTCGAAGGTACCTTTATCATGTAATCTGGACAGGAGTCCTCCAGAATCCAGCTTTGAGCTTTGACAGAGTAGTAATCTGTAGTATCCTTAAGCAAGAAATCTTCAAAGTCATTCTCATAACAATCCATGTGACCTAACCCAATTTCAACAAATATATCCAGGACATTCTTCAGAAGGGCCCTATCAATCTGTTCGCCCTCACGCTCTTGGTCTATCTGTTGAAGAAAGGTATTGCAGCAATCTGTTATATGCAAAAACAAATCGTTTGACATAAACTCACATAGAGATGCAAAAAACTCACCAGAACTATCACTGCATCTTTTACCTGTCCTTTGATCTCTTGATATATCTGTTGCCATGAGTTGAACTGATCAGGACATAAAAGACTAGAAAACATGCACAGAACAAAAGCTGGAAATCAAGTAAATGTTGTTTTACCGAATCACGGAAGCAAGTCAGGCCAACTTCTTTAAGTGGTGTAAATGACCTCCGTGAGATGAAGTACCGATCAAGATAATGGAAAAAACGTGAGAGCCACCGAACCATGACTTTATGGTTTGACCACCTTAGTACTAGCTCCCTCAACATAAACTCATCGTGCTTCTCTCTTAATGAAGGTAAGACCTGCAATAAATTAAAATTAGGTTATACAAAGTCCTCAAAAGGTGAACATGCAAATAAAATGGAGGATAACGCAGACATAGAGTATGCAATACAATTATACAATATAATTGAACTAAAATTTCAATGGGCGTGACTCCTGTCACAAAATCAGAAGTTCAGAACATAATTATCACCCTTAATTCATAGTCTCCATGCATCCCATCACATATTGCTAAAGAGGTGGCCAGAGGATATCCAATTAGATGATAAGATCAATGAACTTAGAAAGAATATAGGACTATAGGTTACTTTCATAAAACAAAGATGCATCATCAGACAAGTGAATAAATATGGTGGAGAAAACTTCTCTACACTAAACGATGATGACCGTGAGCACTCGATTCTTCAAAACAATATTATTTAGCTTTATACCAGAAAATTGTTCGAATGGACAACAAAATGCAAGTAGGCATTATCTACAGGATCACAATTAACTATCATAAATGAATCGCCATGTACATCGAATGATCCCAGAATAGTCACCCTAATGGAGCAAGTTATTCAAAAAGCCAACCTTGCCAGTAGACCAGAATAGCTGGACCAAATGTTATGCATGCAATTAGAAAAAACAGTTCAAATTATCTGGTAGTCATCAAGAGGGGAACAGATGAGAGGAGAAGAGCAATTTCCACTGCTTCGGGACATTCGAGCATAGCAAAATTCTGTTTACCTGAAAAACAATCAAAAGGAACCATTCAGAACAATTTTAAAATGCGGGAGCAAACGCCTATCTTCAAGAGTTCCCATTTCGACCCGAACAAGGGTCTATTTAATGCGGGAGCAAACGCCTATCTGTAAGAGTTCTCATTCCGACACAAAAAAAGGGTCTATTTTGCACACTTAAGATCCTTCCCAATTGTGCAATCCATGATATCTAACCTTGTTTAGCCCAACCCAGAAGAGCCATGCTCCGGTCGGAAACATGATATGGTTACAGCACTACTGCAGGACATTTAAGGAAACCTCCTCAGTCAGCCGGACAATCGCCCTACTGGCATGACCCAGTAAAAGGTGCCTTTTGGGGGTTCCAGTTTTCCTGCTTCTAGGATTCGCCTTTATTTGTACACCAGCTTTGGTTTAAAAAAAGAGAGAGAATAAATAAATGAAAGAATAATGTAACCCACCTAAGGAATACACTGTTAAACAAACGTGTGTTTACTCATGAATCAATGTAAAGCATGGGCTATGTTCTGCAAAGCCATACCTTTTCCTCCAGGAAAAACAATACGAGAGGAAATCTAATAGTACGCCACCATTCGCATTTATGCGAAAGAAAATCCCCAAAAACACCAACCCCATTCCCCTCCCCAACGTAGATAGCATCGTCCAAATGCCAATCCATCGGCACCCGTCCACCAAAACCAAAAACACCCATCCGATTCGCCATGATCCCTCGGGGACTACGGAATCTAACCCCAAATGCTCGATAGCACCGGCACATGCAAAATCAACTATGAGACACACGTGCACGCATTCGCATGAGCGGGAGGAAGCGACCGATCAGCTCACCATGGAGGTGATGTACTCTTCGAAGGACTCGCGGTACTTGTCGTAGAGCTGCTGCGAGTAATCGTGCGGGGGCTTCTGCGTGCACATGTTGTATATCGTCCTGCGAACGCAGAGCAAACCCTAGATCAGGACCAGATCGAACCGAATCGGGGCAAACCCTAGCGGACGGAGGAGGAGGCGGAGGGGGAGCGAGACGAGACGACGCACGTGTAGAGCATCATGTAGTCCTCGGAGCTGAACTGCGGCTCGGGCTTGCGCTCGAGGATGTTCTTGAGCTTGGTAATGCCCTTCTGCATGAACGCCCACCCCTCCTCCAGATCAATCGTCCTCCGCTCCTGCCCCGCCATGGCCGCGCCGCCGCTTACCCGCCGGAGGCAGCAAACCCTAGGCTTTTCTCGCCGCGTGGGGTTTCGTTTGGTTTGGTGTCGCACGAGGCGCGCGAGAGAGGAGAGGAGAGGAGGGGAGAGCAGCTATGAGGGGGAATCCGCCATGAGGGAGGGCTGAGAGGGGTCGAGGTTTGTGTCAGTGTCGCTGGGTTGTATACCGCCACGCTTTGTCCCCTCGCCTTCCATGGGAGAGTGGTGTGGGCCGTCCGATCGCACGGTGGACGGCCCAGATAAGCGGGTGCGAGTGGATCGTATCGAGGGTCTCTTCGTACTCGCAGCTCCTGTTGTATTTTGGTTGAAAACGAAAACTAACGGTAGGGACTGAAATAAGTGGTTTCTAGAAAGAGAGAATAAATAATGAGAAAAAGTAAAGAAGGGATACGTGTGTGAGACGGGAGCAAAAGAAATAAGATTTGTGATGTGCTCATAACCCTCGTCTTATCCCTTGAAGGGAGATACATGTGTGAGATGGGAGCAAGAGAAATAGGATTCGTGATGCGCTTATAACCCCTGTCTTATTCTTGAAGCGAGAGGAGTGGGAAAACCGCTTTAAAAAGTCAAACGTTCATATTATCTTTTGGCTTAACAGGCTCTTAAGCTGAAGAGGAAAAACGGTCAATCTACTTGTGCTTCAACACCCCTTTTACATGTAAGCTCCCTCAACATAAGACGTTGAATAGAAGTAGGGTATTTTTTTTATATGCGATAACTGAGTTTTTAACTAAAAACTTCTTGGCTTTGATATCATATTAAGTTATATGCATTAACCAATTCACCTAAAAGATTAAGCAGATTAAGCTGACGACCAATTCAAAACAGTGGGAAATTTGTTGTATCAGATATGTTCTTCCGGATGCTGGCACACGCCTCGCACAAGCCCTCTCAACATTCGCAAGTAGAGATGCCCAAATGTGTTGTGCCTATCGAGCCAGCTCAAAGAACACTATTGTAGGCCCGATCTAGGCACGTCACGAACCACAAACAAATCATGTCGGGTCGACTTGACAAGAACGAATCGTGTCGAGCCGCTGGGCCTTGCTTGGGCCGCCTCCTCGGGCCAGTGTGCCAGCCCAGCACGGCACAAATAGTGTCGACCCAAGCACGGCTTGGCACGGGCACGTTCAGTTAGGCATGGTAGTCTATTTAGCGCGTTAGGCACAGTTAGCTCGTTAGTCGTTAGGCATGATTAGCCCATTAGGCACGATATGCACTGTCCGATTAGCATGATTTCGCCCGATAACGATCGAATTTTTGAATTTTCTAACCGTTTATATCATTTGGGAGTTTAAAAATACAAAAAATCTCAATTTTTTTATATAAATGGGAAACAAACCCCTTCATTCAGCCACACTCAAACCAACAATCTCTTCTCTGAACTCTCTTTGTGAAGATTTCTTTGTGATAATTTGGTAAAATTAAAAATAGTTTTGCCAAAAAATTAAAATCCGGCTACAGTGATGAAAAGACGTAACAATACTGATTTCCATATATTTTTGTTGTGATGTAAAATAGATAATAGTATAGTTTTCTACATTTTTCTATGGAAATTTTCTATAATTTTTCTGTAAGTGATACCATTGTACACCTCCGTACTATTTTTGTAAGTGATACCATAGTAACGAGTGTCGCTAGGCTACACCTCCGTAGAGCAGACTCTGGTTATACCATTGTTAGGCTATACGAGTGTCGCTACGTCTACAAGCACTGGAGAAAAGAGATACAAGCCAAGTACATCGGAAGTGTGGCAATATTTCGATAAAATAATAAAGCGAGACGAGGCCGGAGCTCAAGTAAGATATCTTGGTAGCAAACTTTGTCATCATAAATTGTCTACAAAGTCTTTAGGTGGAACCAGGCACTTGCTCAGGCACGCCCAAAATGTAAAGAAAAACAAGGCATAGCTATGACCATGAAGCAGATGCATATGTAGTATAATCCCGATGGTACGGTACGTAACTAGGATTATAGTCCTGAGGTAGCTCGAGAATCTCTTTGCCGGTTAATTGCCTCACAGGATGTAACTTTAAACTTTGGTGAGTTTCAAGTGTTCAAAACCTACATTAGAACTGCTCATAATCATAAATTTTCTACAGTTTCTAGACAGACAACAACTCGAGATTTAAATTTAGTTAAATACTATAATAATAGTCATGCTAAATTAAAAGAACTCTTTGAGACCTATACATTTTTTGTGGTCTTGACCTCGGACATACGGAGTGATCGGGCTAGAAAGGATTATCTTAGTGTAGTTGCTCATTATGTTAACGATGACTAAGTAATAGAAAAGATAATTATAGGGTTTAAACTAATTGATGTAGCACATATGGATGAGAATATTGCAGAATATATTATCTAAGTCATAGAAGATTTTGGTCTTACAAATAATTTTTTTGCAATTACCCTAGATAATGTTGTAGCAAACTCTAGGGCAATGAATATTCTCACTCTGTTATTTAGTACATATGTTGAATCTTTCCTGCTAAATCAATGATGCGCCTACCATATTATTAATCTTATAGTTAAATATGGTTTAAAGAGGTTGGATCCATATATTCAAGCTTTTCGCGATACAATATCTTTTGTAAATCAATCTAACCAATGAATTGCAGAATATAAGAACTTATGCATTGCGATAGGTGCACATCCAAGAAAGTTTGGCTTGGACATACCGGTAAGGCGGAACTCAACTTATCTTATGCTACAAAACCAATTACCCTATAAAAGCATTTTTTTATTTACATACACTATTACAACCATAACGGCAACACACTATTGATTGAGCAGCATTGGTATGTTGCTGAAAAGTTACTAGCATTTTTGGAACTCTTACGATTCCACTATTATTTTATCCAGACTGTATTACGCAACATCTCTTTTAATTGTGCATCATATTCTTACGGTTGTATTTCACTTGAAAACTAATAAATATGACATAGTGTTACCAGAGGCTATGTGCTATGAAAGCTAAATATTGGAAATAGATTCTGTATTTATACACATTTGTATTTATTTTAGATCTAAGAGCTAAAATTGAAGAATTCACTAATGTTCTTTCACTTCTGAGTGACTCTATAGGAATAGATTATTCAAACTATGTTTCAATTGTTCGTACTAAATTGTTCGATGTTTATCAAAAGTACAAATAAAAGTTTTATAGAGTTCGTTTGCAATGACCTCCACTAGCATCCACCACAGGTAAGAAGACAAATATGTTGGTGCAAAATCTTTTGTGCACTATGTTTCTCTAGAAAATCAAGTTCTACAATGTCAAGTGCTGCCTAGAGCAATGCATACTGGTGGGAAACTATCTACCTTTCTGGACAGCAATCTCGTGGATCACCAGGCAGAGGATTTCAACATTTTAGGATGGTGGCCATTTGTCGGACCCGGATTTTGCAATCTAGACCCTGCTGTGCCTTACCGCATTATTCCCTGGATCAGTAGATAATGCACACAGATACATTGCCGAATCATTTCATACACGCGGAAATTACAACAAGCCATAATAATATTACATTGCAATAGTGTAGTTAGGCCTTCACAAAGGCGCAGAGGTACAATAGGGCCAAGCAGGTCAAATATTTACAATTCAAAAAGTCTAGCAGCGGAAGAGATACAAAATAGGCCTTTAAACCACAAGCAGAGACTGAGGGCAAAAGTGGTCATACAAACATTCTAGGGCTCTAGAACATCTGGATGAAACCACACCTTAGTCTAAATGCCTAAGGTTCTAAGCGCGCAATAAGCATCCTAATTCCCGGCGCGGTCTTCTCCATCTGCAGCAGGTGCTTCTTCATAGGCATAAGGGTCTTGAGCTCCGGAATCTGGGTTTTTGGTATTGCGAGTGAGCACACTAACCACCGTGCTCACGAGTCAACACACCAAATGCGAGATAGTATGCAAGGCTTTTAACAAGGAATGGCTCAAATTATTTTATTTATGAAATATGCCTTTTGAACTATAATACTTAAAATTCTCTAGGACCTAGCCATTTGAAAGTTTAAACATGATACTCACTGACATCTACATTTTCTTTGTCGAATCAGAGACCATCCACCATTACATGATCTCTGCTCATTATACCATACCTTCAGCGTATAATCGCTTACATTACCACTGGGACGACACCCAGGACAACTCAAATGAGGGCCTTACTCTGCCTTCCCATAAAGGCCTTTCTCTGCCCTTTTGTACAGATTTTGAAGCGAGCTATATCTAGTTAAGTTCCATGTTCGCCCATAACCGTAGGCACGGCTATTCGAATAGTTCATGACTCTGCAGAGTGTGTACACTTTACCCACACGAGATAGATCGCTCATTGCCCCACATGATTACTTAGTCATGCAGTTGAGGAGACTACCACAAGGCTTTTACAGTGCATTTTCCTAGCAGAGTTGCGACCGCTAAGGTTTCCACTTCCTCCGGGTACGACCACCCTTCCAGAAGCCCCCTCTTGCGCCATCACGTCGGAGGATGTGGCCATCCTCTCACCCGCCCGTGTTCACACCGACGCAACTCATACTAAGTCCATGCAATTTAGTTGGCCCTGCCTACACTTTGCCAGCATGTGGTTGTACTGGTTATATCGTGGGAGATTGTCACAGATTCGATCCTTGATGTTATCGGGCGGTTCTACCGCAATCCCTTGTGCTATCACGGCACCACTTTACCACAAATCTGTGCTATCACGGCACCATTCTACACTCCCGTCCTCAACCATCCGCCCAGATAATTAAGCATGTGAGGTTCTTTTGGATGAAACATACACTTATACTAACATAGACCAGTCATCGTCACAATGACTGCCCAATACTTCTGTCTTTAGTTTGCAAGATATGCTAGGGTACTCTCATACCCTTGTTTATCTATAACAACTCTAAGCATGCATTTATAATTATAGACTTAGTTTCAAAGAGTCGTAGCAATATTACTTTTACTAGGGCGACAAGGATCACATAGCAAAAGTGTTGCAAAGGACATATACTAAATCGGAGAATCATGGGTATATCTAAAAGTGAAATTAACATGTATTGCCACATAGAATATAAGCATGCAATTTTATAACACTTGAACCAAATTACTTTATTGAAAACATAGGCTCAAAATGATCAAAGCATTGACTCGCCTTGGTTCTTGAGGTCCGGTTTTGAACGTTAGATTCTATAGCATTGCAGCTTCCTCCTCTTGAGTCTCGAAGCTACGTTTCATATCGAAAATTTAGATAAAAACATCACAACATTCAAATAACTCAAATGAAAATTTAAACAAGCTTCAAAAGTGTTGGTTCGGTTTCATTAAGTAGCCCTTGATTTTAGATGAATTTAGAAATTGATTTCACTAAATTTGGAGCTAAAATGAACAAGTTATACATATTTGAATACTTTCGGTTTGAAATAATCCTAAAATAATAAAATCGACGAGTGGGGCCCATTGGCGAGACCGCACTTCATGCGGTGCCGACACGTGGGACCCAGTGGCAGGGCTCACGCCGCTCCCCGCTGCCCCGACAAAGGGGCCGGGAGGCGGCGGCCGGTGAGTCGATCGGCCGGCGGTGGGGCCCACCGTCGCCGACGTTTTAAAGAATGGCTCAACCTCGGGGCTGCGTGGCGGGGCTCGAACGCGCCGAGGGAGCCGTGGGGAAAGAGGGTGAGCGGCGGTGACCAACCCGCCGCTCGCTTTATCTCACCCCTTAGGGATGATTTTCCCTTGCGAAGTACGAGGGTGGATGAGGCGGCCGAGACCGGGAAGACGGTGGCCGTCGCCGGTGAGGGAAGCTCACCGAGGCTCGGGAGCTTCGTGAAATGCGAGCCGGGCTCATGGCGATCTTGGTGGCGGTGACGGGAGGCCGGAGTCACCGGAGGTGGGTCGGCGGCAGCGGCAGCGGCGGCTCGGGAGGCTCACGGTGCCGGCGAGCTACGGCCGTCGGCGAGCTCGGTGAGGTCGGCAACAGCTCGGCGATGGTGCTGAGATGGTGTGGGAGCAAAGGATCGAGCTCCCACAGTGAGGATCGGCCGTGCGGCGAAGGCGGTCGGCGGAGTTGAGGAAGAGGTGCCGCCGGCGATAGGTGGGTCTTAGGGCAATTGAGCCGGAAAACGCCGAGGTGTCACGGCGACTCGTTTGGCGCGACACGGCTTTATAGCCGGCCGAGGAAGGGCAGCCACGGTGAACCCGCCATGCGGGGCGGGGCTGCGCGCGGCAATGGGCGTGGCGAACACAGGCGGCGGAAGGGGCGTGGGTTCGGGGCGACGTGGGGTCTTTTCCCCATAACGCTGCCCCCAGTGGGGTTTCCGCAGAGGCCGCCGGCCGAGGGGTCCGGAGCGCTGGAGGAGGAGGAAGAAAGGGAAACGGGCCCGACAGTGGGCCCGCTTGCTGAGAGAGAGGGACGCGGAGAGGCGATCGCGGGTGGCCGAGATGGCGCCGGGTGGAACGTGGCGCCATCCGGACCGGACGCGTCGACCGAGAGAGGGAGGCGGATCCGGGCGACGTGGGCGGATCCGGCCCGCCCACGCGTCGGTACCGGGGTTCATGGGTTTTATTTTTGATTTTGATTTTTCCAGAAATGCGGGAGGACTTAATATAGTCCGGAAAAATATGAAAATTACCACCAAAAATTCTAGAAAATTTGAGAATTCTGAGGTATTCTTGGGTTTAAGAAAATTATTTTCCCAATGAGGTGACCATTACAGTTACCATCTTTGGGCCCCAACTGGATCCTTTTCTTTTTCTTTTTATTTTTCTCCTCTTTTCTTTTATAAACTCTGTGATTTTACTATTTTGTGCACAAATATTTCTTTGGCACTTTTGCCAACTTATTTATGTTACTTTTGTAAACTTTTCCTCCTGGATCATCTTTTCAGATTCGAATTAAATTTTAGAATTTCCCATATAAGTAAACAGGTGGGCTTTTCCTCAGTATTTTTAGAAAATTATTTTTAGAATCCAACCAAACATGATGCATTACAAAACAACCAACAACATTTCTATTACATAATCCTTCTAAGTTTTCAGGATGTTACACCATTCCTGTCTCAACGGTCTCGACGAGATATCATGGAAAAAGCATGCAAGGATGACTATTGATTGCCATAACTCAAGGCAAGGCTCAAGTCAATGGTATAAAATGGCCTAAGGACCACTTTTATAGATTTTACCGGTCCTGGTGTATGTTGCATTAAGACCGGGTTGGTAGAATAGATGTCGTTCTGTTAAGAAGGGTTATAACTAGTAATTTGAAGATAATATTGTGCCACATTGATTAATCTTAGTGCATGTGCATATTTGGGTTTAATTTGTTAACCCTCTTTGAGATTTTCTTTGAAAATTGGTATGACCTCTGTTGTAATCGCGATGGTATCGCTGCGTCGGTGCCATTGGGTATTGCATGTCGGTATGTTTTTTCAGAGAGATGCTGTTTTGAACTTTAACTAAAATGGTACTATCGTTGTTCTTGTCCGATAGCACCGCAATGGTATGACCGGTACTACCGTACCATATTTTAGTTGGTGATAGTTATTTTCCAAAGAGATATATTTTCAAGAGATTTTCTCCCCCTTCGAAAACGGTATTACCACAACTTAAGGACGGTACTACCGCTGATTCGGTATGACCGGGGCATGTTAGTGTGGTACGATTGATTTTGTATTAACGGCTAAATTTGGTGCATTTAAATAGCAGTAAGTAGCCGTTGAATAGTGGGCACGGTAGTACTGGCATCCTCATGGCGGTAGCAAAGGCATACTCTTGGACCCAAATTGAATACTCTTGAACTCTTATATTCCTCTCTTCAACTCTAGTACATTTATTTCATATTTTGATGTTGTTGAGAGCATTCTGGTGCATAGTATCGTTTGGTTGATCTTTGTGGCACTTTTAGACCTTCAAGCAAACGTCATTGGCTTATTATTCTTGGTGGTTACCGACACCTAGATGGTTTGGAGGAGTTCGCTCGGTGATCTCTTCAAAAAGTTTGTGAAGAGACCTTACGTGGTTGTGAAGATTGGAGCTCACCTCTTGGAGTAGAAAAGAGCTACCCTAGTAGATTAAGAAAAGACTCAAGTTGCGTAAAGAGTCGGGTTGATTCATTCAAACTCTCTCAACATAGAGTAGGGAAGACCGTTAAGTATTTGAGATCACGAAAAAAGTTATTGTATTCCTCGTGTGGTTTTATTTCTCTTGCACTTTACTTTGTACATTTACATTTGTAATGATTAATTGCTTGACTTGTTTAGTTAGAATCGTATCTTGCCTAGACTTAGCTTATTGGGTCACATAGTGTGACTTATAACTTTTAGGCTTTGAATTGTGCAAAATAAATGTTAGTTCATACTTGCTTAAAAACCGTGATTTAGCCAAAAGAATTTAAAAACTTCCTACTCATCCCCCTTTAGTCGGTTATTCTTGATTGTACACCTGATCGAACCGCCCTATAGCCAGTTTGACCGTTTGGTCGAGCACCTAGAAAACATCTTTCTGAAAAAACTAGCCGCCAACTAGAAACCATTCACACCGCACCAGCGGTTCGACCGCCAACCAAAATCTAGTTACACTGGACCTACAGTAAGACCCCCCCTCCACCCTGGCCGGTTAGACTACCTAGACTAATAGCAACTCTGAAAACTTGCAAACTCTCACAAAATTGAAATTTTAACTTGTCACGATTGCCAATTGTTTAATGCAGAAGAATCATGTACATTCTTAACATAGTTCTACATCCTCACCCGAATCCGGTCGTAGCAAAGATAACTCACAAGCAAACACAAATCATGTGTAATATGACAATTCAGCGTCCTTGTGAACTTGGATTCAAGAAAAACAGAAAAAAGGGGAGAAGAATATTTGCCAAATCAAGAATGAACTAGCAGTTCCCCTAGGAACAGAATCACAATGCCATACGAAGAAGCAAGAAACTAGGAAAGACTTATATGCTTATCCCATTCTGCTCTGCCATCAATGCAATCCTCTCCTTCCTGACTACGCTGCTCTGCCCTCACTTGATTACTCTTGCCCTCACTTGATTTATCATGTATCGAGTTATGATATATAGGATCTGTTCTTTTGGGCTTCTAAAAGTGGCTTTTAGCTTTTGCTACAGTACCTAACTTTTAAATGTAATATTTTTTCAAGACAGGATCTATAAGTTAATTGTAGTATACGTTAAAAGCTTAATATCTATATCAACCAAAATTGCAAGCGAGTATCTCTCTCTCCGCAATCTCTATCGCAAACAGCCAAAATTCAAAAATTTCAGCTAAAATCCATAAGCCGCAGCCAAAAAGAACAGACCCATAAATCTCTAATTTTCCAAATTAATTAATGGATAAGATGTTGGGTTTAATTACTTAGGGGAATTTACAAGAGTACATAACAAGAATGAACTCCAACTATGATTAGAGACGGATCTGATCAAATTGAGCTCTGCAAGGCAAAAGAGAGGGGGCGGGGGCTGGGGATGCCAAGAAAGAAGGATTCGAGGGGCGCTGCCACAGCCCTGTCCCCTGTCGCCTCACCACCGGCCTACCGCGCTGTCGAGCTGTGACAACATCGCAGAGGAGAAAGTGACAGGATAGGGAGCGGCTGCAAATTGTTTTTTTAGTTTTGTACGAGCAACTAAGGTTGTTTTGGTTTTTTATCTAGCTTATAAGTAAAAAAACCAAAGTCTAAATAAAGAGGTGGTTTTTTCATCCAGCTTATGAAAATCTTAAGCTATTTTAAGCCTAAAAGCCAAAAGTCATTGAAAAGGTGCTTTTTTGGCTTTTGCAGAATGGAATATCTCTTTGCCACTCAAGTTCGCTAAAATTACACACCAAATATCATTCATATATAACTCCAAATCCTTTCGTTTTTTTCTCCTTCCCACTCCGTTTTCTTTTCCCTCACCATTTCCTCCACGACGCTCGACGCTAGCCCCCCTCTACCCCGCACTCACCACCGCTCGTCTCTCTATTCCCCGTACCTGAGGCCGCTGCCACCGGCCTCCCTCGTCCCCACGCCCCACCTCCACCGGCCTCCCTCTTCCCCGCGCTCACCACCGCTGGCCTACTTCTTCCCCGTACCCGAGGCCGCTGGCCTCCCTTGTCCCCACGCCTACCTCCGTCGGCCTCCCTCGTCCCTACGCCCCACCTCTGCTGGCCTCCTTCTTCCCCGCGCCCGACGCTGCCGGCCTCCCTCGTCCCTACACCCCACCTCCGCTGGCCTCCTTCTTCTCTGCACCCGATGCTGCCGGCCTCCCTCGTCCCCATGGCACAATAGAGCACTCATGGACTGACTCTTGCCGAAGCAATCAAGTTTAGCAAAGAGTCGCCACAACCACCCAACTCAATTGAAGGGCAACATATGTTGCCCTCCACATTTCCTTCCCTGCACATTCCCTACCCTCCGCTGGACACTCTCACTTTTTTTTAAAAAAATCGAAGCATGGGTCGGGAGTGAGGAGTGAAGGCAAGAGACGCTGAGGAGGCGGTATTGGGGTGGTCAGATCCAAGCACTAGCAGAGCCAAGCGGTGCCAGGAGATGACGACCGGCGGTAGCGGTGCCAGGCAGGGCGATTGGAGACATCTGGGAGCAGAGGGGCAGGCGACGCCCGAAGGCAGAGGGCCGACGGCAAGGCGCAAGTGCGCCAGGAGCTAGAGGCCGACGGGGAAATGACATCCTCATCGTTGATAGCGCTAGCGGCGTCTTGACGGAGGAGGCAACTGGGCCGGCCTGGAGGTGGTGAGGAAGCGCGGGTGGCCGAGGAGGGCTGGATCTGACGCGACTCAGGTGTGAGCACGGTGACGACGGGATCTGGTGCAAAGGACCCCAAATCCGGCTCGGGCTCTAGCGGCCGAGGCAACAACGACACCCTGGGCGACGTTTTTGGGGTGGCGATGAAGACGTCCGTAACGACCTGGAGACAGCGTCAACTTCGGCTAGATCCGACGTAGGCACGATAAGCATGGACGCGACGGCCTGGCTGTGTCGCGAGAAGAGGCAGACTTCGTCGGATCCGGTGTCACACGCGTGGGTGAGCCTGTAGACGGCTAGTGCTGCCACCGAAAAGAGGTGGCCGCCCCTAGGAGTGAAGATCGTGCCTCCCAGGGATAGCAACAGCAGATCAAGCTAGAAGAAGCGACCTAAAGTTCTGATACCATGTTAGACAAAAGAAAGAATGGATGAATGCTTGTATTGTACAGCTCTAAAGGGACAATATATATAATGAATATATGGAAATCCTAAAACAACACAGAACGACTCTAATAACCTTAACAGTATGATCGTCGATCTTGCAAGAGTAATTCCTTCCCATTATCTTCACAATGTTTGGATATTACAGCAAAACTATACGTAAAATACAATCACATAACAACCAATAATACATGGCGTATTCAACATTCACTGAGGCTGTCTCGACGAACCCCTTTTCTTTTACTTAAGGCAATCCTATAGACAGGCCAGGCGCTGGATTGGATCAACAACTTTCATGTACAAGGGCGAGATGTCCATGCCGAGCAAGAGCAATCACCAGTGGCACCAGGGTATCCCATCTGGAGAAGCCAATGCTTGTGCACCATGGCACGAATATAGCACAAGGCATACACGGCAGGCATTATCGAACACTGCACACAGAACCGATGATCAAGCCAAGTATCTGTACACGTTCGGGTTCTTGTCCCTCTCCAAGTAATCCCTCGTTATAAGATCCTCAATCCGCTTCTTTATTGCTTTGAAATCAGGCTGCAACGATAAAACCAGCACCCATGATCAGCTCAACTAATCAAGGATATTCTACTAAACCATGGGCTTCAATAGTTACAGATGCAAATGTTGGCCGTTTACAATATTCATAGTGCCCAAAATAGAAAGTGAGGATGCTAGCCAACCTCCGAATGCATCACAAATGACTGAAGTATCCAATACTTTGAATTCGATTATAGAAAATGTAACTACGGATTCATCAATTGATAATGTGAGAATGTAAGTACGACAAAACAAAACTACCTAACAAAAAATCAGCTCAAATTTGACAGAACTAGACATGTAAAGAGAATGCAGGAAAACACTTCATGTGTTCCTGGTCCCTACAAAGGCAAGATCGAAGGGATACAACCACAATTACCATCAGCTCAGCTAACAGAAACTGAAAAAATGTTTCGTACCTTGAACATGCGACCAAGCTGCTCCACACACTCCATTACTAGTTGCTGATGACCCAAGACTTTGCGGCTCTTCATAATGCGCACAATGGATGCATCAATTGCATATCTTCGATCCTTGTCAACATCTTCAACTACCTTCTTTTTCTCATCAACTGGAGGTAGAGGTATCTGCAGATAGCAATAAAAGTAAAACCCAATGCTTACATCATAGATTGTAACATTATAAAGTACAGGAATGAAGATAAAGAAACAGAGAGCAGTAAATACCTTAATTCTTCTCATTTTGTCAGTAAATTTTGAATTGAATTCAAATACATCATTGGGAGAAATAGATCTGTTATTCGGTTCTTTGTTAAGAATCTTGTATTTCGCACAAGAGAGAGAATGGAGCAATCGCACTACATCGTCATCTGACAGGTTCATTTGCGTTACTATCTCGGAATAACTAAGTCTATCAGCTCCATTGAACAGTAGCAACAATGCAGCCTGCCAAAGAAAAAGAAGTGTCGGAAAAAAAGGAATCTAAAACAAGACCATGGACAAGTCATCTGAAACAAGACCATGGACAAGTTCATGCTCACCTGATAGGTTGTAACAATGAGCTCAATAGTCTTGGCCTCAAACTTTGCAGTGATATTACAGGTTCCTAAGGAATATATCCAGGTAAGCTTCCTATGCTTAGTTCTTGTTTGATAGAATTCTTTGAAAACTTCGACACATTTCACCTAAAAAATTTGAGATGTCAATGTTAATCATCTTACAAAGAGTAAGGCATCCATAACAAATATTTAAGATCTCAATATATGAGGCCAAGTTAGTGCTTGACAGTTCCAATTTGCAGCAGTGGAGAGTGCAAGAAAACAGTAAACTCACCATCTCTGCAGGAAGGTTTATATCAAAAGATTTGTAAGTTGGCCAGAATCCTGTCGTCAGAACAGTAACTGCCAAGTCTATCCCAGGATTCAATTCGGGGTGTGTGCCTATGAACTCTTCAAACTTAGTTTGATGGTCTCTTGCAACAGTAAGATCGGTAACCATGCCCTCCATTTTTGAAGTAAATTGCCCCCCACACTGTTGTTTTAGCTTGGTCAGAATGCTTCTTTCGTGCTCATCATTAGCACTCTTGTCAAAAAGCAATCTCCTCGCCAGCTTCTTCCTGCAGTCATCTCCATGCCATGAAAAACATCATATCCAGCACCAAATCACTAGAGCTTCCTTTTTCGTGAGCTTACGAAGCATTAGAATTATCATACAAGGTTACGAGCAATTACCTGTAAAACTCAGCAAAAAGATCCTTATCGCTGATGTAGGCGAGTAACCTCACCACCTGATGAATGGTCAGCTCCAGATTAAAAACCAAGTGATCAAAATGTATTAATGTTGGAATATAAAAGAGAACACACAACTCAGTGATGGATGTACCTTCTCCAGGGTGTCTTCAATAGCTTCATCACTGAGTTTTTCACTGCCGCCTTTCTTTAAAATATTATCACAGAAGGTGGCAAGCAATTCGGCACTTGAACTACCAGAAACACCTTTATTGCAGAATACTTCAAAAGCCTCTTTAAGCGCCTGTACAATGGAATAGGATTGAAAACGAAGATCAGCATTTTTTTCTTCTTCCTGATTTTTTTAAACATGGAACACAAACAAATGGATGAACATATCATCTGGCGAACCTTATGGAAGAGAGTATGGCCCTGGAAACACTCAGCAACATATGCTACATATTTGTCATGCAGCTCAATGATTTTCCAGACAAAAACCTAAAACCATAAGACCCTCAGATGGTAAGACACAACCGAAGTTACAAAAGTTGGGTTGACAGCAATACTATATCAAGGTACGCACCTGTTCCTGCAAACCAACAATGTCCTTCTTCTCTGGCTGTAAGAATGATTATTTTTACAGAATTACTTCACAATGATTAATGAATGAATAAAGCAAATTACTTGAAAATCAGAGTCTGAAGTTTGACAGATAGCTACTAGAGAGAGCAAAAGCATAAAGAAAGCACACAAAACAGCACATAATGCAAGTTGTAAGCTGTAACACACAGTTTGTCGGTGCAATAGCTGACGAGGCACCCCTACAGCTCCCTTCCTATCGACTGTAGGAACAGAGGGCCCATGCGGCAGTTTCAGCTCAGTGGGAAAGAGGGAGAGAATAAATAGGAAAAAAGGAAAGAGTCCAATCCAACCCAAATTAATGACTAGCTCTAGCAAACATGCCTATTGGGATACACTCAGGGACTAGGTGTTGCACATGCTACAAGCTTGGCTAAGTAAATTACTAAATTATATTGAGATCCACAGAAACTATCAAACACGTTTTAATGATGAATAAATGTGCACCTTCTTATTACTAGCGGCATCTTCTGCTTGTTTCACTAATGCTGTCCCCTCATTAGTAACATGCTGCAGAGTAGCATCACTTGATTACAATGTCCAATTTGTTCTGAGGAGCAAATAGAACACGGTTTGCATTAGCAAATACCTGCTTAAATATTTGAGAAACAGGTTCTAGGCCACGAGTTATTCTGGAAAAGAGCCTGTACATCCTCGAGAGATCCTCAACCTACGGTAACAGATGTAAAACAGTCAATGGAATTAATGTGTTCCTGATATACTGTTCAGAGGTACACTTCTCCGGTCAAACCTTGTCATCACGAAGCAATGCATGGCATCCAGAATGCTCCTTCTCCAGCAATTGGCTTGCATACTGAGTTAACAATTCATGTTGCACTTTCTGTAATAATCCAGGAAATATGGCAATGTTAAGTGGCATGTTAAATAGGGAAAAATCATGATAAATGTTCTTTCAGGAAGACCAACTAGATCCTAAGTAAACTGTTGAGTAAAATTCCAGTATGCATGTAGCATACATATACTCAAACCACCACAAAGCGAGGAAAAAATGCAACAGCAAACTTTCCACACACCTCCAATAACTTCTGTTCACTACTAGAATGCAAATAATGAGCAACTCGTTCCTTCTCCCTCTTCAAGCACTCCTCAGCCTAGTGAAAGGAACATCCAATATAAATATCTTACTGCTTTTAACTAAAGATATAAGTACAAAAAAACACTCCCGAAACTACCTTTAACATATAATCAGGACAAGAGTCCTCCAGAATCCAGGTTTGAGCCTTGATAGAGTAGTAATCCGCAGTATCCTTCAGCAAGAAATCTTCAAAATCATTCTCGTAACATTCCATACTGCCTAAGCCAATTTCAACGAATATATCCAAGACATTCTTCAACAGGGCCCTGTCAATTTGTTCACCCTCACGTTCTTGGTCTATCTGTTGAAGAAAGACATCCCCACAATCACTTATATAGGCAAATCATCTTATCAGACTACTATGTGATGCAAAGACTCACCAAGGAAATTACTGCACTTTTTACTTTTCCTTTGATTTCTTGATATACCTTTACCACAAGGAAAAATGGTTAGAACTCAGAACTCGAAGCAAGCACAGATCCAGAATCTTTACTACTATAATACAATTATTTTACCAAATCTCGAAAGCAACTAAGCCCAACTTCTCTTAATGCTGGAAGTGATCTCCGTGAAATAAAGTATCGATCAAGGTAATGGAAGAAACGTGACAGCCACCGAACCATCACTTTGTGGTTTGACCACCTCTTTACTAGCTCCCTCAACATAAACTCGTCATGCTTCTCTCTTAATGAAGGCAAGACCTACATGGAATTAAAATTAATTGTCCAGTAAGCACGTAAACAAACACAGAAAAGGTTAGCTGAGACCCAAAAAAAAGTGACAAAATGTAATAACCGAAATGCCTATGTTATAAATCAATGAGGTGCCACTCTGTTTTTTAAGCTGTTGATTATAACCAACATCAGAGGACAAGATCGACAAATTTGAAAAAAGAAGGAATAAAGATTTCTCTAGGAAGGTGTGACATGAACAATAAGATATTGTTTGAGATGAAACTATAAAAAGTTAGTTTTAAATCTCAAAATGAATTTATATAATGGTCGTGGGTGATAAAGATGTTTCCAACTATAAGGCCATGTTCAAAAGTTTTGTGGATTTTTGGCTGAAATGGCATTGTAGCAACTGTTAGCTTTTTCTGAGATATTCAATTAAAGGAAAATGAAGGAAAAATAGGAAAAACAGGAAACACTGTTATATCTCCATGGATAATGCAGAGGGGAAAAAAGCCGTGTTAAGAAGCCAACGCGTTCCAAACGGCTTTTGGCTTCTAGAAGCCAGAAACCATCGCTGTTTGGAATGGAGCCTTAACTCCTCAAAGTGAAGTTAAAATGGTATGCTTCAACATATGAGCATAATGTGGCAAGGAGGGCACAATCGGATTGTCACAAATTGTGTGCAAGGTAGAACATGCCAACCTGGCCCAGAGCTGCCTAGGCTTCAGCCCCTAGGCTCACTCAGCCAACTGTTTTCCACATCAGATCCTGGATCATACACCTAGCCTAAGCCTTGGCAGGCAAGCCAACGAGCCCTACCTTGGATTCATGGCCCGCAAGCCCGAGCCCTGAACAACCACATCGTTCTCCATTCATCTAAAATTCTCAATCAACGAATGTCATTTTTTTCTGGAGAGGCAATCAAAGATGTCCTACTGGTTCAAAAGGGAGAAAATAATGAAGAAACCATCAATGCCCCCAAATTCCAATAAAATAACCTTGCCAACCAGTCACCACCTTATTGGCCCTCCCCCTCACCTTTGTGGCTCACACCCTCGGCCGACTGCCACACCCCTCCTCACCTTCATGAGCCAGCTGCATCGTGAGGCTGCGATACAGTCACTAGAGTTAACAATACCTACTCTATAGATTGCCTGGGATTGGAAGAAACATTAAATGTTGTACAGCCGGGAACAGCGACTAGAGGGGGGATGAATAGGAGCCAGCACTATCAAACGCCTTTTCAAGATCTTTTCCCAACGTGAAATCAAGGCTCTTCACTCTAATAGCTATATGAAGCTATAGAGATTAGAGACTAAGCACTCACAAGGAAAGATCCAAGAAATGCCGAGCCAAATGAGCCTTTTCACCGACGGTCTAACCACTCCCACAAGGGCGATCTGACCGTCCAAGGGCGGTCTGACCTCTCCCTCAGGCTAGAGCTGAAAATCAGCACGATTTCAAATCCAACAATTGATTAAACTTTTGATCCACAACTTCAAATGACCTAAAACTTTTCACACATCTTCCCTGAGATGTCAGGAATGTATTCTAATCAATGATCAAGAAGATTATTGCCAAAGTTCCGACCTTTATCTATTTGAAGGAAGGTTGCACCGAAACTAGGCAAAACACAAAAACTTAAGACTTGCTCGTGAGTAAATGATGGTTAAGATGACCTTGGATCTTGATGTGGATACAGACATGCTAGCGTTTTCAGTTAAAAATATTATTTGACTGGAAAGAATTATTGAGCTGTATTAAATATTGCTAGGCGAACTCTAATTTTATTGGCTCTTTAATTATTATACTTGGAGATATAAAGATACTGCTATTTTTATTTAATTATATGTAGGCCTATACTCAATCTGTACAAGCCTAAAGTGAAGATGCGTTTAGAAAGACCTGAAAAAAGAAGTGTTGCATATCAAAACAAATGGAACCATTACAAAGGTCTCAAGATGACAAGGACATCCCGATTGGACCGATTACATGAGCACGAGCTAAAAAGACTAATAAATAGATGAACTCGCTCCTAATTGAATTTGATTTTTAATTTACATGAGAACTGGTTACTATCTAATGTTAGTATTTTAATTGTTCTCAGGTTTGTGCGGGAGAAAATTAACCAAGAGAGCAGTGCAAAAGGAAGTAAATGCATGCACAAAGATGCAAGTGTTGGCCACTGTTCACGTGAGTTAATGTGCTATGCATGCAGCTGCACCATGGGAAGAATAATGGAAGGAGAGAAGAGTTGGATGCATGCATGTTGTTCGACGTGACAACTAGAAGCAGCTCTCTGCCCTCTATTGTTCTGCGTTATTGATTTCTTCTAGTTGAATTAACCATGCGTGAATCAAGGAAGGAGTCTCTCGGTTGTTACTTTAATTAGTCATTTGTTTTAGAGATTGGTTTCGGTTTTTGGGTGGACCCCAAAACGGGTGGACCCCAAAACAGAATGTGGCCTATGCGCGTTTTCTCTTGACCGAACAGAGATGAGTCGGTTTAGGCCCTAGTATTTGCGTGAGTTGAGTTGGGGTTGCCCATAAATACAACAGCACCCCTCTTGTAAAAATAGACCACGAATCAATCTATTATTTCAGATAGAGCTATACACTTGTTCTTCCTAGAGTTTAACGCAGTTGCAATCAGAAGGGAATCGGACATTCTCTACCCCGTTGTTCTGGTGAATTCTCGTGATTTGCTGGAAGAACATCGCATCTACTTTTGTGTGGTCGAGTAGATGAGGATCGAAGCGTGTGGTTGGGTGAATTCTTTTGTCACAGGTTACTGTATTAAGACAGTGGTTGGCGCCATCAATTCGTCAGATTACACAGATCCAAATTTATTCTTGATCCTATATCCTGAATATCGGGCACCCCGCATCAGATCTACTCCCACATGTCCTAACAACCCTAATCACAACAAGAACCCAAGCCAAAGGTCCTCAAGATCAAAACCTCAAAAATCACACTTTCTTGAATCAAAACCGGGCAATCACAGAACTTGCTATGGAAGATGCCTACATAGATGGGATCTGATCTCCAAAAGATGTCTCCATCACTTACACGTTATTGACACAAAGCAATGTCAGGAGAGAAAGAAATACCAAAAACCAAGCCAAATCAAGATTTCAGCACTTAAACAAATAGGAGAAAGACTTGGAGGAATGTTGATGTCCATTAATACATGGAGATGAATGTTTACAGCCACTCTCTAACCAACCACAAAGCCTAAGGATGACAAAAATCTCAAAATAAAGAGCCATAACTCATCTCTCAAAGGCTCTCTCCAAGAACCGTAACTCACAAAAGGCTTAGCATTAGCTCCCCAAGGCTTTAGCCTCTAAGCCACCTCCTCTCCTCCATATATATGGAGGCTCACAAGAAACCCTAACCAACACCTCTAATTGTCTCATCCACTTATATGGGCTAACATATTAATCTATAACACCATATCGGGTTTTACACACATGCATGCTTCTCAAAGCGCAAACAACCATTAACCCGTTAGTGAATCAACACTTGATCCACTTAACATTGTCAGCACATCTTTGACCTAAACCATCTCTTTGCGCCTTCTCGCGCCATGGTTTGATCAAATCTCAACTTTCCGGTTTTGGGGGGGAAAGACCGTTTTGCCCCCCAAACAACCTTCCAAAAAGCTTCACGCTTCCTTTGCCTTGAAGCAGACCCGTGCTTCATCATCAACTCCATGTGGCCCCAATGGCTTACCGTCAAGCTTCTCACGCGTCCTGATTCCACCGAATTGTCCTCGTTTGCAAACGGGCTCAAGTCAATTAGAGCGCTACATGCCTTTTCTCGCACCATGACGGCACCCAGACTTACCCGACCGCACGGACCACAGCTCCTCCCTAAGCTTAGTCCCGATCCCTTGCCGTTGCCCATCATGCCCACCACCGAAAGCTCCTACTCCGGATGCTTACCTTCTCGGCTTGTAATCACTCTGCTAGCCTCAGTCGTCTTTCGGCAACAACTTGATCGCTCTGGAACTCAGCTCCCTAGCTTAGTCCCGATCCCTTTCGCCTCACCATGACCTACCTCCGGAGTCCTACAACTAACAAGAAGCAAACTGTCGCATAGCATCACACAACCTATGATACCCCGATACGTCGTCCAACTGCCGTTCCCGGACGCGATACGTATCCGATACGGGATACACGGGCGATATACCGCGATACGGTATCTGTGAGTATTGAAATAATTATGATTCAAAAATAAATAAAGAAATCCAATACTTCTTGATACGACAACATGTGGCTAGCGAGAGAGCTCGACGGTAGGGAGAAGGGGGGTCGGCGGGGGAAGAAGGGACCCGGTGGTGAGGAGGAGGCCGGCGGCGGTGGAGAAGTGGGGGGCGGCGGCGGGGAGAAGGGGCGGCGATGGGGAGAAGGGGTGGGACGGCAGCAGGGAGAAGGGAGCGACGGAGGCGAAGAGAGAGGAGGGCACGGGAGAGAGGGAGCACGCAGAAGAACTGGCGGGAGGAGCAAAATCGCCGCGTCTCCGCCTCATCGTCGCCGACGACGCCTCGACCTCGCCTGTCGCCCGACCGCCTCATAGGTCGGGAGTGACAGGTGGATGTGGGCATCTGTGGCAAGATCGATGGGTGGGTGGGTGTGGTTCATTGAAGATTGTTGAGACAGGTGGTGGGTCCCACATGGTGATATATCCTTCTCTCTCCAGTTATCTCAGTCGGTAAATGGATCTTGATGCACATATCTTCCTAGCACAGATCTTGATGCACCGTGAACGGTAGAGATAGTATGGGTAGATCCTAATATGTTGAGATACTACTATATATATATATATATATATAAAGTTAATCTCAGTTTGTCACTCTCTCGTAACCTCTCTCTATATTTTTTATTTTTAAATACATATAAACTTGCCGTATCGACGTATCTTTATTTTTAGAAAATATCATATCGCGGTATTGTCGTATCCGTATCGTTGTACCCGTATCGGGGCAACATAGCACACAACACAAAATCATCAAATGATGAGCAAGAATACTTACCTTCACCTCAAAGCATCTCCGTGTGCTTTGACATGCAACACGTAGTGCTCAATGACTAGCCGTCACGTCTTCACGCAATCAGACTCAACTGAACCGTCTCTACGTACATTGGCATCATCACTTAGCGCACTACATGCACTGATGCACCAACTCGTCTGTTCATAATCCTTGTCTTCTATGTGCTTCCCACTTGAGACACGTAGTCTCACTCGGACTTACACGATCGCTCGGACCTCAGCTCCCCCGCCTAGTCCCGATCCATTACCATCGACCACTACGTCCTCCAAACCACCTACACATCCAAACACCAAGCGACCATATCGAGCACAAGTTTCATGCACTTGACTTACGTTAGTCAAAGTAATGCATCATGCAACACACTACAACAAAAACACCAGCACACATGCCTGGCAGACACTCAACCATGCTCATACACTGCTCCTAACCGTAGGACCAGACCAAAATACATAGTTTCAGCACTAATTCGCCAAAAGCAGGTCGGACCACCATTACTTGGTCAATCAGACCACTGGCCACTAGCACCATGCTAGTCAGACCGCCAATGTTTGGCCGGTCTAACCGCTTAAGAGCACCAGAAAACAGTATCTCTGGAATTTTGGTTAAACTCTATCTAGTTTGAGCCTAGGACTCCAAATTCAGTGACACCAAGTGCAAAGACACCCTCAAACACACTTACACAAGTGTTTGGTGTCCACTTTCCAAAAGGCATATGGTTGCTCTAACCGCTCCATAGCTGCCGATCAGACCGCCATTGCATAACCACCAAAATCAAACTTCAACAACATTTGCATAACAACGTCAAATGCTCATTACACACCATGGAATAACCTCCGCATAGTCTCACAAATGTGAGTATGTTATGTGACAGCAGCAGTACGGGCGTACTGTCCACATGGGGTACTGTAGCGTGAACAGTGCACACGGTTACAGTAGCGTACATGGCAGCCACCACTAAAATAAGGATTCGAATGATTAGTTTCCATATTTGTTATTTCCTGTGGGTTTGTTTCTATCTTTAAGATCTACCCCCTCTATATAAGGAGATCCATTGTTATAATTTGGAATTAAGCAATAACGATGAATTAGTCCAGTCTCTCTCCTAAAGCTCTTCACCCTCATCTATAGTCTGCCACTCATCCCTCATCCCAATCAAGCTGGCACCGCTTGGCCGTCCTCCCAATGGTGTTTACCCCATAATGATCTAAAGATCATTACAGAATCCCCATGATAGTCAGTGCTGACTGTGCTATCTGGTGGTTTTTATTAGAAAGTAACCTCAAACATCTTCTTTAACAATGGTTACAACTACTACTATCAGATTACCAGTAGTCTGCAAGATGGAATCGGCGTAGTTTTCTAGCTATTCCTTCTACCTGTATGATAGTATAGCACACAAGTAGTGGTACATTGTATTCAGCTTATAATGCTTCTTTATTCACACAGAAATAATTACCACATAACATGCATGCCACTATGCCATTTTAAAAAACTTTGCAGGTTGTACTTTGTACCGATGGTAAAAGCCCTTACATTAATTAGTTTGCAAAAATTACATTAAGTGTAGTTCTTATTCCCACTATTTCAATCTATAACGGGTATTTGACTAGGTGTAAAGATTAAGTGCATTATCAGAACAAGAGAATAGGAAGAGGATATGACTCTAACGTCCCTGCTATGTACGTATACATTGGGAACAAGTGAGAGAATGTTCGTGTAAATGCTCATATATATTGAAGAGAAAGGGAAAGATAAAATAAGTCCAGTGTCTATGAGTAGCCATTTCCACTGATCATTCTCTCTTTTTTTTTTGAAGAAAATACAGCAGGGGATCATTCTCTCTTGTTCCCAAGACATTGATAGCAGGGACATTATAGTCATTTCCCCTTGCTATTCTCTTGATCTAAAGCTCCTTAGGCCCCATTTGGAACATGGAAATGTCATGGGTATCCCATAGAAATGGTACAGTGTCCTGCAAAATTCATGTGTTCCAAGCCAGCCCTTAATCTTTGTGCATAGTCAAAACATAGCTTACAGTCTAAAATAGAGGGAGTATCCCCTCCCCATAGTTATTAAAACCGGATCGGACAGCAGTTCAACCCAAAAAAAAAGGAAAAACAGAACCATAGCCTGGCCAGTCTGGGTTAGCTGTCAAGACCATCCATGCATTCAAGCCTGTCTAAACCAGTTTGAACCAGACAATTTTGAGTTCAAGTGGAATTAAACTACGACCAGTTGAACCGAGGTCAAATACTCATGTTAAAACTAATTTGTTGGGGATGGAATTTGAGCCCGGGATGCCAGGATAGCAGCCTACGCATGGAACCTCCTAAGTCCTAACCATAGGGTTATTAGGACTTTGGAGGCAAAACAGTTTCAATTACCTGCTTTCTCCAACAAAGTACTTATTTGTAATACCCCTACTGCATATATTGGTGAATACCTTTTTTACTTAAAGAACCACTGATTTGATTGGTGAACCAGCAGTCAACATGTCCAGACAGTGAACCAGTAAATTCACCAGCCTGTTACTGTTTCGGCATCGATGAGCTAAGTAATGCACCTCTAAAGATATCGGCATATATTCCTGATTTGAACATAAACTCATGAAGTTACAGCTGTTTTACCAGGCCAACTCCATTAACAATAACCAAATATGCCTAAATTATCCTGTATAGATACGGAATCTGAGTAATGCTGTAATGCACTAATGCTTAATCAGACATTCAGACCCAAGCGACCAACTCCAATTTATCGGCTTACGAAACAGCCCTATTGTATGTGCATTCAATCAACACAGGAAAGAAAAAACTAATACTATCAAACCCCTCCGTCTAGTTTTCACAATCACAGAAATGAACAAAATTATCATGAAGCACATCACTCCTATGCACCCACTCCATTAGTCCTATGCTCCTACCAGCCTAGCAACAACCGCAGGCTAAAAATTAAATGCCACCCGCCGCAGTTCGTCTGACTGCATCAGCATACAGAATTGGTATAACGCATATCCGCATGAACTGAAGCTATCAGAGCTGCTGCTGCTCACCATGGAGGTGATGTACTCCTCGAAGGACTCGCGGTACTTGTCGTAGAGCTGCTGCGAGTAGTCGTGGGGGGGCTTCTGCGTGCACATGTTGTATATCGTCCTGCAAAACGCGGAGAAACCCTAGATCAGGACCAGATCGAACCGAACCGGAGCAAACCCTAGGGATGGAGGCGGAGAGGGAGGGGAGCGAGGCGAGACGGCGCACGTGTAGAGCATCATGTAGTCCTCGGAGCTGAACTGCGGCTCGGGCTTGCCTTCGAGGATGTTCTTGAGCTTGGTGATGCCCTTCTGCATGAACGTCCACCCCTCCTCCAGATCGATCGTCTTCCTCTCGTGCGTCGCCATCGCCGCCGCCGTCAGATCGGGCCGCCGCCGCTCGGTGATTCCGCCGGAGGAGGAGGTTGTCCGAACCCTAGCCCCCCTCTGTAAGAAGGGAGAAATGGGAGGGCGGGGATGGACCTGTTCGGGATAGCTTCTCAACTGGCTTCTGCTTGCTTCAGAGAAGCCAAAAGCCGCTTCCAAAACGGCTTCTCGAAGAAGCTGCAGCTGGATTTGTACAGTGAGAAGCTGCAGATCGCAAGCCGGCTCGCCCCACCCCTATTCGGCTAATCGCGCCCAGTCGCAGAAGGCCACTCCCGCCGGCGCCGTCTCCCGCCCATCACCGTTCAGCTCCTCTCTTGACGCCGACCTCCTTCCCCTTGCCGTACGCCGCCCCCAAGTAAATTATGGACTTTGTGGTATGCACCACCCAGATAAATTATAGACTTAATAATGTAATGACCTCATATTGAAAAATGGTACAACCATAAATCTGCAAAATGCAACTGGACCTAGTAGGGTTAGTAGACCTCGAAGTCATTTCACTGATGGGAAAGTGGAGTAGTGCATGTTCAGACAAAGGTCCAGCTTGAATAGGACACCTCTTAAGGTGATGTGTACCCACTGCGTTGGACCTATTGGAAAGATCTTGAATCACGGAAGCATTTCTAAGTACAACCACGGAAGCATTTCTATAAACACACATTTCTAAGGATATTGTATTCCATTTCATCACGGAAGCATTTCTATGTACAACCATAATATAAGTAAAGTTTAATCAACGGTTGAGTTATTATCATTATAAGTATCCTAGGCGACATAAAGAAGATATTATCAACAGTTAAGGAAAGGGAGTAATAAGTATCAAATACATGGTGTAGATAAACAATCAACATTTTAACATAGCATTTAATTAAATAACTATAATAAGTATGCACTTCTATTTGAAAGCAAATTATTTATATTTGAAAACTAGGTTCAACATGATCAATTATAAGGACTTGTCTTACTCAGCTATGAATAGTGTTGGTTCTTGATTGCAGCGACAGGGCGTCCGAATCGTCAAATTCTATAAACACGCATACATCAACATTCAACATAAATTTAAATAAATTCCAAATCAAATTCCAATGAACTCCAAAAATTATGATTTTGGTTCTATTGGAAAGATCTTGAATTTATAAACAAAAACCAAGTCATTTGGATTTAAAAATGAGAGAGAATGAGCTCTCCAAAATTTGGCTCGAGAGGAAATTCTAGAAAATGAAAAATCCTGACATGTGGGGGTCTAATGTGGGGGTCTATAGGATTTTGTTTTCTTTTTGAATTATTTTTCTAAAGAAAACACTCTATGGTTGACAGGTGGGGTCATGGTCCTCACTCAAACCTAAAACTCTAGTCTAACTAAATTTCCTAACGATCTCGGGTCCACATGTCAAACTAATATTAACTTCTAACTAATTACCGATTTTATACTATCCTAATCTTCCACATGGGGTCCATATGTTCAGCGTTACGTTGTCTTGTTCCTTGCTCCAAACAAGGGAATAGGAGGGGCAGCCATGGTAGCTTGGGTCCAAGCTTGGCGTCAGCAGGAGATTGTCTGGGGCGGTGGTGCAACAACAAGGACAACAGCAGTAGTTATACACATGTATTTTTTTTTTCTAAATGGCACTTAGGAAGATAATTACTATCAGTTAAGTGTCCCATGTCTACTAAGGCTCTGTATCATACATACGTACGTATGTACGTATGTACATATATACATACATGTTAACATATAGTATGTACTCACCCTTACGGTGCACTCCACGTGCACTCCAACTGAAAAAGTCACAAAAAATTCAAAAAATTCTAGGTGTACTTCATGGTTTACTCCACCTATGTATAAAATTTCAACTTCAAATTCATTTTATGTTAAGAGTACCAAAAAAGGAGGAAATTCTGAACAGAATTTTGTTTATATGGGGTCTACCAGGACAACCCGCATGCTTTGCTAACTGGTTTAGGTTGGTTCTATCGGTCTACTACTTTGAAGGCAGCCGTTAGGTAAAATTACAGTACTTAATCCTAACACTTAGCTAACATTCAGCTAAACGAGGTCTAACCAAAATATGGATATACCATAAAATGGTATGTTAACAGTGCACTTAACTGGGTTTACACTATTTAGGGTCTGTTCTTTTTAGCTGCGGCTTATGACTTTTGGTTGAATTTTTTGAATTTTGGCTGTTTGCGACTGAGATTGCGGAGAGAGATACTCGCTTGCAATTTTGGTTGATACAGATGTTAGGCTTTTAACGTGTACTACAATTAACTTATAGATCATGTCTTAAGAAAATACTCCATTTAAAAGTTAGGTACTGTAGCAAAAGCCAAAAGTCGTTTTTAAAATCCGTAAAGAACATACCCTTATTTCATTGTCATATGCATACTGTCCTAGGTGAGTACCTAGCATAGCTTCAATCTCTTACGGGTCTCCACCATGCCAAATTTCTGGGATTGCCAGCCATCTAGTATACCCAATGATTAAAGTGAACACTCAACTACGAGGGGTTTAGCTGAAGTACTAAGGTTCCAATAACCACTAATGCGCTGCAGTACTTACTAACATACCGTTCACTCTCTTCTACTCATCCCTACTTAACATTCATGACTACATTGCACCCTATCATTTTTTCTCTCTCTCTCTCTCTCTTCAGTTTTGCACAAAGGCAAAACAAGGGAGCTTCCTGGCCGTGCTTGGCACCGATGATAGGAACTCATTTTCTCTCTCTCTCTCTTCAGTTTTGCAGAGGCAAAACAAGGGAGCTCTCTGGCCGTGCTTGGCACCGATGATAGGGACCATGGCGACGATCGAGGAGGGACAAAATGAGTTGCTACGGGCTCGAGGAATCCTTAGGTGCTGATGGCGTGAGAGGAGGTGGCCTACAGCGGCAGCGTGGGTAGGTCTGGCGGCGGCAGCATGGCTATGGTGGCGATGGCTATCCGGTGGATATCTCAAGAACTATTGCATGTTGTGAGCGTCTATAGGTGAGCGCCTATTCATTTGGGTTTAACTTTTGGCTTTTACCTTCTAGCTTCTCACTTCTTAATTTTAATTTTCTAGTTTTAAGACTTTTTACCTTTTTTTGAATTTTTTTATTGTCCGTGATGAGAGAACTATTTTTTTCATTTTTAATTTTTAAAATTTAATTACATCGAAAATATTTACAGTAGCTACAGTGAAAAAAAGCCTAAAACAGTGCCAAAAAAGCTCAAAAATCATAAGCTTAAGTTCAAATGAGTGCCAAAAAAGCTAAAAAGTCATAAGCTTAAGCTCAAATGAGCACTAAATATTTTTGCTATTCTGATTTTTATTTTTAAAATACCGTAGCTTTCAAAATTCCCGTGTTTTCCAATCCCAATTCCAAACATGCCTATAGTTTTTTGAATTCAAAAAGAATTTGTCATTGGCAGTAGTACAATACAAACATTGTCCTCTCAGAAACTGTCGTTCCGTCCGCCCTGGGCCGGGCGACCATCCAGCCTCCCCAAATCGAATCGCGTCGGACCATCACTCCCACGCGCACGCTCCGATCCGCCGCCCGCCGCGACCCACGATGAGCACCGCCTCTGCCGACGGCGACGGCGACGGCGCCTCCTCCGCCGCCGCCACGAGGCGGATCCCGCTGGCCTCGTCCATGCCGTGGGTCCGCAACCTCCGCCGCTTCGTCGGCTCGGGCGCCGGCCTCGGATCCGAGGCCCGCATGGGTCAGCGCCCTTTGCTCGCTCCCTCCCCCTTTCCTCCACTTGTGGCGCTATGGTTGGGCGAAATTTTTGCGTTTTCGTCTGCGAAATGGCGGTGGGATTAGGGTTTACGTGTGGCCTATCTGGAATGGTGATGAGATTGGGTGAGGAGAGGCGGTGGGGTTCTGGTACGGGGGATTACCGGATGATGTTTGCGCGACGAGGATGATGGATCAGGATGTGAGATGGTGTAATGCAACCGGTTGATACGTGAAGAGGTTGCGTATTTACTTGTTAGTTGATATGAAGGCTCATACAATTCACAGTTAGCGTGCGCAGCGCACTTCACTGTTTGAGTCGAGGCAGGTTTAATTGCCCTTCTGTTCTTTTTTTCCCCACATTTGTTGAATTAAGGAAGTGACAAAGTTTCATATTCGTCCGGGCGGTGGGGGCATCCAAAACTAGCTCTCTTTCGGCGGAAATGCTACCCTAACATGGTTGCTTCGTTGATCGATATATACAGTTTTCATGTTGCATCACTGACTGTTTATGTGATTTATTTCAATTTTAACTTGCAGAATTGGAAACAAAAAGGATGTTGCTTGAGATTTTCAAGGAGCGGCAGCGAAAGAGTGCCGAAGCTGGTTCTATCCCAAGCTTTTACAAGAAGGTGCACAACTTAGTTTACTTTCTTGGATACAGACCTTTCTTGTTATTTTATTCTATGATGTAACTTGCAGCGCATGTAAAATACCATTTTAACAATGCTAGCTGCTTTCATCAGGGACAATAAAGTTTGTTTCCCTGAGTAATGCCATTTGTTTATGATTTTCAGGATGTATCATACTAGTTGTCAATATGAGATTAATGTTTCCTTTTTGGGCAGAAACCTGAAGATGGATCCATTAGCCATAGGGTTCAGAGGTTGGCAAAATACAGGTTTCTTAAGGTAATTATTGACCTTTTTATTGCTGTTTGGACATGTTTGAGTTATTTTGGCATTTAACCTTCTCATGATTTAGGCCTTATGAGAACTATTCTAAACAAATTGCAGAAACAATCAGAACTTCTGCTTAATGCTGATGATCTTGATGCCATGTGGGTTTGTCTCAGAGAAAATTGTGTTATTGATGATGCTGCTGGTGCTGAAAAGGTTAGATTCTTTTTTGGGACCTGTATTTTACTCCACATGCAGATATGCTCAATTGTGTGCTTTTGACTTAGCTTTCCCTCTAAATTTCATCTCAGTTCCTTGGATGATATCATGCATCACATATTCGCATGTCTAATATGCGCATGCAGAAAATCCATCTAGAATGCGAAAAATTTTCTTGCGCTATGCTTAACATCCATTGGCTATTTGTTAGTTATTTGTTGCCTGTTTGAATCTGGGTGTATATTCCACTGTGAGGATAACAACTGCATGCTTGTACCTCCATCTGCGTTTGTTCTGTTGTTTTTGTGTGATCGTCTTGCTCATTTATTTTTCTGGAGTATTGCAGATGAATTATGAAGATTTCTGCCATATTGCCACAGTGTGCACAGAGCAGATCGGCCAGAAGTGCAAACGTTTCTTCAGCCCTTCAAACTTTATGAAGTTTGATAAGGATGATTCTGGGAGGATTGCAATCTTACCATTTTATCTTTATGTTATGAGAACAGTAAGTTATTTTCACAAACAATTCACAAACAACAAATTGTTAGGATTACCTTTTCTTTTTTGTGATGGGCTTCATTTGTATCTCTAATAAATTACCAGTAACTCTAACCTGCATCGTTAGCATTTCTCTTTCAATTCTTATCTGATGAAGTATTTTTGCTGCATTATGTAAGTACCAAAGAGGGTTAGTTATACATGTATAATGTCACTAATAATTGCTCCATTATTATTTTACTTCATTGTCATTCCTGTTGTTGATTTTTTTAAGAATCGGGAGGTGTATCCCTGCCTTTTATTAGAAAAGCTACTGATGACAGTACCTGTATTTTCAGAATATAAGAATCTGGAACTGTCACACATTAAATAGACCACCTAGGTACAACAACTTCCAAGACAGCTAAAAACCATAAATCTCTGTTACATCAGAATGGGAAGCATGTAACTCTGATTTTATAAACCATTGCACAAAAACATCACATAATTTTGGAACTCCTATCATGCATACTATCATGGACGATCGCCCAGCCCGTGAGGAGTTAGGTGGTACTGGGCGACGCCTTGGCTTCGTGGCGACGCCAAGGTCGTTGTGACCGCCGTGTGGGGATGGGGCTTCAAGGCCGTAAGTCTTCTATTCGCCGGCCGATCCGCCGCTTTCTTGCCGCCTTCCCGAGTGCTACCTCCTCCTCCGTCAGGCGGTTGCGGTGAAGAAGGCGGAGGTGGGGGGTGGCCAACGGAGTGGCGGGTCGAGGCGGTCGGAGGAGAGGCGAGTCACTGACCTGCAATGGTCGAGGCGGCGAGCCGAGCCCAAGGTCACAAGAGGAGGGTAGGGAGAGGTGCCGGGGAAGGAGATGGGGGAGGGAGGGAGAGAGACTAGATGGGGGGAGAGACAGCGGGAAGTCTGGTTGGCGGCTAGGGTTAGGCATTTTTTGGTCTTTTTGCGATTAAGTCCTTAGAGTTCTTGAAAATTACGAACATACCCCTTCTGTAATAGATTTCTTCTGATTTAGACCTTCTGAGACATGGTTATTTGGATAATTTGTGCTATTATGTTACATGGTTATTTAATTTTCAGTTATACAAGAGAGCAACTTCAGAAAGATCTTAAAAGCTCACATACTCAGATTACACAGCTATAAGAAAGAATATTGGAAGAAGAGGTATACTGTGAGATGGACTAAATTAGGAGATGAGGAACAAAATTTTCACGCAGCTACTACGGAAGATATAGAATTAACACCATCACCAGTCTTTTCACTGACGATGGTCATCCTGTTACAGAGCATAATGAAAAAGCAGCCCTGCTTCTTGAAGACTTTAGAAAGAGAATGGGATGCTCATCTAACCCAACAATGCAGTACAACCTCACTCAATCGATACAAACAAGGAAGATTTGGATCTTCTTTCAAGGCCCTTTTCCACAATTGATATTGACAATGTCATAAAACAAATACCCCCTGACAAAGCCCCAGGCCCAGATGTCTTCAATGGATTCTTCCTGAAAAAATGTTGGGACATAATAAAAGAAGATATCTACACTTTTTGCTTTGACTTCTTCAATGGCACTTTGAACCTGGAAGCCATTAACAGCTCATACATTACACTAGTCCCCAAAATTCATAATCCCACAAGTGTTAATGATTTCAGGCCAATCTCTCTGTTGAATGGTGTTCTCAAAATCATCACAAAACTCTTGGCCAATAGACTTCAGGCACGAATAATACCCTTGATACACACCAATCAAGATGGTTTTAAAAAAAGGACAATACAAGATTGCCCGGCCTGGGCATATGAGTACATCTATCAATGTCAACATTCCAAAAAGGAAATTATCATCCTAAAACTAGACTTTACAAAAGCGTTTGATACAATTGAGCATAACACAATTTTGTTGATGATGAAGCACTTGGGTTTTTCTAACCAATGGATTGATTGGATAGAGAGAATTCTTATTTCTGGTTCTTCATCCATTCTGCTCAACGGTGTCCCAGGCAAACATTTTCACTGTCGCAGAGGAGTTAGACAAGGTGACCCTTTGTCCCCACTGCTTGTGCTTGTCACGATCTTCTTGATGTATCATCAATAAAGCTTATCATCAAGGTCTCTTTGAGCCGCCAATACCCTCTTATGAGCAAGATCAGTTCCCAATTGTACAATATGCAGACGACACACTCCTAATTTTGAAAGCCTCACAGAGGGAGTTATTCACGTTAAAAGGGTTGCTGGAATCTTTTGCTCGGTCAACTGGACTACGAGTTAATTACAAGAAATCCTGCCTTGCCCCTCTTAACCTCTCTTTGGAAAGGGCTCATCTCTTAGCTGGAGTTTTTGGCTGTAATCTGGAATCCTTGCCTTTCACCTACCTGGGATTGCCGTTGGGTACCTCAAAGCCCCGAGTAGAACATTTTGGACCCATTATGAGTAAAGCAGAAGGAAGCTCACTTCCACCTCTAACTTCGACACATGGGAAGACTTCAATCGTTAATTTGCCTCTCTTCTTTGCCCACCTTTGCCATGTGTACTTTACAAGTTCCAGAAGAAGCTTGATTATATTGATAGAGCAAGACGCATTGTCTTTGGAGAGGATCGAATCCAATGCCAAAATGAAGCCCTTAGTAGCACGGAAAAGTGCTCAAAACCCAAAAACAAAGGAGGGTGGAATCATCAATCTCAAAACCCAAAATAAAGCTCTTCTTCTCAAGCATCTGGACAAGTTCTACAACAAAAAAGATA
The DNA here is from genome assembly GCA_036346245.1 of Bonia amplexicaulis. NCBI lineage: Eukaryota > Viridiplantae > Streptophyta > Magnoliopsida > Poales > Poaceae > Bonia > Bonia amplexicaulis. The sequence goes on along the minus strand of CM070748.1, from coordinate 18,796,611 downwards.
CCCCTTGGGTCAAATTGATTTGGAATGCTTACTATCCTCGTGGCCAAGCTCCCATGCAGCCGCCGATAGAGGATCCTTTTGGTGGAGGATGTCTTTGAAACTTTGTGACCTCTTGTGGGTATTCTTGAGTGCAAAATTGGTGATGGCTCCACGGTTCTTTTTGGTCCGACCTTTGGAATGATAATATTTTGCAAACCAGTTCCCACGTCTTTTCTTCTTTGCAAGGCACATGAATATTTCTGTTGCCAAGTTCCTGGCAAATATTTCACTGGAGGCTCAATTTTACCTACCTCTCTCTGAGCAAGCCTTTCAAGAATTCCAAAGTCTGCAAGATTTCATCCAAGACCTACAAGTCAATCAAATTTCAAAAGACTCTTGGCAATACATATGGGGAAACAAAGTGTATTCTTCTTCAAAGTTTTATAACTTCCCCTATAAGAATATACTACCACCGACTCCTTCCTTTGGATATGGAAGTCTAAATGTTGCAACAAGCTTAGAGTCTTCTCTTGGTCGCTCTTCATGGATAGATTAAATACAAGAAATATTTTGAGAAGGAAAAGCAAAAGCTTGAAGGAGATAACTATAATCGTGTTCTCTGCAAAGAACAATTTTGAAGAAACTACTTTCCATCTTTTCTTCACCGTCCTTTAGCCAAACTTGTTGGCAGCACCTTGGAATTCATTGGGATTTCACAAGAGAATTTTTCGAGATGATACAGCAGGCTAAAACCTAATCTCAGAACCCCTTCTTCATGGAATTCTTCACCATTGCGGCATGGCAAATTTGGAAGCAGAGAAACAACCTCATCTTTGATAGCAGTCGGCCTTCTTTTACCTCTTGGAAGATCTCCTTCGTGAAGAAGCTAGGCTCGTGCTCATAGGTTCAATGATGTAAAGTGTCTAGAGTTCCTCTCTGTATAGCTCCTTTAGCTTAGTTTTTCAGCCTTCCCAGGTCATGCTTCTTGTGTAGCTCCTTCTTCCCTGTTGTACTACCTTTGTTCAGTGTTGTCTTTCTCTTTTATTTCAATAAATTTCACAGTGGTGGCCTCCCCTGTTGTATTTTCTTCTCAAAAAAAAAATTGTCGCCATGGCGGATACCTAGTCAACTAGGCATCCAGGCGCCCCGGCCTTGCTGCGACTTGCCGGAGCATTGTGACAACCTTGCATACTACAATTTGTACTTACATATACGAATATACAATATGTTCACACAACATTTTTCTAATTTTTACAATGTCCAGGTTTCTCTTACTCAAGCAAGAATTGATATGAGTGAACTTGATGAGGATTCTGATGGTTTCCTTCAACCTCATGTAAGGACATCCCAACACATGCTAAGGAGACTTCATACCTTTTAGAAGTGTTTTACATATCTCAACTCTATTCGCAGGAAATGGAAGCCTATATAAGAGGGCTTATCCCCAATTTGGCACAACTGCGCGACATGCCATCAGCATTTGTTCAAATGTACTGCCGCATAGCTGCACGCAAGTTCTTTTTCTTTTGTGATCCACACAGACGAGGTACAAAATCAAACTTTAAATTCAGTGGAATTAGTGTGCAAATTATTCTGTATGAAAGGATTGATTTATGTAATACGTGTTCTTACAGGGAAAGCATGCATAAAGAAGGTATTGCTGAGCAATTGTCTTCAGGAACTAATGGAACTGCATCAGGTAATAAAAACAAGGATTGCATGGTTTAGAATACGATCTTTGTTCATCTTGTACTTTTACAATATAATCTTGTTGCATCCACTCTTTGTACTCTGTTGATTCTTATCAACTATATTTTCAGGAGAGTGAGGAAGAGGTAACTGATACCGAGCAGGCTGAAAATTGGTTTTCCTTGACTTCAGCTCAGCGCATATGTGGTATGTCTTCTTTTGCCTTTTTACTAAAAAATGTTTTTTTGGTAGTATGGTAGTCAGTGACTCAGTGTTTTGCAAAAAGTTACCTTTTGCTGTTCGAGTGCAATATGTACTCTGTTTGATCATTAACTTATGCCTGTGCAGATATGTTCCTTGCACTAGATAAAGATACAAATGGCACACTGTGCAAACAAGAGCTTAAGGAATACGCAGATGGCACATTGACAGAGATCTTCATCGAAAGAGGTTAAAATCTGTTGTTTCTTCACATGATTCTATCATCGTGTCCTCTAAACCACCTTAAGCAAAAAGTAAATAGAAAATCTCAATATGTTATTCAAAAGTTTGTGTATTTAATACATAGATCATGGATGGCTTGGATGAATCTTTAATAATGAATAGAGAGTAACGATGTTGCTCTACTTTTCAGTTTTTGATGAACATGTGCGCCGGAACAAAGTTGGAGGTGGTAACAGTCGTGAGATGGATTTTGAAAGCTTTCTTGACTTTGTTTTGGCTCTGGAAAACAAAGATACTCCTGAAGGCTTGGCATACTTATTTAGATGCCTTGATCTCAATGGAAGGGGATTCCTGACAACTGCTGATATCCATAGTCTATTTAGGTATGCTGATATTTCTGACTCTGTATTTTATTGGTGGTGGCAGCTATTTGCAGTTATTCTTGTGTTAACCTAGGAGCATTTTTGACTCATTTGGCATACCATTTTCTAGCTTAGTTTTAAACTTTTATATGTTTCATTGCTGATCAATCTATGTGACCTCAAAGCAATGTGTTGTGGCTACTGACCAAACAACAAATAAGGAGACTAGTTAGAGAGAGCCAACGACCGGAGAGAAAGTGTTCGTGTATGAAATAAGTGGATCTAGCCCCCTCATACCCCTCTTGGAGGCTTATATACATGAACGAGGTAGGATGAGAAATCCCTATCCTACCTCCTTAATAATTACACAAGGTAGGGGTACACTGGTACATTTTTTTATACACATATCCTTATACTATTAGACCTATTACATATTGGGCCAATCGCAAGGCCCTGCCGCGGGGGGTTGGACCAACCCTACAACAGTACTTCCTTGACAGCGAGGTCTCGATGGCTGAGCTGATGTGAACAATTGGCCTAGGTTGGCCCCGCCCCCCGTACCCCGGCAGTAAGCACGCAAGTGTCAATCGACAAGCTGATGCAGCTGGTAGCTCCCAATTCCCGAGAGTGTGGACGTTGTAAATCTCCCAGAGCAGGATTGTTTGACTGATCTTGACACGGTTGTGGCATCTTTCGGCAGAAGTCGAGCCGGCACGTGTAGGTTGTGCCCCAGCCTCGGATGGCTCGTAGATGCGGGCGGCGAAGTCCCACGCCGAAAGGCTGGGTGCCCCGTCGGGTTGGTGCCTCCGACGTAATCGGAGAAGGCCTGACGATGATGCCGCTCGTGACATGGTCGCCGAAGGTGTGACTACATGGTGGTTGTAGGTATGGACGAAGTTGTAGCCCCAAAGCGATCGGAGGAAGTGTCGATGAATTCCTGAGCACGAGTGGTCGGACGAAGTCCTGATGACTACAATGTCAGGATTGTGGGGCGGTCGGACAAAATCGTCAACGACCGCGGGGTGGTCGGACAAAATCGTCAACGACCACGTGGTGGTCAAACAAGGCGTCTATGACCACGAGGTGGTCGGATGAAGTGTCTATGACCACTATGTGGTCGGACGAAGTCAGACTGCGGGGCGGTCGGACAAAACGTCAACAACCACGCAGTGGTCGGACGAAGTCTCGACCGCGAGGCGGTCGGACGAAGTAGCTCGGCGGAGACGCGCTCCTTCCCGCACAGCCTTCGGACTTGGAGTCAACGAAGTTGGCGGGGAGACGATGATTCGTGCGCGCGACCCATCCACCATTCGGACTAGGCGTCGATGAAGCTGCGACGCGTGCGGCCCATCCCCACCCTTCCGACTAGGCGTCGACGAAGGCAGCAGCGAGATGGAACTCGTGCGCCCGCGGTCCATCCCCACCCTTTGGACTGGGCGTCGACGAAATCGGCGGTGAGATGAAATCGGCCTTCATACTGCTCGCCCCACCCTTTGTACTCATCGACGAAGTCGGCGCCAAGATGAAGCTGACGCGCGCGGCCCGTCCCCCGCCCTTTGGACTTGGGGTTGACAAAGTAGGCGGCGAGACAGAACTAACGTGCGCGAGCCATGCCCTACCCTTCGGACTTGACGTCGACGAAGTCGGCGGCGAGACAAAGTTGACGCGCGCGGTCCGTCCCCCGCCCTTCGAGCTCAGGGTCAACAAAATCGGCGGCGAGACGGAATTGACGCACGCGCGAGCCGTCCCCACCCTTAGGGCATGACGTCGACGAAGTCGGCTGCGAGACGGAACTGACAAGCGCCTCGTTGATGAAGTCCGTGGCGAGATGAAATTGACGCGCGCACGGCCTATTCCCACCCTTCGGACTCAAGGTCGACGAAGTCAGCGGCGAGACGGAACTGACGTGCGTGTGGGCCGTGCCCCACCCTTCGGACTTGTCGTCGACCAAGTCGGCGGTGAGACGGAACTAACGCGCTCATGGGCTGTCTCCCATCCTTCGGACTTGACGTCGACGAAGTCAGCGGTGAGACGAAACTCGTGTGCGCGCGGTCCGCCCCCACCCTTCGGTATAGGCGTGGATGAAGTTGGCGGCGAGCCAAAGACTTCCGCGTGCAAGCGTCTACAACCACGCGACAGTCGAAGTCTCAATCGCGAGGCGGTTGAATGAAGCGTCTACGACCACGATGTGGTCGGACGAAGTAACGACCGTGAGCTGTTGGATATCAATGATAGTAGATGATGACAGCGGATGTCATAATTATCCAGTCATCAAGGTAGAGGGGAAATGTATGGATATCAATTTTGATGCCGGGGTTAATTCATCTCCCCACATATATGTCAATAAAATATTCTTGGAGGCCTAAGAATACTCTTATTTGTCTCTCGTGGTTTTTTTTCAAATCAAATCTAGTATGTCTACCCTAGACGAAACAATGTTTGCTTGGTTTTGAATCTTAATATGGAGACAAGGAACTTATGAGCAGTGTTGCTAGAGAGTTCTCTTGAGGACATTCTCTCTCTTCTCATTTGATTTTTGTGGCTACAACTCTCTCTTCTCACTTGTTTTTTGTGGATACATGTAGTGTTATGTTTTGTAATGGTGCAATCTGGATCTGACAGTGCAATAGTTCTAATGTGTGAAAATACCATAAATAACTCTTATATCTATGTAAATTGAGGATGCAATTGTAGTAGATGCATATGTTTGATTGGGGGTGAAACCATTGTTTGGTGACCTGATATCTAGATCCAATAGTTTTGAATCATTTGGTGATCTGATATTGAGATCCGATACTTTTGAATCATTTGACGATCTGATATTCAAATCTAATATTTTTGAAGATGTTGGTGATCTAATATCCAGATTCAAACTTTTAAATCATCTGGTGATTTGATATCGAGATCCAATACTTTTGAATTATTTGGCGATCTGATACCCAGATCCAATATCTTTGAATTACCTGGTGATCTGGTATCCAGATCCAATGCTTTTGAAGATTCTTCTTCCCTTCTGGGAAGATTATCTGGAAATGGTCCATAAGCCCCTTCAATTATCTCTGAGGGCATATGATCTGGTGATGTTGCCCATTTGTCTTTGGGTATCATAAAATTGAGATAGTATGCCAGTCTATTTAATGCATGGGCCTTTTCTCTTTTATTATTTGCTTGTCAGAGTAAATTGAGTAAGCTTTGTTGCAACTCTGTTGCTGGGAAATTATAATTGAAACGTTCGAGATTCCCATCTTGTTGTTAGGGTAATTTTCAAGAGCTCATTTGTGTAACCCATTCATACATCAATTGGGGGGCCATCTCCCTCTGATGTAACAAGGAGGCAACTAACTTGATTAGTATATAATCTTCTAATGGCACTTCATATATTACCTCTTTTATGTGATGTTGACTGTTGAGAATTTTTTCATGTAAGGATATTGGCACTTTCAATCAATACTTCAAAGAAAATGTAATATGATATTATATAGTGCATCCAAGAAAAATAGTGTTTTAGTCCATATGTATAGCTTAACCAATATCTTATCTTTTTGATGATGTTTCCATGGGGATGTCACATTTTCAGCATGTGCTATTTCTATTGTATGGATGAATGTTTGATGATAACTCCCACTACCTTTGACTAATGCCCTCTTAAGGATATGGTAAGATAAATAAATATGCATGTATGTCGTAATAAAGTGCTGGCCTAGAAATTTTTCACAGGGATGCCATGGTGGCTTTTTCTTGAGTGTTGCATGTACTAGTCTAGAGTGGCAAAGGCCACTAGCTCTTAGCATTTTGATTAAGTTGAAAAGACAACCACATGGCTGGGTACTTTGCATGAACCTTTGTGCAAAAGCTAGTCCTTTAGTAAACAACTTTATGAAGTCATTGAAGTGGTTATTCTTGGTGATTGCTTGCTTCATGTTGCTAAGATTTCTAATTGTTGTTAAAATTTTTGTATCTTTTACTTCAATAGGTATTTCGTTGCTAGATTATTTTCTGCTTGAAACAATTTCTATAAATTCATTTATTACTGCTTCTTCAGGTTTGGAGCAAAATTTCAATTCTGCATCTTTGCTCTTGATTTCTATATATATATTGCAACCACCATTTGTGACTGCCCCTGCTTGCATATTTACTGCCCAAAAAAACACAAGGAATTGCTATTCACAGTATTTTCCAAATTCCAATGCACACTGATGATTGTCATTACAATATTTCGCAATCAGTATTGAAACCTGTCATATTACATTGTGCCACTATTCTTTTCTTACATTAGATACAAGTGCGGCACAGTTGCATGTGACCATATTTTTAATGGCTGTCATTTACTCATGACATGATGCGATAGTTCTCTCAATATATTATGAGAATTATAGGTAAATTATTAGGAAATTGAAATGATTTGAATAAACAACATAAACAACTTAGAAATTTGATGTCATAGTTGTAACATTTCTCAATACTCTCTCAACATTGGTTTAATCTAAAAAATCATATTGGAGAGTCCTTTGTATTGAACTTGATGGATCCTATTGCTCCATTAGATCAGCAGGGAGCATTCTTCTTACTTGGATCAGTCTTCAGTCTATTTTCTTACTCAACTTTGTTATTGTTTCCAGAGATGTACATCAGAAATGGATCGAGGGAGGGAACTACGAACTTTGCATCGAAGATGTGAGGGATGAAATCTGGGACATGGTGAAGCCGGCAGATCCCCTCAGGATCACTCTAACAGATCTTCTTTCTTGCAAGCAAGGCGGGACTATTGCCAGCATGCTTATTGATGTGCGTGGTTTCTGGGCCCACGACAACAGAGAGAACCTCCTCCAGGAAGAGGAAGAGCAAGTGGAAGAGGCTTAAATTGTCGGTTGTCCAGCTGCTAAGTACTGTATTTGGTACTCTGAAATCTCAAGACATGGGCAATTGCTTGTGCTGCTGTATGTGTTATTGTAGATTACACAGTGTATTAGATCAAGCGCCACCAGTTTCCTGAGACTTGTTGTAAGTGTGCCATTCATGTAAGTGGAGCTAAATCTTTTGTGAGAGATTTTCAGTTTAGCGTGGTGTCGTCATGATGACTAATTGTGTACCGTAGGGTGTTATGGCCGAGGTTTAGATGACGGAGATTATACGAGTGCAACCGGAGGTTGTGGCTTGAACTGCCGGCGGCGAGGAGGCGCCAGCCAGCAGCGTCCAGGGCGCCTGGAGGCGCGCGCACCAGGGAGAAGGGGGAGAAAAAAGTTTATCCCTTTTCTTATTTCTTTAGATTGATGCGGCAGCCCATATATACAGGATTGCCCTTAACAAACAATATCTAATATCATATTTAATACTAACTAAATAGGAAAGTAATCTACCAAATTGGAAAGCACTAACTAATCTTGATAGCAAAGAAAAGACAAGCCTGATATGCCTTAAGCCGTGGTGGCTGCGTCTGCCTTAGCCCGGTTGTGGCGTCTTAGATAATAACGTTCGACCATGACATCTATCCTGTCCACTGAAAACGGTTTGTCCATGAGTCGGAAATCTGGGTAAAGCTTCTGAAAGTCTGTAACGTCTTTTCAAGTTGCATCTATGGAAGAAGCGTCTTGTCATTTGATGAGGACCTGCCACATACCACATGCAATATGTCCCTTGAGTGCTTTAGCCAGGGAAAGGACAGTGTGACCATTCACCATGGGTGGTAATTGGGGTAGTGTAGTAGGTGGAACCCTATGGAACTTTTTTTAGAACACCGAGAAGGAAGATGTCATGAATATGAGCACGAGGAGGTAAACGAAGACGGTATACTACTAAACCAAGGGGTTGCAGAGTTTGATGAGTACCATAGTAACATGGGCTTAATTTGTCGGACAACACCGTGGAGATGGAAGCATCTGGCCTATGAAGGAGGCGAAACCACAACCAGTCATGAACGACATACTCTACTTCGTGATGCAGCTTGCTGTAGTGTTGTTTGGCAATCCGCTGAGCTTGAAGGAGGCATTCGCATACCTCTGCCAAAAAATTATCCGTGGAGATGGAATCCCCTTTTTCATAGGAACACAGACAAGGAGGATCACATACATAGACCACTCTGAATGGTGTGGTCTGAAGTACAGAGTGATATGAAGAGTTGTAATAGTACTCTGTCCATGGAAGTCATCTAAGACATTGCTTTGGCCGATCACTCGTGAAACAATGCAAATACATAACAATAACCTTGTTGGTAGCCTCAGATTGTTCATCAGACTGGGGATGATAGGCGGAGCTCATGTGAAAACACGCGTTTGCCAAGTGAAAGAGTTCCTACCAAAATAAGCTGATGAAGATGGCATCCTGGTCACTGATAATGGAGCTATGATGTCGTGTAGACGTACAATGTTATCAAAGAATGCTCTGCTGATTGTAGCTACTGTATATGGGTGAGCTAGTGGAACAAATTGAGTGAACTTGGAGAAGTGATTAATGAAAGTGATTAATGACGGCCAAGATGACCATTTTGCCACCAGCTTGAGGAAGACCTTCAATAAAATCTATGGCCAAATCCGACCATACCTGAGAGGGCACAGCCAGTGGTTGAAGGAGGTCGGCCAGATGGAGATGTTCCATCTTGTTACGCTGACATATAGTGCATTCTTTAATAAATTTTTCGACCAACTGACGGGTACGAGGAATAGGGAAATCAACACGTAGGCGGCTGTAATGTCTTTTGAACACCCTCATGACCAATGGTATGCGCCGCTTCCAGGATAGAAGGCAGGAAGGCAGGAGAGGCGATGAACCTGGAATAGATACACAGCCATTGAACAACACCAACCCATCCTTTACTTCCCATGGTGCTCCATACTGGCTGTTATTTCATCATGGAGAGCAACCATACTCGGATGAGATGTTGCCTGGCACAGCTTATTGAAGAGGACTAGTGTGGGTCCTGATATGGCGTGGAGGCCGGCCTGTGCAGGCTATAATAACATCTCGCCATCACACCTTGATAATGCGTCGACGACGGTGTTGAGTTGTCTCGACCTGTACTCCACTGTGAAGTCATACCCCGTGAGCTTGTTTGCCCATTGTTGTTGCGAAATGGTAGACAAGCATATATCCAATAAGAATTTGAGACTATAATAATCCATGTGAATGAGAAATAAGCAACCCCGCTAGTACGGGCGCCAATGGTGAACGGCCTATACTAGACTGATTAACTCCCGCTGGTACGCCGCCAGTTTGGAGTGACAAGCAACATTCTGATGACTGAAGAAAGTGATTGGACCGGTGCCTTGGTGGAGCACCGCCCCAAAACTAAAGTCCGAGACACCGCACTTAACGATGAAGGGCCGATTGAAGTCAGTGAAAGATCAAGCTCCATTAAGTTGGTTTTGGTGATAATGATAAATACAATTATGAGATTTTCGTGATAATGATAAATGCATTTATGAGACTAACCATATTCATTGACTATGATATTACTTAGTCTCATTTGGATGAAAATATGAAATCAAAGATGTGTGCATTCGAAATCATATATTTATATATTATTTGTTTGGATTGTACGAATCCATAACCAGATATCGTGGCTTGAACTGTCGGCCGCGAGGAGGCGCCAACCAACAGTGTCCAGTGTGCCTGGAGGCGCACCAGGGAGAAGAAGGGGGACAAGAAGGTTATCTCTTTTCTTATTTGTTTGGATTGATGCGACAATCCATATATATAGGATTGCCCCTAACAAACAATATCTAATATCATATCTAATACTAATTGAATAGGAAAGCAATCTACTAAATTGGAAAGCACTAACTAATCTTGATAGCAAAGAAAGGGCAAGCCTGACCATGACATAGGGCTTGATTGAATGCCCAGAGACTGACTGTGGAGTATGTACATCTAAACGGACGCACCATGCATGTACTCCTGACTCCGGTGTGCAGTATCTGAAGGCCTGATTGATGCTAGGCCTGTTCTGTTGGGCTACGAATTATAACTTTTGGCTGTATCGTATGGTTTCTGTCTGTTCGTGAGAGTACGAAGAGAGAGATCCGCATCCAATTTTTGGCAGATATAAATGAAGATGCTGCAGTGTCTATTACAATCGACTTATAGACTCTGTTTAAAACAATCGACTTATAGACTCTGTTTAAAAATATTCTATTTAAAAGTGAGCTACTGTAGAAAAATGGCTTTTAAAAGCCAAAAAGAAGATGGCCGCTATTTTGGAACCATTTTTTCAAATGACAACAGCATTGCATTGCCTCTCAGAACCTCTTCTTGTTCAGTTGTGAAATTGCGCATTTCCCGTTTGCGGTCAGGATCATGCCTTAGCGTTCCTTTTAAAAGATATTTTTGTTCCAAACTGGGCCTTGCTTTTGTTTGGAAATCCGTTGCTTTCAGCATCGATCGATTTTTCGCCCGCCGTGTAACACCCCCATTTCTGGGAGCATTATGAAACCCTCGCAACTGCCCAGGAAAGTTCAGTTGCGAGGACATCCATCGAGTGTATAACATTGCCATCACATGCTCAAGAACAAGAGTCAACTTTATTACATTATAAAGGCTTAAAGCCAAGATTCACAGTAGGGCCAAAGGCCTAATTTACATTACAGCCAAAAAGATACCACAGGCATACTCGAGTGCAGGATAACCCTAATCCCAAGCTTCTTCCACTTCGTAGAATTCCATCTCATCATCTTCACATGGCTCCTCAAGACTGGCAGTTTCTGTTTATGATTTTAGCAAGTATGAGTACAACTACCGTACTCAGCAAGTCACGCGGAGCTTATCATTAACTATATGCATGGTATAACAAGATGGGGAATACATGTTTATTATTTTGTGTAGATGCAGATTTAGTTGAGAATCAATTAAAGACAAGAAAGTAACTTCATTAAGTAAACAGGGGTTTTCAAGCGTGATTATTAACCTTCCACAATTCCAAACCATTCCCAAATCTACTTATGCTTTGTTACTGGAATCACCCATCAAACATAGCTTCATTTACCGGAAGCACGGCGTATTCGAATACCATCATTTTATGACTCTGCAGAGTTGCCCTGCTTTACCCACAAGATCTCTCAACTCCCGCGACAGAGTTAAGAAAACAAAGTTGTTCACTGCTCAATTCTTTATATAGTCTCTGCCCAGTAGGTCCTTGATCCCCATGAGCTCGGATGACCCCTCGGATCTCCTCCGACTCATGGCGGTCATACAGTTGTATGGTTAACCACCTCCCATACGACTCACCTCCGACTCCCCAACCGATTGCGGATGTTCAATCGAACTTGAGCAGCTACTAAACCAGGTTTGACCAAGTCAACACTTGTGGTTGGGCGAGTACTATGTTCTTTTTCTCAGCATAAGGGTCTAGTCCTTATATTTTTCACTGAGGCCATAAACATGCACAAACCCACATTCGGTTCCGTGCACCGCCACCATTCCTCTACCAAGCCTCCACCCTAGGGTAAGGTCTTCGGACCCACCTCTGTGATCCTTGCTCACCCTAGTTCCAACTTTTCAAAATTCTAAATAAATAAATAATAAAATCCTTAACAGTGAAAATATTTTGGTGTGTCCTAAACTACCATGTTTATCTAACTAATATAATTATTTTGCTATGTCTTCCAAGGCAAATATGTCCATCAAATTAATCGGGCTTTTTCAGGTGGTAGGGCATAACTAATATCATGACATTCTAATATAAATTTTACCCAAAATATTAACTTGAACAAAATAACATAATGAAATTACAATTAAATAAATAAATAAGGCAATTACGGGTTCAACATGATCAAGGATGCGTAACTTGCCTTGCGGATCTACGATCTCGATAAGTTCGTACTCTTCAGAAAATTTAGCTTGAGTTTGATCTTCTTCTTCAAATTCTTGAGAACCTCCGGCGTCCGAAGCTAACACAAACAAATTAACATATATTAATTCCATGCCCAAATAAATAGGCTAGGAATAAAGAAATGAAATTAAAGAAAGAAAATCTGAAGAAAAATTGAATAAATGATATTTTGGGCTTTTAGGAGGGCCAAATGGGAAAAAGAACTTGATATTTGGGTTGTAGGGCTCGAAACGGTCAAAATGGACAAATATATATTTTTTTGGGATTTTTCTGGATTTTTCTGAATTTTTCTAGGGTTTACTATTCATCTGCTAAGCACTGTTCTCTGCTCGAGTCGGACGCCTTAGTGTGATCGGGCGGCGGGTCTTGGCGCAAGCCGGAACCGGCCGAGCTCGGTCGGCCAGGCGGGCGGCGGTCGGTCGGTCGTGCGGCGCGGGCGGCTCGGTCGCTCACGCAGGTAGGTCGAAGGGTGTGTGGTGGCCGAGGCCGTCATGCGGTCGGTGGCCAGGCGGGTCGGGGCTTGGCCGGCGCGGTCTGGGCTCGGTCAGGCGCACGGACGCAGGCGGGATGGTGCGGTCCACCGAGACCGAGCGGTCCGGTCGGCGGAGCAGTGCAGGGCGCCCGGTGCTCTGATGGCTTCTTCCACCTCCGTCGCACGCGAAGGAAAACAGGGAAATGGCATGAGCTAGGGGCTATTGCGACGCATTTTGAGGGCATGAATGGACTCGTGGTGGAGTGGAGATTTCATTTTTTTGGGTTAGGGTTTGGTGGGCGGCAATCGCCGGCGGCGAGGTCTTCTTCCCCGCGGTCGATTTTGTAATCGGGGAAGAGCGAGGGCTTCCTAGGGTAAATTGGCCGGAGTTTGAGCATTAGGGGGATTAGGGGAGACTAGGGGAGGTGGTGGTTTGGGCCGAGAAGATCCGAGCGGGGCTAGCCACGGTGGCCGGTTTTGGGGATGAAGAGGCTCACGGTGCTGGAGAAGTAGGGTGGCCGAGGAGCTAGGGCAAGGGTGGGGGATTGATTCTAGGGTTATGGTGAAGCCATAGGCGAAAGGAATTGAGGAATGGAAGGCGGAGAACCGACATTGCTCTAGGGCTATACTTTGGGATTCTTGCAATTACCTACAATGGCGGCTAGGGTTCAATAGGGTGTGTCGGTCGGTTGTGGGAGAGATTGCGTCCACCGGGGAGGCTCAAGAGCTTAAGTAATTGAGGTATGGCGGTTCGGATGAGGTTGGCCGGAAAAGAAGAGGTAGAGGTGGCGGCAACACTTGGCCGGAGATGTGCCACGTTTTGAGGTGGTTCGGGGTGGCAGGGCAGTGGGAGGCAAAGGCTGTGGAAGCCTGTCCGCTCGGGAGAGGTGGCGAAGCGGGAGAGCTCGGGAAGGCGGTGGCGGCGGCGGATTGGACCGACGGTGGCAAAAGCAAGCCACGGTGGCTGGCGAGGTGGCGCCACGGACAAAGGTCCAGGAAGGGTTATCACCGCGGTGGTGGCAAGAAAGGAGCAGGGAGAGGTTCACGAGAGAGGTCGGCGGCAAAAATTGCGTGAGCGGCGATGGTTCTTGGACAAGACATTCTTGCTCCCTCCTCCCAATTTTTTTGGTGGCATGGATCAAGAGGAGAATTGCTTTGAGATTTGTGGAGGTTAGGGCAAGGAATCAAAAGAGCAAAAGAAAAACGAGAATTCAATCCTTTTGAAGATTTTGACAAAAATTTGAGTTCATTTCACGCCGCTGCGAAGAATATGGGCCCGTTTGGTTGGTGTGCAGGAGTTATTCAACTCAAATGGAACGCCATCAACAAGTGGTTAACTTTTTCTCGTAAATCCGAGGGTATTAAGATTTTTCACATAAAATTCATGATATATATATATTTTTGCGTTAGATGCATGCCTTAGAAGCGTTAGTGAGCTACCTCCCGTGACCACAATTTGGCACAGATTGGCTCGTCGTCGAATCGCCGTTAAGGAGTAGTGGAGCTTCTTTATCGCCGGAGGGGTTAAAGAAACTGTTTTTCCGAGGAAAACGCTCGTGGTAGGCCATGCTTATTTGGACTTTGGCTTCTGATTTTCAGCTTATTTTTTACTATTTCTAAATTTCATCCTTTTCTAACTTTTCAGCTTATTTTGAGTTTTTTTGCCGATTTTTTTTCTGTATTCGTTTGCATTATACGTGATGGGCTAACCCATTTTTTCTATTTAAAATTTTTTAAATTTAAATATGCTAAATAAGCCACCATCAGGTACAGTGTAATTTCAGCCAGTTACAGTGAAAATTCAGTCATAAGTTACTAAATTCAGCCCAACCGAGTACCATCATAGTTAGGCTTACTAAGGCTATGAAATTTCTGGCTTCGTCGATGCCTTAGAGAGGGAGGGGAGGGGAGAGAGCCACTATTAGCTATAGTAAAAATTCAACCATAAGTTACTAAAATTCAGTCCAATCGAATACCATCATAGTTAGCCTTACTAAGGGTCCTTTTGGTTGAGTCTGGTGTGGGGAAAAGCTCATGTGTGAAATGTGTGAGAAAGAACGCGTAATGTGTGGTGTAGAAAAATTGAAAGTCGTTTGGTTAAACAAGTATAAAATATACTTTTTGTCTTTATCTCTTTTAAAACAACTATGAAAGAGTTTTATTCAATCTATTTCCAAAAGCAGAAAGCCAAAAGCCAAAAGCGAGTCAAGACAACTTTCAAAATATATTACTAAAAGCAATTGTTTTGAAAAATGCTTAAAGTAACCCTTTTAATTGGGCTTTTAACTTTTAAGGCCAAAAGCCGAAGCCAAAAGTCCAACCAAAAGGATCCTAAGGCTATGAAATTCTTGGCTTCGCCAATGCCTTAGAGAGGAAGGGTAGGGGAGAGAGAACCTTTTTTAGTGGGCCTAATTGGGCCGCGAAATAGCCCAACCCGGTAGCGAGTGTTCCGTTTCAAATCCCCTTCTCTCTCCAGTAACCAGTGAAGAGGACAGACCAGACCACCGCTCTCCCGAGCCAAACCCAACGAAGCAGCGAAATCCCCACACGAATCGCGATTCAAAAATCCCCCGAGAACCCTCGCGGGGAGCGCGTCGCGCCGGAGATGGAGGCGGCGCGGGAGTCGATGGCGGCCCTCCTCGACGCCGGCCTCTTCGACTCCGCCCAGACGCTCGTCCGTAATCCCCGTCCACCCCCTTCCCCCTTCACGCTTGAGATCTCTAGGGTTTTGCCCCCACCCCAGTCGGCTGTTCCGCTCGACGGCGGTCCTCCTCGGCTGCGGCGAGCGAGCTGGCTGGGTCGAGTACTTCTCGTTGGATGCTCCTCCTGTATCGAGGTTTTGCTCGTGGGTAATGCTTCTTTCATGACTTGCAGGGATGCTTTCTTGTGTCTTCGGCGGGTGCGAGTAATGAGGCTGGCATGTCCATGAAGGTGGAAGGCCTGGTAAGCTTCCTTGAGCACCTTGGGAGGTGATGCAAGTTCTACCCAGTCTTACTTTTATTTTACACCATTCGATCGACTGTCTCCCTTGTGTTCCGCTTTCTGAGCCGCATCGTCCAAGCAAATGTGTTGCTTAATTCCTACCTACAATCTTCTTTATGTTCTTTCCATCGCTTTAGTTCTAGGAGAAGAACGCTTTGCATTGCAATCTCTGTTAAGTGGATGGACAAATTTTTGCATCTTGGAGCTCAAGTGTTGGTTGGTGTTTTGCAGGTCCTGCATGGTGATGCTCTACACGGGGAGAAAGAATTTCGCAGGGCGCTGGTAATATTGCATTGCAGAGTTTGATTGTGTTGGGCAATTGAACGCATGAGCCACATTTCAATGCCGAAATCATAGTTCCTAATTTCCTTTTTCACCACGGTAGAGTGCGTACAAGCAAGCTATGCAATATAGCAAAAGCATCCCTAGACAAGCAACAAGTAACACCAGAAGCTCAGTATCCACCACCAGCCGGTCACCTTCTCCAAATTCTTCGAATCTTGTTCCATTCAATGAAAATGAGGTGTGAATAGCTGAACAGGCCATACTGACATTTCTTGTGTCGATATTTGTTTCTATGTCACCTCTATCAAATAACTCATTCAGTTTTGCTCTACTGTTGCAGGTGAAATTTAAGATCGCTCTTTGCTATTCTGCTCTATGTGAGCACCGTGAAGCACTTCAAGAGGTTCCCTGTTTTCATTTGCTTCTGTTTGGTCTTCTTGCTTTGTCTTCTTTGGTTCCCATATTATATTCCGTGAAATAAGTAGTTGAAAATGGAAAACACGAAACCTCTCAAATATATGGTGGATGATTTAGATCCAAATGTAGTTGCTTCTTCTGTAATGACAAAGACAGATGACGTGAAGTATGGCCTATTGACCTATATGGCTATATGTTCTCTGCAGATGGAAGGTATTCCTTCTAAAGCAAGAACTCTGAAAATGAATCTGATGTTAGGGAAGCTTCATCGGATATCTAGAAATAACCGTGCAGCTGCTGTATGTTATAAAGAGTGCTTGAGGTATATCATACCAAACGATTTATTTTCTAGGATGTTCAATTCTGCAATTAGTGGACATAAACCACCATTTCCTTTTTGTACAGCAATTTGTTCTGAATTTTGATACAGGAACCACTAAGTTGTTCTGTTTCTCCTTAAAAATATTGCTTCTCACTCGACGAAATAATTTGACAAGTCTCTGTCTGCATTTTCATATGCTTCGACCAGGCAGTGTCCTTATGTTTTTGAGGCTATTACAGCTTTGGCTGAAATGGGGCTTTCTTCAAAGGAGTTTTCTCTATTGTTTTCACAGGTAAGTGTGCTTTTCTTTTGTTTTTGGCCTGAAAAGGTAAACTTGGACTCTTGAGGGTGAATATAGTTCAACTTTAGTGAGGTCAGAATGTCAGATAAATACTAGTCTCATATGTTAGATTTTAGAATTTCTATGTGCTAGACGGTCAAGTTCCTGGTTGCCAATTGCGTGAACCATGTGTACTAAGGGCTATCGGATTCTATTGATTCTCTGTCTGTTGGCTGAGTAGGCTACAAGAAGTTGATAAGGCAAAGGCCATTGTTTGCTATACTGTACAACAAAGAACCATTCCTTTTCATTTTATACAAAAAATGTTGACTTTATTAATCGACATTCTTGATGGAAGATACATATTGCAGCAAAAAAAAAAAAAAAGAAGACTGTCTGTTCTATGAGCTATTTCCTGGTTTTTGCAATTACTGAAGTTTACTTGATTACCTCTGAACTAGCATATAATATTTACCTGCACAGAATTCAACATAATTAGTTAATTACATACCCATTATCCCAGCAAAACTTTTCTCCTTTTTACCATTCTTTTGGAGATATAACGTCATCAGGTCTGATTTATTTAAATTCTATGAGCACTGCATGTACAAGCTCTACATAAACAATGAATATGTATCAGTTTGTCATACAATAAAGTTTTACTCAATTTTTTTCGCCATTAGTCACTACAGTTGTTTTAGTTGCAATTGTAATTATTTCTCTCTACAGGCACCAAATAGAGGAGGCAAGCCACCAGGTGACTCTTTGGATGCACAACGTTGGTGGAATGTAAGTGAGCTATGTTACACTCCTCTTGTAGATAAGACATGCTGTGCAACATCTTACATGTTGGCAGGGTGCTATCGTTTCTAGGCCGTAGTGTAGTATTCTGGAACAGTACCATATGAGGCATATCGCCAATGATAAAAAATGAAACTGTTGAAACTGGGTTTTGTTGACAACAGCTAAATAAGCATGCGCAAGATGCAGTGTTTAATCTTTTACATCGTACTCTGCCAAGTAACCGAATCGATGTTCGCTCTCCAATGCTAGATTTGTGTAGCTCATTGATGATTGAGCCTCAAAACCGTAGTTTACACAATCGCCATTCGCCAAACTTTACTAAATTGGTGCAGCGTGTGGATCTGTGGACAGAGTTCTTTCTTATTTTGAGTTCTATGGTATCACAATGTGATATACTCTTGGAGCAGTATTCGCATGCGCAGTTGTTTGCCTTTTTCAGTTATGCAGAATTTGCCGCCACTGCAAGCCTGCAGCAAAATTGCACGTGCACTTCTGTTGTTTTTGTGTACCACCATGGCACCATTAGCACAACTTTGAATATGATCAAAATGAGAACTTGATTAATGGTAGCAGGAAACTGGAAAATTTCCTGTGTTCCAAACAGGGCCTTTTATTGGAAATTTTCAAAAAATTATTCTTTCGACAGCTTTAGTGTTGCAGCTGTTGCTGTTATTGTGTTTTTTGAGGGAATACAGCAGGTGAGAGCCCTGCTGTGAGTACATAGTAAGCTATATTAATATAGGTTAGAACTGTACAGAGTTAATACTTAATAACAAAAGAGAAAGACAGTTGTTATTGCAGTTTGGATTCAATTTTTGTTTGTTCGTCACAAACTCTATTGACTCATTTGGGCATATCTTTTAGATTTTGATGACACTTATTTGTTCTTGTTAAAGATTGGTTCAAACAATTATTGACTCGAATCATTATTTTCTTTACAGCGGTATGTTGAGGCCCAATGCTGCATTGCTTCACATGATTATAAAGGTAGTACAGTGGCTTTTATCTAATGTTGCATTTGATGATTCAGCATAAGATGTGCTTAGTTAAAATTTGACCAACTAGTCAAGGAATAGCTTCACATGGTTACAACTTACAAGGAATCAATTACTCTTTTAAATGACATCTGTGTTAACAACATAGCACCCTGTAGGGCCATCATGTCTTAATTTGGTATCGAACTCTTGTGCATCAAGCATGGTTTAATTATCAACCTTTCTAACCTTCACTTTGTTTACTAGTATCTGTTGATCATAAAGTTGCAGTCTTGAACACAGTAGTACTGAATTTTCTTTATCGTGACAGTAGTACTAAAATGACATTCATTTATAGTGATTTCTTAATAAATAACCTTACTGTTGTTTACCTTTTATAGGTGGCCTTGACATATATGTAGAACTAATGCAACGATTTCCCAACAACGTGCACATCTTGCTGGAAATTGCAAAGGTTGTCTTTCTTCAAGTTTCTTGTTGTTGCTGTGTTAACTGCTAGGCATAGTATTTCTCTGTTTTTGTGGTTCTTCAAGTTTGCTGCCATTGTGCTCCTCAGTATTTTGAAAACTTGTTAAGTCTGTAGCTCATCTTTGAATTTTGTTTTGGTGGATTTAATTTACCTCTCTATGTGTTGTTCGTGATTTTTTAACTTATTTCAAGGTGGAAGCCATTATAGGCAGGAATGATGAAGCAATCATGAACTTTGAGAAGGTACATTGAACAAGTAGAGACTTAGACTCGCATGCTTTTGGAATACATGCTAACATGTAATAAGTTATAGTTAAAATCATTTGCTCCTTGCAGGCTCGGTTAATTGATCCAAACATCATGAAATATATGGATGAGTATGCAATTCTCCTAAAATCAAAATCTGACTACACTAAGCTAAACAAGTTGGTACATGATATGCTGCAAATCGACCCTGCAAGACCAGAAACATGTGTTGCTCTTGCAGCACTATGGGAAAGAAAAGACGAAAGAAAAGCTTTGACATATGCTGAAAAGGTATATGCCTTTTTACAGATTTGTTTTGTGCAATACTGGAAGCTATCATTCTTCATTCCATCTAATGTTCCTTGCAATGTTTTCCTTTTAACAGAGCCTCCGAGTTGATGATAGGCATATAACCGGCTATATTATGAAGGTAATACTGCAAATGCTTGTCCAGAGTACAGACCTATTGATTTTTATATTATTATACTGCTATATTTGTGCATTGAAAGTGTGTTTGCAATGAAGCACACGAGCATGGTTGGGTGGCATTACAACAAAGCTGTGTGTGATTTGTGCCTGCTACCATCTTCGTCCTTCTTACCCATATGAAGAAACTTACTGTTTGCTTACTGCTTTTAAGGGCAATCTGCATCTTTCATTGAATCGACCAGATTTGGCAGTGACAGACTTCAGGGGAGCTCAGGAACTAAGGGCTGATCTTCGTTCTTACCAAGGTCGTTAGCCATTGGTGCTTGTAATTGTTATATTCAAAACTTACCGGTAGCCTAATATACATATATTTTCAGGTTTAGTGCGTGCATACCTGGCACTTTCTAAATGTAAAGATGCATTGTTCACTGCACGTGAAGCAATGAAGGTTATGCATCAGTCTGCAAAAGCTCTCAAGTTAGTTGGTGATGTGCATGCAATTAGTTCCAATGGAAGAGAAGGTAACCCCAACGGTATCGATGCCTCAGTTGTATATTTTGTAGTTTCTCAAAGCAATGCTTACTTTGCAACTTTTGTTGTTTTTAATTAGTCTAACAACGGATACAACTTATAGAGTGCCCCCTTTTTTTGGGAGAATCTGCACTTGCCTTTTTTCCTGTTTTTGTTTTTAGAAGAATCTGCATTCGTGTTAGTGGGGTCAGTTCATAGATGAGCACAACCTCATACAAGAAGAGATCTTGTCTAATCGATGGAGTCCACATGTTGGTCAAGTCCTATCCAACTCGGTGGGCATCAGGAATACTACACATTTGCTATTAATTGATGATAACTATGTATGTTTAGAAACACCCATGATAATGTTTGCCAGTACTTAATTAACATTGGGCAATTTGATCATCGTTTATGTAGAATGCTCTAGCTAGGAGGCCTTTTGTTAGGCTGTTTCTTATGTATACATATGCATGTTTACTTTGACCAAGGGCCTTTCTGCAACAAGCATGCTGAGCCTGCTTCCCTTTATCAATTCAGTTTTTTTTTACTTTACTGAAATAGACCTATTTATATCTCGTTAAGCGAATTGATTTTGTATGCTTTCCCTCAATAATAGCTTCCGTTGGCAAGTTATACATATGATTGCATTATTTCCAGGCAAGAAAGTTCTATGAATCTGCCATTCGTCTTGAACCTGGATTTCTCGGAGCTGCATTGGCCTTGGCTGATTTGCATGTCACTGAAGGACGGAATAAGGATGCAGTTTTGCTACTTGAAAGATATCTAAGACAATGGGCAGATGATTCTCTACACATCAAGTTGGCTGAAGTATTTGCAGCAACAAATATGCTTTCTGATGCACTTTCCCACTATCAATCTGCACTAAGGTGGGCCTTTTTCTTGGAAATGAACTCTGAAATAGCAGTATTGCAATTGCACTCAGGCACTCACTCTCTCCTCTCTTTGTTGTTGGCTTGAAACCTGAAGACTCAATGCATTAGTGGTCAATATTTAATTCAATAGTATATAAGACAACTTAACTATAGAAGTAATATTCTAATGCTAGTTCCTGGACTCAGGTTAAAATGTAAGTAACTAAATGGTAGGAGGGATTCGTGCAGAATGGTGTATTTTACCCTTTTCATTTAAGTTGACACTTGGCTCTTGATGGTATCGCAGTTCTGGCAGTTTCTCTTGTTAGAGGCTTAGAGCCATTCCCCCCCCCCTTCCCAATGGGCTTATTGCTACCTGTAACTGGTTAAGCTGGGCAGGGTTGGATGGGGTAAACTGACATATTTGCATTTTAAATCATTATTTTATTCCTTTTGGGATATTTTGACCTAGTTTGGATCGTTAACTGAAACTAAATATAGTGACTAATTAAGGAGATAACTATCATATAGATAATGGACAACTCAAGCCATTCCCTTCCATTCCATCATTCCCTACAAGGACAATCCAGCAAGTCAGCGAAAGCTACCCAAAAAGTGTCTGAGCTGTCACATGTAAGAATGTGTACAAGTGCTCCATTTGGCTTACTGCTAGTGTATCTTAATCCAACTTGAGATATAAATCTACTCTGGCACCTACGTTGCTGTTAACTGTTCCGGAGTTCTACCATGTACCGACTGGCTAGTGGGAATGAACTGGTGAATTTTGGATATGTAAACCGTGGTTAATACCTCTCCATGTGCTTGAGATATAACTATTTCTCTCCTGTGATAAAAAGAAATCACTCACTGGTGTTGCAGGATAAACCCACATAATGAAGCCGCAAAGAAAGGATTGGAGCGCTTGGAGAAGCAAATGAAGGTTTGTGTTTCATAGCCGTATCACGATGGCTAGCCATCTGACACCAAGCTAGTTTTTCTGTTTCGGTCTCCAACTTGATATGAAACGCCAATTGCTTGGCTCCGATTTTCATGTGTAGGGAGTAGACCCAGACGCCCCAGAAGAGGACGAAGAGAATGAGGCTGACGACGTCGACGGTGACCAAGACGACGCCGAGCTCATATAAGAAAACCACATTGTGAACTTCAGGTTGAGGGTCAGTGTCAAATAGTGATGTACATCTGGGAGTCGTCGCCGCAGCGTCAGCCCTCCACAGCCACGCCATATCAATCAGGAACTGATCGCAGGCGCGGCGATTGGGAGATGAGACGCATGCTTCCTCGCCGCAAGTTCGCCGGGATTCCACACTCCTGTGTAGAAGCATGTAACATGTTGTAGCTTGCTGTATCAATTCCTGTGCAGAAGCATGGTTGTCGGGCATGGGCAGCAATGGCTGTACACCTGAGCAGCAGGTATCACATTACATTCCTTGCCTTGTGCTACCAAGTTGCCAGCAAATTAACCAAGCGTTGGTCCTGTATGGAAACTCTGTGAGCTCTGCGAGAGCTTTTGACCCTGCTCTAAAAAATTGGTTTCGTAGCACCGAAATATCAGTACCTTTTGCTATATACTACTGAAAACACCTATTACCCTTTAGGGAGTGACTATTACACAGATGACTATTTTTTCTCTTCATCTTTAGTTATTTTTTTACACTGCAATTTTAAGTGACTAAGAGTGTAATTTTAGGAGGAGTGGATTAGTTTACTGCAACTTTAAGTGATTAAAAGTGTAATTTCAAATGATTAAGAAATAAAATTTTTTTAGTCAATTGTACCATAGCAAAACCGTACCCTTAGTATCACTCAAAGATGGCACAGTTAGCCTTTTTACCACTGCATCTACTTCCGCTAGGCATCACCCATCCTTTTCTTCATTATTTTTTCGCAATAAAAACAATTGCGAAATCTCGAGAATACCCCTACCCCATTCACACAGCAATACAGTACTTGTTGCTTCCGTCACCGGAAAAACATTTAGTTGGACGGAGCGGTAATCAACGGTACGGTGAAAAATTCTGGTGGTATTAAAGTCGACCGAGTTTTTTTAGTGATATATAACAAAAATTTTTTCGTGATATATAACCAAAAAAGCGATCTTTGGGTGTGCTATAGGACTAATTTATCTTATTCTAAATTTCTGCATGAGTGACCAGTCTTTTTTTTTTTGAGAAAAAGGAAGAACATGGAAGCACAAGCTGTACGGGCGTATGTATACTCTCTGTATTGTAGTGTGTACGTACTCCCAGTATTTATTACCTCCGTACTATGCACGTACTACGGTGCATTGATTGATTCCAGTGTTCCAGCTTATTGCTACAGTGCAAAAAAGCTGCACGGACGTACACCTACGCAGGCGTACGGATACGATACTACGTACGTACGTACTAGGTAGAGTTGTCTAGACCCAGAGCGCGCCGGCGTTGCGCAGGAGCGGGACGAGGTTGCCGGCGAGGTGGAGCGACATGACCTTGTCGGTGGATCCGACGAGCTTGCCGCCGATGAATACCGCCGGCACTCCGGGGCCGCGGCCGCCGAGCATGCCGGCGAGCGCCTTCTCCATCTCCCTGCCGGCGCCGGCGGGCTCCTCGTCCAGCTCCACCACGCACGCGTCCACCCCGAGCTCCCGGAGCAACCGCGTCACCGTGTGGCACATGCAGCACGTGCTCTTGCTGAACACCACCACCGCCCGCTGCGACGCCATCCTCGTCACCCTCTCCATATCTATCTATGTATGTATCTCCTCTTCCTCTTCCTCCTCCTCCCCCTTCTTCGACGACGGCGGACGGCAGCGGCGGCGGCGGCGACGAAATGTTGATTAATCTGTAGCTAACTGGTGAGTGGTCACTGATCTGGATGGTTCTTGCTTTGCTGGGCTGCATTGCGAGAGGTTAGGGGAGGCATGGTTATATAGGGGTCGGCCCTGCCATGCAATCCATGGATCTTCTTGGCAATGGCGAAGGGAGGGCGATGGAATAAATGCGGTCGATCGAACGATATATGTCGGCGCGCGGTTTCCGGATAGCGCATGCATGCATGCATGCTATCGCTTGCTCGATGGATGGATCGAGTCTTGATTTGTTTCTGTTCTGTCTTGTGGCAGCTCGAGATGATGACAGGCTGCCTGGTGAGGAATATCGAACATTTCGATTTGGACGCCGACAGCAACTTGATGATACCTGATATATACTATCAGTGACGGAGCCAGAATTTAGTTATACCTTGGACTCAGTGATGAAATGATCTAGACTATCTGGACTGAACTATGAAAATATTATTCAGTGTTGACTGAATTTATCCGAGCTATACATTAAATATTTTTCACACTCTAAACTGAAATCTATTCTACGCGAGGTGTGGCTCCGCCCCTATATACTGTATACCAAAAGGTGCGATTAACTGACTGTATTTTGGCAGGGCATGGAGACGATAACGAGTGAAGAATGCTTTTGCGGTTGTCGTAATCCTGCTCTGCGAATCGAATGGGGATAAAGATCATGGTTTGATCTTTACTGGCTTAACTGCTCTGCGAATCGAATGGGGATAAAGATTTAGAAAGAAGAAAGTGAACTGTCTTTATTACTATGTTAGGATTACAATGTGCTATCATAGAGTGATTACAAAGAGGATGTTGCTAGCTCTAATTTTGCTATTTTTTTTCTTTCGTTGCATAGCACTTGATCTTGTATGTTTTCGTCTATTGATTGATCCATTTTTTATCTACTCTCGTAAGGTTTAAATAGCATCGAAAAGGTGTTAATTGTCCTACTAGAACAGGTACCTTATCGATTTCTCACGCCTAGCCAAGCGAGCGGCTGTTGTCAGTGAAAGAGATATGAGAAATAAGTGTTGATTGGTTATCTATCAGTGGGAGAAGATTGTGAGACGGTTATTGTCGGAGGCATAGGGATGAATCATCGTGCGATTATTAGAGTTAGGGACACACGTGCCCTATTTCACCACATGAGAAACCACCTGAAATTAAGCCTAGTTATCGGATCATAGAATTTTCGAGTAGTGGCTGGTTGAGTAGTAATCTTCCGACTAGGAGTATTTAGTGTAAGGTCGAGGAGCCCGACTAAAGGGGATGAATAGCCACTTTTAAAATTATCTTTGGCTAAACCTGAGTTTATAATGCGGAAGCGTAGATCAAGTCGGTTTACACAATTAAAATCTAAATCAACTAGGTTCACCTAAGTACACCAACATACTAAGTCCATATCAAGATTTGTAATACTAGGGTGGCAAGCAAACGATTCAATTTTTATGAATATAAATTGTACGTATGTAAATTGAGCATAAGAAAACAAAATCACAATTGACACACGATGATTTACCGTGGTGTTCAAAGACTTGTCGGCATATCCTAATCCACATTGAGATGATCTCAAATGAATTAGACTGGTTCCACAAATTAACTCAATCACCTCAATTATACTAGTGGTAGCTTTTCCCCCAATGGGTAAGTGGGCTTTAACCTTTATAACACGTCGATCCATCTCACAAGTTTCTTTGAGATGATCACTAAGCACAATACCACCAAAACCATCTAAGAGTCAATAACCTCCAATAGAGATGAGAGTCGGGTCTGGGCTTTTTTGAGCCAGCCTGAGGCCCGGCATGGCATGCCATATAGCGGGTCGGGCCAGGTCTAGAAAATCGACCCGTTGAATGGCACGGTCTGGTTTGGTATAGCGTGTTGTGCTCGGTCTGGCCTGGTATGACGAGCACGGCAGGCACGACGGCGGCGTCCAACACGCTCGGCGTTTCATCATCTCGAAGGAACAGGGGATGGTACGCTTACGCTTGGGTGTTTTAGTATGATTCTCTTATTCTCGGTCACTATTTGCAGGAAGAGGACGCGGTGAGCATCACAAGTAATGAACGTGGTGGTTCAAAGGTGTAGTAGTTTCAAACCTGAAGATCCATTGCGGAAAACTACCATCAGCAGCTGAACTTTGAGGCTTTGGTGTGTGTAATTATTCACTCGATTTGTGCCAGCTAGTGTAGAAGTTGCATTTCTGGTCCTCTGTAACGATATTTTACCTTCGTATGAGAGGGTAAGCAAAAACTTGCCAGGATGCAAACTAAACTTTCTTCCCAGTAAAGCAAAAGCGGGCATGAGAGGAATAAAGATGGCGGCCGTCACCATCATCGTCATCGTCGCCTCCGCCGTCTATAGTAACTTAGAGTTAGGCTAGGGCTGGCATGGCACGGCGCCAGCCGGCGGGATTTAGGCTATGCCTGGGCCTAGCCAGGGTGAGGCGGGCCGGCACGGCGCAGTGGGGTGGTCGAGCCGAGCCGGCATGGCATGATACAACTTGAAGCATGCTAGGCACGTGCCGTGCTGGCACGACACGGCCCAAGTCCCACCTCTAACTTCCAAGAATAACAAGTCAAACCCTTTGTTTAACTCTTATCACGTGCAACAAATGTACAAGCTTAATGTGGATACAAAATTCACCTCTAAATGCAACAAATGCAACTAGAAACATCTTTCTTTACTCATAAGGTGTAACAAATGCACAATTGAGTGGAGAGTCTCACACTATCTCAAGAAAGCAGAATGAGGCATCAACAACATTTTTCCAACTGGCTACAAGGGGATATTTATACTCCGCATAAAGAAACTAGCAATTGGGAGTAAAAATGAAAAAATCCGGTAGTACTGCAAGCAATTAGCCAGTACTACCGCTCTCCTCGCAACAGCTAGAAAATTAGCTGTTACAAGTCTTGACCGGTTTGATGATCCTCATAGGGGCCAGTTAGGCTGCACACCGATTGGACTGCAAATAGGCCGGTCTGACTGCACCAATCAAAGCTAGAAAAAGACACTCTAAAAAATAATTACCGACAATAAATGCCCGGTAGCAAGGCCAGTTGTACCACATCAGTCTGACCGCTCGCCATGCGCTGTTCTGATTAGCCCAACTAATGGCTAGTCAGACCGTCCACATAGGGTCAGTCTGAACTTTCTGGTCTATCTGCTGCACACAGAGTGATCGTACCTCCGAGTAGTGGCTGGTTAATCGTTCGATAAGGGGTGCTCGGACAGTTATCCTCCAACCAAAGATGCTCAGGTAGTATTACTTTAAGCGATTCACTATCATAATAGCATAGTCTTAATTACATATTAAAACTGTATCTAATGAATTATACCATCCCCATCCATGATCATAGCTATGCGCTGCGATATTTAAAAGCGCAGTACATTCTAGACATATATAATGTCTAGTGAGTACCGTTTGGCCACTCTCAAAAGCGAGTGCCATTTGAAAAACCACATGTAAATTTCTGCTATTGTATACTCTCTCTTAGGAACATTCTAAAAATTATAAGCCATGGTCCTAAACCAAAACAAAAAAAGAAAAGATTCCAGCACCTGGATTCTCACATTAGTCGCAAAACCGTAATCGATAACTTTCGCATTCAGAATTTCAGATAAGACCATTCCTGCCGGTTCTTAACATCAGCACAACTGCACAAGGACAGTGTTTCTGTACCAGGAGAGTACGGTCAGGTTCCGTTTGTGCGACATCAACTGCGAATCGCGTCGTCGTCGGGGCCAAATCAACATTCAGGGGAGCCTGACCCCATGCAGGAGCCGCCCCCCAAGAACAGCAATGGCCATTCACCATTGGCCACTCAACGCTGCTCTCATCCTGTTGCTCCAGCGAATCCCCAAAAGCAGCATGCTTCGAGCCTATTCTTTTTAGCTGTGACTTGTGACTTTTAGCTGCGACTTATGATTTTTAGATTATTCATGCGAAAGATTACAGAGTAGCAAAAACTCACATGTGATTTTTACCGATATAAATAAAATCGGTACAGTATGTATTACAATTAACTAGTAGATCATATCTTAAAAAGATACTCCGTTTAAAAGCTAGATACCGTAGAAAAACCAAAAAGTAGTTTTTAGAAGCCGAAAAGAACAGGGCAAACTCTCAACAGACGTGGACAGCATGCGATGCCGCGATCCGGGATCGCTTTTGCGATGTACTATAAATCTGCCCTTGATCTTTGATCTTTCAGCACAGGCCAGGAGGGTGGCATTTGATATGGATAAGGAGCATCTGATCTGAAACAGGATAGGGGTTCCAGGCAAGTGGTTCTCAAAGAGATCTCATATATGCTCCTGTAGTGGCAGCCTGTGGGAAAAAAACATGGAACCTCAGACACTTGGGGCATGATATTTGATGAGAGGAATGGAATGGATGCTGCAATGGGCAGATCAATTGTACTGCACCTCCATGCAACTTGTATCACAAAGGGTTGGGAATTTCTTCTGTGAGCAAAAGCTTCTCTCCCAAGCTCCAAGCCTTGGATCATTCAGTGCTGTACAAATAGTACGACATTGAGAACGTTGATGCAGATCGCAAATTCTTTGAGCAATTCACTGGAAGAATGGAATGTCATAAATTGTAGAGAAAGAATGGTGCCGAAACGAGCATAGCATAGAAAATTTCACAAGACCTGGGACTAACATGGAAAAATTCACGTATCATTGGGCAGATGATGATTTCCTCCATATTACATGAGAATGAGCTCTATAAATTTGATATCACCATCACGCAAGGAACATAGCTTCTGTTGCTGATAAATCACGAATGCAAAGATGAATCACTTTGCTACAGCAAGAACAACTGGTCACTGACATGAGGCCGTCAAGGAGAGGATGCCTATAACAGTTGACTCCAAACAGAAGTCAAATGCATTAAAGTTGAAGATTGTCATGCAGGGAATTGTTCTTCTTCTCTTTTTGCTCTTCCCTCATCTTTCTGGTTGCTGAGCATCTATCAATCTGCTACAAGGTAAACTGACTATGGCTTTTAGGTGAGTGAAGAGATAAAGTGGCTCTTGGGGGGCTGGCCTATGATATGCCGAAAACACTTCTATGAGGACTGTCCCCATCGTCGCTCGATCGTGCTTTGAGATTCGTGAAATCACGATCGAACGGTGATAAGGGCAGTCGCAGTCCACACATGGGGATCGACCCTATAATAGTTTTCTCCATGATATGCCTTGTGCTGCTTGCACAGGGCACTGATCGCAAAGCATAAAGAAGTCTCTTCAGACTTCAAGGATGATCCCAGTTGGTAACTTTTCTGATATACCAACTGAAAGATATATGAAGCCCTTATATGGAAGAGGCTAATGACGAATGATGAAGCAGCTGGAAGTACAGGAGGACAGAACAAAGATAGATGCCAAGTACGATTTGATGTCACCAAGGTATAATGGAAGGCTGGAAGTAGATACCGTTACAATATCATAAAAATGTTAATTACTTTTTAAGCTGCTAAGATGCTTGCCGATCACAAGTTCACAATTATTTAAGTACATACGTACTAGTATTTGATGTAGAGACTATTGGGAGGCTAAGGATGAGTCAGGCGGATACAGCAAAAGAACCATGACTTAAATTGGAATTCCTGTGCTGTCTGAATGTTTTAAAACTAAACGAGGCACCATGACCAAAAAAAAATCCTTATCATGGCACATGGTGTAAAAAGTGTGCAGGAAATGGGTACATATTTATTGTCAATATTGCAACTGTTAGAGGAGAACAGTACATATTCTATGCATACAATGTTGCAACAAAACCTGAAAGTATAATAATCCTGGTTCTTCTTTGGGTATTCTTTTGAATCAAATATGGTTGATCCAACTCTAACATTTGTACTGTCCATTTCAATCTGTAGAAACACAAAAAAACATATGGTTAGTTATGCAACATTCAAATCTCTTAGTTCTCTTTTGTAGTTTGTTCCTTTCTGCTAGCTTAAAATCAGCAGACATGCCCATTGTCAGCTCGCACTGCTCTTGTGGTATACCTCTTTCCGGCAATTAGCCAGAGTCTAGGTACTCAACAAATGACATACATATTAGCCCCATGAAGCATATCAGTCCAACTACGGTTGTGTCTCATAATATAACCTTGGAATTCTCTGGAGTTGAGGAGTAATCAAGCATCCCAATTGTCATCAAACCAGAAAACACAAGATTCAGGCAGCTTAATTTGACATGCTTTACTAATTCTACACATCCTGAGGGATCTACTCCAAATTTTGCTGCAAAACAGTTACAGAGTATCAGAACAACAGATTCTGGCAATACTTGTGGGCAGGAATGATATGCTGTAATACAGCAAAACTGATCGCCTACAAATACATATCCACAACTAGAAAAAAAATGATGTGTATCAATGCTTAACACTACAAAGTATGGACCACAGGTTCTAACATTAAGAAAGTTCATAACAAGCCCAAAGTGGTGACATTCAGAGATTCCATCGATATTAGAAATCAAGTTCATAATTGTATTGAAAAAGGAAATTAGAGTACCCACATTCTTTGCCACTGGTGTTGACTTGGACCAAGACCTTAAGCGGTTTCCTCCCCAAGTCAGCTACCACCCGATTAAGACGATCAGCAATCTGAAAGAGCAAATATTATGTTCAATTTGGTTACAGATGCACGACTGAGAATCTGATCTGACAACATGACAAATGCAATCACAGTGCAACTATTCTTTCCTAACTAAGTCCTAAGTGATGCAACAAAATATTGCATTATGAAAGGGTAAATCCAGCCCGGAAATAACTAAAATGAGGCAACTGATAAGTGCCTTAAATGTTACTCCCTCTGTTTGACTTTTATAAGGCGCCCACGTATTTCGATATTCAAACTTTTAATGTCTGACCAGCAATTAGATCAGCAATATATAGGTTTAGTGACACAGAAGGGGTACCGTTAGATTTATATTTGAATGTACTTTCATATGATTATGATTTTGTAGTTCTTAACAATATATTGTAAAATATATTAACTCCAAACTTCGATTTTGGAGACTGTGCCTAGTCAAACAGCGCCCTGGAAAAATCAAAGGAGGGAGTACTATTTCATGAAACTAGGAAGAAATGCAGTTGAAACCGCAACAATGGATTAAATTGATCATATACATTCTCATCATCTACACTCTCAACCATGTCAAGATTCAGTACACCTGCTGTAGGTTTAACAAACAAGAAAAGAAAATTTAGCTCATATCAAACCTTAAAGTAGGGAAGACATCAGATAGACATCTCTACAGAATTGACAACTCTTTTGATAAGTAGTATTATCATTATGTGGTATAAGTAAAAGGGGAAATATCTCTAGTTATTGTATTATGTTTGCTTTCCAAAAGTCAAACAGGGTAGTATTAAAAAAACTAGTGTGGTATGATATTACATCCAACTACCCAATCAATAGAAAAAACTAAGCAACTGGAAGTCGAGACTTGAGATTTGAGAACTCTGTCTCTGGCAGAATATGCAAAAAAGAAAGTAGATACTAACCTAGCAGGGCCCTGGCTTTGTTGCTTTGCAGGCTCCCAATGAAATGCCACTCAATATCCTCTGGAAGATGCAACAAGAACAACACATGCTACCAAATTGGTATCAGCCGAGCCTCTAGAAAGAAGTTTTAATCTAATTCTGAGGAACAAGAAAATTGAAATAGCTTTTTATTCCTTCATTGCCCCTTTGATAAACAGGAGATGCGGCTTATATAGGGCCGGCTACACCATGAGGAAAAAAAAGGCATAACTAATTTGAAAGGAGATAATCTGAGCTAATCTCTAAAAGATGGAAGGAAATAGAACTTCCTAATAAAAGATAAACACCTTATTCCTAATTTGCCGCAACCTTTGAACCAGGCCTACGGCGCTGGTATGTGATACCCACGCAACACATGCTTAGGCAACTAATTGGCTGAAAAAGGATTAGGTCATTGACTGCAAGGATTAGGAAGCAAGTCCAGTGAGAACACCCCCAATGAATATACATAGAAAGTTAAACTGTTTGAAAAATTCTCCCAAAAAAAAGAGCTGTCCACTGTCGATGGTTATTGGAAAAAAGATGGCCAAACTAGTTGGACCTAGATTGCTCCAGTATAAAAAGTGAGAAAGTGATTGACGATTCATATAGACCCGACCCTTATACCTGACATTTTCCATACCCTCCGGTATGGACTGAGAGATAGAGTTCTCAGTGAATTGTTCAAGCATTGCACCATATTACTACTCCAGTATGAATCACTGAAGGTACATTTGAAGTTTTGAACACTAACAGAGCTTCTGTATAATTACCAGGATCAAACAAAGTGATGGATATTTAGGTGTACCAACGGATAAGATGTACACACTGGATAGAACAAATTTATCACCATTTACAGCTATCATATACGCTGTGTAAACTACGATTGACTGTGAGGGTATACTCGTTGATATCCATGCAATTATGGACCAAAAAAACTTAAAACGCACAAGATTCTATTCCCATCAGCTCACATCAAGAATGAGCTCCTATGGCCATGGATCTCCCAGTTCCAATCATAGAAACTTAGCGATGAGCTTAATTGACAACTTTTTTGTCCATTCAGGTTCTAATCGGCAGTTCAATATAGTGAGAAGGAAAAGCAAAGTTTAGAGCTTTTTCGTGAAGTCAGTGAAGGGAGTGACCTAACCTGGGGCGCCTTATCAAGGAGCTCCTGGACATAGTTCTCGCCAAAGTAGTGGTCGCTCGCGTCGTACACACCGCAGATGACGGCCACCGGCTTCGTCTTGTTCACCGCCACACACGCACCGACTCCAGGGCCCACCCCGACCGCGCCACTGCCTGCTGCATGCGCGACAGCACCAACTGCAGCGCTGCCACCGCGCTCTCCGCCGCGGCCACGGACGCCATCGCCGCCTCTGATACGCCCTCCTCCGTGGCCATTGCCACCACTGTGGTTGGTGGGAGCCGCCTCTGGATTCTGACTTTGCTGTTCAGCTTGTGTGGCTAGTGCATTTTTTGTCCTTAGTGATATCATGGCTCGTGGGCACTCACCAAAACGAAGAGTTCTAATGGATTACTAGTCCATTTATTTGAGATGCAAGAAAAACATATCTCTTACCACTGTATAAAAGGAGGGCAGGCTGCACACTGAATACACATACATCGCCTATGGACAATAGCAATAAAGTTGCGAGATTGTCGGGACTACATCTTTTGTCTACTTCCATTTTGTGTGTGCTTGATCGTCGGCAACGCGAAAACTACTTCAACACGTTATCAGCACGATAACGCTCTCGCGTAGGCAATGTGGTATGCTTGCTAATTGATCCAGTTCAATTTAGTAGAGTAGATTGGCTTTGGTATTTTCCTCCCAATCTCTCCCCTATCGCAGTCCGTGTCCTCGGCACCACCTCGCCCCCGTGCACGCAGCCTGCCCTGGCCACACAGCCCACCTCTTCGACTTCGTTGCCCGCGCCTCCGGGGCCTCCAACGCTGTTACCTGGATCACGTCCACCCGCACCATTGGCGCCACCGGCACAATCTGATCAGCCATGTCTCCACGCCATCAGTGCTGCCGCCATGGCCTCCTCGGTCAGTGCATCGCTATGCCGCTGCCATTGGAGCCGGCCACTAGCCATGCACGTGAACATGGTTACGATGATTTTGCAACTAATCACATCGTTCACTAACAAGCATAGTAAAAATTATGCTTAATGTTTGCGTGTAGATTCAATCTACTAAAAATTTTCCAATCGGAATACGCAAGCAGATAGTTACTCTTCTGCTATGATCGGTTAAAGGAAGAGAACATGAACATATTGATTCAGAACTCAATCCGGGATTGAGGAAAGTTCGATATAGGATCGAAGCAGAGGAACAAGTAAGGAATTTGTTTTGATCACAATTATGTGATTTGACCAAGAAAGCAAATTCAAGAATCAATCTGGAAGGGAAGAGAAGAGAAGAATTTGCTCTTCTAGTTGACCTCACCTCGCTGCCGCCGGCCTCTTTGTCGGCCGTCCACCGTACCCTCGCAGGCCCACCGCCGCCATCGCTCTAGCCTTCGGTTGAGGATGGGGCGGGAAACTTTGGTCGCCACCGTCGCTCAGGTCTGAGGTCTCTGGCCGAGGGCGAGTGGGACCACCCCGCCGCGCAGTGTTCAAGAAGGCGCTAGGCGCTAGGCGGGCGGCGAGGTGGGGCCTAGCGCCTAGGGAGCCTAGACGGGGCCTAGGCGGGGCCTAGGCGGTCGAATTAAAAATAAGGACAATAGACATAAAGTAAGTATATATTTGATGTTTAGATGAAAATTAGTTAGATTTTTAACGTCTCAGATTGAGTTATCAAATCATATAACTAATGTTCAAAAACAAGTCAGACTTTGGACCGTCTGATGAAAATCCAACGTTCCAGATCAAGCCATCATGTATATATAAATTTCTAACCAACCCTAACCCTATCGCTCGTGCTTGCAGCTCCCCTCGCAGTTCACGTGATCCCGCCGCCTCCTCCCCCATCTCTCACCGCATATCGCCCGCCTCCTCCTCTCAGATCGCCGCCGCCTCTCTTTCCCCGCAGATCCCACCGCCTCCTCCCCATCTTCCTTGTAGATCGCCGCCGCCCCTCCCCACGATCGCCGCCACCTCCCCGTCTCTCCCGCAGATTGCCGCCACCTCCCCCGCAGATCCCGTCGCCCGCCTCCCCATCTCTCGGATCGCGCGGGAGTCCGGATCCGGCGGCGACGGATCTGGCGCGGGAGTCCGGATCCGGCAGAGGCAGCCACGGAGCGGCGGACGGGGAAGATGTCCCTCACGGAGGGAGGCGAGGTAGATAAGATGGCGACGTCCGGAGGAAGATGGTGATGCGAATCCGGCGAGTCGACGGCGGCGGCGGACGGTCTCGTGCGGTAACACTTTTCCCCATCCCCGCCGCTCCCTCCACGCCGCCCCATCCGCCGCGCCTAGGCCGCTGGCCCCGCCTTGAACCGACTTCTTTCCGCTTGGACCGCCCGCCGCCCAACCACCCGACTAGGGGCCAAGGCGGGCGGCACCGCCGCCAGCGCTAGGCGGCCGCCAGCCGCTTTCTTGAACACTTCTTGCCGCGTCGCTGGAGCCGCCCTCCAGCGACTTGTCGTCGCTGCCGCCAAAGATGAGAAGAGAACCGGAGCCCCCGTGCCACCGCCCACCGGATTCCTTGGCCTAGCATCTCCCGCCACCTCCCATCACAATCCCCTCCACCGCCGCCTCGGGCCGTCGGAGAAGAATAGGAGGGGCCGGGGCGGTACGGGCCACAACCGCCGCCGGATAGAAGAAGGGGGGAGGCGATGCCGCTGCCGTACCTCGCCCCCCTCGCCGGGATCCACCACCGTCAAAGGAGTTTAGGGGGTGGGGGCCGTAGCCCCTCTCCGTTCCGCCACTGGACGCCGACTACCGCCGGGGCTACCCACGACCGCCGCCGACGTCACGTCGCCAGGCTCGCCAAATAAAAGCCCAAAACCGGCATGGCAAGCCGAAACCGGTCCAGCCCATGCGGAGAATCGGAAAATTTGCAAAAAAAGAACTTTGGGTAATTACCGGTAAGGCCGAAAGGGAGGTACATTGGCAATATACACCCTGGATTTATAGTAATTCTCACAAAAGGGCTCCCACCGCTGAAAGTTTTGCGGATAAACCCCATAATTTTAAAGTAACTTACAATTATACCCTCAGGTATTCTCTTTTGTCAGTAATTATATTTTCTGCAGGTTTGTAATTGCAAGGATTACAATCTGGGCTTAGAAAATAGCAGAAAAATCATTAAAATAAATTGGAAAATCATTACAATTATACCCTGGGTTTATTGTTTGGTCCTAAGCTTAGGATCAGTATTTTTGTTGCATACTTTTTGCATGGTGCATTGTGTGGATTAATTGTGCAAATTGAAGACTCTGTGTATTATGTGGTGCTACGTGACGATTTGCTTATTGGTGTTGGTTGCAGGACTTCGGAGCTAGGTCATGGTGAGGCGTAGGAGGACCAAGACTAGGAACAGGGTGATGTTGAGGTCCAAAACGGTCAGAGAGACGCTGAAAATGACTAAGACTTGCGGGGTGGTTGCAAGTCGGGATGACAAGAGCTACCAGTGATGGACATGATGGACAACGGCAAGGTGGACCGGGACTAGGCTCAAGGAGGAGTCGAGGTCCAGAAAGTTAAGGAAGCCGTGGTGCGCCAAGTGACTTGGGCCATTTACAAGCGAGAGCGGTTCAGTGGGATTCGGATGCGTGAGAGGCTTGGTGACAAGTCATTGGAGCCACGTGGAGATGGCAAAGTATGAGTGATGTTTCGCGGCAAATGAAGTAGGAAGCTTTGTGAAAGACGGTAGAGGGACATTTTGGTAAATTGCCTAAATACCGGAAAAGTGGCGGTGTGTGAAACCGCGGCGTTGGTCTAAGTGGTTTAGGTCTTGTATGTGCTGAAAACATGAAGTGTATCAAGTGTTGATTCACTAATGGGTTAATGGTTATAAGTTACTTTGAGAAGCGTGCGTGAGAGAGTAAAACCTGGTGTTAGGTGTGGTTAACAGGTTATCTCTAGTTTGGCCTAATGGGTTGATCCATTAGGTTTTGGTTCAGATTGTGAACCTATAAAAGGGGATGAGAGGGAAGGGCTAGAGTTTGAAAAGGTTGGCTAAGCCTTTTGGTGACTAGCTCGTCCTCCCTCCCATGGGAGATAGGTTAGAGAATGTGTGCGTGCTTTAAGTTTAAAGCTCTGCTATTCTAAGTTATTGGCTATAAATCTTTCCTTCACAAGAGAGATCCTCTGAAAATCATTTTCCACCCATCTAGGCACATTGGTAGCAAGTTCATCAATAAACTCGGTTTTTACACGTTCTCCACTTCTCAAGTGGTTTCTTCATCTGAACGTTTTTGGATAGATTTCTTCGGTGTTCTTGCTTGTTGGGACATGTGGGAACATATTTAACCCATCTTGGTCATCACTTACACACGAGCAAGTTGTATTCACTGATTTTGATTTTGGTTCGGTTTTGATGCAACTTCCAGCAAACTGAAAAAATGTCTCAACATTGATCATGATTTTCATGATCGTTTGTTGGAATAGATTTATGATATTCTAGAGAAGTTTCCTGCAAGATTTCATATCATCTGGATCTACAGATTAAAAGTTTCATCGATTTTCGGATTTAAAATCAAGCTGAAAATACTATTCATTCATGAAATTACTGTAGCAGTGGCCTGACCAGGGTTACTGTAGCATACACTGATTTTACTGTTCATGACGGTCTGATCGCCATTGAAACAACGATCTGACTGCCCTGGAGGTCAGACCTGGTGGTCAGACCGTCCCTTTCATGGAGGTCATACTGTCATGTATGTAGAAGTCAGACCGCCGGGGGTTTTTAAAGCATATTTTGCTCTGTTTTGATTATATCTTCTCTTGAGATTATTTGTCTTTAATCTTTATAGTTTCTATAGATACTAGAGTGAAGAATGTTGTTTCCGCTCAAAGAAAAAGATTTTGAAAAGCCTCGAATTGAATTTAAGCTCCTATTCACCCCCTCTAGTCGCTATACTCGATCCTATAGTATGATTTTGATGACGAGAAGGTAATGAACTAATGCTGTGTTCTATTGTTTACTGCATGTCTGAAGTTTAGTTCAATTGTCGTCATCCGTTTGATATTAGTAAAATATTCTGCCATATTTAATCCAAATCTACGATAATCATCATTTTCTGAAGAAGGAAAACAAGCTTGATTTCAAGAAGCTGGTCACTGATAACTGGATAGAACCACCCAGAAGAGAAAGGAAGCGGAAGTATGTTTGATATTTATGTGTTATAGTAACTTTTAAATATTTACTTTGACCATGCTAATTTTGGTTAATTTGTTTCTGTAGCTACTCTGAGTCTGATTACTTTAAGCAAGCACTTCGCCAAGGTGCACCATGGAAACCTAGGGAACCACGAATTTCGCGAATGCCACACTTGTAAGTTTTTCCAGCTAGTCATTTGTCACTTGATGAAACTTAATTTTCAATCTCTTGTTCCACCTTGGTGATTGGAGGAGTGTTCTCAGTTCATCTTGGTTTTGTTTATGTCAGGCATGATTTCCAGTTCTTCAACACTCAGAGGCTCAATGAATTGTATGAAAAGGAAGTTAAATACCTTGTGTATTTTCAACTAGAACTGAATTTTTAATTTCACCTACACTGGGGTGCTTGTCTTTCTGTGCAATGAGTAATCAGTTCTCTCATAACTTCTTTTTACATATGTCAGAAACATGAGAGATACCATAAGATGGATATCTTTAATATGGCATTCCCATGGTCATGTAGAATATCTGGGGCCTTAGTTTCCCAGTGCTCAAATAATTATTGGGAAATTTAGATATATGCCATTGTCGAGTATATGTATATGCCACTATATTGGATTGAAAGCTTTCATGATTCTTTATCCTAATGTTTACCTTTACAAATTTTAATCAGCAAGCAAATCAGAAAAAGCATACGATTGGTGATGGTGATGATGAAGGTATTACCAACTCCTGAATCTCAGTTGTACTGCAGAAAGTAGCTGATTATGCTGATGACATTCTTGCTTCACATTTAGATCAACTGGAGCCTTTGACTGCGGAGGAGCAGGAAGAGAAGGATCAACTGTTGGAAGAGGTTTGGATGTACCAAAAGCTATACTTGGACTCGCCGTTCCTGTTTCTGAATATACGCCTGCTTATTCAGATTACTTTTAAATTTAATTTGGTCTTGCATTGTGCAAATCCCAGGGTTTTTCTAGGAAAAATACAAGGAGTTGAATGGTATTTGTCTGAAC
This sequence comes from Bonia amplexicaulis, assembly GCA_036346245.1. NCBI lineage: Eukaryota > Viridiplantae > Streptophyta > Magnoliopsida > Poales > Poaceae > Bonia > Bonia amplexicaulis. Next base: position 18,757,566 of record CM070748.1, on the reverse strand, counting down.
TCTGAACTTTTTTTTTCCTTCTGCCTTTTTTATCTTCTTGTTCTTTGTACCTATCTGATATGTGTACCCAATCTTATTCATAGCTTGCCCTAACCAAGTGTTGCCTACATGACGAGCTAAGAAATGATTGCCTACAAGGTCCATTTTTGACTAATCCACATGGCATGTCTTCATTCTATTAGACCATGGCCGAATTACCAAGAACATTGAGAGAGGAGAAGCAAGGATCTCCCGAAAGGATGAGATTATGAAAGCCATTGGGAAAAAGTTGGACCGCTATAAAAAAACCCATGGTTAGAGTTGAAGATTCAGCATGGGCAGAACAAAGGGAAGTTGTATACTGAAGAATGCGACCGCTTTATGGTGTGCTGTGCCACAATTGTTGCTGAACAGTTCAACTATTTAGCATGGTTAATAAGCTATTGCTGGCTTGCTGCTGTACAGTTATGCATGGGGCATGGCGCACGAACTCGGCAATGGAATCTGGGACGAACTGAAAGCTGCCTTTCGCATGTCCTCCCTTGTTCCGTTTTGATTTGGTTTGTGAAGTCTAGAGCTATCCAAGAGCTGTCTAGGAGGTGCGACACCCTCATTCATAATATTATCCGTTCCGAATTTAAATCGAAAATTTATGCAATTGTATTGTTTGTAGGAATTTTCTAATATAGCAAACGAGCTCATAAAGTTATGAAATTTTTTCTGAAGGATCCTTACACAATGCAAATTTTTTTTTTCCAAAGGATCCTTACACAATGGACTTGGAGGCACAAATCCAACTTGATCGACAGCGCATGAGCAGGCGGAGCAGTTCAGGGGTACTTCTCACCTGAACAGTCAGCTTCAGCCAACGGAATTACTATCCCTGCAGCGCAACTCTGGAACGGCAACAATGTAGCACGGCTGTTGCTAGCTATCCCGTCCATGCGTGCTCACAGCATCAGACATTCAAGTTGGAACACCAAGTGGCAGCAGACCGAATTAGAATGCACCACAGAATCCCCAGCAGAATTCCAGTAGCATTTTATCAACAAAAGTGAAACAAAAAGATAAGGATGCTTAATTCGGCATCTCAATCGCGCAGAGAAAATTTGCATTCTGTATAATATCGTTCTCATTCATTTTTCTTAATAATAAAGTGGTGTGTTAAAAATCCAACATGCGTGAAAAATCGCAGGCATGGCCCCTCTCCACCTCTTCTGAGATTTCTTCAGTCTAACTAAATACCAAACAAAAACTGAGATACTGACGAGTCCCAGCCCTAACTAAAGCACAGCAAAAGCAAAACTGCGGCTCAAATATGGAGCTTACTGAGTTCAGAACTTGCTGTTGCAGCGCTGCTCGGATCTTCTTGTCCGGTATTCCTGTGAGCTTCAGGTTCTTTCCTAGATGGGGCCTTGAGGATCGTAACAATGGGTCGTGCTTGAGCTGCTCCAGCAGTAGAGTTCACCACATTTGGCCTAGCTGAGCACACAGGGACAGCAGTTCTGACTGTAACAGGGGCAGCCAACCAAGGAGGCCGCTGCTGGTATAATGAACCTGGTGAATTTATAGGAGTTGCAGTTCCAAATCTTGGCGGAGCTTGCAAGCGGGGAGACCAGAACTCAGGTGACGTAGGCACACTAATTTGAGGAAGACTATTTCTGTGGATAGGCTCGCCATGCTGAATGGAACTAGAATACTGCTGTTGCTGGACAGGTTTGTGTAGAACAGGACTAACCCGGGATGGCGATGACTTTGGCGGTTGTTCTGTGGGATTCATTGACTCCACCTGCTGACTGCCCATAATTTCTTGTTTTGATTCCAATTTCTGTGATGGCGAATGTGTGGTGGAGCTCAAGGAAGTCTGCAGAGCTTTATTTTCCTCCTCCGAGGCAGCACTACTCTCAGTACAGTCCTCTTTCCCGTTTTTAGGCAGTTCTTGAACCTTACCTGGACCACCACTTTCTGATGTACTAGAGGAATCTGAAGCGGTGTATTGGGAGAAGACTGCAGCATCAGGAAGCTCAACTGTTTCAGTACACCCTTGCCTTTTCTCATGAATTTTGTGAACAGTCGCTGGCAATGGACTTCTTGGTACATAGGAGGCAGGGTAAGGCGAAAAGTACCGTGGAAGGACAGCAGCAGCTTCAGGAAAACAGGGAAGAAGACCTAAAGCATCTTGGCTGGCTGGCGTGCTGAATTGCCCTCTGGGTGGAGGGTACATGGAGAGTATAGTTGGTGGTGGTGGAAACCTTGTATTGCCCATTGTTGGCACCATCGAATACTGAGGCTTCTGCTGTGCTGCCTGCACCTGGTGCCACATATGGTACATTGCTTGCTCTGAGACATTTGGGTAAGTCTGATTTTGCAAATGCAATTGATAAAATGGTGCATTTGATTTAGGATAAGATCTCCAAGATGGCTGACGGTTATTGCTTTGTTGCTTTTCCTTTTGATGTGGTGTCTTGCCTCTATTTGTCTGGTTCAAACTTGCAAGAGTACGTGCAACTATGACCTGTTCCTGCTCCTCATCATCATGATTGGGTGGACAAGAAGAGGATGATGGCTCACCTACTCGGGGCACTGTTAGGCACAATAAATTTGAATGGTCATATTCATGAACAAGTTGAGTGAAATTGATGCAATGCAATTAATAGGAAATGTCGCAGTGCACTCTGGGTGGGTTAATAAGGCCAGATGCATCAACTAGCAAATATGATGGTTTTTCCTGTGATACCTCCAAGAAAGCACTTAGCAATTAGGTCCATTGTTGTACAAGCCAGGTGACTCGATGCAGTCCAAAACGAGAAAGCGAGAGCAAGAAAGAGAGGGGACAAAACCTACCAGCTGAACTAAAGGTTCGAACAATCTATGCAATTAATCAAGCAGTAAGAAACCGAAGGTGGTAAAGAAGCGAGAAGCTACTCACATTGCTTCAATTCAGACCAGGCAGCCATTGCAGCATGTTTTTGAGCTTGCTTCTTTGTCTTGCCAGCATTACCAGTAAAGGTCATTCCTGCCAACTCCACTGTACACGTGAACACCGGTGTATGACCTGGCCCAGACCGAATAGTAGTGTACACGGGCAGTTTTAAACCAGCTCGATGAGCAGTTTCTTGCAGTAGGTTCTTGTAAATCCCAGTTTCATCCTGTGGAGCAAAACAGCATTAGCCCCTCAGCTTCGATGACATTTCCTAAGAGCTTACCTTGTCGAACATGTGCCCACTACAATTGCAATATAAAGCAAAATGCATAACGTAGCTTATACCTAACAAAGTAAAGTAGTAGTAAGCACAACGTTTATCTAATGTGCAGCCCAAATGCTGAAATCTAGATGACATCAATGAACATGGTAAAGATGTGCATGGGAGAAAATCACAAACATGCCAGCTTGACATTTCATCTACTTGGATTTGTTTTTACTGTTAAAGAAGGCAACGAGTGTGGGATAACTGGCAAGTCAACATCAAACATCATAAAAGAATTGAACCTTCCCAACCAATCCATCATAAATAATACTAGTTGGCTTTGACTTATTGCAATGGGAATTGTCAAGAACAGTTAACTTTTAATATATTCTGCCACTGGAAGTATCTTAGATCACAGTGCAGATGAAATTTATTGTCCTTTGACTGAAGGAAAGGTTGGCTTACTATTTACATCCAGGGCATTTCACAATGTCCATCCGCGGAACAATTACTACGAGCTGTACAATACTGTAGATGGAACGTGTAAAAACTATGATAATAGTATTAAGCAAGTACGACTTGTCATAATGAAGCATAAGAATTAAACTAAACATTTTTACAGGAAAGAAGAAATGGGATGATGTAAAATCATGTCAGTCAATCTTGCCTATTAAATATTAAGCATTCAAAAGTGTAGCCTCTTAGTGGGTTTTGACACGACTTATGCTATGGAAAATTTCATTGTCTTCTTTCGTATTAAAACTAAACTGCAAAAACTTGACTTCCCATAATCAAGAACAGATGATGGTTGTCATTTCACCTTCTATTGCCCTAAAGAGGGAAAGAACGACTTCAAGACTCCAAGCTGATCTGACTGGTGATAGTACTAACAAGCATGTTTCTGTGATAGCGTGATGATTAGGCTTTTCGTGATTCTCAGTAGATGATTGGCAAAGATGCAGTCTGAGATCATCCGTTAGCTAGTATACTTGTGACAGGACACTCAGCAAGGGTATGATTTAAGTGTTCCTGGTTTATGCAAAACTATTAACCAACAAAAAATTGTCCAAGAAAAATAAAAATATGCTACATTGCTAATTTTAGATAGAACTACATCAAGATCTAAGGCGACCACTCTCCCAGGCTGTTAGTCAAACATATCTCCTGGTTTGTCAAGATGGGAAATACAAAAAAGATTCTCCATACAAGAGACGTAACTGATTTCTGTATCATAATGCACATGAGAAGAAGCATCAACACAACTGACCAGAACTTTTGCAGCAAGTGATGATGAAGGCCCCTTCTTCGACAGCTCATTGAGCGCAACCTCAGCTGCCGCATGCTCCGCCTGCCGCAAGGTGGAACAAAATGCCGGGCTCTCAAACGTTTCTCCATTGAAATTAACTGTGGCCTTAAACCGGGGCGCATGATCCGGCCCCTCGCGGATGCACGCATAGGATGGCAAGTTGAAGCAGCTCCTCTGAGCAAGCTCCTGGAGCTGGTTCTTATACATGCCTGCATGCACATCAAGAAGCAAAGATGCACACCTAGTAACTACATTACCATTACAAATTTATAGGGGGATCATATCTTGCTCCCTTAACAATAGGAACAGAACATCTAATGATGATGACGCAAAGAAACACATACCTCCAATATAAGTGTATCAAGCAAGCAGTGAAGCTATGTTCAGAGTTGAGAACAGCTTCTGCCCATTCACTCTCCCCCCTCTCTGCAGCCCCTTGATATCCTCTTGCTTCAGCAGATAAACAGGAAATTACTAGTGCTGTACTCCCAGTCCTGCACAAGAACACAAAGTCTGGGATTAAAGGGAAACAGAATGGTCGCGTTCGCGGCAACAATCGTACGAACGAGATCAGTGCAACCCCCCTCCCCCCACCCACATACGAGGATTCTGCTCACAGCTCACTAGTACTGGAGCAGTGGAGCGGAGGCAATAAAACAGCCAAGGACAACAAGTCAACAAGAACAGCAGGATTACGAAGGATCGATTCGGCTCGCCCAATCAATGCAATGCCACAGTAATTCAAAGAAACATCTAAATGATCTACAACTAATCAACCCTACGAACAGCAAACCCAGAAACCGAATTTAGACCTGATTAACTAAAAAACCCATTAAATTATCTAAATCCGGCATTCCTAATTGGCTAGTTCTTAACCAAATTGCATCTAATACGGAGAGAGACGTATTGGGTAATTCGTAACCAAGAACCCCCACCCCGCCGAACGCGCAAGATCGACCAAACCCCATCGCCAGGAACCCGTCGTCAGATCGAACCAGGCTCCAAGAAGAAACCAAGAAAAGCCTAAGGCAACAAGAGATAAGCAAACCAACCTGTGAAGAGGAGCGCCTCGCTTCTTGATTCCTTCCAACCCCAACAGAAAAAGGAAAGGTAAGAGAGGAAAGAAACGAACCACCACCAACAACAACAAGAAGGAAAAAAATCTCTCCTTTCTCTTGCAAAGATAAAGAATTTCTTCTTGCTGTTGACTCCGCTTGCTTGCTGCTGCTGCCGCCGCTGCGACTGCGTGGCCGAGGCTAGCTAGGCCATTAGGCTACGGCGGCAGTGCTACAGTGACAGCAGTGATGCTACCGGCATAATTACGAGATTAAGATGGGATGGGATGGGAAGGGGAAGGGGGCGCGTTGCTTTCCGGAGCCTTTTTTGTCTGCTTCTTTTCCCTGTGTTTCTCCTCCAATCTCCGCTGTGCCATGTGCACGCAAACGCAACGCCGATCATTACTAACGACACTTGATAGTTTGATTAGGGCATGTACAACGCGTCTCGAAACGCCGTCTTTATCGCGACAATTTTTCAGAAACAACCCTAGTTCCCGTATTCAATGAGGAGAGAAACGCTGCTCGTCGTCTCACCAGGCGACGCCGAGCGCTCGTGCTCCAAGACCATGTCGCCGACTCGACGCACGCTGTACGGGGGCGACTTCGCGAGTCGACGCGCCCGCAGATCTAGCTGCGCGCGCGGGGAGATGCATTTTGCGCGCCAAATCCTTTCTTCTCCCCGACGCCCTTCCTCGCTCTAGAGATGGAGCACACCGGTGTGGCACTGGCTTCGGGGCGGAAGAGGCAGGGCACGACGGCGGCGGCGGCGGTAGCTACGGGGCCGAAGAGCAAGGTTAAGGGAGGTCCAGCAGCGCCGTCCAGCTCTATTGCTCGCGGAAAGGGGGATGGCGCAGCATCTATCCTCTTTGGTCGCGGCCGCGGCAACGGCGAGGCGGCGGCACCTATCCTCTTCGGTCGCGGCAATGGCGTAGCGTCATCACCGGTCCCAGTTGGTCGCGGCAATGGCGCGGCGGCGGCGGCTTCCAGTGGATCTCGCCAAGGGTTCTTCACGCGCCTCCTCTATGGCCGGATTCCATTCGCCCATCACCATCTCCAAATTGGTGGGACGCAGCGATGAGTGGCGGCCGATTTCTCCTCAATTTGGCCGTCCACCTGCTTGGGATACTGCATGATAAACCGCCCAATTTCTTCTCATCTCAATTTCACAATTCATTGTCCTGTTTGATTGAGAGTTCTAAAGCATCCGAGTTGGGCAAGTGAAGTTCGTTTTTGTGCCATATGTTTATTCACTGAAACCACTTGTTTGAAATTCGTTTGCAGTAAATAATGTGTGTATCTGTACTCTGGATGTTTATAAAAAGTTATTAGTGATAGCAACCCTGACTGTTTATATGTATTAGCATCCCTGACTACTTATTTACAAGTTAACAGAGCAATAGATGTCAGGCTAATCTTGTGTGTCACTAATCTTGTCAGGCTAATCTTGTGTGTTGCTACTCAGATTTCAAGTTTGCAGGTTGTTTTTTCCACTGATCACCCTGAGTATTCAGTCTTTCGACATGTAGTATCAGAGTCAAAGAAGCTAGAGATGGAGGGGAAGAAGTTTGAGAAAGAATCAAAGATGATGGAAGCTTATAACAACCTCGTCTCACAAGATACAAGTTCAATGACTGATGAGGAAAAGGCTGAGCGAGTTGCTGCCATGAAGTGTTTTAGGAAGACACTTTTTCCTGAAATTATCTGATGAATAGAAAATTGGTGTTCCTGCTCTTGCTGTCCATAGAAGGTAATGACACATAGATAATTGAAACCATTCTTACTCTAGCTTTATTCTTAGGCTAACAGAGTCTAACGTTTGCGGTATGTTTAAACTAAACAGAAATAGCAAGTTTTAAATTTGCTGATTGTGATTGTTATGAAAAAAATGGTCATTGTTAAATCTGTGTGCTGTTAAATTAGCCATCTCTAAAAATAATTTTGTTCTTGCAGTGTCTACAAGTTCACATGGGTCGTTGAGAGAGTTTCGGGCAAGCTGGTCATTGAGAGAGTGATGGTTTTAATAATGTGAACAATATTCGACTTTATGTGAACAAGTACTACTATTTTAACTTTTGTGATGGTTTTATTAATGTGAACAAGATTCCACTTGTATCAACTTTCTTTGTTGCAAGGTGTTATGTTTGAACTCCATCTATGTATATACTTTGCTTGAAAGAACTTTCTTTGTTGCCGAGTACTCTCAAGTGAGAATTCATTCTTTATACGTGGACGGTGTCAACAAAGTTGATTGTGTGAATCTGTATGCGTTGTCCTGTGTGAAAATGGTGTAATCATATTATGTTTTATTTGATTTATGAAAAATCCGTTATATTACATTATATATAAATATACTATTTATATTGATGGTTCCAAAAAAATATTGTAACCATGATCATCTTATTTTTTGTTTGATCTGTTTTGTATCAATAAGCATCACAATGGTTTACATGAATAATATTCACACTTGATCTTAACTACATGCGAGCATTAAATAAACAATAGATAGCCAAACAGACCGCCCACTGTACACACTGTCTATTTAGTCGTCTGTTTGTCATGTGACATCACTATACAGACAACCCCTGTCTATGGGTTGTACATGCCCTTAGTCTAGTCGCCCAGCGGCGGTTGCAGATTGCGATGGAGGCCGGCTCTCTGAGTTCTTTTTTCCTTTTTCATTATTTTCAAGGCAGAGATTAGCTGAAAGTCATAGCAATTTTTGTTATGTCAAATATCTCTTATATATCTTAACTATTTAAAATACGAGTTAGTGATGGTCCGTTCAACCCTTCTCTCTCCACAGTCGCCCCTCTCATCCTCTTTCTCTCACGATCAACCGCCCCTCCAATCATTCTACTCTCGCGGCCTCCCTGTACGCACGCGCAGAGCGTCTCCCATCCACATCCGATATATGGACCCCATGTTGTTAGACTTCGTCCTTGTTCATTTGCTCCACCCCGAATTGCTCACAGTCTTACGTACCCTAACCACTCCTCTCCCCTTCACCACACGGACACGCACCCGAGGCCCCAATTGCCCACCACTCTCTCCTTCCCATGAACGTGTGATCTGCACGTCCTGGTCATGCTTCCGAAGCAATCTCCACACGCGCCATAGTAACCGCCGCCAACGTCTCCCCTGTCGCCGCCTTCCTCTCCCGCTTCATCGCCACTAAGCTTGCATCACCCACTTATCCCACGATCGAGTACAACAAAGCAGCAACTGCCTCCGATCCATCATATGACTTCAACGGTGCTGGCAACGGATGAGGAAGCACTCGAGGCAGCTACAGGCGAGGAAGAAGCCAGATTCGGCCATCGTTGGGGAGGGAAGCGGCGGATATGGCGGCACCATCACTGGAGGCGAGGAAGACAGCTGGATCCGACCTCCCCCGCTGGTCGTCATGGCTTGCCTGCCATGCTGCCTCCTCTCCCTCGCTGTTCTGCCCCAGATTCATCCAGAGCACACCATAAAAGGTAAAATGGGCACCACTTCCTTGCTCATCGATGGTGGAGAAGAAGGAGGTGATCGTCGGCAACACCACCATCTTCCCTCTCAACGATCGCCCTAACCTCGTCTCCCCCGTCCCCGGTCGCTGTTACCGTCGCATTTGGCCTCCCCTACCGCTATGTCACTGCAACCGGCCTTCCCCGTCGCAACACCACGCCACCACGCGCCGCCGGCCGCCATCGGTGGAGAAGCGTGAGAGGGGGAGAGAGGAGCCCTATCCCTGATCACTGTCGTTGCCGCCGTATTTGGCCTCTCCCGCCGCTTCGCCGTGTCGCAACCCACCGTTGACCACCATCGATGGAGAAGAGTGAGAGGGAGATCTGCCTTCTGCCGGTTGATGCCACCACCTGTTGCCAGCCACGACATGGTGTGCATTCCCATCTAAATAATTCTCAAATTTTCTACTAAATTTTACTTTTCTATATTATCACTGAAATATTCATTTTGAATGTTCTTCTCCAATATGGAGTAAAAAAAATACTTTTTTTACATCATTCAAAGGTACATGTTATTATTGATATTTTACCAAATGCCCAGAAATCAAATTGAGGTATGAGAATGCAACATCCGCTGCCAAGGCTACAAAAAATCATGCCACCTTTTGCATTTAGGATTGCTCATTATTACATCTTTATATGGCCAGCATATTGTTGAATGTCTACTATTTGTTTTTTTTTAAATGTGTTGTTGATGAGCTTATGGGTGGAGGTCCACTGCAATTCTACTTATCTTGAAGGAGGTTGATAAATGATTATTGAAATTGAAGTTGTGTTTTCTTTTACATTTTCTTTTTGAAAGAGAAATTGTTAGTAATTTGAAACAACTACACCTTTGAAACTTCACCTGAATCTTTTGTTCTCTTGAGTATGCATTTTACACTGCAGCAGTGTAATACTGTAATATGTACAATGCCATGTTTCTAGCTTGTGTTCTATGTAACCTGAAGTCTTAACCAGGCATTCTCAACTTGCATATATGTTCAATAACCACTCTAATTTGTATAATTTGTTTCCGAGTTATGAGCTTCAGTTTGTAGACTATGACATTTGAAGAAATAGTTTTTGACTTACAACCCAATTCCAATGGACATGCTGAATTTCATGGAAGTATCACTCATTAGATGATTGTGGGCCACAAGATGCAAGGATGAATCTTTTCAAAGGTTTATTTTGAGGTTGAATCCAAAGAACAGACACTCCTTGAATTGTCTTGCTGGTATCATGGTAATGTAATATTTTTTTGTCAGATACTACAGCACAAGAAAACAAACCACAATTGACACGGTCACTTTTTACCGTGGTGATCGAAGACTTGGCGGTCTCCTCTAGTCCCAAACCACAAATATATATTATTTGTAATAATATATATTTTTTAATTTATAATAAAACACGAGCATTCTGATAGTATAGTATTATATTGGACCATTTGATTTGCTCCTAAATTCATGCATCAAGGCATCTATGTGTTTAACTTTAATTGTGGTGTAGGTCTCTGATGGTAGCGATTTTGAAATGGTCATGATATTGAACGATCCAGGCGCGGTGAATTAGTCACTGATAAGTTTTTTTAGATCATAAGTACAACAAGACACACTCACGCATACACAACATCACACACTCACACACATCCACATGGGGTGCGTCCAATGCACACACTTGAGACGAAATGGAGACCCCAAGAGTCTCACGGAGTGCGGACATATGCTTTGACCACTGAATACACCCACATACACGCGTGTACCCAGAGAGCACTATTCACATGAACAGTAACAGAGGGGTAATTGTTCGCATGAACAGTGCCCCCCCAATGCAGTACCATGGCTCGAAGTTGGGCGGGCAAGCTGCCCACTGGCAACATTGCCAACCGAGCTAAGTCACTAACAAGTTAACATAGCCAAAATCTCAAAGATTTGCAGTGCACTGGGTTTGGAAAGAAGAAATGAGTAAGGACAATGTAAAGCATTTGAGAATATAAATCCAACTCTCTCCATCCACAGATGTAGGACACCATAGGATCTGTGTGGTCAAGAGTTTGTAACTTCGATTATTTGTATGTACTAAAATAAATAAATTGACTATATAAAAATAATGTTATTAGGTTCATCTTGAGAAATACTTTCATAATATATAATTTTTATTATTTTTACTAATAATGTTATGATATAAAATTATAGTCAAAATCTCGTGTTAGAGACCGTGAAAAGTCCAAATATTTATGGACAAAAGGAGTATTTAGTCACAGTTCGTATTGGCTTCTAAAATCAGTTTTTCTACAGTAAATAGCTTTTCTACAGTACCTAGCTTTCAAATGGATTATCTTTTCAAGATATGGTTTACTAGTCGATTGTAGTACATATTATAGTGACTTTATTTATATTGGTCAAAATCGTATATGAATATCTCTCTCTATAAGTTGTTACTATTTATAAGCTAAAATTAAAATAAATATTAAAAACAAATATAAACAGACACACGTACCAAGTATCATCCTACTTAGCCGTCACCCTGAGATGCATACCACACATAAGGGTAGGATAAGGTGCACGGAGAGTTACAACCGATTGAGATCACTATTCTCGTGTGAATTTAATACAAAATTGTTAGCACGTGAGGCACTTCCCCGTGCGTACTAGGGCTAAATAAATGACGGATTTTTTAGACTGATGGTTGATGGTTTATGACTTAAATATTTAAATTTTAGTTGTTTATGAGAGGTAGTATATAGAGAAAAATAGTCGCATGTGATTTTAGGTGGTACAACTAAACTTAGTATATTTTTTACTATAATTTTTCTATTGACCCCATCTTAAAAAATCGTATCGTTTAAAAACTAGTTATTGTAGACAGTATAAACATAAATTATAAATAAGCTGAAACGAAACCAGCCAAAACCCAAGAGCAAAAATAGAGGATCTAATTGGGATTTGGTGCTTGTGTAGTTTTGCGCAACGGCCTTCAGTTGATCTTTATATAGATCAATATAAATATAAAAATTTACATATGATTTTATGAATATAAATAAAGTCACTATAGTATATACTATAATTAATTTGTAGAATTTATTTTAAAAAAATAATTCGTTTGAAAGATAGTTATTATAGAAAATAAGAAAAACAGCTTTTAGGATATGATTATGAATAGAAGAGGCCCATAACTGCTGGTCACGAGACACAGATGCCATACCGGTTGAATTAGCCAACGATTAAGGCATTTTTTTTCTATCTCAACATACCTGAAATTACTCTGCACTACATATGCAGAGTAATTTTTATACGACCTACATACGACCAAGGAAGAACACCGTACATACGACCTACATATTTATATCCTCTACGATACAAACGAGCATATACGCCACATAACTCTAGGGATACCGTGTGTACAGACCATCTGCAGAGCATTCCTGCTGAAGAATCCAAGTACCGATGGTACATATACATTGCTGCTACTTCTACACTTTAATTCCTCTAAACAAGTACTCGCATTTTAATTGCAAAATGAACAGAGATCAGATCGAGGTGTATGGTATGGCAGCAGATGTGATTCTATTAATGTCAAAGATTATATGGCTTGGCAGTGTACCCAGGTCTTACTTAAACCCAACAGTCGAACTACTAGTTGTGTACTTGTGTAAATAAAAGCCTGGTAGTGCTCGGTTTGGCTGAATTATTGTGGCTTATGGCTGAATTTCACTGTAGTTGGTTGAAATTATACTGTAACTGATGATGTCTTATTTGGCATAATTAAATTAAAAAAGTTAAAAATAGAAAAAACGGGTTAGCCCAACACGTATAATGCAAACAAATACGGGAAAAAAGAACCGATAAAAAAGCTCAAAAATATCAAAAAAGACGAAATTTAGAAATAATGCAAAATAAGCCGAAAGCCAAAAGCCGAAGCCGAAACAAGCAGGGTTAGCGGGAGATGCAAGAAGTAGTAAAATGATTATGGTAAGCAGTAGTACTACTCAACTGATCCATGATAAAATGTACTTGTCTAGGAGAGGAGCTTAGGTTTAATAGTCAGTAGGCCACATTGTGTTCTAGGCTTCTAGCAGATACACCCTTGTGGTATTGTTTATCAGTTAAGGTAGGGTTTAATTAATACCCTTGCTGAAACAGCCCAACTACAGGTCATTCTTTTACTTTTAACTAGTTAGAGACCCGTGCATTGCAATGTAGTCATAAAAATAATAAGACAAAACTTATTACATGACCAACTTCACACATCAACATTGAAGAGCAAGCGACAGAGAGAGAAAGGTGGCCAGAATGCGCGAGGAGATAAAAAAAATGGAGGGGGTGGACAGTTGTATACTGAGAGAGAGGATGAGAGAGACGAATGGTCCAGATCAAATCGGATGGCTGAGAAGAGAGAAGGGAGAATGAATCAACTACCAACTCACACTTTTATAATAGTAAAGAAATATCTGTAAATCGCATGTGTTTCTCTTGAAAGCTATATGAACTTGCATAGCATGTAATTTCAAAATGCCAAATCAAATGAAACTTGCCCCCAGCTGTAAGCAGATCCACCCCTTTTTTGGCATCTCTTGAGCAGCTAACAAATCAAAAGTCCAAAACTATTTCTTCAAAGTTTATTGCTAGCTGATATATGGGGCCCCATATGTGGCTATATTTCATGTCAACAAAGAACTCAACAGACATAGCAATTACGAGGCAAATTTGTGCTGCCCTGGTGAAAAAAATTAGTTTTAGCTCGCGACCAAATCATTCTGCAAAACTAAAGTGAATTGAATTTTCTGGAGAGTACAACGCAGCTTAGGTGTTAATCACCCAGGCTCCACAGGATAGATCCTTAAGCGCAAAGTAAAAGCCCGTTAAGTTACAGTTTCCAGGAACCAACGGAACACGAAGATGAACCAAAATAATGCAAGCCAAAATAATTTAGCATCCGGAACAAGCTGAAGGAACAACCCATAATTAGAAAGGGAAGGTCAAAAAAGTAGAGGCGACAAACTCAGCTCCAGGTAGAGTTTTTCCAGTAGCACAGTACATTACAAGATTAAAATGGTGCCATATTTTATACATAAAAAGAATTAATTAAACACGCTAAGAAAACAAACCGAAGTTTTATCATGAGGCTATCTAGTAGTTTCTGCAACTCATGGAGTCTCCTCCTACAGTTCTTAACACCTGAAAAAGGCCTCGAGTCTCGTCCTACACTTGCAACAATTTTACAGCTTAGAGATTATGATAGGTTTATCCAACCACCAGCCTTTCTACTTGAAAGAAACAGTTCTATGTTATGCTAGGAAGGTGTTGAAGGTACTAATCGAGATTGAAAATGAATACCTCCATAGTAATACCTCCAAGGGACACGTCCGTCCAGGATCATTCATGATCTCCACACTAAGGCGGGGCATCTTGCGCACAAGCTGTCGACATGCGCCCAGAGTCAACGTGCACGACGACATCCAAAGGGATCGCATTGTCTCCAGCTTGGCAGCATTTGCCAGCAAGGGCTCATCACCAAATGGGCAGTCTCTGAGCTCCAGCTTCTTCAGGCTCTTGCAGCCTGAGAGAATGTAATGCAGGCCCAAGTCGCCGTTCCCAGCAAAGGTGATCGAAAGCATCTCAAGACAATCAGCATGTGCCCCAATGGATTTAAATACAAGATCCGTGAGAAGGCCTGAGATCGAGAGGTGTTTAAGGCCCTTGCATGATTCCACAATGGCACTGAAACCTGCATCAAGAGGCTGCCGTGTGATGTAATCTGGAGTATGGGGCTCAAGGATGCATAGGCGGATGCAAGTGAAGTTGGGACGATTCTTTGCGATGGTAATAAGGGCCTTGTTCGTCATCCGTCTGCAGAAGTAGAGGACTGACTCCAACATTGGACAACAGGCAGAAACATCAACAAGAACTCTTTCAGTCAACACAACTTGTCCCGCACCAAAAGGGTCAGAAGGGAAGACCCGCAACTCTTGTAGTTTATTGCAAGTTGATGCCACAACAGCTAGACCATGGTCCTCAATAAGGTCCATCACCTAAAAATTTGCAGCTTAACTTTTTAAAGAAAAAAGCTTAGAGAAGAAATTATGCAAAGAGCTTGACATAACCAGGCCTGTACCTGTTGGTTCAGATCATAATTCAGTTTTAAAAAGTATATACAGCTGTAGAGCAAGCCATATCCGATAGTGTTTTGGTCACGAATCGAATAAGAACAGAAAATTATTCTCGTTTCTGATTTATGTCAATACAAAGATCCTACTTCCCTGAAAGATAGTGATGATTCCAATTAATTCATATAATGCACCCAACATGTCATTCCAAACCGTACATCCTAAAGAAAACAATTGTGTCCTAAAGAAAACAATTGTGCTGAGTGCTGACTACATTAAAAAGCATATGCATGATGTAACACTTAACAATTACTCCTAGTCACAAATTCTTGTCACCATGTGAAGCGTGCAGCCAAACTTTTGTATGTTTGATCAATCATATATTTTTGAACTTTTAATCTTTTAGAATGATCAAATAAAAATGATATGAGTAGATTCATCATAAAAAATGATTTTACAATCTTATACTAATATAATTCCCACAAGTATATTGTCAAATATAATAGTGGTCAAAGTTGCATCTAGGAGACTGCAACAACAACAAAGTCTTTTGTCCCAAACAAGTTGAAATGGGCAAGAAATAAAAAAATATCTAGATTTTTTTTTACAAGAGGGAGTAGAAGGTATATAAACTTCATCAAAATAGCATTTATGATTAATGCATATAAGTTCACTTTCAGGGAGCTCGGCAATATTCAGGTGAGTATGTGACTATGTGAGCAGGGTTCGAAACTAAATTTCCAAAACAGCAGTGTGTAAGGTACATATCCACTGAAGACATGGGCAAGAGTTGCATACCCATAATTGTTGCAGGTTCTTGCATCTGCTAATGAATTTTATGAATTCAGGGCCTCGTACAGTAGCATAACTCAGATTAAGTGATGTGAGGCCTTCACATACACAATAGAAAGCTGGCAAGTAATCTGGAACAGCACCCCAAGCCCCAGAAAGCCTTTTCAAGCTTTTACAACCTGCAAATGCCACTTCAAGCTTGGCAAAGAGATCTGGATGGTAGTCAGCAGAGAATCTGACCGTTCCGAGTTCTACTAGCAGTGGAGCCTTACAAAGAAGGCTATCATGCTTGTCAAGAGGGACAGCATTGTTGAGCTTGAGAGTCTTGAGGTTGCGACATCTCGTCACTAGCCGCTCAAGTATAGTGATATTTGTTATGAATATTGTATGTATATTGAAGAGACCCAATAGGCAATATATATAGGGAGTACAAAGGGATATTTCAGGAGAATATGCTAATTCCTATTCTATCTCTAATACCCTTATCTCTAATACCCTTAACACCCCCTCAAATACAAGGTGTATGCAATAGCATTGCATTTGAAAAATGGTTAATACTAAAACAAGAAATATCCGACATCCGAGTCTTGATAATGTCGTCGTTGCGTGCAGTTTTTGAATAAACTATCAAATCAAACCGAAGAGGAATATATAGATGCATGACGGCGCAGATCGAAGCCCAAGAGGCGGCGGCGCAGTGCACAAAGGACGCGCGGTGGCCTTAGAAGCTCGAGGCGGCGGCTAGATAAGCGGCGACATCATAACGACTTCTACGATCTGTACGCGGCTCAGAGAGTAGAGCGGCGGCTGCTGCCATGCAAAAGAAAAATTCCTACACTTCTATAACTGACAATAAATTTGTGGACTCACACGGCTTAGACGAACTAAAAAATTAAAGACTACGGATTTAGATGGATGCAACAGAAGACTCACGAGAAAAATAACTCGAAGACTGACTCAAAAGAACAGCAGGAAAAGAAAAAAATACCAATTCATCCTAAACCGTCAAACACACTTCACGCACGCAACTCGGCCGACCCAGTCGTCGTTCTCCCTCAAAGCCTCTCCCCTCTCCCGTCTCTCCCTCACTCCCTCCCTCACTAACGTCTCTCTCCCTCTCTCCCGCACAACCGGCTGAAGGCGGTCGGTAGAATCAAGCGAAGAGGTCGCGGTGAGCAAGAGGTAGCTGCTCGGGAAGAGCAGCGGCGGCCCGAAGAGGGTCCGGGAGAGGCTAGGCCGGTGTGGACCAGCCAACGTCGAGAGAGCCGAGCGGCGGCGGCGGTCCAAGAAGGGGACGATGGCGGCGGCTCGGCAAATGACGGCCGGATCGAGGTCTTGGCGGTGCAAGACCGGAGGAGAGGCGAGCGATGAGGCCGAGCGGATCCGGCTAGAGCGGCCGGATCCAGCGGCGAGCGCGATCCGGTGGCGAAGACGGCCGAATCTGCGCGGGAGGGCGATGGTGGCCGGATCCAAAGACGGGCAGTCGGGCTGGTCGGGCGAGCCGGATCCGCGAGGCAGGTGCAATGAGTCGTCGGCGGTGGCGGCGGTGGATCAAGGCGGCGGCTGCCGGATCTGGGGGACGACGGCGAGAGCGACGATTGGAAGAAGTCGCCGGGACGCGTGAGCGTGGACGCGGTCGACGGCGGGACACGGAGGCGGCCGGATGTAAGATCGAGGTGGCCGACTAGAGGGGGGGTGAATAGGCGGTTTTAAATGAACTCTACAAATAATTGCTAATTAATTCGAGAGCTATTCTATTTGCCTAAACCAAGTATATAATGCGGAAGAGTAAATCAATTTGGTTTAGCTCAAATAGCGCCAACAACAAGATTATTTCCTAAGGCACCAAAATCTATCCTAGGTCAAGGTTTGCAATCCTAGGTATGCAAGCAATCAATTTATTTCTATGAATGTAAATTGCTTGAATGTAAATGGGGAACAAGGAAACAAACCACAATTTGACACGGTCTCTTTTACCGTGGTGTTCGGAGAGTTGCCGCCTCCCCAATCCACGTTGAGGTTAGCCCGAACAAATCGAACCGGCTCCACGAATTAGCGAAACACCTCAATCCACTAGTGGTAGCTTTTTCCGCTCGGGTGGGTGAGCTCCAACCTTCACAACTTGGCCGGCCTTCTCACAAGCTTCTTGAGAAGATCACGCGCACGACGCCTCCAACACCGTTTAGAGTCGGCAAACCCAAGAGTAATAAGCCAAGCCCCTCGCTTGACTCTCACCACGTGCAACGGATGCACAAGCTCATTGGACACAAAGTCCTCACCTAGAGGCAACACATGCACTCTAGTCCTCTTCTCCTTCTCACAAAGTGCAACACATGCACAATTGGTGGAGAACCTCAAACTAGCTCAAGGGTTCACAAATGAATACTCCAATGACTCCTCCAATCGGCCTCGAGGGGTATAAATACCCCACACCAAAAACTAGCCGTTGGAGCAAAGTCCTGAAAAATTCGGACGGCGGTAATCCGCCCGCTTCGACGCAGCATATGCGGCTATGTCGAGCCTCGAACTAGCCGTTACAAGGTCGAGCGGTAGTCTGCCGTTCATTTTTTGGTACTTCCGCTCGACGGTAGTACCGCAAAGTCGGTGAGTACTTCCGCTCGAGTCGAGCACAAACTCGGCTCTCGGAAAAAGGTTCGCTCGGGACTCGGAGCTTCCGGAGCCTGGTAGTACCGCTCAACACATCTGGTACTTTCTCGCCGGTAGTACCGCTCATCTGAGCCGTACTTCGATTTTCTGAGCGATCGGTGTTCTAAAAGCGGGGGCGGCGCCTGAGGCCCCGCCTAGGCGCTGGCGGCCACCGGCGCCTCGCCTAGGGGTGTTGGGCGGGGATGAAGAGGCGGCGAGGCGGACGCCTAGGTGGCGGCGGCCGCTAGCGGCAAGCGGCGTGGCGGCGAGGGCTGAGGCGGCGTGAGGGAGGAAGTGCTTGCTGCCTTTGCCGTCCATTGCTCCGTGCCGCCGCCATGGATCTCGACTCCGCGCAAATCCGCCGCCGCCACCGCCGGATCCGGACTCCGCGCCAGATCCGCCGCCACCGCCGGATCCGGGCCGGTGGATCTGGAGCGGGTGATGATGGCGCAGTAGATGACGGCCGGCGTCGATCTGGTGGTGGAGCCAGGGCTAGCCGACCGGGGTTGAAGAAGATCCAGTGGAGGCAGGTGAGGAGAAGCGATGAGGGAAGGTGATGGCGGAGGATGTAGGCGGCGGTGCTCGTCGGTGGTAGAGCAAAGGAGGAGGTGGTGGCGACGGCTCTGGAGGAAGTGGTGATGGCTGCCGATCCGATCGATCGAGAGAGGAAGAGAGATGGCACGCCGGTGAGTCGGCCGACCCGCCGTGGCCGGATGTGGAGGAGAATGGCGGGTGGAGAGAAGAAGGCGACGGAGAGAAAGAAATCTTGGGCTCGGTCCATCGCAGCGGCTACTGGGTTTTTCAGGAGATGGGGATCTCGGCGATTTGCAAAATAGCCCTCGTAGTATCTAGGGTTTACAAATAGATCCTTCTCCCAATTCATTTCCACCTATTATCTTTATTTTTAATTCGACCGCCTAGGCCCCGCCTAGGCCCCGCCTAGGCCCTCTAGGCGCTAGGCCCCACCTCGCCGCCCGCCTAGCGCCTAGCGCCTTCTTGAACATTGTGAGCAGTGCAGATGTCTCAACAGATTTTGCAAAACACATTTGCAAACTATGATATCATGCACACAAGGATCACACATGATTTCCAACAAGTTGCAAAACACATTTGCGCACTTTTGAAATCAGGACGCAAAGATTAAATATGAGCTACAACCATTTGCAAAACACATTTGCAAATCTAAGCCTCATATTACAAAGAATAGAAACATGGACTTCAAGCACTTGCAAAACACATTTGCAATGCATAGTCCCATGTTACAAAGATGTTCAGCACATGAGCTTCAACTATTTGCAAAACACATTCGCAAATACAAGCCTCATGTCAATTTGAGCTAGCGAGGTGAGGATGAGCCATCAACACATGATGAGACTCAAACTACTAGACATGACCCCTCTTAATAGTACGGCAACCTATACTAGCAATCCGGTCTTTCAACAAAACACCAAGACCGGTAAAAGACTAGGAACACATCCTTAGCTCTAGTTAGTCATACCTTTGCCTTGGGTCATCATCTTGATATGCATTAACACATAATGCATCTTTCACATCAACTCTATCAACACATGATGATCTTTGCTTGATCAACACATGATCACCTTGATGGCCTTCAACACGTGAAGCCTTCATCTTCTTGATGGCATTCAACTCATGAATCTATCTTCTTCTCGCGTCTTGACTTGATGATCTTCAACACATGAAGTCATCCCAAGTCATGATCATTTGTGGAACCTAACCTATTCATCCAACTCATAGAAACCGTTAGTCCACAAAACAATTGTCATCAATTACCAAACTTCACCATTAACACGCAATGGAGGGACAAGATTCAACAATCTTCCCTTTTTGGTAATTCATGACAATCTCCATAAATCATGATATAAAGATTGATTTGCGAATATACAACTTGTACACAACAATTTGTATACTCTAGGCTAAACACAAAGCTTACTTATCCGGTTGTCATTTGACTATTCAACCATTAACATATAATGGAGAAGTTAGTTGACAACCTAATTATACTTGAGTATATATGAACTACACAAGTTATATATATATACCCAACAATGTATTTCAAAGTAAAGATCCCAAATATGCATATTGAAAAAAGCATGGATCAATACTCATGAAACTCCAAAATATATAGATAGCTCCCCCTAAATGTATTCATACAAGTATGTATATTGAATACATATGCACATATTCATTTTGAACAAATTTGTGGAGTTCAATCTATATTTTGGATTGAAGGAATGCACTAATATATGAGAGAATAATTTTGAATGCATACCTTTTTGATTTCACCTTTCCATCAAATGAGACTAATCATAAATAAACTTCAACAAACATATTAGTCTCATATATACATTTGTCAATATTATTGAAGCAACATAATTGTATATGATATTATCATTAAAATCACATTATGATATTTGTCATTAACACCAAAACTAATTTAAACGAAGCTTGATCTTTCACCGGATCCGGCGGTGGGTCGTCGAGCGCCGGCGAGAAGCGGAAGGAGGTGGCCGCCCCCGGGAGTGGAGCACATTCCTCCGGGGCAGCAGCGATGATGACCGGCGGCAATGAAGTAAATCAAGGTTAGGGTTTTAACCTAAGCTCTGATACCATGTTATAAATATTGTGTATATATTGAAGAGGTCCAGTAGGTAATATATATAGGGAGTACAAAGGGATATTACAGGAAAACATGCTGATTCCTATTCTATCTCTAATACCCTTAACAATATTGACCTCTCCCTCTAAGCATGAAAAATTTAGACTTACCAGAGCAGTAAAGGACTCTGGAAAGAAGCTGAGCCAATGAATAGAACAATCCTCAAATCTCGTTCTCTTGCAGGTCAAGTTCTCTTAGATTTCTGCAGCATGGATAGTATACAGAAATTAGAACTTGATGAAATTAGATGATCAATCGTATCTCAAAAGACTGGCGAAAACTTGAACAAACGGTAGCCAATAGCCCATTAGCCAACGCTACCATCAGTTGTGAAACAGACAAGGCCCATATGAGTATTTGTGGAAGAAGTAAAGGAAATTTATGAGCAAATCAGTCAAGCTACTGTAGGTACCAACTAAAATAAATTAGCACATAGCAAGGTTACTGATCTTGAGAAACTAAAACTCAACAGTCCTAAGAGACGGAGGCAACAGTAACAGCAGGAAAATAGTGAGCTTTTCATCGCATAAAACATACTTCAACTTAACGCAAAACTAACTTTCTACTCTAAAGCAAAAAAGGCGATAGCAGCAACAATAATTGCAGGTTGCACATACATGACATACTGGTTTTCTAACATATCATGCAGATGACTAGGGTAAGGTAGAAAACTTTAAAGTTGATACTTCCAGTACCTTAGATAAATCTCATGCAGAAACAATATCTAGTATCTCATTAAGATGGAAGTCATGGAACTATCTAGAACCAGGTGCATATAATTTACAAATACGGGTGCTTTGCAGGAACGACCAGTGCGAAGCAACACTCCCAAAATCACAGCTTTGACATAAAAAGGTTTGCTTTGCAATTAGAGAACCCATGCCCACTCTTACAGAGTTCTTTCAGGTATTTTTCAAGCACACTTGAATACTTGATCAACAGATGTAAGCTAGTCACAGCAGCAACAAAGATGAGGATTACCCAAGAAAGCATAAGGAAACCAATGAAGACTGGCAACAACAACACAAAAGAGCTCAAATACTTTGCATTACTCGTGAAGTGCAATCTTTAGCAGTCTACATTAAGTATAGTAGCGTTGAAAACCTAAGTTCTCCATGATTTTCAGGAGGAGCTCCAAGAATTTATTCTACATGCAAAAGAATGATAATTATCAGTTTTTTCTTAGTCAACAAGGACCCTTTCTAAGATCCCCATTATTTGCAGCCTCTAAAGGTAAACAGTTTAGAGCTAGCGAGAGGTGAGCGAGACTATGGCATAAAATGGATCTAGAGCAGGATCCCATACTAATCAGACCCAACTACATTCAAACCACAACATAAGTTTGTTACTTGTTAGACACGCAAAATAATTTAAACTACCCAACTCAGATTCATTGATGTTAACTATCAACTGCAGTACTGCACCCAGAGCTAGATATTTAGGCCTTCATCATTAAAAAAACAACTGTTGAAGCTACATATCAATACGGAACTAAAGCTTAATTTCATTACCGTCATCTCAATCCGAATAATCGAAAAGAGCACGGTCCAGTTTGCACAGCCAAAACCTTTTGAGTTACGCATCATAGAGCAGAACATGAGAGAAAAGCTCAAGGACAACTGAAAACTAGGTCCAGAAATCAACATAAGGACTCAAAATTCCAAACAAGTGAATACATCACTTGTTCCTGGTATCGAAAAGGGTGTATCAATCCTCAATATCTCAACCATCAGCAAGTACACAACAATTTGTATTACCAACTAACCAGGTTTAATCCATCCTCATCTGTGAATATGGCCTTATACAATCACCAAAACACATTCAGTTATCTCAGAATCTCTTCTATGTCCGCACAGAATGTCACAGTATCAGAGATCCAGTGATACCTCACTAGCCTTTCCTCACAGCTCAACTGTTTCCTATCACTCAAAACGATCCAAATGATACTGCTTTGGCGCATTAAACTACTAAATAAATGAATCCTTCAAGTTCTTAAGTATCAGATCCTTCAAGTTCGCTTTATCTTAAAAGGTAAGGATCTAATAAGTTCCTAATTCTTTTTCTGAGAGAGTGCAACATGTTCGTCCTGAGTAAATTTCTCTTATACTAAATCAAAATTAAACTAATCACACTACTCGAGCAATTTGCTTGTTTCGCCAGTCCATTACATGCAAACATTATGAACATTGGCGCAAACATCGGAGTTTCCCACCAAATGCAAGATAATAGGAACAAGAATCTTGAGTACAAAAAGAAGGGGAAAAGCATGTAATGGGAATCTACATGTCAATAACATGCTAAAAGACCTGATTCTTTAGAATCTGGAAGCTCAAATCAGGACGGGAACTCCAAAAATACACTTGAATGTCAAGCAAAATAGAAAAGGTAAACAGTTCAAGTCAGATCCGGTGCTTCATGATGTGGAGAAAATATATTTTTTAAGTAAAGGTGCATCCAATTGGCTCTAACTAAACTTGAAATAATCCTATCCTTTTGGTAAAAAGATATAAAGGGATGGATCCATCATGTCTTCTGCCAATCCCACAGATCCGTGCAAGAGAGATCACACCCTCACAAACCAATCACTCAAAATCACAATAGAAACCTGAGGCAAAGCTTCCCAAGAACAAGATGAAGGCTAACTAACAGATCATAGCTAGCTAAGCAAACTGAGAATCTATTCTCCTTAAGAGTAGAAATCACACCATGGGCCCAAGATTTTCCTAGGAATCACTCAAGAATAGATCAAATCTTAACTGAAACTTACATCCATTCCCAAAGAAAACCCAATGAAGCACCCAAAATAAAGCTCAGATACTTAGCTCAAAATCATTAAAAAATTCCATTTTGAGGGGAATCCTGAAAGATGATATCATTTTAACCGAGCCAAGAACTACTTAAGATCACAGAAGCCCACATTAAACAAACAAAATGACACCAAGAAATCTCCAATCCTTAGCTAAAAGAGGAGGGACAAACAAAGGTTGTCGTCAAAGATTCCTCCAAGTCCGCGAAGAGAGGCTCCCCAAAAGCTCAAATCTTGATGCGAACGATGCAAATAAGCACCCAATGCCCCGATGTTTAGCTCAAATCTTGACAGCAAAAGCGGCGGCTCACCTGCAGCCGGCGGCAATGGAGGCAAGCCCGGCGGTGCTGAAGCCCTCGCAAGACACGAGGCGCAGGACCTGGAAGTTCCTGAAGGAGGAAGCGATCGTCTCAAGGCACTCGTCGGTGACGACCATGCGCTTGAAGCTGAGCTCCTCGAGCAGCGGCCAGCCGTCGGCGGCGGCGGCGACCCAGGGCGCCGCCGCGGCACCCCAGGCGGGCGGCACGAGCCCTAAGTCTGAGAAGTGCGGCTTGCCCTTGACCTCAGCGGCGCGGATGGCGGGGAACCTCTCCACGGCGTCGCGCGCGCGCGGCGGCATAGCAGTTAGCGACGGCGAGGCGGCGCCGCGAGCAGCGCTCGGCGCGGAGCCAGGAGCGGCAGGCGCCCGCCGCGGTGCCGCGGCCGGCGGCGGTGGGGAGGAAGGAGAAGGCGTGCTCCCAGACCTCGTCCGGGAGCGAGTGCCACGGCGGTACGGCCGCCGCGGGGCGGCGCGCGAGCCGGCGCGGGCGTCGGATCGAGCTATCCGACGGCTGGGATGGTCGCTTGGGGAGGCGGTCCAATGGGCCGTGTATTGTTTAATTATATGTGATGACTGCCTCATTAAAAACTTTACCAAGTAAAAACTCAACTTGAGAAAATATTGATAAAAAAAGGTACAACCTATAAAGCTCATTAGTAACTACATGTGAACAGCCTATGGGCTTTTTTGGCAACGGCTGCGGCTTATGACTTTTAGTTGAAATTTTTGAATTTTAGATTTACGGTACAGATTATGGAGAGAGAGAGATACTCACTTGCGATTTTAGATGGTACTGATGTTGGTCTTTTAACGTGTACATCGTTTAACTTGTAGACCCCGTCTTGAGAAAATACTTCGTTTGAAAGTTATGTACTGTAGTAAAAACCAAAAGCCGTCAGTTTCGGAGGAAAAGAACATACCCGATATGTTTAAGCATAAGGTAAGTAGAGTTCCATCTAACAGGCATGTCTAAACCAAATTTTTTATGACGAACGTTCATTACTACATAAAAACTCTTATATGCGGCTATTCATTGGTTAGAACAATTAATAAATGAAATTGCATCCCTAAAAGAATCAATACAAGCATTTAATCTTTTTAAACCAGATTTAACAATAAGATTAATAATATGACAAGCACAACGTTGATGCAGTAAGAAAGATTGTGCATAAATATTAAACAAAGGAGTAAGAATTTCCATAGTTTTAGTGTTTGCAGTTGCATTACCTAAAGTTATAGAAAAAATCTTATCCGTGAGGCCAAAATCTTCTACAACTTTAATAATACTTTCTACGATATTTTCAGTACTATGTGAAACATTAATTAATTTAAATCCTATAATTCTTCTTTCCATTATCCAGTCATCATTAACATAATGAGCAACAACACTAATATAATCCTTTCTAGCCCTACCACTCCATATGTTGGATGTCAAAGCAATAGGGAATGTATATGTATGAAATATTTCTTTCAATTTATCACGACAATTGTTATAATATTTAGTTAAATTTTTGAAAAGCATCAGACTCACCAAAATTAAAAAGTAAATCTTGATAAGCAATTAACCTACAAAGAGATTCTCGAGCTATCTCTGGGTTGTACTCTCACGTACGTACCGAGCCGTCGGGGTTATATTGCAGCTGTGTCTGGCGCATTTGTATTCCTTGCATTCTTTTGCAGCCTGCAGCATGTCATTGTAGGTGACTCGTCCCACCTGAAGATTTTTGCAGTCAATTCATTACCACAAATTTTACAAACAGCATACCTCACCGAATTCCCATCATCGTCGGTCTTGAACTTCTTGTCGAAATCATTCCAAACTCCTGATGTACTAGCTCTTGTTTTTTTTTGCACCCGTGCTTTGGATTGTGGATGCACTTGTTGAGCCAGCAGAAGATGGATCGATTGGACCCTGCGCCACTGGGGCCGTCGTTTCTTCTACATCTCCAGTTTGTTGTACATGTGGACCTTCCGCGGATGGATATACTTGTTGAAACGATTGCATATCCTCTGCCGAGAGGCCTAATTCGGAGAGTTGAAAATCGTAGTTCTCTACTGAATCAACTGCAAATTGAAATAGTAAAGAACAATTAACTTACTATTGAATCAACAAATAATAACAAAAAATTAAAATAAGACAGCACTATTACCTCCTTTGCAGCTCTCACAAAAATCTTTGAAGATTTTTGAATTTTCGGAATTTTGCTCGGATTTCTCACTAATTTTACCAAATTTGCGCAAACACTTCCGAATCACAAACCGTCCGTGATACATAATTATCGAAGACAATATATATATATATATATATATATATATATATATATATATATATATATAGTGCAATGTAAACAACTAGTCTTAAAAGATAAAATAGTAAAGTTCTATATGGCTTATATATGCTCATTTGAAAGATTTCGATGAGATCTACAGCTTTGCAGTTGAGGCGAACCCCAAATTCCAAACGGAAGATCGAAAATTTTAGCAAAAAATAGAAACTGAAAACTTGCGACGCAAATTTAAGGCTAAAGATGGCCGATTCTAGGGGTCTTAGAGAGTGACTAGTGCAAGAAAGTCATTTTTTGGATCAGGCTCATCATTAGCTTTCCAACGAGTACAAGAACGTCGAAAACAGACACCGTATGCAAAAGTTATACCTGTTTTACTAAAGGTATCTCAGAACGGAATCCTATTTGGCCTCAGGCGGGAGATTATAAAATTTTAGAGGATTGCAAGGCGGGAAACATATCACAGATGGTTTTTAATACAAACCGTCTGTGATAACTTTATTATTACAGATGGTTTGTAATACAAACCGTCTATGATATTGCCAAATATCACAGATGATTCTTGGTAAGGACCGTCTGTTATACTTCACAGACAGTGCTCACTATGAATCGTCTGTGATATTATCTCTTCACAAACGGTTTTTAGCGTCGGCGTAACACAGACAGTCTCTAAACCTAAACTGTCTGTGATTGCATTTAACACTGATGGTTTTGGTGAACCATCTGTGATCCGGCATCTAATATAAGTCTTTTTTGTAGTAGTGCATGGTTGAAACTCCATCATAGGGCTCCTCTATATGCGTGTGTGTGTGTATATATATATATATATATATATATATATATATATGATCATCCATCAAAGATAGAACACTTTCTAAATTGTCTCCTCGCTTCTATGGGCCATTTAAGATGTTGGAAAAGATTGGTGAAGTTTCCTATCGCCTGCAGTTACCTCCTAAAGCCCAGATTCACAATGTTTTTCCATGTGATTTTCCTAAATAAATTCATCGGCACTCCTCCACCAACATTGCTTCATTACCTATCATCACTCATGGATGGGTTCTTCCCACGCCATACAAGATTCTCCGCGCTCGTCGCAACTAGGGCACTTGGGAGCTCTTGGTTTAGTAGGTGGGGTGTTCTCCAGCTGATGTCACTTGGACCAACCTCGACGATTTCAAGCGCGACCATTCTGAAATTCAGCTCGAGGATGAGCTATTTCACGGAGACAACAACAGTGTTGTGGACGCCTTTATAGGGAAAACTTACCAAAGGAGATGGCGCCCTGCAGTAGCGGTAATAAATAACAACGGTATGGCAAGTATTGCCAGCAAGGTGGTGTTGTCGGATATGCAACAGCGCCAGCGATAGAGCCAGCGATAGGATCAGTTGTGCCAGCGACTGAATCAGTAGAAGATTTCGTTGCATCCGCAAAAGATGAGTCCAATAATTAGTTTTCTCTTTAGATATTATTGTTAGGATATTATTAGTTCTTTTCTATATATGATATTAGTTTCCTTTAGAGATCTATGCGCCTAATATATAAAGGCTACTACAGATCATTGCATGATCAATCAATAGAGCAAACAAGTTTCAACCGGTTGGTTACAAGATCAGAGCCTCCATTAGAGGGCGATCCAGTGCCTCCCTGACTTATCTTCTACCATAACATACCATTTGGCCAAAATCCCTCTATTTGGCGCAGACAGAATCTGCATTTCCATGGTAGTGCTTGAAAAACCCAATCAGCTAGACTATCCATGTGTGTAACTAATGAAGAAGACTCCAATTACAATTGCAGGTAAGCTCCCTTAACACACACACCACTACTTGCAAGAAAAGAAACAATCCTGGCTAAAAGCATAAGTAGTTCAGAGAATTCCTAAGCAGTCGTTGTGTGGACTTCGAGGTTGGTTTAACCACATAAAATGACAGGCGGTCTATGATTCAGAGATGGGATAAGAGCGGCTCATCTGAATGCAAATGCCAGAGCAGAGGAGACCCCATCTGGGCCAGAATCGCAATAAGTTTGCAATCACTAAAAGAATGGAAATTGCAGGGAGCATGCATCTTGTAGGGAAGGCAATCTATTCAGTCGAACGTATAAGCAAACTGAAATCGAAACGACAGTAATATGGCTAACTGAATTTACGCCAACGCACGAAAACTGATACCAAATAGACTCGCACAAGTTCTCATACCTGACAGCTAACATGTGTTGATGGCCTTGCCCTTCTCTGTGGCCGCACGGCACAAGCAACCACAGGATTGGGTATGGCACCTGCAGCAGAGTGATTATGGCTAAGATCAAGATATCGACAACAAATAAATGAAAGATTGTCAGTATGTTTACCAACCAGGAGAAATCATCTTTGGGGTGTGCAATTTTTGTGCTAAGCATCATAGTAGCAGCTCCTCTGTAGAATTTCGTTAAGACCCTCATTTAGAACGTATGAATTTTACATGAAACAGTTCAACCCCTTCTACTATTAGGATTGCGTCCCATACATGGCCTAAGGGCATCTGAAATATATAAAAATAGAGGGTCATAAGCCACTTTAAGGTCGACCTTATACATTACATGGTTGATCTTAAGCAGACTATAAGCAGAAAAAAGCTTAAGACCGGTCCTTAAGCTAAAGATCTGGCCACAAACATTAAAATACAATTTTTTTTAATCATGTTGTTCTCTCTCCCTCCACCAGCCAACTACCAACAACCACAAGCATTAAAATACAATTTTTTTTCTGTCGAGTGGGATCTTTGTTACAGCCGAACGGTGACCTCAAACATAACGAGTCGATCTTAACAATTAGGTGAGGTCTATCTTAAGACCCATTGCGACCATATACACTCCTGATGCCCTAAAGTGATTTATTAGCCTGGCACCTAAGAGTGGTTTATAAATAGATTGTTTCCGAAGCTACATGATTGCAAGAGGATTACTTGAACATTTGCTAGCAGATTCAGCATTCTAACAAAACCAAGAGATTGAGAAGAAAAAAATTAGTTATTTCTGCAAATGCATACATTCATGTGCATCTAGCAGATGTGGGGAGTACTTACCTCATCATTTCCATCCCACACAAAATAAAAAGAAAGAAAGGAAAAAAAACCCTATGGAATCGTTCCCTCTGCTCTCTGATGCTATTTTAGTCTTGTCCCTCATCAGGGCCAAACACCGCCACTTTGCTCACCTCCTTTCATCCTCTTCCCATCTCCTCACTTCTTTCATCTCTCTCTCTCTCTCTCTCTCCAGTCTCCAGCCATGGCAGATGCTGAAGAAGGCCCAGAGCCACTCAAGTATCAGGTAAGTAGTTCAGGGCTCTTCTTAGCAGATAGATATGCAAGACCTGCTCTTTCTTTTTCCTTCTTACTTATATGAAGATGCTTATGGTGTTCTTTTTGGTTTTTGTTGTGCTCTTTCTCTTCTACTTTTATCAGACTTTGGCTTTGAAGGTTAGCATCCACTGTGAGGGCTGCAAGAAGAAGGTCAAGAAGGTGCTACGTAGCATAGAAGGTATAGATGGAGAAAAAAACAAAAGCAACACTTTGAAACCTTCAGGAAGTGTCCTTATGACTAAACCCTATTAGAACATCTTAGAAAGAAAGTGTCAGGAGGGGGAAAAAAGAAAAAAAGATTTTATTTTCAAAACTTGAAAATAATCGAAGAAGCCTTTGCCACTATTGCCTAAATCGAGTGTTCATGTTCCTTCTATATATCCTTATTTTGAATATAAATGACCAACATGTGGAACAAAAGGACTTTGATTACAACTCCAATTTTCTAAACACAAGATCATTTCTGTGTTTCAATGCCGGAAGTATATTTTTTTTGTGTGTTCATGAAGGTCTCCCCTGTTTTTTCTACTAAGGGTAAAAGGTTTCCTTATCGACACGATGCAAAAAAAAAAAAAACCCTCAAACTTCTCTTCTTAATGAACAGCAATTTAGCATAGCTCCTGCTATTTCCAAAAAAATAGTGTTTCATTTATTAAAATTATTTGTTATACTTATTTATTTATTTTATTCCTCGATAATAGATTTGTCCGAAGAGTTTGATCACTATCGACAATACATCCTCCCCTGTTTCCTCGCTAAACCCCTACTAAACTCTCACCACAAAAATCTGCTCTATATTGCAAATTTATCGAAGATTTTGTTACAACATAATGTGCATACAAGCTTCACAAAATTTGCATCGAAATGTATCCCAAAATGTTTAGAAGTTAGCAGATCAGAACGTTCTTTCCATAAAAAAAAAAATACCAGAATGTTCTTAGAAATTTTGTTGCACTCTTGCATCGAATCCAAAGGGGTGTACAAGACGGACATAGACATCCAGCACCAGAAGGTGGTGGTCATCGGCAACGTCTCCGTCGATACGCTCGTCAAGAAACTCGTCAAGACCGGCAAGCACGCCGAGCCGTGGCCAGAGCCCGCTCCTCCCCCCGCCGCGGCCAACTCGCCCGGCGGTGCCACCGGCGGAGGAGGCGGCGGCAAGAAGAAGAAGAAGAAGAATAGGAACAAGAACCACGCAAACAACAAGCCCGACGAAGCGGCGCCGGCGGCTACTGCGTCGGCGGAGGCCGGCGGTGGCGGACCCATCCACCCGGAGAAGCACGACCGCGCCAGCTCGTGTGATGAGGCGTCCGATGACGAGCCTGACAAGCCTGAAGGCGGCGGCGGCTCCCCAAAGAAGCAGGGCGCCGGAGATGCACAAGACGGCGCTGCCGGCGCTATGCCCCCTTTCGCCATGACGCCGCACGGCAAGCTGCCCATCGCACCTACCGCCAATGGCAATGGAGGCGGCGGCGGCAAGAAGAAAGGCAAGAAAGGCGGAAGCGGCAACGGAAATGCCAATGCCAGCGGAGACGGCACCGGTGCAATAGCAGCAATTGCGGAGGTCAACCCACCGGACTCGCTCATGAAGCCTGCCTCCGGCAACGCCGGCCCGCCCGCCGAAGTCGATGCCGGGGTCAACCCCCCCGCCACGGCGATGAGCTACCCGGGGTACTACGTCGCCGGGGGGCACATGCCGCCGTACGTCACGAGCTACAGCACGGCGCACCCGCCCCGGAGCAGCGCGCACTACCACCCCATGGTCGGTGCGGCGTACACAGGCGGCGGCGGTGAGTACTTCTACTCGACGGCGCCGGTGTCGGCGGCGCCCGGGTCGTATTACATGTTCAGCGAGGAGAACGCCAACGCATGCAGCGTCATGTGAAAGGAATTAATATTAATTAATTAGTTAGATGGTTGCAAGGTTGGTTGTGTTATTTAAGCGGCTTTAGCTATAGTATATGATCCTTTTGTTGTAGCCGGCGACTGGTTGTAAGCTGCAACATTTTGTTGTATCTGCAACAAAAAGATATATAGTTGCATAGTAATGTAATAGAAATAAGGTTGTTTTTTTGCCGTGACTTTTAGTTTATAGTTTTTAAATCTTACGTATTCACAACAGAGATTACAAAAAAGGAGACAGTCATATACGAGTTTAACCGATATAGCTGAAGTCGATACAATATGTACTACGATCGATTAGTAGACCTTACATTAAAAAAACACCTTTTAAAATTAGTTACTGTAGTAAAAAGTAAAAAGCCAAAACAAATCCAGCCACAGGACATGTTGTTTTGAACTTTTGGCTTCTCCGAAAATCAAAACAAAATGGACAGTCTTTTGAAGTGAATTCTTCTAATGGCTTTTCGAGCTCAAAACCCTGTGTGTTGTTCGCGTCGGCGTCTCCGCCGTTCGTTGCCGTCTCAAAAAACCATAGACAAAAGATATTAGTCACAGTCAAAAGTCATTAGCCGTAACCTAAAAAACAGAGCCATATATCAGTGTTTGTTTGGATATAAAATACCCCAAAGGGTTTATTCACGACACTGTTAAATTTGGATATAAAATACCACGCTCTCGGTTAAGAGGTAAATAACACCAAACCAGATAAACTATGTGTAGTCTCTATTTTTTTTTTGTTTGTTATTCGCCAGTGAATGCATAGTATAGTTACCATTGAATGGATGGCAACATGGTATGTGCGGTATGCGGACGGTTATGTATGTTGATTACGGTCGTCCGCAGGTTTCAAGTGATAAATACTCTAATTTCAAAAAAAAAGGAAGATCCTATTAGCTGGAATACGGTAGGATAAATTCTATATAGATCAAAGAAGAATATCAAACTGATGTCAGTGTTATATCGAGGATAGTATCAAGAAATTACATAAAACCTTTTCTTTTCTAGAACAAAATCACATTACGCTAGTAAGTAGATAAGGTAAAAAAAAAGTACATAGCTTGATCTAAAAGTGGGTTAAAAACATTTATTTTTACATCTCAAATTGTACCCTAAAAGAAGGTCAATCGAGCTAATTTGAGCATAACCCTGTTCTAATTGATTTTAACTCGACTCATTTCTTTTCATGTCGAACTAGCGTGTACGCATAACATACTCTCTTTTTCTTTCCTTTTTTTAGCTATAGAAAAAAAATGAATTTTTGGGGGATTTTACAACCCGATTAGCATGGGAGTGGTGGCTTAGAAAGGCACTTTTCGAGCCACTAATCAGTGGCGCTTAGAGCGGCTCACCAAGCCACCATTTTTAATCGAACAGCGAAGCCAAGATTAAAAAAAAATAAAAATAAAAACCTTTCAAAGATGCATGGGAGAGCTTTGAGAAAAGCAGCCGCCGTACGGGCTTAATCTACGTGCTTAGAACGGACGCGAGAGGCCTTAAAAGAATGGATTGGTTGGAGATTTGCTCCAACCTCACTTGTTTAGTCAAATCGAAGTCCCAGTGTAATCTTCAGTGGATTCAGGCTCACGAAGCAAATTGATTGATCACAGTTCGAGACAGACCATGGGACTTGAGCCTAGCTATTACAGCTATGGAATGGAATGCACTGATTTCATTCAGGGGATCTATGGAGTTTTTTTTTCTCTCTCTCTCTCTCTCTTTTTGCATTGTTCAGAAGGGAAATCCACCTCAGGACATCAGAAGTGTATAAAATCGTAATGGATTTTAAGATCGACCCACCTAATTGTTAAGGTCGACTCGTTATATTTGAGACCACTGCTCGGCTGTAACAAAAGTCCCACTCGGTAGTAAATCGACCTTAAGATAGCTTATAACCCTCTATTTTCATACACTCCGGATGCCTTTAGGAACAATTGTAAGTTGTAACCATGGTAGGGTTCTAACCCACAACCTCCACCCTGAATAAATACAGATTCTGAAGAAATCGTGTGGTTTGCTATATAAATTCTGGAAAACTCTTGCTTCACTGTAATAGTATCTAGGATTTCATCTAAAGTTTTCTGTGTACACATATGCCTTTTTTTAGGTTATTGATAAAAATCATCCGGATATTTTCTTCCGGATTTGTGGGTGGGAATGGAAAAGTGAAGGGCAGTGCAAGGCCCTGGTTTGCGTTGTCCCGGTGTCGCCCGATGGTAAGTTAAGCGGCTATAACGCTGAAGGATTAAGCATATGGTGCAGATGCCATGTAACGGTGGATGGAATCTGAATCGCTACTGTTATTGCATTCTCATATACAATATGTTTTGTTTAAACTGCTAAGTCTCAGGAGGTTTCTATGTATTATTTTTCAAAAGCTAAACGATGATAAAACTTCTTCTTTTACAAAGTAAAATAACAGGAAGAATAAATGGAGTCGTAGGAAGAGTGGATGACTGTTGTGGTAAATACATAACGATGATTGGTGGATTCATGCCGATTATAAAAAGAGAATATTAGAAAGGGGTTTAGGAGAAATAAATCGGTGGAGTCTATATGAATGGATGGGTTAGAAAGATGATTTAAATGATTTTTGGAAGATTAGAGTGTGCAAAAGAAATTGTTGGATTACGACACTAATATAAATTCTTGAGAGATGTTAGTAATAATGTGATTGATAAGATTTGATTAAAATACTGGAAGGATGAATTGAATTTTTGGGTATATCGGAGGAATAATAATAATTACCGGAGTATAATCTGGATCAATGATTTTGGAGAATTAGAAGAGTGTAAAGGTAATTGTTGGAATTAATGGGATTAACAGGAATTGATCTAGATAGATGATTTGAATTTGAGGAAATTTGGAGATATGATAATTGAAGCATAAACTAGATTAATGATATTCTTGGTGCAGAAGTATTGATGAATTAGTTAGAAATAAATAATAAAAATGAGGATAATTATGGAAAGAGCAATTTATGATTTTGGATCATTAGCAGAAATGATTGATTGGTTAGAAAGTTCTGATATGAATGATGTCGGTGGATTAAAAAAATAATCCTATTAGGGAATCATTGGAATTCAGAAGTAGGGAGTTGGTGAATATTGATTTCAAGATTGGACTAGTATGAATTCGGAATACGTGAAGACATTGGTGGATTCAAAATGAATGTATATATATATATATATAAAGGGTTTGATCGGTGGATTAGCTAAATGATGTCACTCACTGTTTGGAGTCTTAGACAATAATTAGGAAAGGAATTGCGTCTTTGGTGGACTAAGTCAATTATGGCAATCGCCGTGTGGAGTCCTAGGTGGCAACTATAACACTAGGGTTCAATAACGATAATGCTACCAAAAGCGATTTCTGGCAAATAAAACAACCCGAGCCTTTCCTTTGATAAGCCATGCATACTATATATTTGCATTCTGTGTATTGGCTCATGAACACGGTGGTTAGTGTGCTCACACTCGCTTTCATAACAAATTCAGATTCAGGAAATCATCCAGATTAGAGATTTCATCTAAAGAAATCGTGTGGTTTGCTATATAAATTCTGGAAAACTCTTGCTTCACTGTAATAGTATCTAGGATTTCATCTAAAGTTTTCTGTGTACACATATGCCTTTTTTTAGGTTATTGATAAAAATCATCCAGATATTTTCTTCGTAACTATCATCCAAATTTATGACCATCAGATTAGAGATCCAATGGTCATGAATTCTTGGTGGATTCAAAATGAATGTGTGTATATATATATATATATATAAAGGGTTTGATCGGTGGATTAGCTAAATGATGTCACTCACTGTTTGGAGTCTTAGACAACAATTAGGAAAGGAATTGCGTCTTTGGTGGACTAAGTCAATTATGGCAATCGCCGTGTGGAGTCCTAGGTGGCAACTATAACACTAGGGTTCAATAACGATAATGCTACCAAAAGCGATTTCTGGCAAATAAAATAACCCGAGCCTTTCCTTTGATAAGCCATGCATACTATATATTTGCATTCTGTGTATTGGCTCGCGGAGCACGGTGGTTAGTGTGCTCACACTCGCTCTCATAACAAATTCAGATTCAGGAAATCATCCAGATTAGAGATTTCATCTAAAGAAATCGTGTGGTTTGCTATATAAATTCTGGAAAACTCTTGCTTCACTGTAATAGTATCTAGGATTTCATCTAAAGTTTTCTGTGTACACATATGCCTTTTTTTAGGTTATTGATAAAAATCATCCAGATATTTTCTTCCTAACTATCATCCAAATTTATGACCATCAGATTAGAGATCCAATGGTCATGAATTCTCCCCCACCCCCCAAAAAAAATCTCTCCCTCCTCCAAAAAAAATCTCTCCCTCTAAAAAAAGAGGCCGTTGGATCTCTAATCCAATGATCTCAGATTTGGATGATTGTTAGCAAGAAAACATCCGAGTAATACTAGACACACCTTTTTTTTAAAGAAAAATGAGTGGACACTACTTAGGTTTGAGCTCAGCTTTCCCTGCACAGCCCATTGCTAAGAAAGTTGATGAGATTCTTTTAGGAGAGAAGACAACAATGAGAAGATTTGTCCACATCAGTTACCGATGTTCTTCCACCAAGGCATGCAGCACCAGTAACAGGGTCTGTTCTTTTGGGCTTTTGAAATCAGTATTTGACTTTTATTACAGTACCTAACTTTCAAACGGAGTATTTTTTTAAGATGGGATCTACAAGTTAAACGATCTATACGTTAAAAGCCTAACATCTGTACCAACCAAAATCACAAGTGAGTATCTGTCTCTCCGTAATATGTACCGTAAACAGCTAAAATTCAAAAAAATTAGCCAAAAGCATAAGCCGTAGCCGAAAAGAACATGCCCACAAACGGCACAGGAAGATCACAGTTTTTTTTTCTATCAAGAAATGGAACACTTCTCCATGAGAGGTACGATTCGTCTGTCCTTCGTTTCTTCCTTTCTTTTGAAAGGATTCTAGCTTTATTTGTTCTCTAACCACCTACTAATATTTTAGGCTTAGCTTAGCCAGTCACTTGACCAGAACCGGGACAACTAAGGACAGGGCTGCGTGCTACCGGCGATTGGCGAGCTCATTGCTCGAAGAAAATGCAAAGGAAAGGTTTAGTCTCTAGCCCTTCGTATTTCTCATTGAACTCCTCGTCAACTAATTAATTACCCCGCTACCCGGAACCAATCCGCTAGATCCGCAAAAGCCAACCAAAAAGGTGCAAACCAGAAGCTGCTTTTTCAGAAACAGCTACTTTTGGGTAGTACAGTTTTGAAAGCACCTTGGACCCTGCTTTTGGCTTTTGGCTTTCCGCTTTTTGAAATGGTGAAAATAGAGAGCTGTTTCACAGTTGTTTCAAGGAAAATAGAGATAGGAGGTAAGTTTTATACTTGTTTGAACCAAACGACTACTGACTTTTCCACACCCACAACCCACTGACTTTTCCACAGTTCACAGCTCACAGCAACTTTTTCAGAAGCCACAGCTCAACCAAACACACCCTCAATGTAGGAGGTATTGTAGTAGCTAATACTAGGGTCTATACATATTGATTTCGAGAAGCTATTTTTCTATAGTAGATATCTTTTCTATGATATCTAGCTTTAAATAAAGTATTTTTTTAAGATAAGGTCTACTAACCAATTGTAGTACACACTATAGTGACTTTATTTATATCAGCTAAATTACATATGAGTCTCTCTTTATAAATGTTACTATTTATAAGCTAAAAGACTATACAAACGAGCCTTTTAAATACCGAAAATGCGATTAGACAGACGAGGAGAGTGGAAATGGCACGAAACAGTGCTTCTCTGCAAGGCAGAGGGTCCCTGGGCCTGTTTGGTAACGGCTACGGGTTATGACTTTTGGCTGAAATTTTTGAATTTTAGTTGTTTATGGTACAGATTACAGAGAAAGAGATACTCATTTGCGATTTTGGATAGTACGTATGTTGGGCTTTTAATGTATACATCGTTTAACTTGTAGACCCTGTGTTGAGAAAATACTCCGTTTCAAAGTTAAATACTGTAGCAAAAATCAAAAGCCGTCAGTTTTGAAGAAAAAGAGCAGATCCCCTCTCCTGAAATACATGTGTGTACGCAACACCGTGTCATGCACGACTGTGTCATGCATACGCTGCACCGCAGCAGGAAAGCACGAAAGAGCTAGCAATCCCTGAGAAAAACACAGCTTGTGTCGTCCTCGGATCACTCGCTGATGAACAAGGTACGATTTGATGCCACTTATCTCCCCCTTTTTTTTCGCTCCTTTTTCCGGTGAGAAGACGCTGCATCTCTGCCTGCTACTGTTCTTCCTGTGCCCTAATGCGAAGGTGGCAGAGAATCGACTCGTGTGATGGACAGATGGATGTACCTCGTCCATGTTACTGGCCAATTTGATGTCGAAGGGAACGTTTCTTTCTTTCTCCTTTTCTTTTGGTCTTCAACTTACATTCGTCCTGTTTATTTCGGCTTCAAAAAACTATTTTTTAAATTTTTTAGAGTAATTAACTTTTAAACGGAGTATCTTTTAAGATAGGGTCTACTAGTTAATTATAGTATATACTGTACCGACTTCATTTATATCGACAAAAACCACACGTGAGTTTCTGTTATTCTATAGTCTCTCGCACAAATAGCCCAAAAGCCATAAACCGTAGTAAAAGAAGAACAGCCCATATGCTGATTCTCAGAGGAGGAACCGTTTCCATGCTCCCTCTTTTTATCTGAAAAATATGTAGCATCAGGGCGCAACAATAAACATATTCTCGAGTTAGAAAAGGAGATAATACAAACTAGGGTGGATATCTTAGGTATTTTTTTTAGGAACGGATATATAAATAAATTAGGTTTGGCAGATATCCTCTGAAAAAAGTTAAAAAAAACTATACATATTTCTGCGAAAATATGCTCAACCTCAAATAATACATAATGGTTATGGCACAAACATTTGTAAATTATGATATTCTCCGGTTGATGGACCAAGGTTGGAGGTGAAGATCGATAACGGATCTAGAAGGCCAAATAATGAGATTAGTTATCCGCATAAATTTTAACCCCATATTCTAATAAAAAAATCAACTAACATCTTGCATGATTTCCTCTTACAAAATATCTTGCATGACTTTATTTTGAGTGGAACCACTGAATGATAATCATTGCTGGACTCTTCCCTAATGTTTCTGAAGTGGTTGATTATCTTAAGGAAAAAAAATACATATTGCTAATTGATTTTTAGGCAGGTCTAAATCTTGTGTTAGATCTTCATGTGATCCCTCTAGCACTATCTAGAAAGTGGAAAAAGCATACGGTGAAGGCTGGAGAAGCATCTCCATGCTATTATTCTCATCAACTCTAGCAGTGGTCCTGCATAGTTGATCCTCTCTAGCTACCCTATAGCTTGATTGGATGCATTTTTTGTAGCACCTTCTCTCCCTTCCCCATCTGGCACTATTCATTTTAGTTGTGGCCCTATTTTTTCGTCTTTTCAGCCGTTTTTGGCTTCAACTTTTATATAATACTATTTATCAGACCTAACAGCCATAGCCAAAAGCTATCAGATGTAACACAAAATAACGAGGCCTGCGGCTATTGGTTTTTAGCTTTTGGCTGAAATAGCACTGTAGCGACTGAAAGAAGACGCGGCTAAAAGTAGGGATGTTCAATTCGACTTTTGGCTGAGACGATTTGGAAAAGGAAAAAATATGGTGAAAATTGAAATGGATTAAATGGATATGGAAGAAACAAAGAAAGAAATTGAAAAAAAGAGGAAAAAGGAAAATGAAGCCAAATCCGCTGCGGAGGCGACGGGGCGGTGAAGCTGGAGGCAGGCGGGTGTTAGACCCAGAAAGTTCATTCTGAACCCTATGTGTTTACCATGCTAGTCTCATAAGCAGTGACTTGCACACACATATTACAACATTGTATCACATCCATACACATATAGACAAACATGGTATCATATAGTGAACATACAAGTGTGTATAAAGAAAACATATGCACAAATTCAATTTGAACTATATGTGAAGTTCAATCTATATTTTGGATCCAAAGAATGCACTAGTAGATGAGAATGTGATTTCGAATGCATACCTCAATGATCTCACCTTTTTATCCATGTGAGACTAAGTAATGCTATAATCAATGAACAAAGTTAGTCTCTTAAATGCATTTGTCATTATCACCAAAATTAAATAACGGTATTTGTCATTATCACCAAAACCAACTTAAATGGAGCTTGATCTTTTAACCAGGGAGGGAGGTTGGCACGGAGGGGCATGATGGTTGGTGTGCACCGGAGCCACAAATGACAAGTGCATTTTAGGCATTTCAAAAGAAAAAAGCTCAGCCAAGGGGAGAAATGGAGACGGTGAGAGAATGCACAACTATAGTGGGAAACGTAGGTGGAAGATGGCACCTGGCGGGTGGGTCTTAGGCCCACAAGACAGAGAGAGAAGGGAGGTGATAGAGAAGGCGGAATAGCAAGAGGCATCTTTGCACGAAGAAGTTGGGAAAAGGAAGAGGCGTGGCTGGAGGACAGTGCATGGCCCAAAGTTGGGCCAAAATATGAAAATTGTGTCATGTCAGGCTGAGGGGAGAGAATTCTTCCCACAACAAAGTTGTATTTTAAATTCGTTTTCTAATTGATTTAATTGTAGAAATTGAGTTTCAATTTTTAAAATTAGCAAACCAACTTTGAAAATTATGAACAAATTTGGATAGACACTTTAGAATATTTAGAACCCAATTAAACTTTTTTTCAGCCTCCATTAAGGTTTTGATTAATTTTAGAAATTCATTTTATCCTCTAAAAATTGGATAAACCTTTTAATAAATGCTGATTTTTTTGGAAATTCACCGAAATGTAGAAAATGATGATTTGAATATAATTTAATTAGTTTTAAATTTTTTGGAATGTTACAATGAGAACGACACCAACGGGGCCAAGGAAGGAGGGGCGGCGACGCCAAGCGGCAAAGGCAGGAGCGGGGGCAAAGGCATAGGGCGGCGGCGGGAGTGGGGGCGAAGGTGGAGGGTGGCAGAGATGGAGACGGCGGTAAGGATGGAGGCTACAATAGCACTATTGTGGCTTGTAGAAGCCACTACAAGAAGCTAACCCGCTGATTGGAACGGCCTCAAAAAAATGAGAAAGGGAATGCTCTCTCTCTCTCTCTCTGACCAATTGGATTGGTACCTACCAAATATCCATTTCATAATTGGCTCATCATCCATGGAAAGTGATAGCTCCACCCATGGACCATTTGTGATATGCCAGGAAGATGAACTAGGTGGTGCCAACATGAACAAGTTGTGAGATCGACACTATTGGGACATCTTCAAACACTGGCTAGCAATAACATGTTTGACAAATAGAGCTAGTGGATCGATAAATTCAATCAACATCGATTATTTATCGGTTTATAATGTGAACTGGTGCTTCCTTGTGTTGAATCAACTTGGTTAAGTGCTGGTTGACTTAGGGGAGCCATTGAAGTAATTCTTTGTAAATTATGCCTGTCATGTAGAAAGCTACATGCATACATAATTGCTCTCGTCAAGCGATAACCCTATAAAAGTGGATAGATTAGGAGATATATATAGCTAGACTGATAGAGTTAGGTTCATTGCTACGGGTTAGGTCAAAAGCGAGAAGTGTACATTGAGAGCATATTTATATTGGCTATTGTTTCTAGCTTTAGTTCGAAGAAGTTAGAAGTCAATATGAACACTCGGTTTTCCAAAACGGTTCTCTCGCTCCTCTCACTCTTGTCTTTCTTCGGAGATAAGGTAGAGGGTCACGTACCCCACTCCTCTCGCTCCTATCTCATGCACACATCTCTCTCACTTTCTCCACCGCTCGCACTTTCTTCCTAAAATACACTTTTTCCAGCAGCTAGTGTTCATTTTCAGCTAAAAGCCATCAACCATAACGCCATCAACTACAGCTAATATAAACTAGCCCTGAATGGTTTCATGTTAGGAACCCAATGGCTAGTGTTCAGTAGCTTCTGTTCACTGCCCACCA
This sequence comes from Bonia amplexicaulis, assembly GCA_036346245.1. Classification (NCBI taxonomy): domain Eukaryota; kingdom Viridiplantae; phylum Streptophyta; class Magnoliopsida; order Poales; family Poaceae; genus Bonia; species Bonia amplexicaulis. The sequence goes on along the minus strand of CM070748.1, from coordinate 18,715,633 downwards.
CTGCTAGTACTTGGCAGAGAAGTTGATGGTTGGAAGAAGGGCACCAAGTAAACTCCCCACTAGCTGGAGTGATGATGCATATTATCCATGAATCATGCATGAGACGTCTCTTTTAGGTAAATTGTACCCATCTCACCGCTCAATATGACTTGAGCTTCTGGCTTCTAGCTTATTTTTGCACTATTCATAATTTCGTCTTTTTCTGAATTTTTGGCTTTTTTTGAGCTTTTTGCGGTTCTTTTTTCCGTATTCGTTTGCGTTGTGCGTGATGGGCTAACAAATTTTTATATTTTTCAATTTTTTAAATTTAATTATGTTGAATAAGCCTCATCATTCTGATGTTTTTTTTGACCGACTACGGTGTTTTCGACCATAAGCCACCAAAAATAAGCCGAACTGAACACCACCTAACTTTCTACCAATTTTCCACTCAGATTTATTCAAAACTATTAACCATGCATCAAGATCCATACGTAACCCCTTAATGAAGTGAGTGTGGTATGTGTGTGTGTATGTTTATACACTTCATATGCACTGCTAGCTCCCACTACCCATTATATATGCACCTACAAGTTTTTAACCAGTGAGGTGGTGCGGAAGTTGATTTTTTTTCTTTCTTTGAGAAACCATCTCTCTTCAAGGGGTGTTTGGTCTGAAACCCTAACTACACGTCTACACCACGCCAGGCATTCCCCACATTTTCTTATACGAGTGCTTCCTCCATTACCACAATTCTAGCTAACTCGTTACGCCTGTTCTTTTCGGCTTCTAAAAACTGTTTTTCGGTTTTTCTACAGTAACAAACTTTTAAATGGAGTATCTTTTTAAGATAGAGGCTACTAGTTAATTGTAGTATATACTGTAACAACTTTATTTATATCGGCAAAAATCACACGTAGGTTTCTGTTGCTCTATAATCTCTCACACGAACAGCTTAAAAACCACAAACCGTAACCAAAAACCATAAACTGCAATAAAAAAGAACAGACATACGCTAGCTTTCTTAAGCCACGGCTCATGTGCCATAGACCCAATTTCTTCTTTACAAGCTTCTCCACACTTTCGATGCCCATTTTGGTTGACGTGACACCACATTTACATAAATTTAGTTATGGCAAAACTAGTCATCAATCTAGAGTGCTCTTAGATTTTTTTTTTGTGCTTTTTCCAATTTTATTTTATAGAGGAACAGGCCCTTGATAGTTGATGCAAAATAACGGAGAAATGGGACACCCGGCCCAACCGTAAGCAGCCCACTTAGCTAAACCCAATCGGTTAGCGCACCTAAACCTATGGTATTAAAACCGAATCGGATTATCGATTAAACCAGAGAAAACTGGGTCTAAAGGCTACTCGCAGCATTGGAAGTGTTTTGGATGTAATCTATGGGTACATAGACTTAACGCGTTTGCAAAACACATTCGTAAACCAAAGTCACATACTACAAGAATTGTATATGAGTTTCAATTATTTACAAAATATATTTGTAAATATAAGTATCATACCACAAGGAGTAGAAAACATGAACTTCGAACATTTGTTCCCTTTTTTTGTGCCCTTTAGCCTTTTCCCCTCTTTCACTCTCGTGGTCTCTCCTGTTGAACATGTGGGCAATATTTAATTCTAAATTTTACTAGGAGACAAATACAATAAACAAGTGATGCAAAACTTACTACTAATAGCAGGCTATTCATCATACTTTAGAATATACGCAAAGAAAATATAGTAACAAAGTCGAACGAACGCGCGAATGACTTACTTTTGAGCTTGATGAAGAACAGGAAGCAGCGCAAGTTTGATGCGGTGCAGAACGTAGATGACGCAGTGAAGCGAGTGGACGCGTAGATGCGTTGCCCAGAAACCTTATTACCGCTCCGTACATGTACTCTCTGTGGCAACAGTTCGAAGATAGCCACTCTCCCTCCTTCCAGGTGCACGCCGGGAAGAAAGGCCGGCGAGGTTCAGATGGCACAGCACAGCAGCACAAGCTCGCAGAGAAGAAAGTAGAGAAAGAATGGAGGTGAAAAACTATCTGTTTCTTCTTGGACGTCTCCAGACCCTTTTAAGGGCGCTGCAGTTATTCACTAGTAACTACTGCGTTTAAACAGAATGATTCACTGGTAACTGCTTCATCAAATCACAAATTAAGCAGTGTAAACTCACTTATAACTGCTTCATCAAATCACATTATGATATTTAAGCAGTATTATGACCAGTTAAAAATATGAGAGATGATACACAGTTTAGCAAAAATAAGATAAACTTGGTCTGCCAACAAGTCATACGATTTTCACGTGAAGCATATGATGGAACCAAAACAGCTTAGTTTCCTCTTCGGTGAAGCATATGATGCTTTTGCTAAAACCGGTCGATTACTTTTTCTGCATATATAGCATGATGGAATCCGATGCTGGCTATGTGGGATAGAATTTTGTACCCTGTGCAGACTTCTGTTTAGCTGAATTCTGAGACCAAGTAAACGATTAATTAGTTGCAACTTGTGATCATTTATTCCAAACCAATTTAGACTTCTTAACGGAGTTTTACTAGCAAGAACTTGTTACTTTCTTGGTCCCTCTCTGAACATCATAAGTATTTTATTCAGAGATTATCATTATGTTTGAACATGCTGGATTTCTGCTGGTATGGTGTGTTATACAGTCACAGGAAAGCAGTGTGTTATATGGTGAGGGCTGATATTCTGCATGTGATTTTGGTTGCGGTTCCCTCTGAAATTAACTTGTTGCATGTAATACTCGCTACATGTTATTTCTGCTGCCAAGCATTATCTTTAGCAACTATTTCACTTGTTTCTGGTGTTCGAAGAAATGCTACTGTTGCAGCAACATTTGGCTCTTCGTACCTATCTATTCCTTGTAATATCCTATTTAGCCCATTTTGAGATTGACAGCCCTGTGAATTGTTTAGAAACTCGATCGGCGTGTCTTCCCCCCTCATTTTTGCTATACCATCTGAACTAGTGTATGAGATGAAATAGTTTATGTGCTTAATTTCAAGTTATTTTACCTGAATCCTGCTTTTGTTTCTCATGATTTTTTGGAACAAAAGACAATTTAGTTGATACCTGAAATTCAATAGAGAATGACCACGAAAGCTTAGGGAGCACTTCTCTTAAGGCCTCAATTGCTTTTCCTTCTTGTATTTACCCTTTCTTTTTTGTCACTGATGTTGCACCAGGTGAAATAGTTCCTTGCTTGTAAGTGATCTACCTAGCAAACTTGTTCAGTCTATGCTAGTATTTTATGTTACAATACAGTATAACTGATATAGAAAAGTTAGCTTGAGCAAACAAATTGTTTGGTATAGAATGTTTGCCATAGAAGTCCCGCCTTGAGACGTTGGTAAGTGACTTGCATCATGAACTTAGCCAACTTTCTGTAGAGTTTCAAATTTTGAACTCAACAAGGGAACATATCATGTGAAAACTTGCACACCATATAAATTGCATGTTGTAACTGATGGATAAGTCTCTGTGTTACCTGGTGCTTGTGGGGCTGCAGCACATGGTGGTTTTGCTGCCCTTCAAGGACAGCATCCTTGACTAGCATCTTAGGACAACATCTTAGACTAGCATCATAGCATCTAGGACAGCATCTTAGACTAGCATCTAGGACAACATTTTAGACTAGCATCTTAGCATCTAGGACAGCATCTTAGACTAGCATCTTAGCATATGCTTGTCTGGTTAAGAGTCTATAAATTTGTATCCCCAACCCCTCAGGTTGGCAATGGCATTGTGTGAGAAATACAACTAGAAAATTTGCCTCATCTACAAGTGTCATCCTCTCGATGAAAGTAAGGATCTTGCTATCACCAAGAGCAAGAATCCAGCCACTAACAAGTGGTATCAGAGCCGTACTATCCTGTAGCCTGAGCATCTCCTGCTCAATCCCTTCTCCTGCGTCGCTTCCAGCCTCGCAGCAACCCCCTGTTCGAGACGGCGGCTCATCGAGGCGCTCTCTCCGCGCAGTTAGTCCCGGTGGCGCGCCATGTCCGCAGGACAGTCTCAGCGCTCGGTCGCCTCGAGCACGCGGCGGCGGCAGAAGCCGAACTTCGCTGTGGCGAGGAGGCAGCGGCGGCGGCAGACAGCCGCGGCGGCGGAAGGGCGTCAAGGGCGGCACGGCGGGTGGCGGCGGCGAGAGCGAGAAGGTGAGCGGCGGCGGCGGCAGATGCGGCAAAGCGCGGCGGAAGCGGAGGTCGAGGTTCACAGCGGCAAAGAATAAAGCAGCTCCATCTCTGCCGATGGCAGACCAACGCGGACCTTGAGCTCTCGGAGAAGGAGGCGCAGAGGCGGCGGCGCGATGGGCGCCGCGCCGCCCACGAGCGGCGGCGGCCCGAGCGGCAGCGGACGGCGGCCGTGGCGCTCTGGAGGAGGCACGCACGGCGGCGGCGTACGGGTCGACGGAGAGCGCGGCCTTCACAGGCGACGCGGCTCTCTCTCCCCGGTTCGGTACCGTGGTCACCATGAGTACCAGGCTGTCGTCAGGGACGTCGGCCCCGGCGGCGGGTGGCCTACCCTCACCAAGACCAACTACGTCGAGTGGGCTGCGGTGATGAGGGTAAAGTTCCAAGTGCGGCATATGTGGGATGCGGTCGATGACGGCGGCGTCGACTACGACCGGGATCGACGGCGCCGAATGCTCTCATCGCCGCAGTCCCGCCGAGATGCGTTTCGCTTACTAACAAGCGGATCGCCAAAGAGGCTTGGGGCGCCATCGCTGCAAAGACGCATCGGCGGCGACCGCGCGCAAGTCCACATTACGTCACTACGCAGGGTGGGAGAACCCGCCTTCAAGCCGGTGGGGCGTTGATGACTTTGCTCTCCGTCTCAACACTGCATTGCGAAGATGGTGCGGTTCGGCGACGACACCTACGGCGAGGAGAGGCGTGGAAAAGCTCTTCCGCCGCATCCCGAGAAATACAAGCGGATGGCTCGCTCGATCGAGTCTGTTGGACCTCTCCACGATGACGATCGAGGAGGCGCGGTCGCCTCAAGGTCGTTGACGGCGATGAGCCACGGCGCCTCGGGACCCGTCACCATTGGCGGAAGTTCCTCCTCACTCGAGGCGGTGGGCGCGGTCAAGGTGGCGGGAAGAAGGGGAGCCTTCTTCCACGACAAGTGCGCGCATAAGCATGGCAAGCGCGCAAGCCGCAAAAAGCCTGTGCGGGCGCGAGGGCGTCCGAGGGCGATGACCGTGGGCGCCAGGCGGCGCGGCTGGCAAGCAAAAGCCGACGACGAGACGACTCTTGCCACAAGCTGCGGCAAGCCCGGTCATTGGGCCAAGGATTGTCGGCGACCACGACGCGGCGAGCCCACGTCGCGCGGCGGAGGAGGAGGAGCGGCGGCACTTGTTCATTGCTCACACGAGCATAGAACTACCTCCGGCGCACCGCCGCGGCGACTCTCCTCCACCTTGACGAGCCAAAGCACACGCCCTCCTCGGCGGCGGTTCGCAACGACAAGACCGACGGGTGGTGCCTCGACACGCGCCACCCACCACATGACCGGGCGGCGGAGTTCTTCTCGAGCTCGACTCAGCGCTCGAGGCACCGTCAAGTTCGGCGACGCCCGCCGTGGAGATCGATGGCGTCGGCTCTGTCGTCTTCGTCGCCAAGGCCGGTGAGCACCATTGCTCACCGTGTCTACTACATCCCCGTTGAGGAACTCCATCATCAGCTTGGGACAGCTGGATATGAACGGATCGCGTGTGGAGATCGAGCACGGGGTGCTGCGCATCTGGGATCATCGCCGCCGGCTCCTCGTCAAGGTCAGCAGAGCAACCGCCCACGTCCTTCACGCGCGGTGGCGCAACCTCGTGTCTTGCGCCCGCCGCGGCGGCGGCGCTTGGAGGTGGCACGAGCGTTTTGGGCACCTCAACTTTGAGGCCCTAAGGCAGCTCGGCAGCAAGGAGATGGTGCGGGGCATGCCGCACGTCGACCACGTGGAGCAGTTCTGCGACACCTGCGTCCTCACCAAGCTGCGGCGGCTCCCCTTCCCTCGCCAGGCGAGCTTCCGCGCCAAGGAGAAGCTGGATCTCGTACACGGTGACCTCTGTGGCCCCGTGACACCGGCTACACCTGGAGGCCGGCGCTACTTCCACCTCCTCATCGACGACATGTCCCGCTACATGTGGGCTGTCATCCGCCGGCGTCAAAGGCGCCGCGGCGGGCGCCATCAAGCGCCTTCAAGGCTGCTGCGGAGGCGAGTGCGGCCGCAAGCTTCGGGTCCTACGCACGGACAACGGCGGTGAGTTCACGACGGCCGAGTTTGCGGCGTACTGCGCCGACGGGGGGATCCATCGTCACTTCTCCGCGCCGTACACCCCGCGAGCACGGCGTCGTCGAGCGCCGCAACTAGACGGTGGTGGCCACCGCCCGCGCCCTCCTCAAGTTGAGAGGGATGCTGGGCATTCTCTTGGGGTGAGGCGGTGATGACTGCCGTCCACTTGCTCAACCGCTCCCCCACCAAGGCCCTCGACGGCAAGACGCCATACGAGGCCTGGCACGGGCGCAAGCCCGCGGTGAACCACCTCCGTGTCTTCGGCTGCCTGGCCTTCGTCAAGGAGCTCAACCACGTCGGCAAGCTCGACGACCGGAGCACGCCAGGGGTCTTTATCGGCTACCGCGTCCTCAACCCTGCGACACGGCGCCTGCGCATCACGCGTGACGTCGTGTTCGACGGCGGCGGGCGTGGGGCAAGATGGTGGATGACAGCTCGACTCCGGCGACCGGCGATTTCATCGTCGACTACATCCGCCGAGGAGGTGGGGAGCCGGCTCGTCTTCACCGAGCTCGCCTACCCCACCGCCTCGTTCGCCACCACCTCCGTGAGTCCATCACCACCGCCAGCCCCGGCAAGCCCACAGGCTCTGGCGAGTCCACCGCCAGCACCGCCGGCCACGCCTCGCTCCCCTACACCGGCACCTACTCCTTCAGGCTCGGCACCGGCAGCTTCGGCCCACGACGAGCAGCGCACGGTGGAGTTCGCCACTCCGCTGTCCAACGACGAGGATCGCATCGACGCCTACCACGGCGGCGAGCCTCTGCGCCATCTGCAGTGGGACGACCTCCTCGGCGGCGGCCGGCCCCCGAATCGGCGCGGCAGCGACTCGAGCGGGCGCACCTCGCGGGGCGACGGCGAGCCTCGTTCCTTCGCCGAGGCGGAGAGAGACGCGGCATGGCGTGCCGCGATGCAGAGGAGATGGGCGCCGTCGAGCGAAACAAGACGTGGGGCTGGTCGATCTTCCGGGCCACCACGCCATCTCTCTCAAGTGGGTCTTCAAGCTCAAGAAAGACGAGGTGGAGAGGTGATCAAGCACAAGGCGCGCCTCGTGGCACGTGGCTTCGTCCAGCAGGAGGGAGTCGACTTCGACGATGCCTTCGCACCTGTTGCACGAATGGAGTGCGTGCGTCTCCTCCTTGCCCTCGCAGCCCAGGAGGGCTGGTGCATCCATCACATGGACGTCAAGTCTGCTTTCCTCAACGGCGACTTGAAGGAGGAGGTCTCGTCGCCACCGCCGGATTCATCATCCGAGCAAGGAGAGCAGGTCCTCGCTGCGCAAGGCCCTCTACGGACTGCGGCGAGCACCGCGAGCTTGAACGCCAAGTGGACTCCACCCTCAAGCAAATGGGATTCCGGTGAGCACTCACGAGGCCGCGGTCTACCGGCGGGGCAAGGGAGGCAATGCACTGCTGATAGGCGTCTACGTCGACGACCTTGTGATCACCAGTACCAAGGAGGAGGAGATCGAGGCATTCAAGGCGGAGATGAAGGCCACCTTCCAGATGAGCGACCTCGGGATCGAGGTCCACCAGGACAGCTCCGGCATCTCTCTTCGCCAGACTGCCTACGCCAAGCGCATCGTGGAGCTGGGCGGCCTCACCGACTGCAACCCAGCCCACACTCCTATGGAGGAGAGGCTGAAGCTGAGTCGTGAGAGTACGGCGGAGGAGGTGGACGCGACGCAGTACCGGCGCATTATGGGCAGCCTTCGCTACCTTGTCCACACGCGACCGGACTTGGCGTTCGCCGTCGGCTACGTCAGCCGGTTCATGCAGCGACCGACGACGGAGCACCAGCAGGCCGTGAAAAGGATCCTCCGCTACGTCGCGGGCACCTCCGACTACGGCTTGCACTACCCTAGGTGTCCCTGCGCGGCACACTTCATCGGGTACAGCGACAGCGACCACGCCGGCGACATCGACACGAGCAAGAGCACCAGCGGGACGCTGTTCTTCCTCGGCAAGTGTCCGATCAGCTGGCAGTCGGTCAAGCAGCAGGTGGTGGCTTTGTCTAGCTGCGAGGCAGAGTACATTGCAGCCACTACCGCTTCTACTCAGGCTCTGTGGCTGGCTCGGCTGCTTGGCGATCTCCTTGGCAGAGACGCGGAGGCAGTGGAGCTCAGGGTGGACAGCAAGTCCGCCTTGGCCTTGGCGAAGAACCCTGTCTTCCATGAGCGCAGCAAGCACATCCGGGTGAGGTATCACTTCATCAGAAGCTGCCTGGATGAAGGGAGTGTCCGGGCCAACTACATCAACACCCAAGACCATTTCGCCGACTCACGACCAAGTCTCTTGGGCGGATCAAGTTCCAGGAACTTCGCGCCAGGATCGGGATGGCTCAGATTCCTCACAAGAAGACACACAAGACTTAGGGGGAGAGTGATGGATAAGTCTCTGTGTTACCTGGTGCTTGTGGGGCTGCAGCACATGGTGGTTTTGCTGCCCTTCAAGGACAGCATCCTTGACTAGCATCTTAGGACAGCATCTTAGACTAGCATCTTAGCATCTAGGACAACATCTTAGACTAGCATCTTAGACTAGTATCTAGGACAGCATCTTAGACTAGCATCTTAGCATCTAGGACAACATCTTAGACTAGCATCTTAGCATATGCTTGGCTGGTTAAGAGTCTATAAATTTGTATCCCCAACCCCTCAGGTTGGCAATGGCATTGTGTGAGAAATACAACTAGAAAATTTGCCCCATCTACAAGTGTCATCCTCTCGATGAGAGTAAGGATCTTGCTATCACCAAGAGCAAGAATCCAGCGACTAACAGTAACTTTGTAAGTACTTCAGACTTCAGTTGCTTCTACAAATTAATTACAAGAACTTGGGTGAGCTTTCTACAATGTGTTTTTGATGAACAACCTGACCCCGGGGTGAATGGCCAAACTTTGGATTTTAAATGTGGAGATGTTGGCGCCCCTTTGTTATATTTTTATAGCTTCATCCTTTGATTTATCCTTCACTCTGCCTCCTGCAGTTAACTAACACATGTGCAGTTAACTAACATATATGTGATTACCTAGCATGTGTATGTAGTATATATACTTTGGAGCATGGTGTTTTGTTATTAGATTTGACAAGAATGCTTTTTCTTCAGTTGTCACCCTTGATTGGATATATAGGTCAGTAGATAATAGAGATGGTTTTTGCCAAAATCATAGTGATCTAGAGTAACCATGTAATTTGTATTCTGAGTAACTCTAGCTGCTATGCTGATGCAGTCATGTATAATCTATTCTCCATTCTTTCAAATAACCGACACGTCAAAAATTGCATAGTATGTGAGTTAAAATTTCAGTGCTAAGTAATGTGCAATATTATGGAATCTTTACTGCAATTTTGTAGCACTTTTTATGAAGTGGTTTCAATTTTGAGTGGTTTAATTGTTGTAGTTTCAGCAATGATTATTTTGTCTCCTCATTTACTTTCCCTATTGAGCAACAAGTTAGTTATATTACTCTTTTTATTAGGATTTATGTACTTTCTTGTTCATCTTTAGAGGAACTTTTTTCAGTTGGATCTTACAGTTTGTATGCAACATACTTTGTCTCAATGCTGAAATACCTGCCTCACGGAAAATTGCAGTGTGTGTAAGCTAATATTGTAGTGCCAACTTATTTGTAATTTTTCATTTCTTGTGTCCCATCGCACTTGTATAATTTCTAGTAGTTTGCTCATTGATTTGAATAGTGTCGATTTTTACATTTTGTGCCCTATAGCACTTCTATAATTTCTAGCCAAACATAGCAAGTATCTACCTTATGTCCTATGCACTATTTGATGTAGTGTTATTCCTTTTCCAATCTTAGGAGTACCCACCTACTTGGTAAGAAATTGCAGACTTATTTGATGTGCAATTTCAATATTCTTTATCTATAAATTTCTCGATATGAAATTATTCTTACTCTAGTTTTATTATCTCCATGTTTCTTGAATGTAAACCTCTTTTTTTTGCACAAGACTATGGGTGCATTGCTTGGGCCTCTGTATTTAAATTTTAGTATTTACCATTCTCAGTCCAAAGCTCACAATTTTTTTAATAATGTGTTAGGTTGGAAAAATTTGCAGGCCACATGTATTAATATTGCAGTTATAATTTATATGCAATTTTGTACTCACCAAGCATAATAATAGCAAGATGCACTTCATGCCTCTCTTCTTGGGTGATTAAAGTTTCTAAATTTTGCTTCTCAAAAAATAGCGTTATCAAATTAATTATCAATCTTTTAACTTGGAAAGATTCTATTTTTCACTCGGGTGAAGAGAGATCCCTAGTGATCACCGTAGTTTCCAATCCAAGAGACTGGCATTAATTCATGGTTTTATTTAGCATTGCACAGGCTTGTGCCACTGTACCCATAGCTACTCTGAACCATCATAACTAGGCTTTTCCACACTTCCTTTGGTGTGGGGTCAAGTTCAAAATACAGAACTTTTTTCAAGTTATGTTGCTCAATTCTTCAGCCCATTTACTTTCCATCAGTATACCGGGTCGCTCACCTGGGCTCTACCGACTTCAAATAATGCTCGGTTGGACCGGCTCTCGGCCCAACACTCCACCTACACATATAGCGCATCGGGACTTACTCACTTCCAGACTAGCGTTACTGGTCTTGAGCTTCATCCATCTCTACTCACACATATTTACTTACCCAATGTGGAGAGATGAATAACATAACAGGGTACTAGTTTCTGCCCATCTGAGATGGAAAAATGGTTGGCACTTAATTTACGGTCCCCGATCCGAGTGAGAATCTTGTAGGTCCTTATATTCTAACCATATGTAAAGAAGTTCTACCTTTCCTCTCTCTCTCTACCTTTTTAAGGTTCCCTTTACCCTCCTATTTACATACTCCTGCACTCCTGCTGCTGCCTCTTTTCTTTTCTCTTCTTTAACTCTTAACCTTTCTAATCCATTAGCTCTTTTTCAAAAATGTTTTTCTAATGCAAGTATATCGTAATGATACAACAATTAATTTGTACATTTGACATAACTACGTTTGTGATCAAGAATTAGCTTGTCTGAGTAGTAGTAAGTGCCGGAATCAACGACAACTTGATCTGCTACCTCAGCTTGAGCGTTGTCGATTTCTACATCACAAGCAGACGCTCGACTATAAGAAATTATTTAACTAAAGTACTAATAGGTTGGAAAATTTTTTCCTCTCCCGCATTAGTAGATCTCTAACCTATCTAACAGGCTAAGGTCTAGATAGAAGACTGCTAACCTACTACTAGAACTGCCCTAAAGGCCCAGGCCTCTTGGCTTGACTCTCGGCCCACGGCCTCTTGGCTGACAAAATCGCTCTGCCTCCTCCTTTACTCGGCCAACGCTTGCACTCCTCCGTTTACTTAGCCGACGCTTGCACTCCTCTTTTTATTCGGTCGACACTTGGCTCTTGGTTGCTGCTCTCCTCTTCCTCTGTCCTCTCGGCGCTGGAGATGCTACCTCCTCTCCTCCTTCTCGTGGCTTGCTGCTCCTCCTAGTCTAGCTACCCGGCACACTCGCCTTTCTCGGCTCGGATCTGGTCAGATCTCTCCTCTTCTGGCCGCTCTTGCTGGACTGGGGGGCTTCTATTGCCTCTTCCTCGTCGAATCTGGTGGCTACTCACCGGATCTACGGCTGCTCGTCTTCCGACGGTTTGGCTACTCTGACTATAGCTACTCTGGCTACTCCGATGACTACTCGGCTACTCGGCCTCCTTCGACTACTCCGACGACTACTCGGCTACTCGACTACTCCGATGACTACTCGACTACTCCGACGACTAATCAGTTACTCGGGTGCTCTCTCGACTACTCGGCTACTCGACTACTCTGATGACTACTCAGCTACTCGACTGCTCCGATGACTACTTTGCTACTTGACTGCTCCAATGACTACTCAGCTACTCAGTGGCTCCCTTGACCTCCTCTTCACCCTCAAGGAGGATGTCGCCGGCTGGGGTATGCTGCTGTGGGCTAGGCTTGGGCAGTGGTTATGGCTGAGGGGCTCGAGTTCGTCTACTCCCCGGTTCTACCTTCTTCTTCTACCTTCATCTACGCTCAAACGCTTTGATTTTAGTTCATGTTTTTATTACATTTTCACTCATTTTACCACACTTGGTTCTGGGGAACCCTAGTGGCTGTGATGACGGAACTCGGGTTTGGGGTTCTCATGCCGGGGAGCGGCTCTCCAAGCCCAAGGGTGCTCACGATGTTGGGGTGGCCGCCGATTGCTGTGGTAGCCACCAGTTAGGCTGGGTGGATTCTCCCTCCTTCTCAACTGCATGGCTCAACCGAATGAGCCGAGGAGGAGTAGTGTCAAGCGTTTGTGTGCCTTAACGGGAAGAACTGAAAAAGGAAGGGAAGAAAAAGGGAGGAAATGTGGGCTTACTTGTGTCGGGTTGAGAATGGAAGGTGCCAGCTTGTTGGTGGGGGCTACGGTGTGGTCCTCACATGGTTGTAGACGTGGACAAAGGTGTAGTCAAGGTACTTGTCACGGTCAGGGATGTCGTCTTGTGGTGGTTGTCGCCTTGGGGTGGTCCACTCTGTCGGCCTCCTTGTCCCGGGGTCCTCTTTCTCCTTCGTCTTCCTCTACGTACTACCTCCCCTTCTCCGGCACTCCTCTCTCTTCTCACTCGATGTGCTAAGGCTTTGGTGGGATGAGCTCTCTGGCCTCCGACCGAGAGTAAAGATGGATAGGGATTGGGATGTGGCTTGGCTTGGGGCTCGGATGCTCCTGGCTGGTCTTGGCTATTCTTGGTGTCCTATGTTGGCTTGTGAACTCTCGGCTAGTTTGAGCCTTCGACGGTTTTGGCAATGCAGTGGGCAGTGGCGATGGCTGGACATTAAGGCTTATATATGAGGGGGGTTTCGGCCTCCTCCTCTCGGTTTCGGTTGGCTTCTTGCTGTTGCCTAGCTGGGCAGCGTCGAGGTTATCCTCTCTGTGTCTTGGCTCTCTGTTGCTTTGCACCAAATGTCCTAAATGTGGGTTGTGCACTGTTTGGGATTCTTTGGGGGCTAAGGTAAGTTGAAAAATATGGGCTTTAGATTTTAAATGCCAGATGATGAGGCCCACTATTAGTGAGAGGCGCCGACCGGCCCAGGATAGTCTGGGAACCTCGATGAACTCCACTCTATTTGGCTCTAGTAGTCCGAGGGTACTGACGGTAGCTCTGACTCCCCTTCATTATTCTCCATTAGATTGTTGTCTGATTTGCTTTCCGACTGCAAAAGAAAAGAGGGCTGGCCGGCTGAGGATTCTAACGCTGACGAAACTCGAGAACAAGGCGCTACAATGTAAAGCACCGAAGGTCTTAGCTTTTAGTTACGCAATTGCAATTTAGAAATTAGTTTTTCTTTACGTACATTTTTGTAAAAGGTTGTAATAATTAGTTTTTAATCCAATTCTTTGAGATTTTGAAATTTGGAAGTTGTAATTCATTCTTGTAACTAATATGTTGTAATAATTCTTGATTCCCTTTTAATTATTGTTAATTACACTGTTGTGAGTTAATTAGAGTTTAGGTTCTTTCACCAGCGACCAGTAGTGCCACCCGAGCCCGCTGCAGCGCATCGCCATTGCCGTGTACCCAAGCGACATGGAGGAGTTGTATGCAGTTACGGCTCAACGCCAAGTTCGTGGAGCGTGGCATCAACTTCCTCGACCGCAGCCTCTCCGCGGGCGACCCTGCCCCCGCCGGTGTCAGGAAGGCCAATCTCGACTTCCACACCACCGAGGTCGCTGCCGAGCTCGGCTACCAGGAGGTCTGCCCCATCATGTACATGTTGATACATGCAAGAATCAAATTCAATGGGCATGACATGACAATATCTTTGATCCATTCTGACTTCTTCGCCTTGGCAGCAGCTCGCTTTTGAGCCTTCTTGAATAGAACCATCTTGAACTGGACTGGCTTTAGGGTCTCATTAACATAGATCGTGCAGTCTTGCTCAAAAACCGTCACAGGCGGAGCGGAGCTGGGGTGTAGTTGACGTAGGAGGATCCGCATGCGAGAAGAGGGTTCACGACCTGCAGGGGCTCAACTCCCATGGTCATTATGCAACATGCCATATCTTTTTGATGAACAAGCAAGGGTGAGACAGACGACCAAATGAGCGCAACGAAGATGGGAGGAGAACCAGGTCCCACTAGGCGTGCCATTTTGTTTGACGCAAGAAATTGCTCACAGATTTCTGCCCCAGGGTTATAAAATGTGAGCGTGCCAGTATACTAAAGTACACAAATAAATAAACACAACAAAAGATAGGAAAAACATGTATTTTATTTATTCGTTTGAGAAGAACAAAATTACAGCTCTCTTTATATATATGTGTACGCTCCGTAGCTTATTTTGCTTAATAGATATGATATAGACATATGATGTCTTGATTCCCAAGGCCTCAGAAAGCCTCTCAGTTAATTACATCCGTGAGATAACTCACGAAAAACCTCTTCCACCTCATATGATCGTGCAAGGTCATCAAGAACGCCGCCACCGATATTTTAATTTCATGTATACAATATTTTAATTATATATATATAATATTTTAATTTTATATGTACAACATTAAAATTTTTATCAATTTTTTTGTTATATATATATAGCCATGAAATGTTGTATACATAACTTTGAAATGTTACGAAGCTGGCGCCCAGAACGGAGCAAATCCCTTTTGACAAACCGAAATGCCTTAAACCAATTATAGCAGCATCCAAGAAAATCTGGTAGGGATGTTCTTAAAAAGCACTTAAATAAGGTAAACCGTCGGATTACAGCTAACAGCAACCATGAGTTCGCGAATCAACAAAAGGATAGTCCGGCAGATAGTTCTATATCCTTGCAGATAACTCGCTATAGCAAAACTCGAGGCGAATGCGGCGGATTTAAGCATTGGCAGCAGCCTGCGCCGCGGCGTCCCGCTTCCTCTGTTCCTCGATGATGCTGAGCTTGATACCCTTGCCCTTGGGCAGGCTCACCCAAGGCTTGTTGCCCTTGCCAATGGTGAACACATTGCCAAGACGGGTGGCAAATTGGTGGCCCGTGGCATCCTCAACATGGATGGTCTCAAAGCTGCCCTTATGCTTCTCCCTGTTCTTGATCACACCAACACGGCCAGTGTTCCTTCCACCAGTCACCATGACGACATTGCCGACATCGAACTTGATGAAGTCGATGATCTTGTTGGTCTCCAGATCGATCTTGATGGTGTCGTTCGCCTTGATAAGAGGGTCAGGATAGCGGATGGTGCGTCCATCATAAGTGTTTAGGTAAGGAATGCCCTTCTGGCCAAACTGGACAGACCGAACCTTGCAAAGCTTGAACTGCAAACAAAAAGTACTTGCAATCAGCATTTGAACTTGCATATTTTAATATAGTTATTGCAAGAATAGGATAGGGAAATTTTAAGAATGTTATTGCATGAACCAGATAAATGGAATGAAAGAACAAGCTGCATGTACAATGCTACAGGCAGCAAAACAAACACTTCTGGGTAGGGGATGAAGTGTGAGCAACTATCAGGCACAGTTCCAACAAAGCAAATATCATCACACTTCTGGGTAGATCAATTCAAAACAGGATCCTTTCCTTTCAGCTAACAAGATCGTGTTCAGCTAGAACAGTAAGAGATATGCTACAGAGAATTAATCTAACCTTAGCATCCTCATCCCTGATGGACTGAAGGCGGAACCGACCCTTGGTGTCATAGAGAAGCCTGTAGCTCTCTCCAGTCTTGGGGATGGAAATGACATCTGCCAATGGAAGCAAGCAACATATTAGTGGTGAAATGATGACAAAGGCAGCTCATGTTTTACCAAATATCTAGCTATTAGAAGAAAGATTTGAGCATACCCATGAAACCAGCTGGGTAGGTCTTGTCAGTCCTGACCTTGCCATCAACAAGGACATGGCGCTGCATCAGGATCGAAATCACCTCACGGTATGTCAGTGCATACTTGAGCCTGTTCCTGATGATGAGGATTAGAGGCAGGCACTCCCTGGACTTGTGAGGACCAGAAGATGGCTTGGGAGCCTATGAAAAACAGACAATTCAAACATCAGATCCTGAACAGCCAATAATTCCTCACATGTGCAAGTAGAAGCTAGAAGAATTGGAACTTACAAAAGCTCCACCAAGCTTGTCCAACATCCAATGCGACGGCGCATTGAGCCTCTTCAGATGCTTCTTCAAACCCCTGGCCTGGTTTACAGGTAAAAGAGAGGATTGATTATCACTATCACAACAACACATAACCAAGAAAGAAGTATCGTATGCAACACATTATGATGAAAGTAAAACCACATGAACAGCCGTCCAACATTGCTGACGACACCTACCCTTTGAAACCATGGTATCCCAGTTGTGTGTTTAACCTCTTGACGAAAGACTATGTTCGACTTATAGATTCTTGTCACACTAAGAACTACACTGAGTTTATAAAATTCTAACACATGAATGAAACTCGACCACAGAGCAAACTTTAGCGCAAATGTATAGGCCATCAATATAATGCAGCAAACAGTGATGCAAACGGAACAGGGAGGTTCAAAAAAAGCTCAAAATAGTACATGCACAACATGCGATCATTTTGAATAAAACAAGTCGTTCTTAATCATCACAGCTCCCAAACATCAGGCTAAAATATGAACAATCCCCAAGCATTACAGCTTGCAAGCACACCGTGATGGCCCAACCACGAACTGTGCCTGACCAAACTAATGCAAACTTCGAAGTACGGTGAACTATGAGCACAAACATCATAGTGCGTCGTTATGTTTAAGCCTGAGTGCGGTAACATCTCTGAAGATTTCTCCTAGCGGCCCACTTTTGAACGCGGTTCATTCTTGAGCAACTCGGGCTTAAACACCGGCAACTGATCTACAATCCGCAGCCCATCAGTCCAAATCTCGCCAAATCAGGCGGTAAAATCCTACCAGACTCGGGTAGAACAAGAGCATCTACTCTTAACACATGAATTCGCAGAGCACAGCATGGCACACTGGTACCACCCGAAAAAAAAAGATCTTTTGGAAAGGAATCGCAAAGAAACCAAGCGATGCGCTCGCTGCGACATGCCGCCCCATGGATCTCTACGCAGCACACGAACTCCCCGTCCGAAACAACCAAGAACACAATCCATCGAACGAATCTAACCGAAAGATTTCCACGGCAAGCCGGCGGCGCTGCACTTGGCCTACGAAGCCTACGGGTCAGATCTACAGACGAGAGGGAGAGAGCACGCGCAGAGGCGGGCTAGGGGGTGGCGCTCACCATGGTTGCGAGGTAGGGATAGGCCGCCGCGCTCCTCCTTCCTCTCCTGCTCTGCGCCGCCGCCGAGATGACAAGAGTGGGGAGCGAGAGGCGGAGAGGCCATATATATAGTGAGGAGGGGTAGGGTTTTAGTTCGAGGGATTCACGGGTTTGCCCTCGCTGCGACGGGCTCACTCGGCTTTTAGCTCGGCCTGTTTAGCAGTAAAGCCCATCATTTATTTGCTCCATACCTACTTTGCTGGACTTTGCTCCATGCCTAGCCGAGCAAAGCCCATCATTAATTTGGGCCCATATAGGTGTTTGCTGAAACAAAAGGATCAAATGCAACTACGCACAGCCTTTGATGTGATGGCATTAACGAAGCACTGAACATTCTTTTGGTCAGGGCGGGGCCAGAAAATGGCATGTTTTTTTATTATAGCTAATAATTTTTATGTGTGTTTTTCGAGACAGCGATGGATATTGAAGACACTGACATGGAGGACGTATATGGTTTTGGACTCAAAAAGCCGTTTGGAGAAGCGGTTTCTCAAAACAGCTTGGTTTGTTTCGGTTTCCATAGAAATTGATGCCAAAAACCATAAAAAGGCAAAAAAAAAAAAAGGGGGGCCAAAGATCTTCTATGCATATGTTAGAAATGAGGAGTAAAATGCAAATAACCCTAGGTTTTATGGTTACAATCGCAGAAAAAAAATAGGTTTTGTGGCCCTACGTTTCTATGTAACCATGACCTCACCAAAGTTTATCATTCCCTCCTGCTTCCGATGAGCAGATTCGTTGTAGGCCTTGGGTGGGTTTTTTTTTTGGCTGTAGTTGCTGGCTTTTGGTCCTAATGCAAACGCTCGTACGAATAAACCGAATGTCAATAAGTCGCTTTGAAAAGACTATCTCGATAAACCGCTTTGAAAAAGTTGTCTTGATAAGCCACTTTAAAAAGACAACGGCAAAGCCGTTTTATTTGTTTGTTTAGAGAACTTCATAGACCATAAGCCATAAGATGAAAAATACACCCCTCTCTACTGTCAATCCGCTCCACTGCAGACCTCTGTATAGATGCCAACGAGGTGCTACTCAAGTAGGATAGCATTTCTGTGAAACCACAATCATCGAACTTAAGACGAATTGCCGGTAGGTAAAAGACTCATGTGTTTTCTGCAACATTTACTATAACTAGTTTCATGCCCGTGCGTTGCTATGGAAAAAATGTGAAATCGTAATTAGTCAAAATTTCATTTCTGTTGAGGTGAAATGTTACCGTGATTCACTTGAAATGTTAGATCTTTGTCCATCGGATGTTCTAGTAAAGTTTTCACTACTTTCTGCTACAATATTTGTAATTGTATTCTACCACAGCATTTTAATCGAATTACTGTAACATATATCTATATATATAATACTTATTCATGACATCTTGAAGTGTAGTGGTACAAATAGTCTACAAATATGTGTAGTTAGGAGAAGCTATTCCTATGGTGAGGTCAATAGCTCAAGTCAAGAATGCACCTATATCTTTCGAAAAATTCTACAGGTTTTACATTGTGAGGGAAAAGCAGCGGGGGAATTTTTTGTCATCAACAGCTTCCTCATACTTTAGTGCTGGAGTCTGTAAATATGTCACCATGTGGACTCCACTTCACACGGTTTCTATATGAAAAAAGGAAAAGCTTTACAGGAGGGGTGGTGTGGTGTACACAACTCACAATAGGTGACCATAAATTAGATATCTGACGAGTCATCGATCATTGATTAGGTGTTCTTATCTAGCACCAGGAGAAACGGTGTAAGGTAGTTGTTTGCCTTGTCAGGCAAATGAACCACCTGCAACAAGTTCACAGCTCATTAGCATCTACCAACACATTGAGAGAAACAACAGGGGTAGTCAACATCAGTTGGAACAAAATGATTTGTCAAGTCTACGGTGGTTTTAATTGGGACTTACAAGTTCATACAGTTCATTTCCTTGCACTAAAACATGCTCGTAGCATACATACAAAACACAAGCAGATAGTTCTAAGTTAGTTATTGCAAGGCTACAAATGATCATCAACTGGCAAATTATCACTTTGTGCACAAGAGAAGGGTATATCTTACATCAAAGTTTTGTTTCTTGCTTTGGAATCGTGCAATGATTTAGCACAAATATCAGCTACATCAACACAGCTGATGCCCTACATTGCAGGTTAAAGACTAATGGTTAGCATGTATAATGACATACTATTATATAACACATATGATCGCATATAGCTCATGTATGTCACCTGAGCGATCATGTTCCCTTGATCAAAGATCAAAGCACGCTGACCGCTAGGTTCTTCCTGGAATGATAAAGGAATACCATGTTATAACTAATGCAGTATGGACTAAAGAAAGCACATATGAGACTTAGAAAATAAATATAATTTATTCAAGATTATACTCCAAATTGTAGGATCTAGTAATCAACTAATACGCTTAAATCTTGACTTTGTGATGAAAAACAATGGCTGAAAAACAATGGCTGTTAAAGTCTCTGAAAGTCCAACTTTTGCTGCTACTTTTAGCAGTAGTACACAATGCATGAGAAACACATGAAAAACAATGGTTTTCTAATAATTTGTGCTGACAATAAACGTTTACAGGTCAATTGTGCATTCGAATGCCGTACCTGAAGTAGACCTAGGTGTACAAGTGCATATCCGAGGCCAGACCTCCTCAATGAATCCTCTCCATCCTATCAACATACCAAGCTGGTTAATGTTTGCATTACATGTGCATCAAGAACAGTTTTCATGTGTAATGTGGTTATGAATAGTGGAACCTTCTTTGACGGGGGGAGGGGGAGAGGAGCTGGGCGGCACGGGGGTGGTGAGTCGGGGAGGGGAAGGCTAGGGGCGACAGTGGCGAGGTAAAGGCAGAGGTTAGCAGGTTGAGCGAGGCCTTCATGGCCTCGAGGCCACGCGGTGTGCTCCACCAGGGGAGAGGGGGAAGAGGAGCGGCGGGTGGGAAAGGAGGAGGGAAGGGGAGGCGGAGGCGGTGGCGCGTGGGGAGGAGGAGGCAATGTGTGGTGATGAGGCGGCGGCGGCGTGTGGGGATGGAGAGTAGGGCGGGAAAGAGATCACATGCATGAAATGCTTGAGGGTGGGCCCACCTGTCGGCTAAAAACTAACGTGAGAGGCGGTACGATGGCAAATGAACCACTAACAGATGGTGGTAAACCACCACCACCAACTTTTTCTTTTAAGTAGTAGAGAAACCTCCGTATATTTTGAAAAACAAGCATGATTCAAAGATTTGCGATATCAAAAGTTTCTGCAATTTTGGAACAGTAAGAACTTTATTCAGTTTTAAAGAAAACCTTGCTATAATACTCTGTATCTTTAAAAACTTTCTTCAGTTTTGGAGGGCGATTTATCATGAGAGAGACACCAAACATGATTTCGAGAGGGGGAGATTTTCACTAGTATATCAGAAGATTTTCAAGCTGGGAATAATATTGTTTACACTATGATTCATTCATGTTAACTTTATTCTAGGAGAAAACACACACATCGCAAATAAACTAAGAGAACACGTGAGAATTTATGAATTTCTCTATTCTCTTACTTGCTCCTCCTTTCTTCTTGCTCCTGTTCTTCCAAAACTAACAACTTAAGTTACATGTAAAGATAAACTCTACTACGTCTTAAACCTAAAATCAAAATTATTTCTAAAAATTCGTTTGCTACACGAGGCAGAGGACTAGAGGAGTCGCCGTCGTCGTCACCTCCGCTCCAGAAGCTCCTGACCTCGGTGACCTGCCCTGAAAAACAATGGAATAATAAGTTAGTTAGAGTCCCTTTGACACGTGCCACCTCCGCTCCACACGTGTCCCGGCCCGAGCCAACCTCGCGCGTATTTAGACCGCTTCTTCCTCGCACTCGCAGGCCAGGAGACGCTGCGCGTGCAAACCACACGTGTGCGAAGCTGCAGATCCATTAGGGGCGGGCTAATTGACCTCTACATCGACCTCAGGCTCTGATCCAAGCAGCCATGGCGGCCACCGCCCAGGAAGGCCTCACCCACCGCGTCGTCCGGGACGACACCGCCGGCGCCGTCGCAGGCAGCCGGGACCCCAGGAACAAGGTGGGCCGGTCCAAGCGCGGCCTCAAGTCGCTCGCCGCCGCGGTGTCCCTCTCTGTCGCGCTCACCGCCGCCGCTTTCTACTTCTACGGCTCCCCGTCCCACTCATCGGGGCGGCAGGCGGTCAAGGCGTCGGGGGCGACGGTGGCGATCGTGCGCGCGGGGTCGGTAGCGGTGGAGGCCGTGATTGCGCTGGCGGCGTGGATGGTGTGGGCGGAGGGCGGCCTCCACCGGCGCCCGGCCGCCATCCTCGGGCCGTTCGCGGCGCAGCTGGCGGCAGCGGCGGCGTGGCCGGTGCTGGCGCTGAGGCTCGGCGCGGGAGGGGCGGGGCTGGCGGCGTGCGCGGCCATGGCGGGCGGCGCCGCGGCGTGCGTGCGCGGGTTCGGCGGCGTGAACCCGGTCGCCGGCGACCTCGCCAAGCCGTGCGTCGCGTGGGCCGTGCTCCTCGCCGTGATAAACTACAAGATGCTGTAGAAAAAAAATCAAGGAGCTTTCTTGGGGCACGCCACGCGTGCGTCGGTGTGTTGTTGCTGGTACTTACGTGCGTGCAGATCGAGCTGTGGTGCTGGACACGTGTGGTTAAGTTGTCTGGGTGTGTGTATAGTACGTACGTTTCTTCGTCTTGTGTTGCAAATACTATACCAGTACTACTACATCTGCGTATGCATACATGTACCTACTACCTAGGTTCAGTTCGTCTTTATATATAATTCAGTTAAAGTTATTTAACTTAAAATTCGAATTCGAATATCTAAAGTGAAACCATGGTTCCTCTATTACCATTTCAAAATGAAACGGCGTATCATATAATATTTTTAAAATGACTTATCAATGTATCGGTATTTAGTTTATTTACGCAAACACAAACCAATGAAACCATTAGTCTAAGCACAAAAAAATGCACCCACCTAGACATGATGATCCCTAGGTACGTCCGGCCCGGCCAAGAGAAGTTTGACAAAGTCAACCCCATGAGGGCCCACTTGCAGCGGGCCGCGTGGACCAGCCAGCCCACCTCCTTGCCTCACTGGCTTCGCGCGCCATGCGGCTGTTTCTTTTGCCCATAGAGACGAGCACCGTGAACGAAAGGGAAAATTGATTATTTGCCTGCTCTAGGATTGCTATCATCCCCAATGCTATCGAGGAAGAACTCATAACCACACCAATTTGGTCGAGGCATAATTAAGCAAGCAGAAGGCCAAATTTTTTGAAGTGCAGATATGCAAACATATCGTCCTACTGCTGTAGTTCTGTTCCCCACATATACGCTCACGGCGAAGCCACTGCATTCGGCAGTTGTAGAAGCCAAGCGTGGCTGGAGTTTGGATGCAACTTTTGATGTACACTCAGAGGCGTCTAGTTATAACAAGTGAATATCATTTCTTTACTATTATAAAAGAAGGAGTTGGTGGTTATACGTCCATTCTCCTTCAACCGTTCTATTCTCTTAACTTCTCACCATTCTCCACTTTCTAACCGATCAGAACAACTCTCTTCTATAGTACGATTCTCTATACATTCAATAAGTTCCGTTGCAACATATGAGTATATAACTAGTTATAAAAGAACTAGTTGATGGTTGTACGTCTATTCTCCTCCAACCGTTCTATTCTTTTAGCTTCTCATCATTCTCTACTTTCCAACCGATCAGAGCAACCCTCTTCTATAGCACAATTCCCTATATATTTAATGAGTTCCGTTGCAATGCACTAGTAACAAGTGAAATCTCGGTACCTGATTTCGACCACAAAAGAATATGCAGTGACTGAGAAACAGGCACAGCCAATTGCAACTGGCAAGTAAGGCAGTAACAGTTGATAGTCACACACACTCCGATAGTATCAAATTTACGAGGTTTCACAAAAAAACAACTGAACTTGCTGGTAGGTGCACTGCCGCACAGTGATAACAAAGCAAAGCCACCTGCACACAGGCGCAGATCATAGTAACATCATCAACACATAAAGCATCAATTCACCACATAAGACTCAATACTTACTACACTATAGCATTCCTATATGGAATATAACTAATTTTGGTGACCTTCTGTCTCTACTGCGACGGAATGGGCTGCATCTCCGGCGCCACCGCAGGGGCAGAGTCCGCGAGTGGGTAGCCAAACACCTTGGCGAGGCGCTCCGTGGGGACGAGCGGGAGGTAGGTGGCGACGGTGTTGCCGCGCTTTGCCCCGTCGCGCACAGCGGAGTTGTACTTGGCCGAGAGCTGCGCCGCGGTGGGGAGGACCGCCCGAGTCACCGAGGGGACCAGCGGGAGGCGGTTCAGGGCAGCCCAGGCCTCAGCGGCCTTGCGCTCTGCCACGGGCTCGTAGCGGGTGTACAGGTTACGGGCCTTTGGCTCGGCACAGGCAATGGCTGACTTAGCAAGGCCGGTTGCCGTGCCCACAATGCCAGTCTGGCGCACTTCAGCGGCTGCAGAGCGAGCGAGGGTGGGCGCCTCCTTCACCACCGGCGGAACTCGGCGGTCAAGCCCCTGGACAGATTCGCCAACCTGCAAGGTAACAGTACATGGAAACCTTAAGCTTCTTGAAACACCAATCAAATTAGCAAGACATTGAAAAAACATTAGTTTCTTGAACATAGAACAGTGATTCTACTATGCTCGCGAATTGCATACGAGCAACACATGGAAACAGCAGGAATATTAACCCCATTCCGATAATTTGCCAGGTTATTAGCAAGAAAAATGCTGAACGTCTCAGTTGACATCATCAGCAAGCTAACCCAATAAAATAACTTGCATGGACTAACATCAATTAAAATGTCGGTGTTTATGCTGCGATAGTGGTACTGTGGCAAATTGTATAAAAATGATTCATGGAAGCACCATGAGTACCAATTCCACTGATCATTTGCCAGGTGGTCAGCAAGCAAAACTCTGAACATTTCAATTAAAATCATCTTAATCTTGCCCCACGCTTACCTCATAAGAACACAAGTGTACTCTAGACCAATACTACATATCACCACAAATCATGTATCTACATGACAAAGTTACAGTACCATTCAGCACAGAAAAAACATTTTTTTTGTGCTCAAACTTGGTATATGTAGTTGCGAATCGATCTCAAAGTTGGCCGAATTCAACCTTGTTAGCTTCATCGGTTACCCCAAATTAAACCCGAACACTCGAAACTAGTCCCGTTTGTAAGGGCAAGAACACCTTGATTATACTAGAGACAACAGGATGACAAAAGTTCCCTAATTTCGTCCTCAAAACTACAATACTTTGCGAATTCGGGACAAATATCACCCAGGATTCAACTGAATAATCGAACTCTTGGACAACCGAGTTAGAGCAAGCAAATTAAAATTAGGAACAGAAAGCACCGTGCTAGGGTTGTTGTTACCTTGCGGTCGAGGAACTTGAGGACGTCGAGGGGCACGGCGTGGAAGCGGTCGTAGACGGGGCCGACGACGGCCTTGACGGTGCCCTCGACGTGGTCGACGCCGGGGCGGAGCGGCCCTGCGCCCTGCTTGGCGTAAGCGTACGCCGCCGCCGCCAGCACCAGTGCCTGCGCCGCCGCCTGCTGCACGAACTCCAGGTACCTTAGCCTCTCCTCCTCCGACGTCTCACCCTCCGCCCTCTCCACCCTCACCTCCTCCTCCTGCGCGCCAACAAACCAAAAGAACCCCCACCCAAATCAACACCACAAAGAAGAGACGAAGAGATCGAAAGGGGGGATTTTTTTTTCGACAAAGATCCTTACGGCGGCGGGCTGGTTGTTGATCGGGGCGTCGTTGGCGGATTCGGCCATGGTTGCCGGAGGATTGAGTCGAGAGAAAGATGAGATTTTTTTCCGAATCGAATTTGGTTTGCTGCTTGGGTTCTGAGGGCAGTTTGGGTGGGGAATTGGTCCTCTTATAGATAGGAGGGAGACGACTTGTTGATGCTAATAAATGCTCGTATTAGTTTTTTATTTTTTTTGCTTAATTGTTAAGGATTATTTTGGTTGCTTAATTGAGGCGTCCGTTCGTTCGTTTCCATTGGGCGGCTCGTCTCGCGTCCGCGTGGTGTTTGGGGCTTCTAGAAGCGGGGCGCTCCGTGTCTCTGACAGTGGGGCCGGTTACGGTGGGGCCCGTTTGTCGGTGGGAGGGGACGGTTGGGCGTGACGTGGGGCGGTTTGTGTTCACGCGGGATGGTGTGTGAACGCCATCCGCCTGAGGTTTCCTTTTTTTCATGGTGATCTTTTTCTCTCAACTAGTAAGGTGTCCGTGCGTTGCAACAAAAACTCAAAACTTTGTATCAAATATTATTAGTGGAGATATTTGTCAGCAGAGTTAAAATAAAATGACTTTTCGTCTGTAAGCAACGCAATTAATTATCTTTCATCTGTAACTCCAGAAATAACATTTAGCCCATTCTAAAAAAAATAAATTTTACAAGAATAGGGGGAAAAGTTCTTAAAGAAGGAAGCTATATTTGGATGATGCCATTAGATAAAACAAATTATATGCTAAGTAGAATAAGTTGCTTCTTAACTTTATGATTAGTTTCCAATGGTGAGGATTGTGGAATAGAATATGTATAAAAACTATAAAGCTTGAATGCATGAAACAAGAGGGGGCAGCACTCAAAATAGTTTACCTCATTTGCGCCACCATGCAGTGGACCATATAGAGCTCCAACACCACCAGAAAGAGCAGTTAAGACATCAACACCACTATAAATAGAATACCTAATTAGGCAAAAGTTTCTTACTCCCATTTGTGAGGAGAATAAAGGACATGATTTACCTTGAAGCAAGGTGCCTAACAGCAGCTGTTGAGCAGTTCATTTCATGTTCAGCATGAAGAATAAAAAGGATATCTAGAACCCGAGCAAGTCGGGGGTTTGGCTTATATGCTTTGTTACTCCTGCAACACATTAAAAAAGGAAATATGTATCAATATTAAAGTAACAAGGTTGAGTTTTTTTAGAAATTTCAAATATAACAAAAATAAGTGTATATGGGAAAACAAATAACAAATAATTTCAAAGCAATGCCACTTACAAAGAGTCCAGCATATACAAGAAGTTCTCTGAATAAGAAAGATTATTTGAAGGAATGATAGGAGGCCTTCCTGCTAATCTCAAGTAGGCTGCAGCTGCTATTGTTGGTGTCTAAACAGATAAGTCAGATATTGAAAGTTAAGCCACAAGCATAACAACAATAAAAAAGAACCATCATTGTAATTTGCTTTATGAGGTTCTGTTCCTGGAGGCGTCAGGCTTTTCCGCTGCATCTTGCGCGCCATCGTTTGTCCTTGAAGGTTGACATGACGCTTTCTCCCTGTCAGGAGTATCAGGTACTACAATGCATGGGCGGGTGGAAACTCGTTTGAATGGCTCATGAAAAGTATCATAAAGTCGCTTTACCTACAACAATTGAACAAACTGCATATTAATCATGCGAAAAATGACCCTTCCTGGTATTAAACACAAAGGCAAAACAATACAAACAAGAGGTGTGATTCTATTTTCTGTTCAAGGGATAACCAATATGCAAGTTTCTTAGCAATATTTCCAATGAACCAAAACAAAAGATAGTACCTTCCGCTCACCAATTCACGGGCAACGAGCCGTTCTTCCATAGAAGCATCCATAATTCGAGAAAGTGACTGCAAGCACAATGTAACCAAATGCATTTGATTATATTGTGCACCTTTTGTTGGATGGACTCATCATGTCAAATACTAATTTTTAGCAGACAAAACAGAACACACTATATCAAACAAGTATACTATACATTGAGGATGACAATGTATGAATTCCAGATCAAGAGTTCTTTATCCATCTTACCCCAAAAGACGAACCAAGTGTGACAACATCTGTTTTGTTAACACGTCGAATGGATGTAAGAGCATGTGTCAACTGCAAAACCATACGCAACAGCACAAATGAGTAATATATCAACTAATGAAATAATTATCGTTATTAACATAATGAATACTCGAGCAGTAATGGTGAACTTCTAATAGTTAATAAGATTCTATTACAATCGACCAAAAGGGATTGTGGTGAGAAAACTTTATCGAAACCACTTGCAATGCTTGAAACTTGCTAATGAAAATAAATACCATTGATGAAGTTGTGGGAAAAATTTTCTCGTAAACCATAATCAAATGTAGTTATCAATTTTGCCTAGACCAGCCAATTAGATAGGTCAAATTATGTAGTACTTGCAAGGGTGTCTAGGAAGCAAGCATACCCGTGATAAATAGTCATTATCCATGTGCTCATGAATCTTTGTCGGTGACTTGTTTTCATACACTTTGATAGTCTCCAAGCACCGACCACATTCCTCCTGGCTACAAGAGAAAACAGTTTGGTTAGAGAACAAATTCACAAACCTTTTAAATCATACAAGTACATCATCATGTTGTTACTATAGAATTCTCCACGTTGCATGATGGAAAACCATTAGCATGTCACACATACGTGCATCCATTGCTGAATTTAAATTTTTGCACGCAAAATGCCCAATAAGTATAACTCTACGAACTATTACCATTTATAAACTAAAGGCAAAAGTCATCAGTAAAAACCAAAAAAAGGAAAACATACACTGGAGTTGCTTCTAGTTTCTAAACCGGAGGCTTTTGTATGGCTATAGATAACACTGTCAGACACTTCAGACCCAGTTATGCTGATTGAGCACTGGGTTTGGTTGTCAGATTCCTGGGAGAGAGAGAAAAATTGTTAATGTGTGATTGATGCTATTCATATCATCTGCATAAATGTCATTCTACATGGGACAATTCAACATTAGTATATCATATGAATCCATACATCAGACTAAATAAAACAATGTAGACGGTCCTGGGAATAAGACAACAGCTAGAAAAGGATGGCAACTACAAGGAGGAGGATACCTATGAGATTGTGACAACATATGGAAGTAAAGCATAGTGCAGTAGAATTTTTCAGGATGATCACAGTTCAGGTACAGTTGGTTCTCTTCGCGCGGGCGGGGGCGCGAGCACGCGCGAGAGAGAGAGAGATGGTTCTCAAGGGACCTTTATTAAAATAAGCAGGTTTTTATATAACACTTTCCTTAAAAAGGCATCTTCACAATTTATTCTCTTTCAAAAATAATTAAACAGAATTTCTAAATGCAATAATAGATCTTTTGTACTTACGTTCAAAAATAGATATTTTGCGCCACCCCTGAATCGGAGTACTTACTACTTAGCATATTGTAGACCCTATCATGCAGGAATAAGGATGCACAAGTTATCCTGACAACACTTGGCAGCCTTAATAAAGTGCCATACCACAATTCATTTTGAACATTTCAGAACTCAAAAGACAACCTTCAGCGGGTGAACTTGAACAATAAGATTCTTAAGTAGTGGAGCCAATGGATTCTCTTACCTCATGATGACTACGTCGATCAATTGGAAAGTGGGGTTCTAAAAGGCTCGATCCCCCTTTGTGAAGAAATCTACTGTTGCTCTTTGTTGGGACAATCTGGCGAATTTGGTTGAGGGTCTTCAAGTGATGAGAAATCAACGCTATCCAATGTTGAAATTGAAACACATTCCTCGAAATAATTCATGGCCTCTTCACCAAATGCTTTGACACTTTCAATTGCTCTATGCTACTCGGAACAACGATACGAGATAAAGATCGGTTAAAGGGAGAAAAGAATATGCACCCAACTTGAACATTATCAACACAAATCACGATCTAGATTGCACCAATAAACTGAACCATATAAAATGGTGGAATAGCAAGCATATTTTACCTTTCTTCTTGGTCGCTTTGGCGCAGGGTGGGAGGGAGGGAGGAGGTCGCGGCCGGGTGGGGATCTGGCGGCAGCTGGGTGGGGAGGAGGAGGCGGCGGCGGCGGAGGAGGGGGAGGAGGAGGCGGGAGATGCGGAGAACAGGGGAGACGGGGCGGAGGAGCGGTGGCAGCAACGTCCGGTGCGGATCGGAGGAGCGGGGAGGAGGAGGCGGCAACACGGGGTAGGGGGGGAGGAGGCGTGGGCGGAGCGGGGAAGGTGGCGGTGGCACGGGGTGGGAGGAGGAGGCCGGGGTGGAGCGGGGAGGGGAGGAGGCGAGGGGGCGGTTGGAGGCGAGGGCGAGCGTTCTGGCGATGGAGGAAGGGGATCGGGGAGACGGGCGGAGAACGCGTGAGTGGAGAATGAGGCCCACACGCCGGCGCGGTTCAGTTTGTGAGGGGGTTTCGGGAGGACGGACGGACTGCCACCAACTCCAATTTTTAAGTAGTAGAGATTAGCTAAATATCCGTACGTTGCTATAGATTTAAAAGAAAATTAGAATATATTTGTATGCATGTTCTAAAAAAATTTACCACTCGTTAGTTTCAGAACATATAGTATAATAAAATTTTAAAATCCGTAGCAACGCACGGGCTAATGGAAGTAGAAGGCATTCTTGTGATATCCATCGGTTCTTTGACTTTTTACTATCTGAACAAGTGTATGTCAGGCTATTCTTGGAACATGATTTTTCAGAATGGACGAGAGGACTCCATTAATTATACTGATCTTTCACCAATGGGATTTAAACTGGTCCTTATCTAATATATATACATTACAGGAGTAACAAGTTGATGATTTAGTATTTCTCAATGAAAGCCATTTGAGAGTCTGAAAATTAAAAAGGAAGGAAAACCATTTGACCTTAGCAATAGTATATCTGAGCATATGTAAACACAAATGTCTTGGACTTACCATCACCTTATATATCCTGAACAAATTTAAAGATCCAGCTTGCAAATATTTTGAGCATTCATAAAGCATGGACCTATCAGAAATCTAACAAAAAAATCAACTAGGAAGCAAGTTCAGGTTTTTACTGACTGTACGCACCTTTAAATGGTTGATGGTTGATTGTTCACAGTAGCACTACACTATCCCTTGCTTTTTTAGCTGGCAATAGCAGTAGTATTATTATCAGTTTCAACACATGAGAAATGCATACAACAATTTAATGGACTGCTAATTGCCATGTACTTTTTTGAAATTGTACAGTAAAGATTACAAGAAGCAATTTACAGGAAAGAAACTATTAGAAAAAAAAACTTTCTGTAAATATGTAGACTCTACAGTACATTCAAAGTTGAAGATTTAATATTTCTCAGTGAAAGTCATTTGATGCATTTTGAACAAACTAACAAACCCAGCTTGCAGTTATTTTGAGCATATCATAAAGCATGGTCTTGTCAGAAATCTAACAAAGAAATCAACCAAATCATAGGTATCTTAATAACCAAATAGGTCTCAACAAAATCGAGCATAGTGGATATGTCAAAATCTATGTATCCCATAATCTGCGTTGTTTGAAGATGTTTAAACCATTTTTTACACATGTTCTGACTTTTCTTTTGCACATGTAGCCTTTCTTGTTGGCTTTGTAATTACCAAATATGCTACATAATTATGAACATATAACTAAGAACTTGACTTATCATTAACCAGAAACTCTATTAAATCAATCCTGTATAGGTCTGAGGGCCAAAACATATTCACTGGACTCATATAATGAGATCCTATAAACAAAGCAACAGAGGTGGTAATTCGTTAAGTAATACAAATGCAATAGAATCTAGTGGTAATTCAGTTTTGTCATCCCCTTTCCTGGAAGTATCAGAATCTGTGAAAGGTTTAGTCATCGACTAACCTGGCGTTGTCTCTGTTCAAGCCTCAACTTCTCTGCATTTGCTGTTTCATATACACCATTCTCTATGCACCTCAGCTAGACATGATGATCTTCTATTGTAGCATCAAGGAATTCAGCCGGCCTGAGGAGGAGATGTAGAAGGGTAGGAGAAGGAGAAGTGGAACCTTTTGAGAAGGAGAAGCTGTCGAAATATGAGTTGTACCTCTTTTATAGTAGGAGGAGGAGGAACCGTTTTGTGAGCAGTTTCCTTCGCACGATCATGCTTGTAACTACATCCTAACCTGGGTCCAATCCGCATCCTCTCACCGGCGTCAGCTTCCATGAAGCGGAGTTCGTGGATGTACACCGTGGGAGTGGGGAAGGAGGCAGAGAGGGGGACGGAGAGGGGAGGCGGCGCGAGGGGTGGGGGCGGGAGGATGCGGCGAGGGTGGGGAGTCGAGGCGGTTTAGGGGGGAGAGGTGGCATCGGCTTGGGGGTTGGGGAGGAGGGAGGAGGATGCTGGCGAGGGGTGGGGAGTAGGAGGCGGCGGTGCGGGGACGGAGAGGGAGGCGGCGGGGGTTGGGGAGTAGGAGGAGGCGCGGGTGGGGGAGGTGGTGAGGCGGGAGCAGGGTGGGAGGAGGGACAGCAGAGGAGGCGGAGGGGTGGCGATGGGCCATTTTGGTAGGTAGGGTTAGGCGGCAGGCGTGTTGGGTATGTCGTGTGGGGTTGGTAGGAATGCAGGATGGGAAGACGGGGAGAAGGTGGGAGGAGACAACGCGGTTTCGTGAGGCGGGGTGGGAGGGGGCCACACGTTAGTTAGCGGATCTTTTTTGTGAGAAGGGGTCGAAGAGGACGGACCAACCACCAACTCATTTTTAAGGAGTAAAGATAATTTGGAAGTTTCGAGAGGAGAGGCAAAGTTCTGTGGCTTTGTGTTGCTCCTGTACAAACCCTAAAAAAGTGGATTACGGCCCTGTTCTTTTCAGCTTCTAAAAGCGCGCCGACTTTTCTCAAGAACTAGCTTCTAAATAGAGTATTTTTTTCAAGATAAGGTTTACTAGTTAATTGTAGTACATACTTTATCGACTTCATTTATATCGGCAAAACCACACGTGAATTTCATTACTCTGTAATCTCTCGTACAAACGACCTAAAAGTCACAAGCCGCAGCCAAAAGCCACAAGCCGCAGCCAAAAAGAACAGGCCCTACATTTAGGAAGAATATTCCAATCATTTTTTCAAAAGATGAAATCGCTATATGCAACTAAGGTCTAGTTTGCAACCGAGGGATTCAGTCTCCGTTGGAGAAATACTTCTAATGTGCCACTTAGTTGGATTGAAATAAGTTGATTTATGGCTAAAATTGCACTGTAGTTAGCTGAAATTACACTATAGTTGATGATGGCTTATTTGGCGTAAGTAAATTTAAAAAAAATAAAAATAGAAAAAACATATTAACCCATCACGGACAACGCAAACGAATACGGGGAAAAAAGAACCAGCAAAAAAAAACTCTAAAAAAGCTAAAAAAACAGAAAAAGACGAAATTTAGGAATAATAAAAATAAGCCAGAAATCAGAAACTCAAGCCAAAATGAGCAGGGTCTAAATTATGTCCGAAATCTTATCGTAGATGTTGTTCATATGATGTTCATATAAAAACTCTTGCGAAATAGACAAATCTATAGAGAGATGTCTTGGAGGGAGAAGAATACAACATATTTTCGCTGCTGTGGCAAATCAGAGGAAGAAAAATATTGCAGAACTGGAAGGTCATGATGGTCCTATGACAGACAACAAAGGTATGTTGAAACTTGCTGTGGATTTATATATAAAAAAATTGTTTGGTGCTGAAGTTAACCCAGATTCCTAAAGAAAAAGATGCTAAGAATTTGAGGAAGTTTAGACCTATTAGTCTTATTAATTTCAGCCTAAAGGTGTTTTCTAAAGTTTTCACTAATAGATTGGCTGGTGAGCTGTAACCAAACTGTATTTATAAAAGGTAGGTTTATCCTGGAAAGTGTGGTCACAGCGCATGAAATGGTTCATGACATTTATCATAATAGGGAGAAGGGCTTTATTTTGAAACTAGACTATGCAAAGGCCTATGAGGCTATGATAGAGTAGATTGGAATTTCTTGTTTGAAATGTTAGAGCAAAGGGGTTTTGGTATTAAGTGGATTAACTGGATGAAAGCTTTAAACATTAAGGGTTCGGTTGGTGTGAGGATTAATGACGAAGATAGTGATTTTTTTTAGACAAGTAAGGTCTCAGACAATGGGACCCCCTTTGCTTTTTAATTTGGTTGCAGATGTTTTTACTAGGATGTTGGCTAAAGCCGCTGTTTCTAGTCTCATCAAAAGCTTGCTTCCAAATTTTGTACAGGGTGGGGTCATTAGTCTTCAATATGCTGATAACACCATGATGTTTGTTGAGAATAGTACTGATACTACGAAAAATCTGAAATGGTTTCTTGCTTGTTTCGAACATTTGTCTGACATGAGAATTAATTTTCATAAATGTGATTTAGTGCCTATAAATGTGGAGGAAGACAATGTTTTACAGTTTGCTCAGATCTTTGGGTGTAGAACTATTAACTTTCCTTTGAAATACTTGGGAGTACCTTTGCACTATAGTAATTTGAGAAAAGAAGACATTCAACCTACAGTAGATAAAATCATTGAGTGGGTTGCTGGTTGGAGGGGCAGGTTGCTTTCCTATGGGGGAAGATTGCTTTTGGTCAAGTTCTGCCTCGCCAGCATTCCCATATACTACTTGTTGTCTGTGATTAGGTGGTGGGGTACAAGTATAGTGCTGGTAATGTTAATGTATTTAATTGCTCTGATGCTAATATTTCTCCTTTTTGGAAATGTATTGTTTGGGCTAGTAAAGCAGCCAAAATAGGTTATCAGTGGAAGGTTGGCAATGGTAAGAAAAATATGTTTTAGGAGGATAATTGGTTTGGGAATTCTAATTTAGCTATTCAATACTGGCAAATTTATGTTATAGTCAATGAGAAATGGGCTGCTATTGCTGATCTTTGGGATGGCAGAAACCTAAAGTGTACTTTTACAAGATGTGTAGATGAAAGATTGATGAATTTGTGGTTAGAAGTTGTGAGTATTGTTGAATCTTTAAACTTTACTGAAGAAGATGATGTTCCGATTTGGAAATTTAACTCTTAAGGGGGTTCATAGTGTGCAGTCCCTGTATACAGTCATTAGTTTCAGAGGGGTGTATCCTGTTTACATTCATGCTGTTGGTAATGATTTTGAATCTGTAGCAAAATGGTGGCTTAGTGATTCTAATTGGAAAGCTTATAACTGTCTTTATGCTGCTACTTTATGGGCCATACGGAAATTAAGAAATGGCATTTGTCTTTGGAGATCACAGTGGACAGGATGAACGTGCTCTGGCGCCATGTTGGACGATTGCTCAGGAACTGGAGACCACTATGCCCTGCATCAAGCTGGGAGAAGATGGATCACTTCACGTCAACCTTGGAGGACAAGACGCGATCACCTCAACAGATAGGATGGCGCTGAAAAGGAAAAACTGAAGACCTACTGGAGAGTCTGACAGAGCTAAAGAACGAAGAAGAAGATACACTACTTGGAAGTGAAGGTGCAAAGGAGCTGAAGGAAAAAGAGAGATCAGGAAGGAGACCACTGCCTGAAAAAGTACAGAGAAGCTAAATGAGGAACAGGCAATGGACGATGCTCTGATTTTGTAATGGCTTTTGATTAGATTTTGTGGTTCTGTGTATGGTTGATACAATGAAGCGCCTAATTGAGCATGCCAAATGAGGATCACAAGCGAGAAAGCAGGACGCATTGGAACATCGCATGATACGGCAACAGCTAGCTCTGCCAGCCGGTGCACCACTTCTTCACATCTGCATTCTCAGTCAGCCGCAAATACAAGACATGGAAGACAACCTGAACAGCAAATAGGATCTTTTCTTTGAAAACACGTTCTGGTACAGATGTTGCTAGCATAACATGAACAGAACAAAATGCAAATGCCCCCATCGATTGATGTTTCAGATGGTGTCGCAATTTTAGATCTAACAGTGCCACAATGACGAAAAAGGCTAGTCAGATCATCAGATGAGTTCAGTATGATAGCACTCCTCTCACAAATTCAGGATCAGCTGAAACCTGAAAGCCAGTAAGGATTTCTTTTTTCCCCCCAATTCAAGCACCTGATGCCTCTTTTGCATGACATTACAGAGCGCAAAACACCAGAAATCCAAAGCAGTTTGAGGAAACATGCACTTTCAACTATGATTCACATGCTTGGTTTCACTCTTTCAGCAATCCAAGCGTGGTGAGCAAAAGCATCTGCATCTCAAACAAATTACCAGCGAAATGCAATGCATGCTTTTCAGCGGCAAGTAAAAATCATCACCATCACCAGCACAGAACAGAACACCCATAATAAATAGATTAACAGAAGGATTATAGATCTAACAACATTATTCAACTATAGTTCCAGATAAAATCTCACAACCCTCTTCAGCCAAAATTATGATAGGAACGATCTGCGAAGTACACGAGTAAATTGAAACAGACATGAATTACGGTTCATATAGAAAGTAAAGTTGCTAAGACGGTAGGATACGCGGATGAAATAAGTAAACTGATCATCCTACTGCCAAGCTAATAAGCAAATGATGGTTCATTGGGCCGGAAACTCTTATAAATGGAGGCTACTACTGGGATGAGACCCAATAGTGCGATCTGAACCTGCTCCGAGGTGCTTGTCCTGACAGTGATCTGCCCACTCAGCTTGTTGTTCAGCCCAAGACGAAGCGCCATCTTCGAACGCCTTCCGATGGAGAACTGGGACTGCAAATTTGCCCCCAGAGCAAGGTCGCGACGCCACTTCATCAGAGAAAGACCCAAGGTTGACAAGGACTGGCCAATTGGATAATCTTTGTCTTTCAGGCGCACCTCCAAGTTTGCTCCGTATGCGGTATCCCCTTGAGCTCGCATTGCACCAGTGCTGGCAACTAAAGCCAACCTCTTCCCAACAGAGAGCTGGTCCTCAACCTTCACCCCAGTTGCCACGATGTCACCCAAGAAAGTCACTGAGAATCCTCCAGTAGTCTTGTTTTTCTTGATATTCTTGAATTTGGTCTCACCACGGAGAATATAAGCAAGCTGCCGCCCAACAGTCTGGATGTCAAAACCAGCAAGTGATGATGCATCCTCCCCATGCTTTGCTGAGATGGAAGAGTCCAAATGGATGCTAAATTCCTTCTTGTCCTTGGTGACCTGAACTGCCACAGCAGCTGGGAACTTGTTAAGGATAGCAAGCGTCTCTTCAATGCTTACTCCATCATAACCACAGTCATGATCCCAACCGTGTGCATCTAAAACAGGCCTTGCAAGGACAGTAGAGGTTGGCTCAAGAAAGCGGTACCGGTATGTGGGATTGTCACAATCAAATGAAGGAGGCAGCACCATATCAGGTAAGGGAACTGATACGTTTTCTGGAGGCGGATCCTGATCGTTTTCTCCTGCGATATTAGCATACCCATAAGCACCCAGATCAGCTTTACCTCTCTTTTTCATCTCCTTTAACCTGCGGATCTCATCCTTCCACTGTTTCTTCTGGAGGAGCTTGACCCTGTAGTCGTACTCATCAAAATAAGCATTCTTCTGCTCTTTGGTGAGTCTTGCAAGCTGAGCTTTGGTCAATGGCTTGAAGGGAGGAAGCTGATCATATTCCTCTTCCTCTTCATCTTGTTCTATATCAGAATAGTCATCCAAATCAATATCAGAATCTCCTTCATTGCCACCCTGATCGGGGGAAAGCTTTGGGTGAGCTCTTGACTGCAACAGGGAGGATAGCAGGAAGGGAAGCGGCGGGGAGCGGAAACGGAACCCAAAAAGCTTACTAGGAGAAGGATCCTGAAGCTTCAAAAGCGAGTTGGCTTCCGATAATATCTTTGAAGAGTAGCACAAGAGCAGCATCTGATGCCTCCAACTTTGGCCATTTGGAAGCACTTTCTGGCCCTCACGGTTCCTCCGGCAAGAAGGATGGTTCTCAACAAGGGCTACTGGGTTCATCAGGCGCATATCCCCTGCAGCCTGCCTGACGGATTGCTGGATAATGTGGGATCTCTGCGCCATTAACACCTCATATGTCATAGGAGCACCATTGAGGCCTTCAGGAGGAGCAGAAGCAGCATGGGTAAGAGCAACAATGGCGTTGAACCATATGGATGAACCCAGAACAGCAGTAATAGTTTTTAGAAGAGGCAAATCATTGAGATCACGGCTCAGACTATCCAGGCGGTCCACATATAGAACGATATCCGGGGGACATTTCTTGGTATATTTCTTGACAGCGGCAAGAATTTTTCTGTTAGATCCTTGGTCCATCACATTGGGTCGAAGGCCTGGTGCATCAATGATTCGTATCTGGACACCATCTACATTACCAACAATTGCCCGCACGCTGGTGGTGGCTGCACTAAAAGCATCAGTTTTGGACTTCTCTTCACCAAAAATAGAATTTATAGTTGCACTTTTGCCAACTCCAGTCTTCCCTAAGACAAGTATGTTGCAGGAGAAGTTCAAATCCTCTTTTCCCTCTGCTTCAAGCTGTAAGGCTTTCTTCCGTGCGTTCTCAAGGCTGAAAGCTCGGTTTGTCTGCCTTCCGTGTCGGATACCCTCAGCAAGGCTCAGACGGTACAGCACTTGTGCTGCTACTGTTTCTTCAGGGGTAGCCCCCAATCTATAGACAAGACGCAGAAACTTCACCCGGATCAACTCAACCTTGTCATGCAACTTCTTCTCTTCCTCCGTCATCTCCTCATTAGGCTCAGCAGTCACTGCTAGCTCGGAGGGGCTGAAGAGGTTTGACCGGGCAGGTGGGCGAGGGGCAGTTGGCCTCAAAGATGGGGATGATGAGCCCAGACCAGCTGGTCGGTCCATGGAGAAGATTCTAGAACCATCCTGGGAAGCAACTGTGATATTCCCATCCGGGGATGCACCGGTTGCCGCTTTCAGAAGGGCAGCCAAGGCAGCAGAATCGAACCCCTTCTCATCGTCATCATCATTATTGTCGTCATCCTCGGAATCATCAAGCACAATCTGCCCATCCATGCTATTAGTGTACTCTCTTGTGCTGCTCAAGCCAGACACAGGACTACCACTAGAGGAGCCTTCCCCAAGCTCCTTCATGATCTGCTTCGCGTCTTCAGAACTCTCTATGATTGCAACTCGTGCAGGCCTCCTATCAGAGCTCATCCCATCATCTTCCTCATCAGCCTCGTTACCACCCCTGTCTTCATCATCAGCTGCAGCTACAACTATTTTATCATCACCAACCTCTTCTTCACGGTCAACAACCTCTGCAGCACCTTCATTCTCCTCACCAGCATTATTTTCCTTGATTTGTTCTGGAGCCAACTCTCGAGACAGGGTAACATCAGCGCCACCAGCAACAACCTTCTCAACCTCAGTAGGCTTCTCAATTCCACCGTCTTCCACCGCTTCACTTGTAACCAACTGGCCCTCGGCAGTCTGTGCCTTCTCAGCACTTTCATCAAGCACAATGTCTGCACTTGCAGGAGCAAGCTTCTCCAAGCTACCGTCATCAATAACCTGGGTTGGTCATTTGAATTGTTCACATCCCCACTAATATCATCAACACTTTTAGCAACAAAATTAGATTGAACAAGATCACTTACCACTGGACTCATGGCGCTTGATGGCTCAGGCTTTGCCTCCTTGTCTTCCACACCAGCCTCCTTCTCCAATGATTTTTCCAGAGAATCACCTCCCACAGCCACCGTTTCAGCACTTGCTTCCTCCGCCTTGCCACCCAATTCACCATTAGCCTCAGCTCCAGGAGCCACTTTATCCTCCGGTTCTGCCGCCCCCATGCTCCTGGCAGAAACCACAACCTCTTTCTGGCTCCCCAATTCACCACCATGTCCACCCCCAGGAGCCACCTCCACACCCTTGTCGCCCTTCGGCTTCTCCTCGGCCAATTCCACATCAGATGCCACCTCGCCCACTTCCTTCGCCTCCAAAGTCGCACCTTTGTCCCCCAATTCACCCCTCTCCTCACCTTCCGGCGCATCAAGGGAAGCCAGAGAAGCATCCCCCTCGCCCAATTCGCCGTTGTCGGACTCCGCCGTCACCAAGGAAGCAGCCTTCCCATCTTCCTCCTCCAATCCCCCATCGACGTCCTGCTCCTTGGCCTCCACCGCCGCCAAGCTCCCGCCTTTTCCACCCCTCTCCGCCACCTCCACCACCCCGCCTCCGGCCGCCTCCTCCTCCCCGTTCTTGGCCTCCGGACCACCAAATCCCCCACCTTTCCCCTCCAATCTCACCTCCTCCCCATCCCCTCCGCCACCCACCTCCGCCGCCGCCGCCGCCTCGACTTTCTCGGGCTCCTCCGATGCCGGGGGCTTCTCCTGGACCACGGGAGCGACTGGGGCGTCGGTGGTGGCCATGGTCGCCTCTTGCTCCGTCCGCAAGCAACGAAGCAAGAAGCAGCAGCGGTAGATGTAGTAGGATTCTCAGGAGTTGGAGTCGGAGTCGGCGTAGAAGTCGGAGGAGGAGGAGGAGGAGGAGGAGAGGATAAGGTGAGGGTTTTAGGTTGGGATTTGTTGGTTTGGGCTGGTTTGGCGTGTAATTTCGGGAGGAGATGGTGAGAGGCAGCCACACAAGGGAAGGGCGAGATGGGAAAGCAAGCAATACAATGCGGCAAATTGGCGAGATATGAGATGATGATGATAAGGTGATTTTTATCTCTCTCTCTCTCTCACGGCAATACAATGGGGCAAATTGGGGAGATACGAGATGATGATAAGGAGATTTTTATCTCTCTCTCTCTCTCTTACGGCAATATACCGGGGCAAATTGGGGAGATATGAGATGATGATAAGGTGATGGGCTTTTTTTTTTTGCATTTGGCTTTTGATTTTTCTACAGTATCAAATATTTTTTTAAGATAAAAATCTATAAATCGAGTAAAATAGGTATTCTAGTGACTTTATCTAGATCAACTAAAATCGTATACGAATGTCTATCTCTCCATACTCTCTCTCTTGCGAATAACTAAAAGCTAAAAATTTTAGCAAAAAATCATAAGCCATAGCTAAAAAAAATAGACCTGATTTCTCTCTCCTCCTTTTCTTCCTATGCTCTTTTTTGCTAGGTTTTTTTCCTGCTGTGCTTGTGTTGTTGTTTTCCTTTTGATTTTTTTTTTGTTTGGGTGGGTTTGTCTTGTAGCTGGGGGAGAAGTGTTAAATATCTTTTCTAGGGTTTGTTTCAGGGTTTTATGGCTTTGGTGCTGCCAAATTGTTTGGTTTTTAATTGTTGATTGAATAATAAGAATTAATTCAAATATATGTTTTTAAAACCATTTAATTGAAATATTTAAATCTGGTAGTTTAATTATTTTTATAATCAAAGGTCACATGAGGAAAAAACTAGAAGTGAAGATAAACATTGATTTAGTTTTTTTTTCTTTTGGAGAATATTGATTTGGAAGCAACTATTCTCTACAATATTTAGGACATAACAAAAAACTAATATTTTCAGAAACCCACTAAACCTGCCTATAGGGAAGTTGAATATGTGGCTCTTCAA
The DNA here is from genome assembly GCA_036346245.1 of Bonia amplexicaulis. Taxonomy (NCBI): domain Eukaryota; kingdom Viridiplantae; phylum Streptophyta; class Magnoliopsida; order Poales; family Poaceae; genus Bonia; species Bonia amplexicaulis. The sequence goes on along the minus strand of CM070748.1, from coordinate 18,674,725 downwards.
ATCTTATACAGCAAGAGTGGTTCCGCAACTAAGGTGCCACTTTATTATCATATTTTGTAATTAAGGGGTGTTTGTATTGGCTTTTTCTAATAGCTTTTGGCTATGGTTTATGGTTATTTGTTGAAAAATAAATAGTAATGCCTGAAAGAAGTGGCTTTTAGAAGGAGTGGATGAGCGGTGAAGAAAATGAGAGAAAGATGCATACGCATGACGAGAGCAAGAGGAGTGAGGTACGTGATGTACCAGTGACCGCTTGCCTTATCACCAAAACGATATGGTAGCAAGAGGAATAGAGAAGCTGCTTCGAAAAGCCGAATGTTCATATTAGCTCTTGGCTTTTTTATGCAGAAGCTAATATGAACAGGGCCTAAGTGTCATCATGACAATTTTGGGTCTATCAAATCAACTTTCAAAAAATGCTACAATAGTAACATATGTTTTTTCTCTTCCTTTTTCCCTTTTACTTATGATTTGTCATGTATTTCAATTTTTTGTTTCCCTATCACCGATTAAATTTGTACTTGAAAATTGACATGATAGCAAAAAAAAAGAGCTAGCTCCACGAATATTTTTGAGATTTTTAAAGCTAATCTAATGTGATAATCAAAAGGGTTAGCATTACAATTCCTAGCTAATTAGTGTTTGTACTATGCATGCCTCCCTTCTATAGTCTAATTGCTAACTGTATCACATGTTATGATAAAAGTTACTTGAAAGAGATTTCCATTATGAGTTTGCACGAGCCTTTAAAATCTAGAAATAAGAAGAGGAAGGAGGTCATGCCTAAATTTCATATTAGATTTCCACGACGAATACTCCTTTCAGAAAAAAAAAATCCATGACAAATACAATACTAATTACAAGAAGGTTATTATATATAAAATATGGTACCATCTTCTGTTCTATAGTGGATTTAAAAAGGTTATTATATATAAAATATGGTACCATCTAGAATCCCTCTCAACATTTTCCACATATCTCCATGTGATTTTTTTTGTTATCTTTGCAAAAACTTGCTGTTCTTGTGCACCAAAGTGCCTCACAATACTATAATTTTTGGTATATTATTATTTTTTGAATGGAAGATGCCTTTCCGTTGGATCAAGCAAAGCTTGTCCAAGGAACGCACAAGGAGCAATGAATACCTCGAACCTATGAAGGCCAAAAAAAAAAAAGTGAGCCTCAAAAGCTGTTGATATGTTCCAGCACCGCAAGAAGCATCAATCAGGGTCTGTTTGGCTACGGCTGTGATTTATGACTGAAATTTTTGAATTTAGGCTGTTTATGGTATAAATTACGGAGAGACAGATACTCACTTACGATTTTTGCTGGTACAGATGTTAGGCTTTTAACGTGTAGATTGTTTAACTTGTAGACCCTGTCTTGAGAAAATACTCCGTTTAAAAGTTAGATACTGTAACAAAAACAAAAAACCGCCAGCTTCAGAAGAAAAGAATAGACCCACACATCAGGTTAAATCACCCATCTCCAACATGTTCAGAAGATACTGCACCATCAGGGCCCTGCTCAATATAGCTTATGGCTTAAAGCTTAAGCTTATTTTTGCATTATTCATAATTTCGTCTTTTTCTGAATTTTTGACTTTTTTGAGTTTTTGTCGGTTCTTTTTTCTCGTATTCGTTTATGTTGTGCGTGATGGGCTAACATATTTTTATATTTTCAATTTTTTAAATTTAATTATGTTAAATAAGCCTCTCTCATTCTAGTGTTTTTTCACCACCTCTGATGTTTTCAACCATAAGCTTTCATTTTTTCAGTGAACCGATCACCACCCAGATCTTCTCATGTAGTACATCATGTTTACACTGCTTCTTGAATTGACATGGCATAAAAGTTCTGACCTGAGTCTAAAAATATCACTCTATCTACTTTTTTTCTTCAAATTTGATATTTACACGTCTATTTTTCAAAAATAGTCTCTTTCATGAACATACCATGCACAGTAGCCCTATCGAGCTTCCCTACCTCGTCAAGTGCTTGCCGCGCGTGGTAGGTCTACGAAAAAGACTAATTTAGAAAAATCGGACATGTGGAAGCTAAATTACAAAAAAAGTGGCTAGAGTAATACTTGTATGCTCAATTCTAAAAGTTCATCGTGCCAATGCAGCAAGCAATAAGGTATTTCCCCCTTCCCTGCAGCGTTTTACAGATCAAATCACGCATACTGCATGCGTGTTGCACATGTTGCATTTTTCAGATTAATGCTCTGAATTAAGCTACGGGTCAAACTATCCTGCAGCTGGGATGGCTCACAGCGAGCCAGATGATCTTGACCTATTTTTGACCACACTGGTTTGATCACATTTGTTATTAAAATCTTGATCTATTTTTGACCACACTGGTTTGATCACATTTGTTATTAAAATCTTGCCCATGAGCACGCATGCATCAGTTGGATCACTGATGTTCAGAAGGTGAAGATTTTTTCAAAAATGTTGGTGTGTGGCGAAACAATACTGCTTACGGTCAATTTTTGGAAATAAGTTTCAAATTACTCATGGTGTGGCAAATGTTTATTTTGCCACCTACTAAAAGATGACATGGCAAATAGGGGTTATTTTTTAAAATAAATTAGTGTGGGGTTGTCTTCAAAATATTGTAAACAAAGGGTTAATTACTCCCGCTATTTTTTTATACTTGGCGCTTTTAACTTTGGCTAGTCAAACTTAATAATATTTGATCAATAATATTTTTCTAAATATGTAGATGGGTTGTATTAAAATGGAAAGTTAGATTGTTCACAATAAATACTTTTATAATACTATCCTTCCACAATATTTTATAAATGTATTAGTGTAAAACTAAGAGTCAAATGTTAATTTGGAGACTTTGAAAAGTCAATAGTGCATGTATTTTAAAAGGGAGGGAGTACTAAATTTTTCTCAGTTGGCGGATTATTATGCTTATATAGGAGAAGTAGTATGCAATTATGCATAACCTGAACTATGGCCTTCACCTTAAAAGTTTCTTTTTTTGGAAAAAAATTGATGACCATCTTTTTGGAGGAGATTGATGGTCAAATACAAATCTTTTTAATATTTTTGGGGAGTAAGTCTTTTTTAACCCTAATGGTAAAAATGGGCCAAATTCGTCTGGGCCATCAGCCCGGTCGGTTTGTACATGCAGAATACGGTTCCGGATGGGCCTTGGGCTATTCTTGGGCCGCTAAATGGGCGTACTGGCAAGTGCCCAGCCTAGGGCCCACCTGCCATACACACTCCCGACAACTACGTCCACCCACTCGCGCAAAGAGAGAACTCGCTCGCCGTGCGATGCGACGCGATGCTCTCGTTCTCGTCGCGACGCGGCGGCCTCTAAGTCTAGCCCCTCCGGCGACGGCGACTCACCGCCGGCGAGCCGATCCGTGCTGTCACGCCATTGCCACCCTGTAATGTAGGTGTAATCTGACGCTTTCTTGGGATCTTCCTCTTCCGCGCCTTCCGTGGGCATGGGGTTGGGGGCGTGAGAGGGGCACCGGAGGAGGGGAGGGCGCCGGCGCCGGCGAGCGGTGGCGGTGGATCCTCTTCCTCGCGCTGGTGTCCGTATCCTTCCTGCTCTCCCTCCTCCTCCTCTTCCTCTCCGCCTCCTCCTCCCCCCCGCGCCTCCGCCTCCCGGGGCCCACCGCCATCACCACCCTCTCCGTCGCCGGCGTCCTTCGCGGCCCCGACTCTCCGCCCTGCCTCGCCTACCTCCTCACCGGCGCCCGGGGCGACGGGCCCCGCCTCCTTAGGCTCCTCCTCGCGCTCTACCACCCCCGCAACCGCTACATCCTCCACCTCTCCGCCGACGCCTCCGACGCCGAGCGCCTGGACCTCGCCGCCAGGGTAGCCAACGCCGCGCCTGCCATAAGTGCATTCGGCAACGTCGCCGTCGTCGGCTCACCCACCGCGGGGACGCCCGTCGGGTCATCCGGGCTTGCCGGCACGCTCCGCGCCGCCGCCGTCCTTCTCCGCCTCCACCCCGACTGGGACTGGTTCCTCACACTCAACGCCGCCGACTACCCCCTCGTCACCCAGGACGGTACGACGACCCAACATTTTTTCAAATCTCACCTCGTCTTTAATTCCCCTAGTTGCATTCTAGTTATCTAGATCAAAGAGAAATTCAAATCTTTTTTCTTTCCAATTTCAATTCACGGTTACAGAATGAGACACATGGATTTGCACGCACTGTTTCTAAATGAAACAAATCGGCGCCATTGATCTTTCACTTGTTCGATTTCGACGTGGGGTGAAAAACAAAACTAACTTTGCTGGCTACATTTCGATTGATCTTCTAAGTTCTAATCAACATCAAATGGAGGAGCATTCATCCTTATTTGGGCCGCAAGCAAAGTAATTATGGTTTACAGATTGTGACAACCAGCCAACCGTGGACATTTGGTTCGGTTCCAAGTGCCTGCTTATTACCCACACACATGTAGTGTTATTACAGTTATTTGTTGACAAGGTAGAGCTCCATATAGATATGTATTTCAAGTTAAATTGTATGTTTAAAATCATTAAGTAAATCCAGGCTCCTCTTATCTGTTGGTTTTGATGTATCTGAAATGGAATAGATAATGCACATGACAGAACGTGCACTCCTGCTATACTCATTTTTATGCAAAGTGCATATGCTCGCGTGTTATCATATCTATAGGTAGGTGGCAAAGCCAAGCCACAAATGATGCTGGTGCTTAACTATCATGATATGTAAAATTATTGAGCAGTGTATATATTGTGCTGACCTTTGGTCTTGCTTTGTTTTTTCACATGAAATCTCTGGTTTCTGTCTTACATATATTTGAGTGATGTTTTCAGTCTATTTTTGCTTGCTGATCATCATTGTGATAGTTAACTTCATACTGATCATGATATTCTTGTACGCTTTCTCCTGATGCAGATTTGATTTATGTCTTAAAATACGTTCCAAGGCAGTTTAACTTCATTGATCACACTAGTGACATTGGACAGAAAGAGTATGGATCATCTGAACTTAGAAAGAATTTTTGCTGCTAACAGTACTAGTTTTGATAAAAATTTCACTGCAGATCTGAGAAAGTGCAACCAATGATAGTGGATGCCGGAATTTACTTGGCGGGGAGGAACAACTTCTTTCGAGCCACGGAGAAACGACCAACTCCTGATGCTTTTAAGTTCTTCACAGGCATTCCTTGCTCTCTGTGCTTGGTTTGCTGTCATTGGTCTGCATAATTTACTCACCCATCTACATTTCATTCTTGATAGGTTCTCCGTGGGTCATCCTAAACCGGCAGTTTATGGAGTACTGTATTCTTGGTTGGGAGAATCTTCCTCGGATTCTTCTCATGTACTTCAACAACGTTATTCTACCTCAGGAAGGATATTTCCAGTCAGTCATATGCAACTCGCTGGAGTTCCGTAATTTCACTGTGAACAACGACTGGAGGTACAAGGTGGGCGATGATCCACCTCAGACAGAGCCCCGTTTTCTGAGCATGGCACATTATGATAAGATGGTGGATAGTGGGGCACCTTTCGCAAGGCGGTTTCGGCAGAATGAACTATTGCTAGACAAGGTTGATAGGAACATACTCGGGCGTTGGGGTCATAGACCTGTTCCTGGTGCCTGGTGCTCAGGCAGGCAGAGCTGGTTCAGTGACCCATGTTCCCAGTGGAGCAACGTGAACATGGTCAGCCCCAGCCCTCGAGCCATAAAGCTGCGCCAATATATAAACCGGACTTTAGAAGAAGCAGATTTCGGCAGCAACTCATGCAGGCGATAGCAGCTTTGATGTCAATAGCCTCAGATCCCGTGGTTGAAAGCTTTGAGCTTTTCCATTAGGCCTCTTCGTTCTGCAGAATAAGTACCTGTTCCCTCCCTGAACTGAAATGGACACTTGCTGCGCCTGAAATGGCTCCACTTTGAGATTGAAGGCAGAGAGGGTAGAGTAGGCAATAATAGAAGCTTATAGGCGGTGCGCAGTTCACATTCACATGTGGTGATTAGTTGTTGAGTGACATATGTTGGTGCTGTTCTCAGCACAGCCGAATGAACATTGTGATCCTTGTGCTTCCATATTGGCAGAATCGGAGGGGAAAACAGAACAAGGGATCTTATCGATCTTATTGGCTTTGTTGGCAGTACGGCCGTATAACTGTTGAGCTTTGCTGCATTGTATTGAGTACTTGGTAATGGCACAGTTGTTTCCAACTTATGGCTTTCATCAAACGAATAAATGTTGCGAAGCGGTTTATTGGGACAGAATTTTTAAAACGGTTTGTCATTTTACTGGTGTTCGGTTCGTTCACACAGACGTTAACGCTAGTAGTACAAACCATAAATTGTAACTAAAAAGAACCCATCCGTTATCTAGACAATGTTGTATTCGCATCAAATGAACATCTTACTCTGGTTGTTTTGAAAATTTTGGATGAAGCTCTTTTTTTTAAAAAAAAATGATCGGATGAAGCTATTTGTCCGCTGTAAAACAGGCTTGTGCTGATAACCGGGCGGTTTCCCTTTGTCCGGTTTTTTTTGCCCACACGGGATGGCTGCCTGCCTCCTCCGAGGCTCCGACCTTGGGAGGTGGGATTATTCATGGTGGTTACAGAGAGGTCGAAGTGAGCGCCGCCGTCCATGAATGCTCCTCCGATCCGACATGGGCGCCGCCTCCGTCGCGCGTGGTGATCGCGGACGTGACGGTGCAGGACGCCGATGCCCTCGAATGCGGTGTCTGCTTCTTCCCGTTGAAGCCTCCCATCTTCCAGGTACACACACATCAAGATCATTAAGATTGATTACTGTCTAATCATCTTGATTAGTATAATTCTTGTTGGTTATCCATGCATGCGACGCAAGCAGTGTGAGTTGGGGCACGTGGTGTGCTCGCCGTGCCGCGACAAGCTCACGGCGGCCGGCAAGTGCCACGTGTGCGGCGCCCTCACCACCGGCGGCTACCGCCGGTGCCACGGCATGGAGCACCTGGTGGAGTCCATCAGCGTGCCGTGCCTCAACGCCGCCTACGGCTGCGCAGCCAGGTTGGTATACTACGACATGAGCGTCCACCGTCGGGCCTGCGCGCACGCGCCGTGCCACTGCCCCGGGAAGGCCTGTGGCTTCGTCGGCTCCACGGCGGCGCTCCTGGGCCACCTCTACGCCGTGCATGACTGGCCGTGCGCCACCAAGGTCAGGGCCGGTGAGACGTTCGGCATCCTTCTCCATGACGGCTTCAATTTCCTCCGCGTCGATCATGGTGTTGGGTTAATCTTGTTGTATGTATGTTGAGCTCGAGTGTATTCGAGTTCTCTGTTGTGTAGTCGTTATGACCAGTATCTGTGTTGTCGTTACGACCAGTGCTAAAACTACACCAAGTATTGTAGCTCCGAGTACTTCGTGGTCATAACGCCGTAGTCGATGGTCGTGATCGATAGTCGTAGTCGATTGTCGACGGTCATGGTCATTAGTCGCCAGTGCATACTCGGAGGAGTGCTGTGGATGCCATACTCGGAGGAGTACTGTAGACGTCATACTCGGAGGAGTACTGTAGATGTCGTACTCGGAGGAGTATTATGGGCATCATAACAACACAGTTGTCCAATAATGTTTTCTATTTTTTCTTCTATTTATAGACTCTGATTACATGTACACAGGTTAACTACTCGACTTTTCCGCCTAACTAACCAACTCTTCCGGCCACGATCTCCTTGACTCACATAATCCCCACTATTTGCACGACTTGCTCCTGTCGATCACGATGCTTCGACCATGCCTCACGACCACGGCTGCCTGATGCCTTTAACCATGGTGCATTCAACCACTTCACCGACCACGTCTTGTTGACCATATCTTCGACAACACAGGTCTTCCGAGCGCCGACCGGTTCTCTATAGCTTTCGAGTACCGACTATCGACTACTGTAGCTACACTATTGTGCTATGACCATTTATGACTACGACCATTACGCAATTCGACTTACGACCACATCAGCTACGACTTATGACTACGACTGGTCTCCGACTGCTCTCTGACTCCGGGTCTTCGACTACTACGCGACACACGACTTACACCGTACTCGAACACACCGAATACCCGACACACGATTACAGCGTACTCAAACACACCAGTACGATCATGCAATACTCAAACTCGACACGACTTCTTAGTACTCGAACACACGAGTACTTGACTACGACTATGCTAACAATAATGCAATAAGGTTAGTCCCAACATCCGGCATTGTGTGCCTCAGCCTGCTCAATAACTTAGGCGGCGGCGAGGGCAACGAGGCCTGGTCACCGGCTAGGTTGAGCGACTCGAGCCTCCTCCAGGTCATCATCTCGATCTAGGGCCTTGTCCTCACTAGCCAGCCCTACTACAACGAGGCCGGCTATGAGGCGCTCGTTGGCAGGCTGGAGGGCTGCCGCGACGCGCTGCCCTACGGCGAGAACGCCCACCTGCTGACGCTCCAGACCACGCTCCACCTGCTGCGCCGCCCACCGCGAGGGTTCGAGGGGTTCATCAGGGACCACTTTTGCCGCCTTGGGAGATTCGTGCTCGGGGCCTGCGAGGCATACCTGCGGGGATGCCCCGTCGGCACGCTCACCGCCGACAGGAGCAGCGGCGGAGAGCGACTGTGCTCGGCAGGGTTCAGGCTCGCGCTCGCCAACCTGGTGCCGAGGCTCGTGGCGGCGTTCAAGGAGATCGGCGCAGAGGGGTGCAGCAGTTCGATGGCACCGACGCTGATCCGGCGATGCGTTTGTGGGTCGATGCCATGGCTGAGGAGTTTGCGCTTGATGTATGTGTTCCAATAGTGGCACTACCTTCTTCCTCTCTAATTCTAATGGTTTGTTGTAGATGTTTTCCGAAGTTTGTTGCATATAATTCTTCTTATTTGTTGTATCAAGTGTTTTATATTGTTGCAATATATATTCTCCGATATTGGCCTTCTTCACATGTATTTGCTAGATTTGTTACAAGCGTTCACTTAATTTGTTACACGAGTTCAATTAAAATATTACAGCCTCGTAACATATATGTTTGATTTTGGTTGCAATGCTATTGCATCCTTTTAATTGCTACAACGTGTTTATTGTAGTCGAAGTGGGATTTTTTACACAGGTAGCACTTGATGTTGCATTGTGCTATGGCTTTTTATTGTAGCTATGGTTAAATTATGTTATATATATGGTAGAAAAATATTGCGCTCTAACGTACGAAGCTAGTGTCTGGATCGGCCGTCCGAACGCTAGCAACACCTGTATGCAATTCATATTGGATTCCAGTACTGTGATATGCCATCTAACAACATGCAAACATCAACCAAATACAAGCCGTATGGTGCAATTGATAAGGATGTTTTCTTTTTCTAGATTAACGTAGGAACTTTCATTTTTAATTAACGTAAGAATTTCTAGTTTTTCTCACCTAGGATTAATACGAGGGTTTCTAGAGAGGAGCCTCGGATTAGTATAGTCACTGATAGATAGATGGGTTCGGTTTCCCGTGCACCGAAACCATTCTTCCCGCTCAATATGGCTTGAGCTTTTGGCTTTTGGCTTATTTTTGTACTATTCATAATTTCGTCTTTTTCTGAATTTTTGGTTTTTTAAGCTTTTTTGCCGGTTCTTTTTTTCCGTATTCGTTTGCGTTGTCTGTGATAGGCTAATAAATTTTTTATATTTTTCAATTTTTTTAAATTTAATTATGTTAAATAAGCCTCTGTCAGTTACAGTGTTTTTTTCAGCCATAAGCCACCAAAAATAAGCTGAACTGAACACCACCTTAGCTGATTGGGCATCTCATCGAGTCAGATTTTTCCTTAAAATCGTTTATTTCTTTCTCACAATCTGTGCAGCGTTTCAGATACTCACTGGAGCCAAAAGCTTGCCTTACTTGCTTATCGAGCCGCAAATTCTTTACGAACCATAGCATAGCCTAGCGATATGTTACTGCACATGTCTTTCTAGCTGATGACAAGAATAGTTCCACCAAACAGTGTATGAGTTAGGACATCAGGAGTGTATAAGATCGTAATAAGTCTTAAGGTAGGCACTACCTAATTGTTAAGGTCGACTCGTTATGTTTAAGGCCATCGCTCGGCTGTAACAAGAGTCCCTCTTGGCAGTAAAAAAAATTGTATTTTAATGCTTGTGGTTGTTGGTAGTTAGCTTGTGGGGGGAGAGAGAACAACATGATTAAAAGAAAATTGTATTTTAATACTTGTGGCCAGGTCTTTAGCTTAAGGATCGGCTTTAAGTTTTTTTTGCTTATGGTATGCTTAAGATCAACCATGTAATGTATAAGGTCGACCTTAAGGTGGTTTATGATCCTCTATATTTATACACTCCAGATATCCTTATTCGTGTGGATTTTGCACTATTACTTTTCGAGATTTGAACCTATTTTTTTAAAACGAACAGGGCAGGAGACCTGGCTATTATATTGATAGAGTAGAAGTAAACAGAGTTTTGGCTCATGAGCCAGTAATGGGGGTGAAAAAGGGAAAAAAAACATGGAACTAATTAATCGCTATTCTCCCGGCCTGAATTCCGCTAGTTTCTTTGTTCCTGCCAGGCACCTGGCCGCCTCCGGTGATCAACATATATAGTTGGTGTAATCGCTTTGTGCTGGAATATTATGGCATTTCGGTCTGTTCTTTTTCAGCTTTTAACTTCAGTTTTTAGTTTTTTTATAGTAACTAGCTTTTAAACAGACTATTTTTTGAAGATAGAATCTACTAGTTAATTGTAGTATATATTATATAGACTTCATTTATATTGGCAAAAACAGCATGTGAGTTTTAGTTACTCTGTAATCTCTCATACAAACAGCACAAAAGTCAAAAGCCACAGCCAAAAACCACAAGCCACAGCCAAAAAGAACATGCCCTTCCTTCTTTCCCACAGATTTGAACCTATGACTTGTTACTCGTACCATTCGTGTAGTTTTTTTGACTTTAACTTATAAATAATAATAGTTTATAAAGAAGTACTTAGGTACAATTTTAATGATCAACATATATGGTTGGTGTAATCGCTCTGTGCTGGCTAGTACCCTAAACTTCTCGATCCGAACGTGAGGACAGGAGATTTGAGAATCAGATACGTGTTGCATGAATCATGGACGCCGCTTCGAGTAACCAAACACACAGTCCTAACTTGGTCGGACTCGTCTGAAGAAATTCGTGTGTGGTGAACTGTGACAAACCCTGGCTTCAAAAACCAAACACGCCTAAATAAAATTGCACATTTCCCGTTCAAAAAATAAAAATAAAACTGGACATTATTTTCAGTTATTGCCAAGATAGACAGGGAAACTAACTGAACACGCGCAGTAGCTATAGCACGCACACGGCACACCGCACACTCAAAAACAATTTATTCATCTCGATCTCTCTGGATCTCCGCACTGCACAATCGATCTAGACTTGCTTGGGCACGATGCGGCCGAGGCGGACGGCGTTGAGGTAGTCGCGGGGGCTGTGCGAGGCGAGGCCGGGGATGACCAGACCGGCGGCGCGGAAGAGCAGCGACACGGCGCCCTCGCGGTAGCCGAGCCCCTCCTTCATCCACAGGAACATCCCTTTGAGCAGGTCCCCCCACGCGTTGCCGTACATGGACAGCAGGTACCTCGGGTCGAAGTAGTTCGGGTTCGGCACGTCGCCGGCGAGCATCCGCCACGCGTACCACCCGTCGTAGTACACGCACTTCCCGCCGTGCGCGTACTCCGCGATCGGCGGCGCGTCGAACGGCACCCGCGGCACGATGTCGTACCGGTACACCATTCGCTGGTACGTCATCCCGGGCGCCGAGGAGGCCAGGTACCCGGCCAACGCCGCGTCCCCGACGCGCGGCTGCCCGTAGGTCTTTAGGTCGGCGACCCTGTCCAGGATGTCCGCCTCCCCGTGCAGCGCCAGCAGCGCTGGGAAGATGGCGGCCAGCGCGCCGCCGAGGCTGTGCCCCGTGATGATCACCTGCGCGTTGGGGTGCTTCTTGAGCTGCTCCCGGAGCGCGGAGCGGAGCTCGTAGTAGGCGAACTTCTTGCCGCCGGCGGCGTTGGGGGCCTCCCGGGGGAAGGCGCGCGCGGCGTCCTTGCCGTCCTCCTCCTGGAGGCCGAGCGCCTTGAGGAAGCCGGCGTGGACGTGGCCCATAGCGCCCATGCCCAGCCATGACAGGTTCACGTCCGTCGACCAGTCCTGCATGTTGAACGGCTCCGTCCCCCGGAACGCCAGCACCACCGCGCTGGCGTCCTTGGCGCGGTCCGTGAACACGAACGCCTGCGTAGTCTCCGACTTGACGAACTCTGCATGAAATCACGCATACGCGTTGTCGACGTTGAATTAATTTCATTCGATTTAATTCGTCATGACATGTATATACGACCCGTGTACGTAGACTACTTACTGTTCCAGCAGCTGTAGAACCCCACAAAATTCAACTGCAAAGATTGCATATGAAATTAAGATCCATAATTAGTTGTTAATAAAATAAATTTCTACGTGCTACTTGGATGATTTATCTATGGGAGCATATCTAGTGCTAATGACTATTTCAGTGCTAAGATGTTAATGACGACATGATCGTCCGATCTAGATTGCGTGGCTTAGATAGAGGTAAGTGGGATGGTGTTTCCACCACCTCTATCCAAACCACACAATCTAGATCGGACGGTTCATATCGCCATTAGCACATTAGCACTGAAATAGTCATTAGCACTAGATATGCTCCCTTTATCTATAGTTATATGATGTAGTTGCTAGTCGTAGGTAATGATTAATTAATTGTGCATGCGATCTCTCCGCATAAGCAAATATATTCATTCATATATATATAGGATCCAAGTCGTATAGGATTATTTTTTTAGATCTAACTGGAACGCATATGGACATGCACTAGTGCTCATGGATCACTCATGTGCGCTTGTCGTAAAATGATTGATGTCCTTTGCTTGCTACCGTTGTGCAGTGGCTCTGCTGACCTGCCCTCTGCTTGCATGGTTCACTTGTTGTCAACATTGCATTCGTTCGATCGATTCGTCTTCAGATGCTAATAATTCAGTTGTCTCTCGAGAAAAATTACTATCTGTTTAATTGTGTGCGCCTTCAACGCTTCTGAGTGCTTAATTATACATGCAATTAGAGCGATTTTTTTTTTGTGATTTAAGTATACCTTCCAGACATTGTTGACGACGTTCTCGATGTAGGCAGCGTTCTCGTAGGCGATCTTGGCGGCCAGGGCGGTGATGTCGAGGATGGCCTGGTCGCCGCCGTCGTCGAGGTACTGCTGCCGGATGAGGGGCGCGGAGGCGCATCCGCCGCTCTCCAGGTCGGCGGCCTCGCCGGAGGGTTCCAAGCCGACCGCCCGCAGCTGCTGCCTCAGCGGCTTCCACTCCGTCCTTCCGTCGATCATCGCGATCATCGACCGGAAGTTGGGAGCCTCCCGGTTAAACGGAATAACCAGCTTACCTATAAATTACTATATGCATTAATGAATGAATTGTTTCATGCACGCGTGCTGATCAGATCGATCAGGTGATTCAACAAGCGCAATGCAACGTGTGATTAATTTCGAGATCGAGTCCTGTAGCAATTGAATGGTGAACTTGGTTACTAGAGACACCTAGTTTGACTATTATACAGACGACTGAAATTTTTTTATCTCTCAGTCATCTGAAATTACACTCTCAATTATCTGAAATTGCAGATGATTTTTTTGAGAGGGGCTGCAAGTTGAATCACCTAAAGTTACAGGTGTTTTTTTTGGAGGAGGCTGTAAATTCAGTTAATTATAGTGCAATTTCAAGTGACTGAGAGATAAAAAAATTTCAGTCACCTGTACAATAGCAAAACCGTTCTAGCAATTACCATAGGATCGAGAGTCCAGTGGTAGCTACCTCACTAAAAGGACATGCGTGCTTTGAATTTGATATATGACCCAACGTACCTAGCTGCTAGCTAGGTCATGTACGTAGTCACACACACATACAGTTAATATATCAATCTGCTAACTGTATGCACGGTGTCATTGATTAATAAGCTAGAATGACAACAACTACACCTGATTGATCATGAGAAAAAAACACCCAACATATTTGACACTTGGTTAAAAAAAAATGAAAAAGAACCATATAAGAGATAACACATGTACCAACTGGAAAGAACACATGTACACACACACACACACACACACACAGAGAGAGAGAGAGAGAGAGAGAGAGAGAGAGAGAGAGAGAGAGAGATCATGTTGCCGTTCTGTTGTCCTTGTAGACAGGCTTACCTCTTGCAGTCAATTGTTACCCGGCATGCAGTCAGTCAGCATGCAATCATGCATATGGTTCCATTTGTTCTCACCGATCCTTAATTTGTTGAATGGTCCGATCCATTGATAGGTTAAGACATGTGTGTACATTTCAATAACTCAAGTTAAGTTGCAAATTAACCAAATTTAAGTTGAGCACCAGCTTGAGCTTGCATATGCTCCCGTACATCTTCAGTTCAAGATCTGTGTTATATATGTCTTCATTTCAAGTTGAATTAAGATTATGCATGCTGATATATATCCATCGATCATGAGTTAACATCAAATTGCTTACGTATTTGTTATGTGTGTTATTAATTACGTGCGCATATATATATATAAATATGTTACGTACATCTGAAGATGTTCCATATGATGCCAAGCAGGCCGCCGTTGAGCGCGAGGAAGTTGAGGAGGAACTCGAGGATGAAGCCGATCCACTTGGCGGGGTAGTAGGCGGCGGCGAGCGCCTTCTGTATGAGCTCGGTGAGCGCGACGAACCACTCGCCCGGCGCACTGCCGAGGTCGGCGGCGGTCTGGTCGCCGACCTCGACGAAGTGGTAGCTGGCGAGGGGCCGCCGGAGGAGCAGCAGCGACAGGATGTCGATGAACCGCACCTTCTCCGACCGGACGATCAGCTTCTCCTCTCCCATCTTGGGAGGACGAGCGGCGGCTCCGGCGAGCTGCCTATTCGCCACCATTTTCTACGCGCTACTCCTAGCTTAGCTAAGTGATGAGTGAAAGGAAGCTCAAGGCACGGCGCTACGCCGGGGAGAAGGGTGCCTTTTATAGGGCTTCCGAGGGATGGTTGATTGGCTAGAGGTAGGGTTTACGTAGGGCATGCATCGTACATCGTGAATGCATGATTGAGTCAGCAGCGCGTGAAAGAGGTGGCTCGATCGATCTGGATCGCCACGTGTTTTTACTAATTTTCTGGATGGGGTGGTTTACTAACTTAGGGCATCAGAAGTATATATATCGTAATGGGTCTTAAGGTGTGTCCCACCTAATTGTTAAGGCCACCGTTGTTACTACCGCACTTACTTCCTCCCAGCGGAACTATCGTACTAATATCTGCGGTACTTTTGATTTTCGTGACACTTCTAGAAAACAGCCCAAATCAAATACACTCTTTGCAAAACCATTTTACCATTCCACAAAATTTGCGATGGTTCATTACACAGTATCATAGATCTTCTCACATGATCCTTCACGGATCTAGAAAATGTATGAGGTGGGGTCTCCGTAAGAGCCCAGACTTAAATATACGGGACCCCCTTAGGTTTTACCATATAGAGGGTTAGTTTTTCATGATACTACTCCGGCCTTGCATGCATATATCTCATAAGAGTGGATAGGTGTACAAATTTTAGTGGGTATGCATGTGATCTTAGGTCCTATTGATATTAGCTTCTAAAAACTGTTTTTCTATAATAAATAGCTTTTCTGTCATGATTTTACTAATTTTCTGGATGGGGTGGTTTACTGACTTGGGCAGTGTGCATGCTACCTGTTACCTATATACTTCCTCTAGTAAAAAAAAGAATTTGTTTCGAAATATATGCAATTAATACTTTAAAAACTTTGGCAACCGATATCTTTTAAAATATTTAAATTAGATACATAAAAATCATACAAATTTGTATAGAAAATTACTTTGATAATATTATAGTTTCATTAGTTATATATACACACACACTTGCATTTGTTGATGACTCAAGGAGTCGCTGATCAATCGGATTTGGATTGAGAAGACGTTGGTTAATTAGCTTAATTAGTTAATCGGTCCGGCCTTCGTGCATTGGATGGCATTAGATAGGCTGATCCAGTAGATGTATCTGGTGGCCTGGGGTCTCTGTAAGAGCCGAGACATGAATTAATACAGGGACCCCTTTAGGGTTTTACCATATGGGTTTTGTTTCTCATGATATGGCCCAAGCTTCATGGAAATATCTCACGAGAGTGGACAGGTGTACACATTTTCAGTGAGTTATATGCATGTGACCCACCTTAGACAGCCGGAGCGGACATTGGCGTGGACGGCGGACGGCGTGGCTCGGGGAAGACGACGACCGGCGACGGTACTGGGAGAGCTAGAAGAGGAGAGGACGGCGAGGATAATGCGTGTGGCCACGTGCGTGCAGTTCTGGGAAAACCTTGCTCTAGAGTTTTCCACCCCGCCCTTTTATTAATTGTGCCACCTGCCTCCAGTACCCCGCCCTCCACACCCACCCACCTCGATCAATGGATTAATAGAGCTAGGTAATTATGGACCGTTTATGGTGTGTTCTTTTCGATTTCTAAAAACTATTTTTTAATTTTTCTATAGTAACTAATATTTAAATAGAGTATTTTTTTAAGATAGAGTCTACTAATTAATTGTAGTACATATTTTACTGACTTCATTTATATTGGCAAAAACCGCACGTGAGTTTTTGTTACTCTGTAATTTCTCATACAAACAGTCCAAAAGCCACAAGCCGCAGCTAAAAGCCACAAGTCGCAACCAAAAAGAACATGGCATATATTAAATTTTATTGATGACTTTTAATTTTAGTTTATAAATAGTAATAGTTTGTAGAAAACCGTACGGAGAGTGAAACACACATATGATTTTGGTTGATATAAATAAAATCTCTATAGCATGTACTACAATTAACTAATAGATCCGTCTTAAAAATACACCTCGTTTGAAAGCTAAATACTGTAGAAACGCTATTTACTATATAAAACAACTATTATAACCTAATATAAATAAGGTATATAAAGTGGTCCTAGCTGTAGGATATCGACGACAAGCAGACTACTTGTATGTCGTCAACACAGTTCACACTTCACACCCTCAATCAAATTTCACCTTGTAGGCCTCCTTAATTAATTTGGGTGTTGAAGGTAACATTTGATGTGCAAATTTCTACTGATCGAATGTATTGTTTTGCAATTTTTCTGTTTGACAATTTCAGTGTATTTAATTGTTGCACTAATATGTTAACGCGTATGTACGCCAATGAAATTTTTTTCACATGTTATAACTCACAATGACAAAAACAGCACTGCATCCACGCCTATATACATATGGCTGCCTGCCCTTACAAATTCTCACAAATATCGTACAAGTAGATCGATATTGATCGAGTGAGATAGTTAATTACTTATCTTGATTACCCAACTATATAGTACTCCCTCCATTCTTTTTTTACTTGGTCCCTCTATTCTTTTTTACTTGATTTGTTTTACTTTTTACGATTTTCGATATGCGATTTTGGCTGCTAATTTTTTACGGTTTTGATATTGCACAGGCGACTGAAATTTTTTTATCTCTCAGTCACATAAAATTGTACTCTCAATCAACTGAAGTTGCAGCCCCCTAAAAAAACAACTGCAACTTCAGGTGATTCAGAGTGCAACTAAAGTTGCACTATCAATTAACTGAAATTACAACTCTCCTCCAAAAAATCACCTGCAACTTCAAATGATTGAGAGTGTAACTTCAAATGACTGAGAGATAAACAAATTTCAATAGCCTGTGCAATAGTCACTAATATTTTTTTATAACTTTACATTAAAATATATTAATAAAATTATAATTCTATAAAAGTATTTTTTAACAACAATCTAATAATATAATTTTTATATAGGCAATCTAAATAGTTTTAAACTAATTGATAGTCAAACTTTAAAAGATTTAACAATAAAGATTATAGGATGTTAAGTTAAAAAAGAATAGGATGAGTATTATATACAGAGAGTTGGTCAGTAGTATGCAATTATTCTAACGTCCTTGTTAGGTCAGGCGAGACTAATTAATTAAGAATTCTTGGGTGTTTGTTGCATCGTCAGTAGTGTGCACCATGGTCCAAGCTGACCACATGCAAGCTTGTTGGCATAATCATCGATCATATCATAAGATCGACGCGAACTCATCCTGAACTGAGATATATACACAGCATGCAGCTTCGTAAACAAAAAAAAAAAAGAAAAGAAAAGAAAAGAAGAAGGATGACCATATATATATACATGTATGAACGTATGATATCGCAAGTGTTATTCTTTTCTGCAAAAATGAAGTAATGAAGAACTCAGTAACCACTGTCGACCTATATATGTACCTAGCTTGAGATTCGTCACTACTACAAAAAGTCTAATACTAGACGTCAAATCACAGACGATTTTGTGAAACCGTCTATGATATACATTATCACAGACGGTTTTAATTTTAAGGCCGTCTGTGGTGTTTGTAGCGGGAAAAAGGAGTATCACAGACGGTTCTTAACGCCAACCGTGCGTGATATCGGAATATCAGACGGTTTTATAATAAAACCGTCGTGATATTCAGATATCACGACGGTTTTATTGTAAAACCGTCGCGATATCGAATATCGCGAGCGGTTTTATTATAAAACCGTCTGTAATAATCTGGAATATCACAGACGGTTTTTATTATAAAACCGTCTGTGATACTGGAATATCACAGACGGTTTTATAATAAAAACCGTCTGCGATATGTTTCCCGCCTTGCAATTCCTTAAAATTTTATATTTTCCCGCTTGAGTCCAAGTATGATTTAGTTTTGAGACACATTCAGTAAAACGGACATAACTTTTGCATACGGTGTCCGTTTTTGACGTTCTTGTACTCGTTGGAAAGCTAACGACGAGCCCGATCCAAAAAAAACAACCAGCTTGCGCTAGTCGCCCTCCAAGACCCCGAAAATCGGCCATATTTGGACCTAAACCTGCATCGCAAGTTTTTTGTTTCTGTTTTTGCCCTTTTTCTTGGTCTTCCTTTTGGAATTTAGATTTTACTTCAACTTAAAAGTTGTAGATCTCATCGAAACCTTTCAAATGAGTATATATAAGCTATATAAAACTTTGCTATTTTATCTTTTTAGACTAGTTGTTTATATTGCATCGGTATATAAAATTTTGTGCTCTAATTCACAGACGGTTCTATATATAGAACCGTCTGTGATATTCATTCATCACAGACGGAACCGTCTGTGATAATCTGTGGGCCCGTCGATCCTTCTCAACTCAATCCTAGCCAATAGAAATCCACCAATCCTTACAACACGGATCATAGCTCTACCTCTCCGTCCCCGAGCCAAAAAATTTTGCACTCCGCCCTCCCGGCCTTGTTTTTCTCCCTATAAATATAACCAAAACCCAGCCTTGCTGTTCTCCTCTTTGTTATCCTCCTCCCTACTGTTCTCCTCCTTGTGTTCTTCTCCTCTTTGTTGTCCTCCTCCTTGCAGACGTCGTACAAGTCTACGTGGAGGCAAGACACCGCAGAAGTCAACCGTGCAGACGCTCAATCAACACCAACGATGGTGGGCGTCAAAGACATCCAGCTCATGCGTGCATCAGGGGCGAGAAGGCATAGATGATCTTTGCTTTTTCTTTGTTCTTGTTGTGTAACCTGTTTGTTGTTTTGAGATATTGTAATGGTAGGCTCTAATCTTAATAAAAATGGATGTTTTATGTTTGTGAAATGAATTGAGATGTGAATTGGATGTATATATGTACATGTTGATCTGCTTGTTTCAGAGGGTATAGCTAGCATTTCCTGAGGCTAGCCAATAAACAGAAATAGGATTAGGAGTAGAAGGGAATATCACATACGGTTTTTAGTTAAGAACCGTCTGTGATATTTGCACCACAGACGGTTCAAAAACCGTCTGTGATGACCTCGTATCATTACTGACCCATAAATTCAGACGGTTCACAAAACCGTCTGTGATGACGTTTTTGAACCGTCTGTGATGACCTTTTCTGTAGTAGTGTGTGTGTATACCATATGCCTCTAGCTAGCAAGCTAGGTTAATTCTAGCCCCCTGTGATCATGCACTCCCTGGATGGTGGCCGGCGTGGCCCAGAGGTGAGCAGTGCTGGCCGGCGGTGAGGTGGTGGCGGCCGGCATCGTGTTCGTTGGCCGTGTGCTTGTGGCGGTAGGATGCATGCGTATGGATCGATCGTGTCGTCGATGTGCCATCTCATCTCATGTTACTCACACGAGCAATGAAATCTGAAACCGATCGCGATTTGGTTGCCGTACATAGATCCTTGTCGATCGTCTTGTCCCATTGGCCATTGCAGTACCATATATATGTGGAGTAACAGTCTTTAATTTTGTTTGCACACACGTAGTATATATAATTAATGGGTTTGGTAGTAGCTGATCGATCGAAAAAGCGGCAGGGGAAACATTATTTAGTTGCGCAGAAAGTGGCACTCATGCTCACCGCGCGCGGCATTAACGTAGAAGCCAAAGTTATCAAAGCTGGAACTGATAAGATCCATCGGCGTAGAAGCCAAAGTTATCAAAGCTGGAACTGATAAGATCCATCGGCATGGCAGTGGCATACAATAATCTATCTGTGGTGCACGTATAATTATCTAAAAAATAATCACACTAAAGCGTACGGGTCATTATTCGTATCATTATTCGTTTAATCAGTAAACACTGTTCCGATGAATTAAGTCTTTACCAAAGTCGCACAGCAAAACAATAATATAGAAACAAAGTGGCACCTGAGGCGGTGGAGTGGTAGGATCCCCTCGAGAACTCTAGCTCAAGGTCACTGCAACGCATCCTCCTTCCCGATGAGCTCGACTGTGCCTATGGTCTCTTCATCCTGCTCGGAGTACTCTCCGAATAGAGCAGGGTCTAACAAAAAAAATAATAGCAAGGGTGAATACTGACGTACTTAACAAGCATAATAATAGTAAGATGCATTGTATGCCTCTCTTCTGCGATTATTAAAGTTTCTATATTTTACTTCTCAAAAGTAGTGCTATCAAAAGACTGGCATGAATTCATGATTTTATTTAGCACTACGCAGGCTTGTGCCACTATACCCATAGTGTTAGACCATGTGATGGTCATGCATTGTGTTGATGATGAACAATTGACATTTGGTTTTATTGAAATTTGCATTCATGAAAGTCTGGTCGGTACAATTCTGTGCTTGAGTTTTCAGGATGACAAAATGACCACGTCTGGTAGTCCGATCAGCCTTATGATGGCTGGTCCGATTGGCAGGTCCGCACGACAGACTTCAACCACAACAGATTTCGATCACGACAGACTTCCACCATGTCAGACTTTGACCATGTTCGACTTCGTCCACGTCCAATTTCGATCACGACAGACTTCTACCACGTCAGATTTCGACCATGTCTGACTTCGAGAACGTCTGGCTTCGACCACGGCAAGTCGACCGTGGTATTTCGACAACGGCAGAACGACCATAGCAAGTAATCGTAGATTTCTACCTCGAACAGTGAACCGGTCGTAAGCAACATTTAACCGGTCGTAGGTGATAGTAAATCAGTCTTAGTTACAGTGGGTCGGATGTCGTAAGGTCATCTGCTATAGTAACCGGTCAATAATCGTAGCTACAATACTTTTCCATGGTTATAGCTACAATACTTGATCAATACTCGATAGTGGTAGACTTTACGGGTTGATACTCAATAGTCGTAGACTTTACTGGTCAACACTCGATAGTCATAGACTTTACAGATCGATACTCGATAGTCGTAGACTTTACTGGTTGACATTCGATAGTCATGGACTTTACTGGTCGATACCCGATAACCATAGATTTTACTAGTCGGTACTCAATAGTCATGGATTTTACTGGTCGGTACTCGATAGTCATAGACTTTACTAGTCGGTACTCGATAGTTGTAGACTTTACTCGTCGGTACTCGATAGTTGAAGACTTTGTGATCGGTAGTCGTAGACTTTGCAGTCGGCTATCGTTAGCTTAGGCTTATCGATCGGTTATTGTAGACCTCATGATCGGTAGTCCTAGGCTTTTGCGATCGGTTGCTGAAGGCTTCACGATTGATACTTGTAGACTTCGTAGTTGGTTCGAGTGTTTCAATTCTTGCTATCTTCAAGTACTTTTAGTACTCGTGTTAGGCCAGCAATATGACTGGCTGGTGCATGGTGGTCGATGATCGATGAACAATGCTCGGAGGAACAATACTCGAAGGATTCGGTTCTCAGAAGATGGAAGTACTCGGTGGTCAGATGGTCATAGTACTCGGTAGTTAGAAGAACTCGATACTCGGTAGTCGGAAGGAATCAGTCCTCGATAGTCGTGGTTTTCGTGATCGTGGTCAGCGATAGGTTGTCGTAGGTATTGCTATCGGTTGTCGGAGACTTGTGGTATGTGATCGGTACTCGTAGTCTTCGAGTAAGCATTGGGATAGCGGTCTGACTGGATATGTTCGATGGTTGGACCGGTCGTGCTGAGTGATATGAAGTTTGTGATTTCTGGAGAGCATGGAAATTGTGGTCGTGAATGATCTGGTTGGTATTCGTGGTTGGTTTGGTTCTTGTCTATTGATAGACGAGGGTGTGTTATACGTGTGTGTGATGATGATGGTCAAGTTGTGAAGAACTTGTGACAATGGAAAATGTTCTTTGGCCTTTGCATATGCAGGTGGGCGTGGAGAGGAGGACTGGGACTAGCATGGAAAAATCTGAGGTCTAAGTGGTTGAGAATAACACGCAAGGTGGTCGGGCTCATGTTGAAGCACATGGAAATCAAAGGTAATGATGCATGGAGAATATACGAGAGGTACGGTCCCGGAGGCTTCAACACGTGAGGATGATGCATGGAGGAGATACATGAGGTGCTGTCCTGGAGGCTTCGTCATGTGGTGAGATTGGAAACGTTATGGAAGGAGTCCGTAACGAGAAGGATTTGAGATATTAGAAAACTCGTGTTTGGAAGGGTTTAAGGTTCCTTGATTTTTGGAAGAGATAGGATTACATGTCTAGTTTGATAAGAATACGGTTTAGGGATCTAGCATATAAAAGCAAGGAAAAGACTAAGTGTTTAGCCGTGGCTTTGCGAGGCTTTTCGTGCTAGAGTTTTTAGGGGTGCCGTTAGGGCACTTTGTAGTCATAGAACATGATCCAGAAGTAATAGATCAGATCGATTCGATGAAAAGTTACTCAGCGTCGGCAATGTTTTTTCTGAGCATCGTTTTCTTGTGTCTTCAACGGCGTTCTAACACATCATGATCTTACGTGCCACGAGCTAGGTGTCTACGGTTGTCGGTTCAATCCAATCGAGCAAAGTACGGTGTTGTCTTCGGCATGGTCTCGTTTGAGCTGTCAAACTGTTCAAGTGGCTGAAGATTTCAAGCAGAGGGAGATTTTAACCACGTGCAAAGGCAGTCGTAGCGAGTGGTTAGAGCGAGTGGTCGAATGATTGAGGTGTTCATCAAGCGCGTGTAAAGGAGGTCAAGCATGCAGACAAACAACTTGCGATCGAAATAATTTAGATTGTTTTTCTTCTTGTTTGAGATTTATTTTCAGGTATTAAAAAATAGAGACAATCATTCACCCCCTCTAATTGTGTCATACGATCCTACACATAGCTACTCTGAACCATCGTAACTAGCTTATTCCACACTCCCTTTGGTGTGTAGTCAAGTTCAAAGTACAAAACCTTTTTCAAGTTACGTTGCTCAATTCTCTAACACATTTATTTTCCACTAGTATACTAGGTAGCTCACCCGGGCTCTACCGACTTCAAATAATGTTCGGTTGGACCAGCTCCTAGCCCAACACTCCACCTACGCATATAGCGTCTTGGGACTTACTCACTTCCAGACTGGCATTACTGGTCTTGAGCCCCATCCATCTCTACTCACACATATTTATTTACGTAATGTTGAGGGATGAATAACATAATAGGGTACTAATTTCTTCCCATCCGAGATGGAAAAATTATTGGCACATAATTTATGGTCCCCGATCTGAACGAGAGTCTGGTAGGTCCTTATATTCTAACTATATGTAAAGGGGTCATGATGTCAGGGCCCCAGATTTTAATATCTGGAATCCCCTGTGATTTAATGCACTATTCCCTGGATCAGTAGATAGTGCTCACAGTTACAGAAAATGAATATCAAATACATACCATGCGGAAGCATAAATAAAATAGTAAACTTACTCATGGGCGATTAGGCGAAATCGAAAAATTACAGCGGAAGAACGAAGCACACATGTGGGACCTTGGGACATGCCCACAGGTACCAAGCTGGAGGTTCGCGACCTAGTCCTTGACGTCTTCACCTTCTTTGCCTTCAAGACCCAAGTATTCGAGGCGTAGTGATCGATTCCGATTACGGATTTTGTTATGAGAGCGAGTGTGAGCACACTAACCACCGTGCTCATGAGCCAATACATGAATGCAAATATATAGTATGCATGGCTTATCAAAGGAAAGGCTCGGGTTGTTTTATTTGCGAAATCGCTTTTGGTAGCATTGTTATTATTAAACCATGGTGTTATTACTGCTACCTAAAACTTCCCACGGCGATTGCCCAATTGACTCACTCTTCCAAATGCCATAATTGACTTAATTCTCCAAAGACACAATTTTCTTACTAGATGTCGTCTAAGACTCCAACCAATGAGTGGCATCGTTTAGCTAATCCACCGATCAAACCCTTTATATATATACATTTGTTTTGAATCCACCAATGTCTTCACGTATTCGAATTGTACTAGTCCAATCTTGTAATCAATATTTACCAACTCCACATACAATTCCAATGATTCCCTAACAGATTACTTTTTATCCACCGACACCATTCATATCGAACTTTCTAACAAATCAATCCTTTCTGCTAATGATCCAAAACCATAAATTGCTCTCTTCATAATCACCCTTATTTTCATTATTTATCTCTAACTAATTCATCAATACCTCTGTACCAAGAATATCATTAATCTAGTTTATGCTTCAATTATCATATCTCCAAATTTCCTCAAATTCAAATCATCTATCTAGATCAATTCCTGTTAGTCCCATCAAATCCAACAATTGCCTTTACACTCTTCTAATTCTCCAAAATCATTGATCCAGATTTTACTCCGGTAATTATTATTCCTCCGATGTACCCAAAATTCAATTCATCCTTCCAGTATTTTAATCAAATCCTATCAATCACATTATTACTAACATCTCTCAAGAATCTATATTAGTGTCGTAATCCAACAATTTCTTTTGCACACTCTAATCTTCCAAAAATCATTTAAATCATCTCTCTAACCCATCCATTCATATAGACTCCACCGATTTATTTCTCCTAAACCCCTCTCTAATATTCTCTTTTTATAATCGACCTGAATCCACCAATCATCGTTATGTATTTACCACAACAGTGATCCTCTTTCCTACGACTCTATTTATTCTTCCTGTCATTTTACTTTGTAAAAGTAGAAGCTTTATCATCGTTTAGCTTTTGAAATATAATACATAGAAACCTCCCGAGACTTAGCGTTTGAACAAAACGTAATATATATGAGAATGCAATAACAGTAGCGATTCAGATTCCATCCACCGTTACATGGCATCTGCACCATATGCTTAATCCTTGTTATAGCCGCTTAACTTACCACGGGACGACACCGGGACAACTCAAACCAGGCCTTGCATCGCCCTTCACTTTTCCATTCCCACCCACAAGTCATTTTGAAGCAGAACTATATCGGTTAAGTTTCCCATGTCCGCCCATGACCGTGGGCACGGCTATTCGAATAGTTTTGACTCTGCGAGTTTGTACACTTTCACCACAAGAGACAATCAACTCTTTGCCCCACACGATTCCTTAGTCATGTGGTTGAGCGACCATCACGAAGGATCGCTCGAGTATCTAGTTCCTTTTGTCATCTCACCCTATGGGCTTATCCCACGTGCGGTGGGTCCCATACGTTGCGCGGGATGTTTTCCACAGTTACTAACGCAGCCGGGCTCCACTTCCCGCAACGCTTAGAACAGCTGGAAAACTTCACCCTCCCCTTGGTGTCCCTTTAGGCCTCCCCTTGCCCTTGCTTATCCACTTCAATCCACTACCAGTGAGATGAGTCCAGAGTTTCGATACAACTACTTAGCCAAGTTGTACTTCTGAGACTTGTGGTTGCACTTGTTTACGTGGGAGATCATGACAAGATTCAGTCCTTAGCGGTATCTGGGCGATTCTACCACAACCCACTTTGTGCCTCCACCGCACCATTCACTCACACACCATCGAACCATTCGCCCAGATATTCAAGCAAGTAGGGTTTTGGGATCACAAAATAATCATATCGAACATATACCAGTCATTACCACCATGACTGCCCAACCAAATTTTCTCATGATTGAAAGTGATGCTTGGGCGTTTTCACGCCCATGAATACATATGCAACACTACGCATAGCGTATACATTACTGGACTTATTTTCAAAGGTTACTATCATAATTTATTTGGGCGACAAGGATCATATATTCAAATATTCAACAAGGGGGTGTAATATTAATCAAGGAAACAATGGGCATATAACTAGAATCTTGAATTAAGCATGTATTTGTACATAAAATAACAGCATGCAATTTGATAATTTAAACAAAAGTAATTTGCATAAAATGTAGGTTCAACATGATCAAAGTATTGACTCGCCTGGCGCGGTTTACCGCGGTCTTGAGCTCACACAATGCTTTCTCTTGGGCTTCTGGTCTTTATCTTCACTTCGCTTCTGATTACGCTTGATCTCTTGATTCTTCAGGACTCCAATTGCTAATTACGTGCTAAATGACTGAACACGAATAAAAGCAAGTAACTCAAAAGACCCAAATAAATCCAAATAAACTCAATCTAGTTTTATTACGAGTTAATGGATGATTGGAGGCAAGGTCGGTGCTAGAATATGATGACTTGATCTCTTTATTAATAATCTCTTTTTATTATTTTACATTTATTTAGGAAGTTCCATGAGGTAGGTTAGACCTATGAGTTGGTGTAAGAGTTCAGTGTATTAAACTTATCTTTAAGGTATGCATTCCTTGCAACCTAGGTTGGGGTATTTTATGGGGTTCCATTTACTCATTATTCGAAGTATTCTCCTAATGTTTAATCTAATAATTTGTCGAAGCACGCGAGTATTTAATTATGTTGTTTCATAGTAAAGTTTAGTCTATTCCTATTTACTACCACTTTCACTATAGTTGTCGTTGAGACTTTATTTATTGATGACTGACCAATGGCGGGTGTATGCTTTAAATCATTTCTTTCTAATTTAATATGTATTCCATTTTAAACGTTTACAACATATCGTTTAATTATTTTTAGGGAGCTGCTTGATTTGTTATTTAATTAAATATACCATTAAGATTTATTTTACGGCTACATGTTTAAATGTTATGTAATATACATATATATGTATATACATATTTAATTATAATTAAGGGTAATCTCTAATTCAAGCCTCGCTTCTATATGTAAAGATACTATTCAATTTATTTTCTTAATCTTAATCTTTGAATGTATTTTTAAGTGAGATCTTTATTAAATTTTGAATATGTAACCAAGACCATCTTTCATTAATGCCCTAACTAGTCTTTTAAACATTTACTCAAACGACCTTAATTATTCATATACGATATTTAATCCGAATTTAAATGTTAAACAATCTTATTTTATATCCTAATAAAATTTTCTTTAGCTTCCATGGATTATTTCCTAATTTTTCCCTAGCTTTCCCTAATTGAAATGCTTAATAAAACAAAATAAAAGAAGGAAGGAATGTGCCGAGAGGGGAATCGAACTCGCGACGGCGGTGTAACATGCAGTGGGGTTGACCAACTGAGCCGTGGCCGCTCCGTGACATGGGGGAGGATTAGGCATAAGAAGTAAGGCGGTGGGTCAATCGGAGGAAAAAAAGCAGAGGAGAGCCCAGGCGGCCTTGACGGCCGACGACGTCACGGAGAGGGCGGTCGGGAGGCTCCGCGATGGCTAGACGGGACGCTGGAGTCGAGGGGAGGCCGAGGGTAGCGGTGAATTGGCCCGAGCGGCGACATGATGGGCGGAAGGCTGCTCGAAGCGGCCGACGGTGAGGCGGCAAAGAGGCGCCGTCCGGGAAGAAGAGGGGAGGGAACAGCGCGTGCACGGGCAGGAGAGGAGCGAGTGGGTGCTTACCGAGCAGGCGTCGGGGTCGGGGAGTTGCCGAGAAGGGCCGGCGGCGATGGCCAGTGGCGGCATGGGTATGCCAGGCGTCGGCATGCTAGGGTGGAGGAGAAACGCCGGCGGCGGGAGGAGGTCCGGGCGGCGGTGGTGCTTCACCGACGGGAATTGAAGGGGAATCCACCGAGGAGGCGGCGATGGTGAGAATGGCGGTGGCGGCCGGAATTTGGGGAAAAAGGAGGGAGGTGGGGGAGGAGGAAGAGGCAATGGCGTGGGAGAAGAAAAGGAGACCGGGTGCTCTTATAGCGGCAGAGGGGGCGGGAAAGCGCAGTGGCGGAGGGCCGGTCGGCGGTGGAGGACCACCGGTCTTTGCCCGGGCGCGGGGCTCGGCGCGGAGGCGACGGGAGCAGGCACGGGGCTCGGTGCGGCGCCTGCGGCGGAGTCAGAGGAGCAGCGCACGCGCACGGGAAAAGAGGCGAGGAGAAATGGGGAGAGAAGGGAGTGGGCGCAGGCGCGGGGAAGAAGGAAAGAAGACGACGCGGAAGCAGCTCGGCCGCAGAAGAAGAGGGAGGCGCAGGCGCACGGGAAAAGAAGGAGAGAAGGAAGGGGGCTCGCGCGGCAGAGGAAAGAAATGCAAGGGAAAAATGAAAAAGGAGAGAGAGAAAAAGGATGGGGCCCACATGGAGGAGAAAAAGGGAAAATTAGAGCCCAAGCAAAAATTTTAACATCTGGATTTCTAATTTACATTTTATTTTCTTGACATTAGGAAGTATTGTTTGAAGTTTTGCATACATTCAAAATTTTGCATTTTAATTTTAACTATTTAGATGTGAGCTTTTAAAACTTCTTTAGCCATTGCTTCTCTTTTTCTTTAAGTAAATCAGATTTCAATTTCTTTTATTAACACCAATTTTGTTTTTAGAGTTGGATATTATTTCTTAATATTTTAATTTGCACACCACAAAGCCCGAAAGATTTAAATATTCAAAGGAAATTTTGAAATCCAGAAAAATTTAAGAAAAGTTTTAAAAGAAATTTCATAATTTTGTTTATCCAAATTTTGGGATGTTACAAACCTACCCCTCTTAAATGAATCTCGACCCCGAGATTCCGGTGGAATAGAAAGAAAGGTGAGGTTATATTCGCTAGCCATGTGTTTCTGGGTGTTGCTCGACGTATAGTTCTGTAGCTTCACCGGGAGGCGAAAACCTGCACAATAAGGGTAAGAACTTGGAGAAGTCAAAAGGGGCGAGAGAGACCTTGTTCTCTTGGGTAAGTCGTAGACTTTCAAATACTTGTTCCTCGACATTGTTGTCTTCACGTTGTCGTCGAATGAAGTAGTCGCATTGTCTAGTGGTCATACGGTTGTAGAGTTTTACATTAATAGGTGGGTAGCAATGGTCTGTGTCTTAGGGGGTAGAGCCTTAGGAATGCAGAGGTGACGATGGGTATTTTTATAGGGTGGTCTTTTACTTTTGCTAGGGTCTTGCCCTTACTCTAGGGTTTTGACAAGTTGATGATTTTAGCTAAGGGTACATCTCGCAATCCTTACCTACGTAAGATTTTTTTTTTTTGGCTTTGCGGATCTACGTGTTCTGGTTTGATTTGGCCAAACACAAACTGTTGCATTTCCAGGGTAGGCATACATCATATCGATACTCCCAAAAGTGATTACACGTCATAGTAGCCTTCCAACATTTGGTCTACTCTTGCTACCCCCCTTAAAATAAATGACATCTAACATTAGTTGCCCTTTCTAACCCCGGGCATAACGAGTCCTATGGCGACTTGAAGACTCATTCGTTGTATCTCACCGCCTTGGTTAGCAACGGACTCATGAAGCAATCCTTGGGGCGATGGTCTTGTCCTTCGCAGAGAAAACATGTGATCTTCTTGGTCGGACATTCTCTGGCGGGTGGTCTTCTTCGCATTGGGGCGCTAATTGTACATTGACTTTTCTCATGTCCCTTTCTCCACAACGCCTACAAGCTATTAGAGTTGTGAGGCGTCATCCGGATAATGATATTTCTTGCGGTATAAATGAGGGAACCGGGCAATTGTAGTAGTAATGTCCGGTTTGTCCACAGTGAAACAGCTCCTTGTCCAAGTTGTCGTAGTGGAGGCGGTGTTGTGCGACATGTCCGGCTTTGCCACACTCACTACATATATTATTCATGTAGCTTCAGTGCGGTGACAAAGCTTTTGTAACCGGTTCTCCTTCGTCGGAGTTGAGGTCGATGGTGACGGCATCCATTATTCGCTTGTTTTTCCCTTGATGGGACAATTCTTCACATAATGTCCTTGGTCGCCATATCTCAAACACTTGCCTTTCTTCTTCGAGTGCCTTTGCTTAGTACAGGATGCTATTATTTTCATGATGGTACCCTCTCTTTGGTCCTTCTCGTAGAGTGAAGTCATGCGATGGTTGGTACACATGGTTGGGGCTATTGCGAGCATCGATTATTATTCTTCCTTCTTTCTTTCGACGTGGTAGTGGTCTTGCTTCCATCCATTGGGCCTAGTAGGGTTTTTCGAAAAGGTGAGGGGAAACAACATGAGATGAGTGTCACATCGTAGAGATAAGATACTCTAAAACCCATTAAAATTTTAAGAGAGTATACCCGTAAGTCGAGGTGATACGGAACCACACAAATTTTGAAAGCAAGCTTTTCTGTGATCGAAATAGGACGCCCGAGGGCTAGAAGGCGCAAGACAGGCCAAAGTGAAATCTTGCAACAATACAACGTCTATTCGGGGAAGCACACATAAGGGGGCACAGGGTTCATCTGCATAGTTTGTTTAAAACGAAACCACATTTTTCTTCATGACGATCTTCAACGCTCCTAACCTTAACTGTTTGGAGTATGGGTACGAGATGAGGATCAAAATTTTTCTTCCCAAATCAATAAAAAGAAGAGGAAAGTATTTGGAGGTGATTGGCTTGATATCATTTCTTATTCCAGCATTATCATTATTAATATTATTATTTTGATGTAACTTTGTGGCAAAAATGAAGATTTTTCTTTTAACTAGGGGTGATAAAACCAAACAGGGAGTTTAGGTTTTTACCAACATAACTCTTTCGAAGGTAACACCCCAAGGTTAACCCTTAGGATCTATTTTTGAAAAACAAAGTCCTTGTTGGTGAAAGCTTTCAAGAAGTAACTTTATTTTGCACTATTTGAGGAACCAAAGTAAAGTTTTGGATAAGTTTTTGGTAAGTAGTTTAACTTATGAAAATTCCTCGGAAGATCCAGGTTTGTCAAAATGAGTTTGAAAATGAATTTCGTAAACAATTTGATAATCTGTCCCCCAAGGTTATATATATATATATATTTTTTGAAATAAAGCTTTAAATTCGAGCGTCATGACTATTGGCCCAAAATAGGTTTTCAAGGAGAGTTCACAAGAGGAGTCTTGGATTTTTATCCTTTGAGTTCGTGGTAAGAGAGCACGAGAAGTAGAAATGGCTAAGGCAAGATATAGATGAGAGGAATCTTCTAAGAGAGATAAGAACGAGCAAGATAACTTGTATTTTCGGAGATAGTGTTTTAAAGAAATATTTCTAGTCATGGAACTAACGGCCAGCTAACTAGGTCACGACTGCAATGATATGCTCGATACCATCCACGCCGTGGCCCCAGATTTTAATATCCGAATCCTCGTGATTTAATGCACTATTCCACGGATCGATAGATAGTGCTCACGCTACGTAAAATGAATATCAAATACATACCATGCGGAAGCATAAATAAAATAGTAAACTTACTCATGGGCCGATTAGGCCGAAATCAGAAAATTACAGCAGCGGAAGAACGAAGCACACATGTGGGACCTTCAGGACATGCCCACAGGCAGCCAACTGGAGGTTCGCGACCTAGTCCTTGACGTCTTCACCTTCTTTGCCTTCAAGACCCAAGTATTGCTGAGGCGTAGTGATCTGATTCCTGATTCTGGATTTTGTTATGAGAGCGAGTGTGAGCACACTAACCACCGTGCTCCGCGAGCCAATACACAGAATGCAAATATATAGTATGCATGGCTTATCAAAGGAAAGGCTCGGGTTGTTTTATTTGCCAGAAATCGCTTTTGGTAGCATTGTTATTATTAAACCATGGTGTTATTACTGCTACCTAAAACTTCCCACGGCGATTGCCCAATTGACTCACTCTTCCAAATGCCATAATTGACTTAATTCTCCAAAGACACAATTTTCTTACTAGATGTCGTCTAAGACTCCAACCAATGAGTGGCATCGTTTAGCTAATCCACCGATCAAACCCTTTATATATATACATTTGTTTTGAATCCACCAATGTCTTCACGTATTCCGAATTCGTACTAGTCCAATCTTGTAATCAATATTTACCAACTCCCTGCTTCTGAATTCCAATGATTCCCTAACAGGATTACCTTTTTTATCCACCGACACCATTCATATCAGAACTTTCTAACAAATCAATCCTTTCTGCTAATGATCCAAAACCATAAATTGCTCTCTTCATAATCACCCTTATTTTCATTATTTATCTCTAACTAATTCATCAATACCTCTGCACCAAGAATATCATTAATCTAGTTTATGCTTCAATTATCATATCTCCAAATTTCCTCAAATTCAAATCATCTATCTAGATCAATTCCTGTTAGTCCCATCAAATCCAACAATTGCCTTTACACTCTTCTAATTCTCCAAAATCATTGATCCAGATTTTACTCCGGTAATTATTATTCCTCCGATGTACCCAAAATTCAATTCATCCTTCCAGTATTTTAATCAAATCCTATCAATCACATTATTACTAACATCTCTCAAGAATCTATATTAGTGTCGTAATCCAACAATTTCTTTTGCACACTCTAATCTTCCAAAAATCATTTAAATCATCTCTCTAACCCATCCATTCATATAGACTCCACCGATTTATTTCTCCTAAACCCCTCTCTAATATTCTCTTTTTATAATCGACCTGAATCCACCAATCATCGTTATGTATTTACCACAACAGTGATCCTCTTTCCTACGACTCTATTTATTCTTCCTGTCATTTTACTTTGTAAAAGTAGAAGCTTTATCATCGTTTAGCTTTTGAAATATAATACATAGAAACCTCCTGAGACTTAGCAGTTTGAACAAAACGTAATATATATGAGAATGCAATAACAGTAGCGATTCAGATTCCATCCACCGTTACATGGCATCTGCACCATATGCTTAATCCTTCAGCGTTATAGCCGCTTAACTTACCACTGGGACGACACCCAGGACAACTCAAACCAGGGCCTTGCACTGCCCTTCACTTTTCCATTCCCACCCACAAGTCATTTTGAAACAGAACTATATCTGGTTAAGTTTCCCATGTCCGCCCATGACCGTGGGCACGGCTATTCGAATAGTTTTGACTCTGCAGAGTTTGTACACTTTCACCACAAGAGACAATCAACTCTTTGCCCCACACGATTCCTTAGTCATGTGGTTGAGCGCACCATCACAAAGGATCTGCTCGTAGTATCTAGTTCCTTTGTCATCTCACCCTATGGGCTTATCCCACGTGCGGTGGGTCCCATACGTTGCGCGGATGTTTTCCACGATTACTAACGCAGTAGGGCTCCACTTCCGCAACGCTTAGAACAGTGGAAAACTTCACCCTTCCCTTGGTGTCCCTTTAGGCCTCCCCTTGCCCTTGCTTATCCACTTCAATCCACTACCAGTGAGATGAGTCCAGGAGTTTCGATACAACTACTTAGCCAAGTTGTACTTTACAGACTTGTGGTTGCACTGTTTTACGTGGGAGATCATGACAAGATTCAGTCCTTAGCGGTATCTGGGCGATTCTACCACAACCCACTTTGTGCCTCCACTGCACCATTCACTCACACACCATCGAACCATTCGCCCAGATATTCAAGCAAGTAGGGTTTTGGGATCACAAAATAATCATATCGAACATATACCAGTCATTACCACCATGACTGCCCAACCAAATTTTCTCATGATTGAAAGTGATGCTTGGGCGTTTTCACGCCCATGAATACATATGCAACACTACGCATAGCGTATACATTACGGACTTATTTTCAAAGGTTACTATCATAATTTCGCTGGGGCGACAAGGATCATATATTCAAATATTCAACAAGGGGGTGTAATATTAATCAAGGAAACAATGGGCATATAACTAGAATCTTGAATTAAGCATGTATTTGTACATAAAATAACAGCATGCAATTTGATAATTTAAACAAAAGTAATTTGCATAAAATGTAGGTTCAACATGATCAAAGTATTGACTACTTTGGCGCGGTTTATCATGGTCTTGAGCTCACACAATGCTTTCTCTTGGGCTTCTGGTCTTTATCTTCACTTCGCTTCTGATTACGCTTGATCTCTTGATTCTTCAGGACTCCAATTGCTAATTACGTGCTAAATGACTGAACACGAATAAAAGCAAGTAACTCAAAAGACCCAAATAAATCCAAATAAACTCAATCTAGTTTTATTACGAGTTAATGGATGATTGGAGGCAAGGTCGGTGCTAGAATATGATGACTTGATCTCTTTATTAATAATCTCTTTTTATTATTTTACATTTATTTAGGAAGTTCCATGAGGTAGGTTAGACCTATGAGTTGGTGTAAGAGTTCAGTGTATTAAACTTATCTTTAAGGTATGCATTCCTTGCAACCTAGGTTGGGGTATTTTATGGGGTTCCATTTACTCATTATTCGAAGTATTCTCCTAATGTTTAATCTAATAATTTGTCGAAGCACGCGAGTATTTAATTATGTTGTTTCATAGTAAAGTTTAGTCTATTCCTATTTACTACCACTTTCACTATAGTTGTCGTTGAGACTTTATTTATTGATGACGGCCAATGGCGGGGTGTATGCTTTAAATCATTTCTTTCTAATTTAATATGTATTCCATTTTAAACGTTTACAACATATCGTTTAATTATTTTTAGGGAGCTGCTTGATTTGTTATTTAATTAAATATACCATTAAGATTTATTTTACGGCTACATGTTTAAATGTTATGTAATATACATATATATGTATATACATATTTAATTATAATTAAGGGTAATCTCTAATTCAAGCCTCGCTTCTATATGTAAAGATACTATTCAATTTATTTTCTTAATCTTAATCTTTGAATGTATTTTTAAGTGAGATCTTTATTAAATTTTGAATATGTAACCAAGACCATCTTTCATTAATGCCCTAACTAGTCTTTTAAACATTTACTCAAACGACCTTAATTATTCATATACGATATTTAATCCGAATTTAAATGTTAAACAATCTTATTTTATATCCTAATAAAATTTTCTTTAGCTTCCATGGATTATTTCCTAATTTTTCCCTAGCTTTCCCCTAATTGAAATGCTTAATAAAAACAAAATAAAAAGAAGGGAAGGAATGTGCCGAGAGGGGGAATCGAACTCGCGCCGGCGGTGTAACATGCAGTGGGGTTGACCAACTGAGCCGTGGCCGCTCCGTGACATGGGGGAGGATTAGGCATAAGAAGTAAGGGGCGGCTGGGTCAATCAGAGGAAAAAAAAACAGAGGAGAGCCCAGGGCGACGCACGGCCGACGACGTCGCCGGAGAGGGGCGGTCGGGGAGGCTCCGGCGATGGCTAGACGGGGACTGGAGTCGAGGGGAGGCCGAGGGTAGCGGTGAATTGGCCCGAGCGGCGACATGATGGGCGGAAGGCTGCTCGAAGCGACCGACGGTGAGGCGGCAAAGAGGCGCCGGCGTCCGGGAAGAAGAGGGGAGGGAACAGCGCGTGCACGGGCAGGAGAGGAGCGAGTGGGTGC
This sequence comes from Bonia amplexicaulis, assembly GCA_036346245.1. Classification (NCBI taxonomy): domain Eukaryota; kingdom Viridiplantae; phylum Streptophyta; class Magnoliopsida; order Poales; family Poaceae; genus Bonia; species Bonia amplexicaulis. The sequence goes on along the minus strand of CM070748.1, from coordinate 18,638,652 downwards.
TTACCGAGCAGGCGTCGGGGTCGGGGAGTTGCCGAGAAGGGCCGGCGGCGATGGCCAGTGGCGGCATGGGTATGCCCACGGCGTCGGCATGCTAGGGTGGAGGAGAAACGCCGGCGGCCGCGGGAGGAGGTCCGGGGCGACGAGGTGGTGCTTCACCGACGGGGAATTGAAGGGGAATCCACCGAGGAGGCGGCGATGGTGAGAATGGCGGTGGCGGCCGGAATTTGGGGAAAAAGGAGGGAGGTGGGGGAGGAGGAAGAGGCAATGGCGTGGGAGAAGAAAAGGAGACCGGGTGCTCTTATAGCGGCAGAGGGGCGGAAAGCGCAGCATGCGGGGTCGGTCGGTGGTGGAGGACCACCGGTCTTTGCCCTAGCGGGGCTCGGCGCGGAGGCGACGGGAGCAGCACGGGGCTCGGTGCGGCACCGCTGCGGTGAGTCGGAGGAGGAGAAGACGCAAGACGGAAAAGAGGCGAGGAGAAATGGGGAGAGAGGTGGGCGCAGCGCGGGAAGAAGGAAAGAAGACGACGCGAAGCAGGCTCTACAGAAGAAGAGGGAGGCGCAGGCGCACGGGAAAAGAAGGAGAGAAGGAAGGGGGCCCGCGCGGCAGAGGAAAGAAATGCGAGGGAAAAAAGAAAAAGGAGAGAGAGAAAAAGGATGGGGCCCACATGGAGGAGAAAAAGGGAAAATTAGAGCCCAAGCAAAAATTTTAACATCTGGATTTCTAATTTACATTTTATTTTTACTGACATTAGGAAGTATTGTTTGAAGTTTTGCATACATTCAAAATTTTGCATTTTTAATTTTTAACTATTTAGATGTGAGCTTTTAAAACTTCTTTAGCCATTGCTTCTCTTTTTCTTTAAGTAAATCAGATTTCAATTTCTTTTATTAACACCAATTTTGTTTTTAGAGTTGGATATTATTTCTTAATATTTTAATTTGCACACCACAAAGCCCGAAAGATTTAAATATTCAAAGGAAATTTTGAAATCCAGAAAAATTTAAGAAAAGTTTTAAAAGAAATTTCATAATTTTGTTTATCCAAATTTTGGGATGTTACACATGACTTCCCTTTATCTGCCTTTTCAAGGTCCCCTTTATCCTCCTATTTACATACTCCTGCAGTCCTACTGCTCCTCTCAGCCAGACCACAAACTTTAACTCACACTTTTCTCTTTCTCTTTCTTTTTCTCCTCTTTTCTTTTCTCTTCTTTAACTCTTAACCTTTCTGATCCATTTAGTTTTTTGAAAATGTTTCTTATGCAAGTATATCATAATGGTACAAGAAATAATTTGTACATTTGACAAAACTATGTGTGTGTTCAAGAATTCAGCTTGCATGAGTAGTAGTAAGTGCTGGAATCAATGGCGACTTGAACTGCTACCTCGGCTTGAGCCTGGTCGATTTCTGCATCACAGGCAAACGCTCGACTATAAGAAGTTATTTAACTAGTGTACTAATACATTGGAAAACTTTTCCTGCTCCCATGTTTGTGAATTTCTAACCTATCTAATAGGTTAGGGTCTAGACAAAAGCATGCAAATCCACTTCTAAAACTACCCTAAAGGCCCAGGCCTCTCGGCCCATCCCAACATTCGACCCAACATTCGGTCGGCACGCTCCTCTTTTTCCTTGGCCGATGCTTCGCACTTCTCTACTCGGCCGACACTCGCACTCCTCCTTTTCCTCAGTCGACGCTCGCACTCCTCTTGGCTATTGCTCTCCTCTTCCTCTGCCTTCTTGGCACTGGAGACACCACCTCCTCTCCTCCTCATGGCCCGCGGCTCCTCCTAGCCTAACAACTAGGCGTACTCGCCTTACTGGCTTAGATCTTGATGGATCTCTCCTCATCTGGCCACTCTCGCCGGACTTCGGGTTTCTACCGCCTTATCCTCGCTGAATCTGGTGGCTACCCACCAGATCTGGCGGCTGCTCACCGGATCTGCGGCGGCTCAGCTTCCTATAGTTTGGCTACTCCGACTACGGCTACTCGACTAATCGACCTTCGATGACTACTCGGCTACTCGACCTCCGATGACTACTCGTTTACTTTAACGACTCCTCAGCTACTTAGCGGCTCCCTCGACCTCCTCTTCACCCTCAAGGAGGATGCCGTCGGCCGGGGTATGCTACTGTGGGCTTGGCTTAGCCAATGGTAATGGCTGAGGGGCTCAACTTTGTCTACTCTTCGGTTCTACCTTCTTCTTCTACCTCCATCTACGCTCAAATGCTTTGATTTTAGTTCATGTTTTTGTTACATTTTCACATGCTTTACCACACCCAGTTTGGGGAATCCTAGTGGTTGCAATGATGGGACTCGGGTTTGGGATTCTTACGCCTGGGAGCGGCTCTCCAAACCCGAGGGCGCTCACAGCGCTAGGGTGGTTGCCGGTTGCTATGGTAGCCGCCGGTTGGGCCAGGTGGGTTCTCCCTCCTTCTCGAGTCCCTGGCTCAACTGGACGAGCCGAGGAGGAGTAGTGCCGAGCTTTTGTGTGCTTAACGGGAAGAATCGAAAAAGGAAAGGAAGGAAAATGGGAGGGGATGTAGGCCTACTTGTGTTAGGCTGAGAATGGAATGTGCCGGTTGGTTGGTGGGGGCTGTGGTGTGGTCCTCTTGTGGTTGTATATGTGGATGAAGGTGCGGTCGAGGTACTTATCATGATCGGGGGTGTCGTCTTGTGGTGGTCCACCCTATCGACCTCCTTGTCCTGTGGTCCTCGCTTTCCTTCACCTGCCTCTACATTCTACCTCCCCTTCTCCGACACTCCTCTCTTCTCACTGGATGGTGGCTGACTATTTGGGATAGGCTCTTTGGCCTCCGGCCGAGAGCAAAGAAAGGTGAGAAATGGGCTGTGGTTTAGCTTTGGGCTCAGGTGCTCATGGCTGCTCATGGTGTTCTTGGTGGTTGGGTGTTTTTTGTGGGCTTATGAACTCCCGACTGGTTTGGTTTTGGTGGTTTCTGGGAATGGCAAAGTAGTGGACAATGTGATGGCTGGCATTGAGACTTATATATGAGGGGGTTTTGGCCTCCTCTTCTCTCTGGCTGGGTTGGCTTCTTACTGTTGCCTAGCTAGGTAGCGTCGATCTTATCCTCCCTTGTGTCTTGCTTTCCTGTGGCTTTGGACCGAAGGCCCTAAATGTGGATGTGTATTGTTTTGAGATTCTTTGGGGGCTAAGGTAAGTTGAAAAAATATGGGCTTTGGATTTTAAATGCCGGATGATGAGCGTATGTATGTATGCGCTGTCAGCGTGTTAGCTAGAAAGGTGAGCCTTGACAGTCATAGATTAACACATATTCCGAAGATATGTTAGAATATTTAAAGCGTGATACAACGACTGAGTTTATTATTGGCAAATTTGGCTCTAGTAGTGGACGTAAGTAGCTAGTGTCCTGTAGGGTCGTCACGGGTCGTCCACACAGAAGATTAGCAAAAACAACCCACTCTGTTGACAACTTTGCATTCGGATCTTAATATGTATTTAGTAAAAATCTCAAGGGAGGGACCCCGCTGGAATTATGTAAACTCGTAAATAATGAACCTGTTAATTGGCTGCATGCATGCATGCCTGCTAGGGCAAGGCCTCTCTTATTGTAGTTTTAAATAATTAAGCTGTATACACATAAATAATTAAGCTGCTAGGGCTAGGGCAAGGCCTTTCTTTACTCGAACAAACTTAAATAAGTAAGCTGTTGTAGTTTTAGCTGTATACACATAACAAATATTAGAGATGCCCTAGTCCAGAGAGTGCATGTATATATAACTAATAAGTTGATCATGCCTGCATCCCAACTAATTATATTAATTAGCTATGGTGAAGTTTAGAATCTAGCTTTTGCTTTTATCAAGCATGATTGTCACCACCTTAAAGCATGTACAATGATATAGACAACTGCTATCTATAATATACTTCATATTATCTATAGATGTCACTAAAAACAGTTTATACAATAGGTTGTCTTTGTTGCATGTTTCTGTAGACAGTTTTTTCTGACACAATGTGTCTTGTTTATCACTACTGTATAAAAGATGGGCCAATTCTTTATGCTCCATCTCTCTCTTTCATATCATCTCATACCTTATTAGTTATATGGTAAAATTTATAAACAGCTGATATCGCACATTTATACATAACTTTATATTATACGTAATACCAGAAAGGACATCTGTTGACAATTAGGTTACACTTCACATCATGTTTCCGCTAGATTTAGCTTTTAGGGAGCAAAACACGCGACTAAATACTGCACGCACGTGAAGATCGAGTGCTACTATACGTCTGAATTCTACCAGTTAAAGATGAAGACCACCATATATTAGGCGCAATTAACAACTTTTAATTCATCTTCTTCTTCGTCCTCTTCAAAAATAAAATGTAAACTATATGAGCTTAATTCATGCGTCAATATATGCACCTTAGCTTGGCCTGGGAGTCACCGACAAATAATAGAATACTCCCCCTATTACGTCCGGGGGAATGCTCGCGCGGAGGGAGCGGCCACGTCGCCCCGCGCCACGCTCTGCCCGCCGCGTGCCACGCGAATCTTCGTACGGTCGGAGAAGCATTTTTTGCGAAAAAGTTCCTCTGTTTTTCCGAAATTACGTACAAGTCCTTGGTTCTCGCAAAAAGGTCCCTGCCAGTTTTTTTTAGTCCCTCCACTTTGCAGGATAGCCCCTCACGGTTTTCGAAATTGCTCACGGGTTCCCGTTTGTTTACGTACAGGTCCTTATTTTTTTACGAAAAAACCCTTTACCTTTTTCGAAAATACGCATTTTGCCTTCGATTTTTTTTAAAAAAAACTCCTCACGAGTTATCGCCTCTTTTATTTTTGTACGTACGGTGGCTGGCGCGGCGTGGCGCCGCGCTTATGCTTGCTAGTCTCTCATATAGCTGGGAGAATTGGCCGCCTACCAGGGTGTCCACATGGCCACTTTTTTTTGGAAAGCCCCTCTAGATTCCTTCGAAATACGTTGAGGTCGTATAGCCTTCCGCCCATCTGATTGCGCTAGGCGAAGATCTCGTCGTCCGTGCGCGCTCCAATCCCTAGGTCCCCCTGATCCCCTCGCATCGCAGACACCGCCGCTTCCTCCTCTTGCCCTCCGTCCTCCATCCTCCTCGCTCACCCTTGCCCTCCACCCTCCTGCTCTCACCCTCGCTATAACTCCCGCTCTCCTTTGCCTGGTCTCTGCCATAGCCACCCCTGCTCAGGTCGCCGCATTCGCTGCTCCGCGTCCTGATCCCTCCCTCCCTCTCATGGGACTTCACCAAGGGATCCCTTGTGGAGGTCTTTACCACCACCCACTGGCAGCCACCACTGCGAACGCGAGCCTCTCCCCTGCCCCGACATGTCTCCGGCTCTGCCGTCGTCACGCGGCCGCATCCGGCTATGGTTGGTGGCGCTTTGGCTTGACAAAACGAATTATTTTGGTTCAAATGCGCTCAAATAAGCGTGAGATGGAACAATTTGGAACTTCCTTGACTAGAAACAGGCCCAAATCTAGGATTTTTTACCACCGATTCAAGGAATTACTCTTTATCTGAATATTTTACGCAATTATTGCCAATATCCAGTTGCCTTCCATTTAGTGTGCATTTTTGCATGCATTTGTGCTATTGTTGTATCTGATGGGAAATCACCCAGGACCTAGAGAGCGATGAACGATAACCTTTGAGATCACACACGCGAACACGAGTAAACTCAGATTGATTTTGTTTCTTTGTGATATGTCTACGTCATTTTCTTCTTTCTTATATAGAGAAACAACATACAAGACTTTGAAACCAATGCGGCATACCGCGCTAAGAATCCGACATGGAAACATCCTGACTTTCCATTTACGACCACTCTGAATCTTAAACAGACTCTGACTCTTAACCCCTTACAACTACGACTGCTATAGTGTTCTTACGCCTAATGACCGCTACAGTACCATTACAACTTATGACCGCTACAATACCTTCGCGACTTATGACTGCTATAGTACTCGAACGTGGTCGTATACTGCCATGGTCATAGAACGTGGTCGTAGATTTGACCAGACCTAAAGACAACTAGATTAACTCTATCAATCTCCTCCTTAATCTTGTTGTCTTCTGTCGATGTTCCGCACACCAATCTTCTCCCTCATCTTCATGAACTTCATTCTTCCGAACGATTTGGTCAGGATGTCTGTGAGTTGGTCTTCTGTGCAAACATGCTACACTCTATTACCGCTGATTGCACATATTCTCTTATGTAATGGAACCGAGTGTTGATGTGTTTGCTTCTTTCATGGTAGAATGGGTTTTTGCACAACATTGTTGAAGACTGATTGTTAATCTTCAAAGTTACCTTCTTAACCTTTGTTTTCAATATGTCAGCCAACAATCGTCCTAGCCATACCCCTTGACATGCTGCCACACAAGCTATAATGTACTCTACTTCACACGAGGATAAGGCGATCACCTTCTGCTTCTGCGAACGCCAACTGATTGGGTTTGACCCAAAGAAAAATACCATGCTTGAAGTACTTTTTTGGTCGTCCGTATCACCGACAAGATCATTGTACGAGTAACCGATCAGCCTCAAATCTTCTTCCTTCTTCTTGTATACACACTCGTAACTCAAAGTTCCTTTCACGTACCTCAATATGCACTTTACATGACCCATATGTTATGTTGTCGGGTTCTCCACGTACCTGCTTACCATCCCAACCGAGAACATCAAACCCAGTTGTGTGTATAGCAAGTATCTTAAACTTCTGATTATGCTTCTATACAGAGTCTTGTCTACGGGAGGATTTGTGCTGTTCTTGCTCATCTTCAGGTGGGGTTCCATTGGAATTTGCGTTGGATTGCCGCATTTATCCAACACCTTGTTGTATATGCGGACTGGCTGAGAGTAATTTTCCCAGAGCTTTGATGTACTTCAATGCCCAAGTAGTAGCTGAGTAACCCGAGGTCGCTCATGCTAAATAATTTCTTCATCTGGCATTTGAAGCTATTGATCTCCTCGATACTCTCTCTAGTGATGATCAAATCATCCATATAAACTCCAACCAACAAACTCCTTTTTCTTTGGCTTTGTTTGTACACTTCATACTCTAATGGGCATTTTTCAAAACCGAGTGCCACAAGAGACTTGTCTAGCTCTGTATTTCAAGCTCTCGGTGCTTGACACAGACTGTATAAAGCTTTGTGCAATCTTAATACCAGGCGCTCTTCTCCTTTCTTCACAAATCCTAGAGGTTGCACAACATAGACTTCTTCTTCTAGGTCACCGTTGAGGAAGGCTGACTTCACATCAATATGATGAACCTCCCATCCTTCATATGCCGTAATTGCAATCAACAGTCGTACCACCATCTCTAGTCTTGCAACAAAGGCAAAGACTTCGTCGAAATCAATGCCTTATCGTTGAACGTACCCCTTTGCAACTAGCCTCGCCTTATGCTTTATGATCACGCCTTGGGTGTCCTACTTTGCTTAACACTGCTTAGATATTCGGGAGTACCAAAATGCCCCAAGCGTCACTTTTAATCATGAGAAATTGATTGGGAAGTCATGGTAGAAATGATTGCTATATTTTGACATGATTATTTTATGCTCCTAAAACCCCCAACTTGCTTAAATTATCTGGGCGAATGGTATAGAGGCTGGTATGTGGTGCAGTGGAAGCACGATGTGTGGATTGTGGTAGAACCGCCCAGATACCGCTAAGGACTGAATCCTGTGATGACCTCCTATATAAAACAGTACAATCACAAGTCTGCAAATTGTAACTTGGCTAAGTAAATCTATCGAAACCCCCTGACTCATCTCACCGATAGTGGAAAGGAGTGGAATAATGCTAGGATAAGGGGAGGCCTAAAGGGACACCGAAAGGAGGGTGAAGTTTCCCAGTCGTGCTAGCATTGTGGAGAGTATAGTCTGAATGCATTAATATCCATGGTGAACATCCCGTGCAACGTATGAGACCCACGTCAAGTGGGAGCAGCCCACAGGGTGAGATGACAAAAGGGGTTACATATTTTGAAAAGTTATTGTGGTGGTCTACTCAACCACATGACTAAGGAATCATGTGGAGCAACGAATGGATTGTCTCTTGTGGTGAAAGTGTACAAACTCTACAGAGTCAAAACTATTCGAATAGCCATGCCCACGGTCAAGGGCGGACATGGGAACTTAACCAGATATAGTTCTATTTCAAAAACTTTGCGGGTGGAATTGGAAAAGTGGTGGGCAAAGAAATGCCCTGATTTGTGTTGCCCTGGGTATCGCCCCAGCGATATGGTAAGCGGCTATAATGCTGAAAGGTTAGCATATGGTGCAGAAACCATGTAATGGTTGATGGAATCTATATCACTATTATTATTGCATTCTTTAACACATTATGTTTTAGTTCAAACTGTTAAGTCTCAGAAAATTTCTATGTATCATATTTCAAAAGTAATTTATGGTAAATAAAATGACCCGAGCCTTTCCTTGATAAGCCATACATATTATCTATTTGCATCCTGTGTATTGGTTGGCGGAGCACGGTGGTTTGTGCTCACCCTCGCTTACTCAATTAACCCAGAATCAGGAGTCAGATCGCTACGCCTCAGCAGTACACCTGGACATGATGATGACGAAGATGAAGGTGTCAAGAACTAGGTTGCGAACCCCAGTTGGCTGCCTGTGGGCACGTCCTGAGGATCCAACCTGTGTGCTTCGTTTCCGCTGCTGCATTTTATTGATTTTGGCCTGATCGGCCCGCGAGTAAGTCTACTATTATACTTACACTTCTGCATGATATGTATTTGATGTTCAGTACTGTATCTGTGTGCACTATCTACTGATTCAGAGAATAATACGGTGGAATCATAGAAGATTCTGGATTGAAAAATCCGAATCTGACACAATGTATGCTACAGACTGCCTACGTGAATTGGACCAGTGTTGGATGAAGTTTCAGATGAAGTAGTCAATTGTGCTTCAGATCACTGCATTGTTCACGGTTGAATTTGGCCTACTCTGCACACCTAGATCATGCATGCAAGGATGTAGATGAACAGAATATTGAAGTATTAGATATGTGAAAACTAAACCAAGTGTTTCAGATTGTATTGGATGTTTTAACTGAATATTGATGCTTCAGTTGTATGTTTGAATTGTGAACGAGAACCTGCAAGATATGTATTGTTCAAATTAAATGAGATTGAATGTTCATTGTTTTTTGCTCACGATTGTTGAATGAAAGAGAACCTGTACGATCTATATTGTTCTCAGGATTCTGCATGAAAAGAGAACCTGGTACATCATCACTTGTTCTCAGGATCTGTATTGTCTGGAATCAATTGAGAAATGGGGTATGCATGTGCAATTTGTTCTACAATGTCACTCAGCAGTGCTGTTTTCATGTTTAGTACTCCAATCGTTCGAAAATTGCATTGTGTTCATGTTTATCGAGCAGTCTAGTAGTACAATTTTTGGGACGTAAGCTCATGTCTATGATGTAAACATCAATCATCGACAGTAAATGAAGTTGGTGTTTGAAATCTTGATGCCAAGCATCAACTTGAGATCTCAATTAAGAACCTTTATTTATGCAAAGAAAAAGTTTGCATGGAGAACTTACCTGAACCATTCTACTAAATAGCTAACAAGGAAAATGCTGAGTCCCAGCTTCAATGCTAACAGCCATATGGTAGAGAAATATTGGGAGTTAGAGTTTGGTAGCATCATCCAACTGCCTACATTTTCGTGTGAGGAGAGAGGAAAATACTGGAACTTTCAATGTTGAAGGTGAATTCTAGTGATGTGATGAAGTAGCTACTGTTTGCTTTGTCTAGACTGTTGTTTTGGGTAGTTTTCAAGCTTGTTTACATATAGCCAATTAGAATGTTCTTTCAGTTTCAGCAATCCAAAAGTTTCTCCTCTTAATGAGTTCCATGCCCCTTGTAGTACTCATGCAAGGTCACATTTCTGAAATTTTAGTGTTTAGTCTTCTGAAATTATCCTTTTAACAGTTAAGCTCCTACTGTTCTTTACAAGATCACAAGATTGTCACATAATGCTCTAAAATGTTCATCAAGCTAGCTGCCCACAGAGAGATCTTTTAGGAGCATCAACTGCCCCTAGCAAAGCACATAAACCACCATCTAGTGAGCACAGAGGAAAATTCTTCAGAAACATTTCTTTGCACAGCATCAACACACGGCATCAGCCACAACTGGTATTTAGTTACTTATCATTAGCAAACCATCTTGTCACTCATGACACAAACTAGAGTACCAAATTGTAAAGGAAGGATGGAAGCTCACTAGAGTACCAGTAGCAGCACCACATAACCAACTACATCCAAAAGCATCAAATCAGAAAAATTAAACTAGCAATTTAATCACATACAGAGAACAGGACAAGATCCAGGAATACATACAAGAACAGAGAACAGGCTCAAATTAGATCAAAGTATATATGAACTACCAAGGTCTGGTTTGGTGCGGAATCCACCAAGAAATCACTTTTTTTTCATTTACATATTCGTAGCAAAAAATGGTGCCGGGAACTAAAAAACTCACTTTGTTTTCAATGCTCAAGCAACAAGATTTGAAGATAACGACAATGTCTATATGTCAGTGTGGATGCATTTACGAAGGAAAGCTCGAAGGCTGTTCACAGGCCACTGTTTTCGGACTTCTGGGAGCGTTTGCTGGTAGATATGCAGAAATATTTATAGATACATACCATGAACATAAAGTTCACAAATAGTAACTGTATTATTTTGTGCTAACTACACTAGGATTCGCTGAAGTCCTTGCATGGCAACGATCAACGAACAGTGTACCGACTGACATTGGTTAAAGGATGGAATGCAAAGGAGATAGATGCATACGCAAAATTGTAAACCTCGGCCAACTTGATTTCATTGAATTCAACGGTGTAACATATTGTGGCTCGTAAGTGCCTTTTGTTATATTTTATCAGCTCGAATAATGGAGGTGGCGGATTGCAAAGAACATGATTGTTACCTCACCAAGATAAGTGGATTACCTACAAACACCAAGGGCCAGGGTGGCGCGAGGGGCTAGGGAGGGAGACGGCATCGCCGAGGGCCGGGGGAGACGGCGATTGTGGAGGGGGCGGTGTCACCGAGGGCCAGGGGCGACGGCCCGTGGAGGGAGGCCAGGGAGGAAGCCACGGGGGGAGCTGGCGGGTCGAAGGGAGACGGTGGCTAGCGACACAAGTGGGGAGGTGCGGGGGTCGGAGCGAGGTGGCTACTAGCAATGCAAGTGGGGAGGCGTAGGGGTCGGAGCGAGGTGGCGGCCAGCGATGCGAGTGTGGAGGCGGAGCGAAACGAGTGGGGGGTGCGGGAGGAGCGAGGTGGCGGCCTACAAACCCTAGAGGCGCTAGGGTAGGAGTCAAGAGTCTAGGGGGGATTGGAGTCACAGGGGTTAATTCATAAAGGGGATTGGCATACGAGGGGTTTTGGGGGCGAAAAAGCATTAGTGATTAGGGGTTTCCACTGCATGGATCCGAGCCGTAGAAGATGGATCTAATGTTCATGATCCATGTTTGCATGTTACCACTAAATAGCTCATTTGCATTGGATATGCTCGTATACACATACATACATACATACATACATATACACTCCTGGAAGTACGCACTCCCACTTCTTATATATCGCTTAAATGATGTTATTATACATCTTTATCCTTCCGAGTATATTCTAATAATGATTATAAGATACTTCAAAGTGAGTTACATAAATTTTTTATCAAAGTCCACTCTCTACAGTATAAGTTGTGTATATACTACTTTTATATATGGAAAATGGTATGTAGCAAAAATAAAATATTCCAATAAAATTTTCTCAACCAAATTGCATTACAATATCTTATAATTAGTATTTAAGTATAACGAAAGTGATATATAAGTATAACATGTTTGTTTAAATGGTATATTGGAAGTGTGAGTATGTACTCATGAGTGTGTGTAGGTGTGTGTTTGTGTGTGAAAATGATTATATACTCTTTAGAGTACGTACTCTCATTTCTTATATACCGCTTAAATAGTGTTATTATATCTCTTTATCATTTGAGCATGCTCTAATAATAATTATAAGATACTTCAAAGTGAGTTACACCAAAAAATTCATCTACTTTTTATGGTATAATTTGCATATATACTCATTTTATGTATATAAAGAGTATATAGAAAAATAAATGGCTCCGATGAAAAATTTTCTACCAAGTCATATTTGAGTATCTTAGATTTAGTAGTTAAGTATACCGAAAATAATCTTAATTTTTGTATCTTAATTAATTACCAATTGTGCTTTTGAATCGTGAGCAAGTTAGCAACCACGTACTATCACGATGAAATCGTTCGTTTGCATCTGCATGGCATGCAGCACGTGTGACAAACTAACTAGTAGAAAATTTGTGCAAAACGTGTGATGGGCTTTGTTTGCATTTGGCCTGGGCTTTGTGCTTGCATTCACTACATATGCGTGGCTTCGTCAGACCAAGTGGGCGCAGCAGTAAGAGCAGGTCGACAAGGCCCAGCTAATATTCCCATTTGGGGTTTCACTCCATTTCTGTCTCAAATAGAAAAATAAACGGGACTGGGGGGAAGACTTCCATTTTGATTAAGCATGACGAAGTGTCGTGGCATTTAGCTAAAATGGTGATGAGTGGTTGTTAATTTTTAAGGTATCCAACTAAATAAAAAATGAAAAATAATATTATATCTCCACAGATAATGCAAAGGAAAAAGGAAAAAAAGAAGAAAAAAGTGTCGGACCCAGATTTAGCCAATTCAAAATCTACTGTGAAACCACTGTACTATTCTACAGATCAGTAGATAGTGCTCATATAATACATCACTGAATCATTTCACACATGACGTAAATCATACCATACATTAATATTACAATATTAGTGTTTAAATAGACTGTATCAGGTCAAGTTTACAATAAGGGACGATCGGACCAAATAGATACATTATATAAATACGAAAAAGGAAGCGAAAGCTAAAGGGGATGGCTAGTAAAGTTGCCATTATAGTCTCTAGGGCGACAGGAATTATGTGATTCAAGTGTCCAAAGGATGGTGTAACAATATTACAATGTCAAGTAGACATATATCTAACCTGAAGTTTAACATACATTTGCATAACAAATAATAGCATGCAATTTGATAATTTAAACAAACATAAATTTGTACAAAATATAGGTTTAACATGATCAAAGCGTTGACTCGCTTGGCTCATAAGCGGGTTGGTCTTGGAAATCTTGAGTTGTCTCATACTGCGTCTCTTACGTGTCCTTGTACTCTACTCGACGATTGCATCGAAAAGTAAATAAACATGCGAACAAAATAAATAAATACAAAAGAATAATTAAATGAACTCCAAATTGAATGATTTCACTGCCATTATATATATCTTGAATTTAGAAAATTTTAGAAATAATTTTATTAAATGTATATTTAAAATAAGTTAGAACGGGCTCTCCAAAGTTTAAATTTAGATTAAATCTAAAAATTAATAGATGAGAGAGGTGCGGCGAGTCGTCGACGGCGTTGGTGGCGGTGAAACAGCCGGAGTGGTTGAAGGAAGATGGAGAGCTGTCGGTGTCACAAGACGCAACAAGGGAGCAATTGGGGTCAAGGGGAGGAGATTCGTGGGCTTTTATAGCCACGGAGGAGGTAGTTAGCCATTGGGTCTTCAATGCCACGCGGGGTTAAAGGCGGCAACACTAGGTGCACAACGCGGACATAGGGAGGAGCTAGCAAAGCCGGTGCGTGGGGCGGGCATATGCGAGAAGGGTTATGGCGAGGAGGGGAACCTCAACGGTCGACTGCGAATCACGGGCACGTATGGACGGCGTGGCGCGGACGTGTCGTGACGTGGTGGAAAGGAAGGAGATGAGGGGGATCGGGCATTGCAGGGGCAGTGCTAAGCTGTGCTAGCACGGGGGCACATGGGGGTAGGCAGCGGTGCACTATCGCTACACAGGAGGGAGGTGGTGCTCATGCGGGTGCGACAGGAGTGGGTTGGGCACGCACAACACAGCGCAACACATGTCTAGAGCACGACTAGAGCACGAGTGGCGCTGGGGAGGACGCCATGGGCCAGACCGAAGACCAGGTGGGCCAGGGAGGGGAGAGGATGGGCTGGGCTCGACCCAAGGAGGATTGGGTTTGGGATTTTTTGAAAATTTTGAAATTCAATTGAATTTTGAATTTGAATTTTTGAATTACAAACCAATTGAAATTTCATTCAAGCAAACTCCAAGGTTCCAAAATGAGATGTTACAAAAAGCCACGTTATGAAATCACGTGTTTCAAATAATTTTTAGTTTTTGAAAGCTAGAAGCCAGAAGCTATTGTTGTTTGGTACGGGGCTTAGGTTGCTAGGTGCAACCTTTGTGCCCTAACCTATAAACCCGTGAGAGTTCTATCTCAAATAGGAGAAGATGAAAATGGTTTCACTACAGACATGGACTTGGCATCGGTAAAATTGTTAAGACATGTAAACATGTACCAATTAAATGGCGAAAAGGACACAATGTGATTGATACCTCCATATCCATTTGTTGGCAAAGTTAGGATGGTATGTACATGTCGCGTGTGCCATATCATAGTTGAGAATTGTTAGATGATTCAACCAAAGAGGGTTGTGAATAGATATGATTTACTATTATTAAATGTTATACAGATGATATTTCATTTCATATCAACTGCTCTTTATAATTTCATTGCAAATTATTATTTATCAATATTACAAATAAAAATAATTGTAGCATAGAGCCTTACTATTATTAGCCTTACATTTATATATATATATATATATGCTACGATATACTATAAGTCTTGCTAAGTACATAATGTACTCAACCTTACTTAAATAATTGTTGTTTAGATAATGAGAAATGTAACATGCCAAACGACGTGTATTTTGCCCTTGGCACCGGGAAATTCGACGATGGGTCTTTCTAGGGTCTAACTCTAGTCGGTTGCCTGTCGGCTATGGTGACACATTGATAAACACTTTTGCTTATTTACTTGTCTTCTGTTGTACTTTATTCTTGATATATCTATTTGGCAGAAAAAGACACAATGCGATCGATATCCCGTATCTATTTCACATGGTAGATGAAAAGCTACAATAACATGCATTGTCCTTGCAAAAGAAAAGGGCTCGCACTACATAGTACACTTTGGAGTAAATGGTAGAAAGAAAATATCTCCTCTGGCCTTAGCGAATGAGCTAGTAGCAGGCTATATATTTAAGCTTGCCAAAACATGGTGTATTTTGTAAAGAAGTGCATGTCGTATATCTCCTCTCCCCTACATGAATTATGATTGAATGCAAAGGAAGAAATGAGAGGGAGAAAATAATTTAAGGAAACAAAGGAAGGCGGTAGCTAGGCCCTACATATTCATCTCCCCATTTCTTCAGCGAATGATTCAAGGTTTTCACAATGAACCATCCAATGAATCGAGAGCCTTTCTGTTGCTTCTTTTTTTTTTCCCTTCTCTTTCTCACACTAGCTAGCTCATGCAATGATCGGTACGTCGCCGGTAGGTTAATTGTACAAGTTTTTTTTTTTTTTGAGAGAGAGGATAGGCATGGGAGGTACTCGGAATTCGAATTGCTATGAAATGATGAAGGAAAGGTGTGTATCTATGGTAGAATGACACTTGCAGTCCAACAATTTTATGAGAGAGAAGGAAATGATGATCATCAATTTACTGATAGGGAGAAGGTTTTTTTTATGAGAGAGAGACGGGTCAGGGAGAAGATGTGAATGGCTAGCACCATGGCGAGCGATAGTTAATTTAGTCGAAGTGAAAAAAAAAGTATATTTCGACATCTACACTGCCCAAGCCAACACAAGGAACTGAACAAATTTCCGTCCTCCTGAACAAAGAGATTCTGCTGTTTTCTCTCTAGTTTGCTGGGTATCAGATCGCACGTGGAATCTCCCGCTGTGTTTTGAAGTTAGTATGCACCTTTCCTGCGACTTAATTACCTTCCAATATGCATTTTTTACTTGTGGGTCATTGGATTACGAGTAATGAACGGATCCTGCGACTTCTGAGCACCGAAGAGAGTCTCTTGGCGTAGATGTGCATTGTTTTCTGTCTCTTACATGACATCCGATATCGAGGATTTCACTGCATTTATTGATCTTAAAAACGAAGAAAACGATTTCAGTAAGAATATGGAGTCGGTACTGTTGGAATTAACCCTGAGCTTACGGGTTACGGTCGGTAGTTCTGGCCTGAGAAGTGCGGTAGTTCCGGGTTATGGTAGTACCGTTCGGGTAGTTCCGGCGAACGGTAGTACCGACCGAGTTTTGCAGTAGTACTGGTCCGGCGCTCTGTTTCCGCGACGGACTGTTTTTCTAGTTTTAATCTTCGATTCTGATTCGTTTCCGTGCAAGAAAAGGAGTAGGTATTTTGTAATAGTTTTGAGAGCCTATATAATAAAGAGAAACCTGAAAAAGGTAGAGTGTGATTCGCATCACCAAATTAGAGTATTTTATCTCTGATTGAAGCGTGCTCGGCTATTCCTGTTCAGTCCATAATTTCATCGATTTTGCCTCGATCTTGTAATTTGGTTTTATTGATTGGAGTTTTGTGCTATTGGTCTGAAGGTCCTTACTCACAGGTACGGGTCAAATTGTGAAGTCAGACATGTAAACCAACTAAATGGCAAAAAGGAGACCATATGATCGATATCTCCGTCTCTGTTTTCGAGGGTAGATTAACAGTAGGGAGAAAATACCTCTTCTGACCGTGGCGAACAAACTAGGAAATGCTATGCGTGTCGTCGTCTTCTTCCCCCCGCCTCCTCTCCGTACAGGGTCTCTCACGCTAGCTCGATGATTGGTTACTAATGGGCATTTTCGTAAGAGCGGATAGGCATGGCAGGTACCGGGACGCTCGCAGTCCAACGGACCTTGCATGAGACGGTTGTTCAAGCAGGTTGCCGATTGGAGCTCTCCGAGCGTAAGCTTGTCGTCGATCAGTCCAATCGTCTTCTCTTCTTCCGTCCTAAGACGATGATTTTGGTGGCTAAGAACAGAGGCAATGCAGTAACACAGAGTCTTTTGTCGTGGGCAAACTGCCACATGATTTTTTGGTTTTTCTCCTTCTATATATCATAATCAAGTTATAGGTTAAATCGGTTTATACGGAAGCGCTTGAATCAAACACGCATGCTGTTTTAGCCGAATAACAGATAAGGAAAACTGAACTAACATAGAAAGATAGAATTTTCTATAATCTACGACATGCAGAATTTAAATCGTATACTAAAAATAACACAAAAAGAAATTAATCTGGACTTTGGTACGGTGAAATTAACCAACAATCGCTCCCTAATTTCTACGCACTTCCACCATCCTGAGTCTCCTCAGTTCTTGGAACCGAGCCTTCCCAAGTGCTTTTGTGAGTCCATTAGCAAATTGTTCTTCTGAACTGAAGAAGTTGATCTCGATGCTTCCTTCCTCCACACATTGCATGATAAAATGATAGCGCGTGTCAATGTATTTGGTCCGATCATGAAACCCAGGGTTCTTAGCCAAAGCTATGGCTGATCTATTGTCCACATGCAGCTTTATTTTCCCAGGTTTCTCATTCATCAAATCATCGAGCGACTGTGTGAGCCAAATTCCTTGGCACGCTGCTGTAGTCGCTGAAATATACTCAGCTTTGCAGGACAACAACGCAACCACTTTTTGTTTTTGTGATTGTCAACTGACTAGATCTCCATTCAGCAAAAACACCACTCCCGTGGTGCTTTTCCGACCGTCCACATCCTCGACCATATCGTTGTCACAAAACCCTTCAAGGTCCATCACCCCTTTTGGATTTCTTTTGTAACAGCAACCAAAATCCATTGCCCTCTTGATGTAACACATCATATGCTTTACTGTTGTTGTATGTTCAGTCGTCGGAGCCTCCCTGAAGCGGCTCACCAACCCAATTGAAAATGTGATATCTAGTCATGTGTGTACCAAATATCTAAGACTCCCAACAAGGCTTCGGTACAGTGTAGAGTCAACTAACGGTTGGTTACTGTTTTTACTCACTTTGAATCTTACTTCCATGGGAATTTGGCACCCATTGCAATCTTTCATTCTGGCTTTTTCAAGGACTTTCTGTGCATATGCAGATTGATGCATAGTTATTCCTTCTTCAGTTTGTTGAACTTTGATGCCCAAATAGTAACTCAGCTTGCCGAGATCACTCCTCTTGAAAAGTGTCTTCATCTCCTCTTTAAATTGTTGTATAACTTCAGGTTGAGGACCCAATATTATGAGATCATCCACATATACACCTACCAGCAAACGCGGCTTGCCTTCACCTTGGCTATAAACTGCATGTTCAGAAGTGCTTTTTTAAAAACTGAGTGAGGAGAGGCTTCATCCAGTTTTGCATTCCAAGCTCTTGGCATCTGTCACAACCAATACAATGCTTTACTAAGCCAAAGAACCTTGCGAGGGTTGGTTTCATCAACAAAACTTGGAGGTTGAACCACGTATACCTCCTCTTGAAGCTCTCCATTCAAGAAAGAAGATTTAACATCCATGTGGTGGACTTCCCATCCGTGGTTGGCTGCAATTGCTAGCATCAAGCGCACTGATTCCACTCTTGCCACTGGAGCGAATACCTCTTCGAAGTCAACACCATGCTGTTGTATGTACCCTTTGGCAACCAATCATGCCTTGTGCTTTACAATCTTTTCTTGGGCATCCTTTTTCACTTTGAACACCCACTTCAACCTATTGGTTTCTGGCTGGCTGGAAGATTAACAAGACTCCAAGTCTTACTCTCCTCAGTACACCTAATTTCTTCCATCATTGCCATTATCCAACACTTTTGTGTTTCGACTTCACCAAAAGATTTGGGTTCCTTAGACACAAACTCACCGAAAGGTTTAATCAGATCTAACGTTGGAGAGGGATTTGTGGGTGGTGTAGCCCATTCCACTCCCTTCGGTATGGTTGCCGGTGAACATACTGGTGGTGCTGCTACTTCTCCCTTTGACATCGCCTGTGCTTGTGCTCTGCACATGGGTGTACGACTTAGTGTTGGCACTGTAGTCCCCCAAACTGCAATGGACAGTGAAGATCTCCTCCGGCACAGTGGAGTACCACCGTTGAAATTGCGGTACTACCACCGTTGAAATTGTTGTACTACCGTTTGCTACAGTAACCGCGGTACTACTGCTACAGTAATCGCGATACTTCTGCTGCTAGAGTGAAATCAGGATGAATAATGTTTTAAACATGATTTCAAAAACCAAAATTAAGAGAAATTTTGATCCGTAGATCTAAATGACATGAAAATTTGCAGGGATCTACTCTAGAATGTTATGAATCTATTCCAACAAACGATTATAAAAATCATGTTCAAAGTTGAGAGCTTTTTCAGTTTGTTGGAAATGTGCTGCAAAACCGAGCCAAAACCCCCAAACAGTGATTACAACTTGCTCGTGGATAGATGATGGCTAAGATAGATTTAGATATATTTCCACATGTCCCAGCAAGCAAGAACACGAAAGAAATCGCGTCAAAAACCCTTGGATCAAGAAATCACACATTGATGCCAAATCAAGCAAAACCGGTTTTTCTCGTGAATCTAGCTATCAAAGTGCTTAGATGGATGGAGATGTATTCTCAAGAATTATCTCCATCTCTTACATGTCCTTTGCACAACAAAATCATAAGAAGGAAAGAAGAGAGATTAAAACCAACCAAAAGTCAAGCACACAATCAAAAATAAGAGAGACTCAAGAGCTGCACAAAGATTGATGTATTGCTTATTTAAAAAGATAGGTTTATAGTCACTTCACCTAGGAGGACAAAGAGCACTCAAGGTACTCACTCTCAAACCATAACCCTAGAGAAGAGAGCACAAGAGATAGCTTGGATGGTTAACCACACATGTCTCCATCCCAACCACCTTTTATAAGTGGGTAACCGGCCACCTATTCACCTTAGTGAATACTATCCACTATTACAATGGAGAAACTCGTTAACCCCACACACATGGGCTTTACTTACACAAATTCACTTATGCACATTCTTCGAAGCGCATAAGTGTGCAACCGTTAAATCCTTAGCCTTGATCCGTCTTGATCACGCCAGCTCCACCTTGACCTAAACCGCTTTCTAATGTATCGCCTATACACCGCGGTTTTGATCCAAAATGATTTTCGGTATTTTAGTCAAATTACCAAAATATCCTTCCTTGACACATCATCGGCCCGTGCAAGCCACATGGCGCCATCCTGTCGTTCGAGCTCGCCTTCAATATTTCCCGCCTTTCTCATCCCATGCTTGAGCTCACCGTCTCACCCGGCATCCTAGATCGATCTAGGCCTCAACTCCTCTATGAGTCTAACCCCATCATCGTCGTTGACCACAGTTGACTCTAAACGATCATGCACATCCAAAGATAAAGAAATCATTTTCAAGCAAGTTCATCACAACTTGACCTACATTAGCCAACACATGTATCATACAATCTTAATACAATAACCCAGATCATCCAAACTCGATCCATGACTCAATTCCCCAAACTCCTATTTTTCTGGGAAGATCAGAAGTACTACGCCTAACACGTCGGTACTTCCTCACTGCGGTACTACCGCCTTCCAAAACGATACTTTCGCACGCTAAAAACCTCACATTGAGCTCTCTGGAAAAAACGTACCACAACTCAATCTGGTAATTCCGCCAAACGATACTACCGCACTTATGCCTACAGTACTTCCGTAAAGTGGAACTACCGCACTAATACATACGGTACTTCCGATTTTCCTGACACTTCTAGAAAATAGTCCAAATCAAATACAATCTTTGCAAAAACTAATTGACCACTCTACAAATATTGCAATGGTTCACCACAACATTAAACAAGACTTTCTCACACAGTCCTTGAAAGTTGCTACTGAGTAACCACGACATGTTAGTAAAATTGTAATAACGGTGGCATTATAATCACGTTTCAGAGGGTAGATGAAACAGTACAGTAAAAAGTTAATAATTGCAAAGGAAACAAGTAAAAGAGCTTCACTCCATAGTAACGATGGCCTTGTTCCAATCCATTGACCGACGGCTGGCTACATA
Source organism: Bonia amplexicaulis (assembly GCA_036346245.1). Classification (NCBI taxonomy): domain Eukaryota; kingdom Viridiplantae; phylum Streptophyta; class Magnoliopsida; order Poales; family Poaceae; genus Bonia; species Bonia amplexicaulis. The sequence goes on along the minus strand of CM070748.1, from coordinate 18,617,538 downwards.
AATCAACCACAAGTCACAGCAATGTGGCCAGCAATGCACCTTGTCCGACGAAAAAATGAACTGTAATTTTGTTTTGGTGAAAACGCTGGTCCGATCCGATGCTTCTTCAGTTTTTTGTCATTTATGTTCTCTCCATCTGTGATCACAAGCACTGGATAATCCGTAAGACACGCTTGTGTGAGGAAAATGGGCGTAGGAGGCGTCAGGAGAGCAAGTTGCTGTTGCTCATCCGCGTGGATTTCACTTCTTTTGCGCGGATCTGGTTCTGGTGCAGCCATGGATACCGACAGTAGTATCAACAGTAATACTGCGACGGTGAGGATAAAGCTTGCTGCATATGGTGGATAAGGGCCGGCAAGTTCTACTTCTCGACAAGAAGTACCACATCGCAGCGACTGGGCGTGAAGCAATCACATCGCAGGAATTTGTAGCTTTCACTTTGGGGTTGCACCGAGCTTTTGGGCTGAATGGCGCCACAAGGTCTCTTTGGCTGTAGCCTGACAAACAATGTTAATCTTGCTCAAAACATAATTGACAAGTCAGTAATTCTTGTGGCAGCTTCTGGGGCAAGAGATTTACTGAAAATCTCGGTGAAGAAGTGTACGTCCGCTGGAGTTGTTCGACAAATATAGGAATTAGACCCGAAAGCAGCGATCTAATGAGCAAATGGGGTGTGTTATTTCTGTTAGCAAAAGTTCAGTAAAAATTCTGGTTTTTTTTAGGATTCGGTTTTTCAGTAAAAATCGGCTGAAAACCAACAAAATGGAATATTAGTACTACGTACTACTACTAGCGCTAGCGCAGGCGGCCAGACAGCCCATCGGCCATCCCATTCAAAGGCTACAAAGTGCATTCTTCTTCAAAACCATTCAGGTATTTGCTCATCCTGCAGAACTACTCAGCATACAACTTATCACCTGCAGATTCCCAGGTCCTATTTATCCAAATCATCAAGCATCTTATTACTGATGACAATTGAAATATCTAAATTCTAATATTGGTCAAATCTAATTATTTCTAGCATGTCAAACTGAATAATTCAAGAGAAAAATATATATTCTTCTTGATAGTTTATGTATCTTCAGTTTTTCTTTAAGTTCTCTTATGTTTCTCTTGTTAGTGTACTAGTAGTTGATAATCATTCCTCAAAGGAAGAAAAAAATTATTTATGATCCAGAGGATGCATTCTTGTAATGGAAATGGCCATGGGAGCCATTGGAGATCAAGTTGCAGTGTACATGGCTACTGAACTGCATGCCATGAAACGATGACACAATTGGTGTTGCTTCAGATGAGCGTAGCTGAGATGCTATAAACTCAGGATAAAAGCAACAGTTTACTGTAATTTATCATCATACTCTAATGTAATCACAAAATTGAGAAACAGTTGGAGACTGGCTAAAGCGAAGATACATGTTGCCAGTATCCTGTTTCACTCTGGTGTGAATGAACTCTCAATGTCTTGTTTAATATACAGTTGTTCGACTATGGATACTTTGCAGGTTTGAACCCAAAGGCTAGCGACAAGTACTACGACTCTGCACAGACAAAGGAGGACTTTGCCTTCATCCAATGCCTTGGTGTGAGAGCTTGTAACATCCTGAAAACTTAGAAGAGTTGTATAATAAAATCTTGTGAAATATTCTGTAACACATTATGTTGAGTTGGGTTCTGAAAATATTTTTCTGAAAAACTTCAAGGAAGAACACACATGTTTTATTAATAAGGAATGCTAAATTTGAATTCGAATCTGAAAAGATGATCCATAATAAAAAATTACCAAAAAGTAACGTCTATAAGTTTGTCAAAGTGCCAAAGGAATATTTGTACACAAAATAGTAATATCACAAACCTTATAAAAGAAAAGAGGAGGAAAATAAAAAGGAAGAGAAAAGGATCCAGTTGTGGGCCCAAAGATTTTAAATATAATGTTCATCTCAGTGGAAAATAATTTTGTTAAAACCCAAAATATGTCTGGGAACTTCTGTGAATTTTTCTAGAATTTTTGGAGGTAATTTCATATTTTTCCGAGTTATATTAAGCCTTCTAGCGTTTCGAAATTTAAAATCAACAACCGAATCCCTACCGACGCTGCACGGGCGATTCCGCCCACGTCGCCCGGATCCGCCTCCCTCTCCCTCGGGCCGACACGCGTCCGGTCCGGATGGCGCCACGTCCCACCCGGCGCCATCTCGCCGCCTGCGGATCCCTCTCCGCGCCTCTCTCTCGGCGCTGGGCCCGCCTGTCGGCGCTTTTCCCTTTCTTCCTCCTCCTCGCGCGCGCCGGACACCCCTCCTCGCGGCAGTGCAGCACCCATGTGCGGAGACCCGCGGAGGGGGCGTTATGGGAAAAGACCCCACGACGCCCGAACCCCGCCGCCTCCCGCCGCCTGTGTTCGCCGCCGCCAACCGCCCGGCGGCCGCCCGCCGCCGCGCCGGCTTCTCCGGGCAGTTTTTGCCGGCTATAAAGCCCGGAAGCAGCCCGAAGGTTCGTCGTGCCAGCCTCATCGTTTCTCAGCCACCCATTGCCCTCAAAAGCCACCCGATCGTCGGCGATTGCTTTTCTTCCCCAACTCCAGCCGTCGGTCCCTCGCCGCAATTCCACCGATCCTCGTCGTGGGAGCTCGATTCCTTGTTCCCACACCATCTCCAGACCGTCGCCAAGCTATTGCCGGCCTCCCCCAAGCTCCTCGCCGACCATAGCTCGCCGGCGCCGTAAGCCTCCCCGAGCCGCCGCCGCTGCACGACGACGGCCCTTCTCCGGCGATCCCCGACCCTCCCGACTCGGCCAGAAGCTTCGCCACGGTGCCAGCAACGCGTTTTGGCATTTCCGGACCTCGTCAGGCCTCCCTCGCCGGCGACGACCACCGCCTCCCTCGGCCTCGAGCCACCTCTGCCTCGCCCCCTCGCAGCGCTACCTCAAAAGGGTATGCGCCCTTATATGGTTGAGATGCGCTACTAGCCCGGTGGCTAGCGCCAGCTCTCCCCGGTTCCCTCGCTGCTCGAGCCCCGCCACGCAGCACCGAGGTCGAGCCTTTTATTTTCCTCACGACAGGTGGGCCCCACTGTCGCCGACCACGATACAATGGGCCGCCTCCCGGCCCCGCATGTCGTGGCAGGCGGGCAAGAGCCGCCTCCGGCCCCTTTGTCGGGGCTGGCTAAAGGGCGTTATATCGCTGCCGGGCCCCACGTGTCGGCGCATGAAGCCTGATCACGACAGATGGGCCCCATTGTCGATTTTATTAATTTTAGATTTAATTAAACCGAAAGCATTCAAATGTGTATAACTTATTCATTTTAACTCCAAATTTAGTGAAACCAATTTCTAAATTCATCTAAAATCAAGGGCTACCTAATAGAATCATAACCAACATTTTTGAAGCTTGTTCAAATTTTTATTGTGTTATTTGATTGTTGTGATGATTTTTATCTAAATTTTCACGCGTATAAAACGTAGCTTTCGAGGCCCAAGAAGAAGAAGCTGCCGCTGCTATAGACTCCAACACCCCGAACCCCGACCTTTGCATCCAAGGCGAGTCAATGCTTTGATCATATTGAGCCTATGTTTTCAATAAGTATTTTGGTTTAAGTACTACAAATTGCATGCTTATATTTATGTTGCAATGCATGTTAATTTCAGGCTTTAGATATATGCCCATGTTCTCTTGGTATAGTATACCTCATTTGCAATATGCTTGATTAAGTGATCCTTGTCACCCTAGTAAAAGTTATAAAGCTACAACCCATTTGAAAATAAGTCCGTAACTATATGCCATGCTTAGAACTGGTATATGTTGGTACGCATTTGAGAATTTTGTTGGGCAGTCATTGTGATGATGACTGGTATATGTTGGTACGAATACTTTCTGTCGCCAAAAATCCTACATGCTTAATTATCTGGGCGGATGGTTGAAGGGTGTGAGTGTTGAATGGTGCCGTGATAGCACAGATTTGTGATAAAGTGGTGCCGTGATAGCACAAGGAGATCGTGGTAGAACCGCCCAGATAACCATTAAGGACTGAATCTTGTGATGACCTCCCACGGTACAACATGTACAACCACATGCTGGCAAAGTGTAGGCAGGGCTAACTAATTTGCGTTGACTTAGTAAGAGTTGCGTCGGTGTGAACACGGGCGGGTAGAGGATGGCCACATCCTCCGACGTGATGGCGCAAGAGGGGCTTCGGAAGGGTGGTCGTGCTTGAGGAAGTGGAAACCTTAGCGGTCGTAACTCTGCTAGGAAAATGCAATGTAAAAGCCCTGTGATAGTCTACTCAACTGCATGGCTAAGGAATCATGTGGGGCAATGAGCATATCTATCTCATGTGGGTAAAGTGTACACACTCTGCAGAGTCGAAACTATTCGAATAGCCGTGCCCACGGTCAAGGGCGGACATGGAAACTTTGTTGGTGATATGCCCTAGAGGCAACATGGAGATGTTGAATATATCACATACTATGTTTATGATACATTGCTTTGTTACTTGAAATAGACATTGTCATTATTGATCAATGAGTATGTGACTTATTCATGAGACTCTTAATGCCAAAATGTTGCTATTTCTAAATGATCCCCGATTATATTTCATATGAGGAACAAATATGATTCAAAGATCAAGATATGTATTGATTGATGATCATGTCTCATGGATCATGGTATGGAGATACCAAATCAATAATATGGACATGTGTTAGTGAACATATGTTGGATAGACCCGCCATGAGACACCGCAGAGATTCCATGTGTCATCGTTGGTCTCAAGTAGTGTTTATGTGGAATCCTTGGACTTGAGATCATCATGGTTCCCAACATGCGTAGTAGCTTATTTTGGGACTACTAAACACTACTCCGTGAATCGGGTAGTCATAAAAGTAGTCTTTGGGTTTGCCATGAAACATGTAGTGGGATGTGAATGATCAAGATAGAATTTGCCCTCCTTATGGGAGAGATATCTCGGCCCCTCGATGTAATGGATTATGAAAGTGCATGGCCATGCCAAGGTGATTGAGGAGTCAATCACGAGTTTATAATCCATCACGGAATCGAGAGAGTGATTGAGCTATTAAGAGGATGACACAGGTCTCGCCTTGAGCTTAATCTATATCGTGAGGCAAAGGGAGTAGTACATGAGAACATTACGGTGTTTAGCCGATATGATCTTTACGTATACTTTGGGGTTAATATGTCTTACTAGAGGCCGCTATTAATGTGGTGACCGGAAGGTGTTTCGGTCGCGACCAAGTATACGTGAACCTGCTGTGGTCGCACACTTAACGGGTTGGAACACTAATTCGAATGTGATTCGGATGTGGGCTCAATTTGGATAGAGATCCGGATAGACTCCTATTGGGCATCGGTCCACGAGGCCCAAGTGAGGAGATCTATATATATGGAGGCGAGGGGCTGAAGGGGATGCATCTGATAATCCCGAGCTAATCGCTAGCCGCCACCTCCTGAGCCAAACCCTAGCCGTCATGAGTGCCGGTACACTCGCGATCGGCGTTCCACCCGGACGTGTGGATACCGTGGAGGCGCCGCTCGTTGCGGCATTGATCGGCATCAACAACCTCTGATTAGATCTTCTCGTGGTGTGGTTGATCGCGTGGAGGAGACGATCAGTTCGGGACGATCGGCTACTTCCACTACTACCTCGACGCGCGTGGTTGGATTGGCTTCTCCAACTCTTCTTCCGCTGTGCTGCGCGTCTAGTGGTAACGATCCATGATCCCTCCTTAAGCATGATGTCCTTGTGTGCGCGGTAGAAAAATTTTGTTTTCTGCTTTCGTAGCCTTCGTGCAATCCATTAAACTTAACTAGATATAGTTCTATTTCAAAAGCTTTGTGGGTGGAAATGGAAAAGTGGAGGGCAGAGAAAGGCCCTTATTTGAATTGTCCTGGGTGTCATCCTAGTGGTAAAGTAAGCGGTTATAACGCTGAAGGCATGGTATGAGGAGCAGAGACCATGTAATGGTGGATGGTCTCGATTCGATAAAATAAATGTATATGTCATTGAGTATCATGTTTAAAGATTCCAACTGGCTAGGTCCTAGGGAACTTTAAGTACTATAGTTCAAAAAGCACATTTCAGCAAATAAAATAACCTGAACATTTCCTTGTTAAAAGCCTTGCATACTACCTACTGCATTCTGTGTGTTGACTCGTTGAGCACGGTGGTTAGTGTGCTCACTCTCGCAATACCAACAATTCAGATTCGGGAGCTCAAGATCCATATGCCTACGAGTAAGCCCCTGCTACCGAAGGAGGAGACCACGCCGAGAATTAGGACGAACAATCCGCACTTAGATCCTTAGGCATCTAGACTAAGGTGTGGCTTCATCCAGATATTACTAGAGCCCTAGTAATATTTGTATGACCACTTTTGCCCTCAGTCTTGCTTGTGGTTTAAAGGCCTACTTTGTATCACTTCCGCTGCTGGACTTTTGTAATGTAAATAGTTGGCCTGCTTGACCCTCATCAGAATAATCGCGCCTTTGTGAAGGCCTAACTTCACTTTTGCAATGTAATAATATTATGGCTTGTTGTGAATTCCGCGTTGTATGAAATGATTCAGCAATGTATCTGTGTGCATTATCTACTGATCCAGGGAATAATACAGTAAGGCACAGCAGATTCTGGATTGCAAAATCCGGGTTTGACAGAGCTTTCGCTCAAGTCACATTCTGTACTGGGCGGCTTGCCCTTTCCCTCTCGGGTTGGGACGTTCCGGTCATGTCCCGTATCACTCTGGTGTGAATATATTTTGACAAGCAGTTCTGTTCCAGGACTCATCTAGCAGCTAAACAAACATCTGTTCCAATAGTCCTTCGGCGGGGAATAGCCTGGTTTCGACAACTTGAACCCTGATGCAATGGATATACATAATTGAGCATCTATGTACATGGAACAACCTGTAATGAGCCACATGAACATGGAAAGAGAAGGAGACAGCGTGATATCTCTTAACTTATTTCAGAGTGTAGATGAAACAGTACAGTAAAAAGTTCATGGTTGGCAAGGAAACGAGTAAAAAACTTCGCTCCATAGTAACGATGGCCTTGTGTCCAATCCATTGAGGCTTGAGGGCTGGTTTGTATATAAACCAGCCACAGGTCACAGCAATGTAGTCAGCAATGCATGCCTTGTTTATTAACAAAATGTAAAAAACAGAGTGTTAGACTATGTGATGGTCGTGTATTTTATTGATGATGAATATTGACATTTGGTTTTATTAGAATTCGCATTCATAATAGTTATGGTCGATGTGTTTCTATGATTGAGTTTTCAAGATGGCAAAATTACCACGTCTGGTAGTCCGATCAGCCTTGTGATGGCTGGTCCGAACGGCAGACTTCGACCATGTCCAACTTCAACCATGTCCGGTTTTGATCACATCCGACTTCGACTACGTACAACTTCGACCGCGGCAGAACAACCACGGCAGGTAATCGTAGATTTCGACCTCGAACAGTGAACCGATCGTAAACAACATTTAACAGGTTATAAGCGACAGTGAACCGGTCTTAGCTACAGTGAACTGGTCAGAGGTCGTAAGGTCATCTGCTACAATAACAGGTCGGTGGTCGTAGCTATAGTGCTTTGTCTATAGTAGCAACTGCTGACCAAGTCGTAAAGACTTGAACCACAAAAACCAAAATCAATCTTTTTAAACCAAGGGTCAATTACTCATCAAAACATAAGGTCACCTCCACATGATCTCTCACAGACACAGACAGTCATCTCATCACAAATCAAGGCCTTCAACACTCAACGTGCACTAAAAAATTGAGCACAGTTGGAAATTGAAAAAAACAATGAAGTAAATGAATCAAGTTGGTTTGCCAGTCAACCTGAGTGAGAGACACATGCAAGTGGCGAAAAAGGACACACACTGTGATATCTCCAGGGCCTAGGCAAAATTGCTCCAGAGGGTAGATGAAACAGGACAAGAGAAAGTAAATTGTAGGCGAGGACAAAGCTTCACTCCTCTCTGATGATAGCAATGGCCCTTGCCCAATCCGTTGTGGTCTAGCTATATAAATGATCAGCCCTAGCTAACTCTTAACATGGCCGATGCAGCACGAGCGCCTTGTTTGCTGATGAAATCTAAAGAAAAAAGAGGAGGGTGCAGTGCGTAAAGTGATCAAATATGAATGAACATGTCTTCTTCTTCAGAGCTAACTGCAAGGTTTTTCTCTCACGCGTATGAGGTATCTTCGGGTTCTTTTTCCCCTTGTTCTTCTCTCGTCGCTGTTTGTGTTAGAAGAGTGCCGGTTAATCTGTAGGATGCGTTCTTGAGGAAATAAGTATGTGAGGCATCGGGAGGATAAGTTCCTGTTGGCAAAAAGAAATCAGATCGCTCGCACGAACTCACAACGTTGAGGTAAGAATGGATGAAGACACAGTGCTCTTGTGTTGCCTGATTGCCATACCTTTGGTCTCTTTATTTATAGCAAAACAAAGATCTAAACTGGGCGAGCAAAACTCTGAATCAAACTCCTAAACGGACTCCTAATCCCGTTCGTGAACACAACTGAAAAACAACACGGATTATACTAACAGTTCCTGCAAGTGGATGGACGAAGGTGCATCATATCCCATATATCCACTGTTGGTGCCTGCACAATTTCCATGGGGAAAGTTTTCCACTCTTCTCGTGCCTATGATATCGACTGGAAAGTCAATGCCTACGAGTTCTACCAACAAACTCTTGCCGTTCAGAGAAGAAAATCTGCATCATGTGTAGGATAGCAGAAGACAATTTCTTTTACTGCTGTCACACACCAGGGTTTTGATTATCGGTTTTAAATTTTAGGGGTCCGTTATGACCGATTTTCATGATTATAGGAAAATTTCGGCAGAATTCAACTGAAAAAATTTTGAAATTCAAATTCATGAAAAATATAGAATTTTTGTGAAAAACTTCATGGAATTTTGTAGATATGAACTAGACATTTGTATATACATGAAACAAGGATGAAAATGTAGTTGAATTTTGATATATTTTTGCATTTTGAGCCACCCATATTTGAAAAAGTGGCCCCACAGTAAAATTTGGCCGGTATGATGCACACCACTAGCTGACAGTCCAAATATGCATGTGGATCTGCATGTAAGGTAGCCGGCAGTGGCGGATCTAGGAATTTCAGAATGAGTATTCGAAATTACAAAAATATTATTCAATAGAAAATATAAATATCCACGATAGTGAAAATTAAAATACAATATTCATACTAGAGGCAACATCTCAAATAACATAAAGAAATTACAACATAATTACAAATTAAGTCAATGATTATTCATGCCTTGGAAGCGATTGAAAGATTACAACTAATTTCACTAATATGCAATTCCACTTAACTCCCATTATCCCTTCTGAAACTATCTGCATTCACTATTCACATTCAGGATAGTAAAAATCAACTTGAAACTATTTATTCACACATGTAAAATACTTGGCATTTGTTCATAGAATCACAGGTAAGAGGTAGAGAATATGGATTTCAATCGTAAGTAATAATTCGCCTGCTACTAAGGATCTTATTTTACAGATTCATAGCAAAGTGAAGGTATGACATGAAACTCAGTAGCTAACACCTCCGAAATACTTGGCATATAGATATAGGCTACTCAGACTTAAAAGATGTGGAGAACATGGGTTTCAATTCATGAGGCACAAACACTAATTTAAAGATAACTGAGCTAAATCTAGTAATCCGCCATATCTAAACAAGATCTAAGCATCAAAAGTGAAACAAAAAAGAAACATATACCAAATCCACCACATCATCCAGTCATCCACGAATCCATCATCTACGTGGCTCGGAAGTACAAAACTACAAACCCTAGGGGGCACACAAGCATAATACATCTACCATCTACGTATCTAGATTCTAGAGCATGGGGTCGCTAGGACGGAGAGGACGAACTTGCCCCAGTGACGTAGTCCTGTAGTAAGATAGTGCCCGCTCAGCCGGCGGTCGCTCCAGCCTCTAGCGCTCCTGTCGCCTACGTAACCTCCAGTCCCGCTCAGTCGGTGGTCGCTCCTGTCGCCTACGTAACCTCTAGAAGAGCAGAACCAGGGCACGGGCACCCGCCGCCGCTAGACGCCAGCCGAGTGCCGAGAGATGGAGAGACGATCGGACGCCATATGAAGAGAGGAGAGACTGAGTGAGACACGGTCTCACAACTGGATATAAAAAATACAACAGTGGGCCTAGGCCAGTGTCGATGGGAGGGAGAAATGGGCCAAAAGGATCCAGCGCCAAGTTGGGCTAACTGAATATGAACAGGATGAATTTGGCCCAACTACTAGTATACATATATATTATACCATGTATATAGTGGATTTTTTTACCAAAAAATTTAGGTATTCAACCAAATACCCACGAATTAAACTGGTCCGCCTAGCTGGACATGCAAAGTAGAAGAGACCAGTACAGTTGAACACATTGCCTCAAGTACGCATAAAGGAAGAAATCTTTCTTGTTGCTGTGTTAGGCTTGCTCAAGACAGTTACGAAGTAAGCGTAACAGCCCAAATTGGGATAGTTTAATTTTTTGATTAAATTTTGCATTTGGCTCTTTTTCAATTCTTTTTGGCTTGGGAGTTAAATTGAAATCCAAAATTCAAATTTGGTAATCCAAATTATAAACCAAATTCAAATCAAATCCCAATTCAAAAAGCCAATATGAGTTCAATTCAAAATTTGAAATCCAAAAATAAAATTAAAAATGAAGCCAGAAAACTAGAAAAATTATTTTTTGCTCGGCTCTTTTCTTTTCCCCTTCTTTTCTTTTTTCCGGCTCGGCGCCATTTGACCCAGCCGGCTTGCTGCCCCCTCCCTCATCTCCCTTCTTTCTTCCTTTTCCCTGGCCAGCCAAGCGCTCGGCCCAGCACCCGACCTGCTCTCCTTGTACCTCTCCCTTACTCTTTCTTTCGTTGCGTCAGTGCTGTCCTCTCGGTCACCTGCCGCCATTTATGCCCACCCCACACCATGACACAGCGCGCTGCACTGACACAGCCCTATCTCGCCATCACATCGCCTTGATTGGACAAACCGACGACTACTCGCGAGAGCTCCTCTATCACGCTCGTTGCACCGCCTTAACTCGCTGCCTCGTCACGCATGCTCCGTCCCATCATAGCCACTTTACCCATGTCATGGTGATGCCAGCCACCACTGCTCCTCCACGTCACGCCCTGCCCGCGCCAGCACCACCTATACAGCCTTGTCGCCTCCGTCGGCTATAAAAACCAGGCCAAGCTTTCCCTTGCCACCTCACACATCCCTCTTCACTGACCTTCGTTCAATCAAGCTCTCACCCATAGAATCTCACAGGCACCATCATCTTCTTCCCCATCAGCTAAGATCACCCCTCCACCGACATCTCCACTCCAGTGAGCCATTGCTCGCTTTCTCGCGTATTGAGCACCCCCTTACCTCCCTATCACTTTGCCCTCGCCCAATTTTGTCAATCATCATTATCAGCTCACCAGTGTTGTGGTCATCTGCTGTGCCGCCTCGGGTCCTCATTGCCGGACCACCTCAAGCCTCGTCAACCCTCCGGTGAGCTCTCTATGACTCATAGATGGTCATCGTGCCTTAGATGAGCTCACCGCGCAACCGGAGCCTCGGTTGCCATGGTGGCCAAGCTCCACTGCTGCCTGGTGCCATCACGCTGCCCGTTGTGGTTTGCCATCGGCTGTGTTGTCGCCGCCCATAGGACTGTCGTAGTCCCAGTAACCCATTTTGGGGTTATTGGTGCTCACCGTCGCTTCCCTCGTTGGCAACGAGCACGACAATGAATGCCACCTCTATAAACAGAGAAGGAACAATGTAGCTTAGTAGTTAATTAAGAACCATAATTATTTAGAGTTAATGATGTTTATTAATTAGTGTTAATTCGTCACTAGCGTGTGGGTCCAACCAATTAAGAAAATTAAAATAGATTTGAATTCTAAGCCAGTGACAAGCGGGTTTTCTTTGTGCTCCGGTCCCACTTCTTAGTCACACTAGCTATTTCGTTAAGAAACATAAACCGAAAAGAAATAAAAAATTATTCAGCCCTACCTGTTAGTCATCGTAGTCTTTTCTTAAGAAAAATAATTCAAAAACAAATTAAAAACCTAGCTAGTCCCACATGTCAACCTTTGGAGCGTTTTCGAATAAGGAAATAAATCAGAAAATAAATTTAAAAATTATGGGGCCTAGCTATCAGTGAGACAGTCTTTCTCTCATCTGTTTATTTTAGGAATTTTTCTAAATTTAAACTTTGAAAAGCCCATTCTCACTTGTTTTAAATTCAAATCAAATGAAATGTTTTCTAAATTTATCTAAAATAAACATCTTTCTAATGAGGGTAAAATCATGAATTTTTAAGTTAATTTGTATTTTTATTTGAATTTATTTGCATTCTTTGGTGTTTATTCGCTTCTTGTCGTAATCGCTTGTCTAGAATACGAAGCCCAGGAAGAGCAATAGTTCGAGCCTAATCGGGATCCTCAAGATCAACAAGCTTATGAGTAAGATGATTCAATACTTTAATCATATTGCATCAACACTTTGAATGCAAATTATGTTGATTTAAAATTGTTAAATTTGCATGATTTAATTTGCTATTCAAATTATATTCATGTTAAGGTCATAGTTAAGTCCCAATTAATAATTATGCTAATACACCCAACTCTTTGACTTTGGACATAAAACATTCTTGCCCTAAAGATAATGGTAAATATACTAGTGATAAGTCCACATCTAAGAGGTATGCTTAGTCTTGCTTAGATAATCGGGAGCATTAATTTACCTAGAAATGGCTGACATTTGAATTGAAAGGATATTTTGATCCCTAAAACTTTAAACTTGCTTAAATATCTAGTCGAATGGTAGAGTGTGGTTTGTAATAGAACTGTCCAGATAACCCTAATGATTTAATCTTATAACCCCTTCCTAATGTAAAACAGTGCAATCGTAAGTATATAATGGGTATGATCGGGCTAATTAATTTGCATCTACCCAACGCGGGTTGCGCCATCCGTGGGACACGGGTTGAGAGCTAGATAGAAGCCTCCGTGCGGTGCAAGATAGAGCTTTCGGAGCGAGTGGATAGAACCTCCACGGTAGTGAAAAACTTAGCGGGTGTAGCCTCATTGGAAAGATGCATTGTAAAAGATTTGTGGCGATCTTCTTAATTTGCATGTCTAAGGAAATATGAGAAATATAACAAGTTAGTTATCTCTTATAGGTTAAGTGTGCGACATCTGCAAAGTGAAAACTATTCGAACAGTCATACTTACGGTCATGGATGAGTATAGGAACTTACTCAAGATAGTGTCTATTTACAAAATGATCTTTGTGGTTGGGATAAACAATACAGCTATCTTCGGCCGTCGACGCCGCTCCCATACGACGTCGACCTATGGCCTTGTGGTTGTGCCGGCGTCTTTCGACCCAAGCCGATCATTGCACCCTCGATGGCGGCCTTCTCTTCCTCTTCTCCACGAGCTAAGTGACACCCCTGCTGACTCTAGATCCTTCCCCGAGCTCATTGGTGCCTGATTTGTCCTTTCACGAGCCCATTGGCGCGGTTGTAGCTTCCCTCCAGCTATTCAGCGTGGATCTAGGCTTCCCCATACTCCCAAGCTTGTCTATTAGACTTAGGAGAAGGAAGGGTGCTCGGGGAAAGGAGATGATGGGGGTGCGGAGTGGAGGGAGCTGAGGACATGGGAGGCATTGGGGCAAGGTGTCTGTCAGCACGTGGGAATGGGGAGGTGGAGGCAGACGAACCACCACCATCACTGGATCGGGACTGGAGGAGTAGGGGCGCATCCACGTGTGTAGTGAGCTGACTCACCAACTCGCTCTAGATGGCATTACAGGTAATTATCTCTAATTTTAAGAGGTACTTTTCTATAGAGAGAATAGATGATGACCACCAACTCCTATTTTTATAATAGTACAAATATAGATTTCTTAATAAAGGGGACTAATTGATTTTTAACTCGTGAGGTCATTAGGTAATGGTGTACAGTGGCTAGCACTAGACAGTGGCTAGCACTAGTATACTATGTGTCTTGGATTGATAAATTGGTCGTGAAAATAAGAATGTGTTGTTTCTCTCGACCTCTAAAAAAAGATAAAATGCATTGTTGCATCAGGATATATACGGTCGTGGAAATTAGACGGAGTGAATTAAGCACATGATCAACAGAGTTGCTCGTAAGTTAGCTAAGCACAAACAGGCCAAAAGTGACTTTTGGCTTCGGCTTCTATGGAAATCGAAATAAACAGAACAGTTTCTCTAAGCTACTTCTCAAAATAGATTCTCTAAACACCTTTTTCGGTCTAAAATCATGTGCGTCATCCACATTAACGTTTCCATCATCTACTGACATCTTAAAAAATATAACCAAAAGCTATTAGGCGCAGTTCAAAAGAACAGAACCATTAATATCTCTTCTCCTGGGCTGTAACAGTGAACAACAGGGCAAACCACCAAATTAATATGCCCAGTTGAGCCATCGCTCAAAACTATCAGCTCTGTACTCTGCTTCTAATTTGCGGTTAGAAATATGAATCGATGGACAGCATTAGAACCATCTTACATTTAAGCATCTTTTGAGATTATATATATCTAGCTAGCTCGTTGCAAAAAGGAGTAAAGGACTAGGTCAGAGACCCCGCTCGGTTGGACTAAAAAGCTATGGTTATGACTGAAATTACACTATAGCGGCTAAAATTTAACTGTAGCTAAAGGTGACTTATTTAGTGTAATTAAATTTTAAAAAAATTAAAATAGAAAAAATATGCTAGCTCATCTCGAACAACGCAAACGAATACGTGAAAAAGGAATCGGCAAAAAAGCTCAAAAAATCAAACGTTCAGAAAAAAACAAAAAATTATAAATAGTAAAAAATAAGCCAGAAGCTAAAGCACGCTTTATGTAACTTATTGTTCCCCACTATATTTCATATGTAGGTCAGTAAAACCATTAATTAATGTGAACCGGTGTGTGGCACCTGTGTCTTGTAGCTAAAAATCATTTGTTTAAGTTAACTACAGTGTTGATTAGATGGGTTGTTTAAGTCTATATTTTCATAACCAAATGATTTTTGACGATTTCTAAGCGAAAAAGAAGCAGAGATACACTTGGGAAAAGCACCTACGTGTCGCAGCATCTTCCAGTATCAATGGAGGTTGATTTGATGGACAGCATATAAATCCACGTTTCACACGTATATATTTCTTAATAGCGATGCTTTTGTTTGTTTAATTGCCCTTGCATACACTCTGTCAACAATCAAGTCATTATCTTACAAAATAATATAAAAAATAGCTAAAATTATTAAAAGAGAACATAGATACTCTTTTATTATTATGAACTAGTTACATAGTGCTTTTAACAAGATGTAATACTAACCCTAATTACATTGAATTGAATGAGATGTCAATTATATCATCGAATAGCTTTATTTTCCTTATGTGTTCTCTCGTCTAGCCTTAGACCAATGAAGAGGTACTAATTATCTGCTGGCAAAGACGTCTTATAGAACCAACGCGTTCGATCGGGGAGACAGTTATTGTCAGAGAAAGGACGTCTAATCGTCGGTTGTTATTAGTGAGAGACGAACGTGGAAAACAATTGTATGGTGATTGTTGTCAGAGACTCAAGGCTGAAACGTTATGCTAATTGGAAGTGGGTAAGGCACGAGTTTTATCCACCGCTTGGAAGGAATATCCTAGAATCAAATCCAAGTACTAGTTCATAAAACTATGAGCAGTTATCTGGTCGGGCAATATGCACGAGTTTAGAACTGCTCCGATAGAAAGTCCAAGAAATTGGCGGCGTCACTCGGAGGTTGTACTTTGCGCCTCCACAATGGGAAGATCGAAGTATACACTCCCATGTATTCTAAGTCCTCTAGATTATACATACCATGTCTCTACAGGTCAGTTCTTTTTATCTCAACATTAATTCTAGAGATCGTCAGACAAGTTTGACAATGTCCTAGGATAAACTAATTGGTTTTTTTCTTCTAAAACTAAGGGCAGAATTAGAATAGTGAATTAAAAACTAGAAGCCTGAAGCTATAGCTGAAACGAGGGGGGCCTTAGTTAAGAGCTTTTTTGCTATACTTGGAACTTCTGCTAATACCAGAAAAGGCATGCACATTTATCAGATCATTGATTTACAAAGGCAATATGTACTTTCATTTAAACTCTAAATTATTTCTAAATAAAAGGATTGTCTGATTTACAATATATACGGATCGGAACGATATATATTATCACCTAAAGTTCAACACCGAATTAACTGCTCAACTGATAGAAAAGCAGTTAATAAGTCTCTCTGAAAAAAAGAAGAAGAAGAATAGTTAATTTGTTGGGTGATCTCAAAAACAAAATAAATTAACTGATCGAATCGTTAGCTTAAACTAACTAAGCTTTCTAGAATTAGTTGTGTGAAGCAGACCCAACTGAATTATTAGCCTAGTTCTGAAATGTTTCGTAATATCGCAATGATAAACTAGTTGCACACACGAATCACGACCCAAATGTCAACTCTAGGAAACATTAATTGTATATATTTACATTAAACAATGGCACATTATATAGGAAGCAAAAATATTTATTGGAGATAATAGACTACTCAATATGCAACGTTGCGTATTCTCTACCATCGCAAGGCAACTACACCATTGCTCCACAACCGTCGGATCATAACACAATATCTTTGGGCGCGAATGGGTGTTGTAGCATCCATACTGTAGCGGCGGCGATCAACCTAACGCGTCGAACATTCCTCGTGACTACTAGCCACGTAAGCGCGGTGTCACGCCGTGTCAGTCACCGTGTAGATCGAAGTAAAAGAAACGAAAATTCGCGGGACGGTTCTCTAAAAAAATCGATGACGTACGCGTAATTTCGGAGGAACCAAAGTGTTTTTTCGCAAAAAAAAACAGGGACCCGCAAGGACCTGTACGTAATTAAACAAGGACCTATACGTAATTTTGGAAACTGCGGGTTGCTATCGGTGAAGTAGAGGGTGCTTTCTAGAAAAAAACATGGCAGGGATCTGTTTGCGAGAACGGAGGACCTCTACGCGATTTTGCAAAGTGCAAGGACTTTTTCGCAAAAAAGGCGACGTGGCCCATCTCTCTGGCCGGAGAGTCTGCCGTTTATAATATACGGAGTATTATCACAGGATATCAACCCTGAGATTATAAGGTAGACACACGCACATGCACATATATATCAATCATGCACACCATATACATATATACAAGTGTTTCCTATGAAACCCTACACACACGATGATGACTGGAATGATGGAGGCTAAGAATAAATTCATGACCTTACAAGTTTTCACTGAGTCACACTCTATGTGCGTAAAGACGTCTACTAGAATTTAAACCCTATTTGGATTGAGTTCACAACTTTATCATCCTCCCAAGAGAAAGTTTCCGTTACAACATACCGGCAAATACAATACAAGGAATGGAACGGGGAAAAAAAATTGGAGAAAGGAATCTTTTAGATAGCTGGTCTAGCTAGGTCAACTGTGGGATTTCAAGTTGCGTGTTCCTCGTGCAGCATTTCCACGCAACCGCAAACACACAAAAAAGAAGAAAAAAATCAGCATCCATACCCATTAATAAATCAACAAAATTAAAACAAGCATATTGCAAATCAAATTAAGTACACACTGAATCTCTCGTATGAACATCGAAAAGAATGACATGGATATATTAAAAAATCGAGAGGGGAAGCTGTAATTACGTGCGTGACATCCATGCAAAAGCTATAAATAACAGGACGTGCAGCCACTCTGAAAGCTATATATATGCGAGCCAACAGCAGCGCGCACGCACGTCGTCGTTCGTCGACGCTTGCAACAACTAGCCCGTCCATGGAGCTGGAGGAGACGCCGAGAGCCAAGAGGCCCAAGGTGGTGGCGGCGGCGTGCGCGGGCGGCGAGCCGTCGTCGCAGCCGCTGCCGGAGAAGTGCCCGGCGGCGGCTGTGTCTCGGCTGACGGTGTGGTGCAAGTCGCTGGTGTTCCACGGCGAGGGGTACGCGGTGTTCGACGACGCGGACGGGCGGATGGTGTTCCGCGTCGACAACTACTACGCCGGCAGGGGCAGCATGGCGCTCATGGACCACGCCGGCCGCGTCCTCCTCACCGTCCGCCGCCGCCACCGCAAGGTGATCGAGCATATATTCCCCATGTATACTAAACAAGTTGATCACAAATCTTCTTCTTCTTCTTCTTCGATCTCACGCGCGCACGTACTCAACAATTAGTTGATCACAAATTAACCATGGTCATCGACCCGGCCGTACGAGCAAATCGTCCGAAGTAAACTTGCTATTATGTTCATCCAGCCGAGCCATCACGTAAATTCTCTACGTGCATTATATACAAGCATGATTGCTTGAAGCACACCCACTGGAGAGGCACGTGATATATCTTCCTCCTCCAATCCCAGACTATATGCAACCGTAGAAATTAACACAAGAAATTCACACAACAATGCTCGGGTATATATCCCGCTAGCAATTTATCACAGGCAGGGAAATTTTTTTCGGAGGGAAAATTTTTTTGTCCACAGGCGAAAGAACCGAAATACCGAAATTTCGTTTATTTCGTTCAAATTTCGGACGAAAAAATTCAAATTTTTAATGAAATTTAACCAAAATTTGAATAAAATTTGACCAAATTTCAAATAGTATCAAATTCGGCTAAATTTTAACCGAATAAAAAGCATTTCGGTGGGGAACGAAATAGACAAAATTTCGTCCGAAATACGAAATTTCGGACGAAATTGAGAACCCTAATCACAGGTCGATAATTTCTCTATTATATATTAATTAACTTTATCTACAAAGTAACTATCCTATATTAGCAGGGTATACATGTTAGCAACAATCACTGTATGATTTCCCTAAAATCAATCATTAAATGCTTCTTCTCATTATTAGACGCCTGATATTTTTTTTTTCTAAAGGTCGAATTTTCTGGCCGTTAGATGTGCACGGCACAGAGATATATGTATGTGCTTTAGCTATTGGATGTTGATCTAATGGCCAAAAAAAGTGACTTATCCCTAAAAAGTCAGGAGCCTAATGTATAGACGCCCCCATTCAATCCCTTTAAGTAATCATTGAATTATATAATTAGTTTTCCGATAACATTCGCAGTTATTCACGTAAAATCAACCGCATAAAATGTGCTGCAAATAAGATAGGAAAGATGAAAGCTACTATGCCATCTACCTTTTTTTATAAAAAAAAAAACTCCCTATGCTGATTGCATTCAACTTAGAAATTCTGCAGGATTGCACCCTGTTCACCATCTACAAAATATATATATATATATATCCCACAGCAATGTGATCAGTAAAGAAGCCATGCAAAAACTGCGAGACCGTCCCGGTCGGTGAACCAACGCAAGTATATATGTGCTACCTGACCCACAATTGATCGCAGATGCTGAGCTTGGTGGAGACATGGGAGGTGTACAAGGGCGACGCTGACGATGCTTCAACGGAGGACGCAAACGACGGCCAAGGTGAGCCCCATCTCATGATGAGAGCCACCAGGACCTTGGCAACTCCAGCTGCACCGTGTCGGTGCTGGCCGTGGGCACGACGGCCGGCGACGAGCCGGGCGGCGGCCTCTACCGCATGACCTGGTCCCGGCGGGAGGAGTGGTCCAGGATCCACCGGTCCTCCGGCGAGGCCGACGACTCCCTCGTCGCCGAGGTATGATACTTGCGTTGCCTGTTTTTTTAGCTTCTAAAAACATTCTTTTTATCTTTCTATAGTAACTAGCTTTTAAACGGAATATCTTTTTAAGATAAGATCTATTAGTTAATTATAATACATACTGTACCGACTTTATTTATATTAGCAAAAACTGCACGTGAATTTCTGTTACTCTGTAATCTCTTGTACAAACAGTCCAAAAATCACAAGCTGTAGCCAAAAGTTATAAGCTTCAGCCAAAAAGAACAGGCTCGTAAATTGCGGTTTTCTCTGGGAGAGCATAGAAAGCGCTACTACTCATCATCCGACGATACTTTGAGTTGTTACCGCAGGTGCAACGGAAGCGAGGGGGGCCGAAGAAGGCGACGCTGCTGGGCAAGGACGTGCTGTCGTTGGTGGTGCAGCCGGGGATGGACCAGGCCGTCGCCATGGCCATGCTCATGATCTCCAACTCGTACCGATGTCGACGATGAGCCAGCCCTACACAAGGATGGCCAGCCGATTGATCCACGGCCCCCTGCAGGTTCGAGAAGCTTCCAGAATGTTCGAGCGGCAGTTGGAGAAGCCTGGCAGTGGCGAGGTGAGAGTCTACCGTTGAGGAAAGCTGTACTGGAAATCTCGTACTCTGGCATTTTGGCGCTTCATTCATACTTCCAGATGAAATCTCAACATTGAAATGTCGTTGACTGGGTCCACGTTTTTATCACTTCCAACTAGGAGGCATTAGTATAGCCAAAACCCACAAGCCGCAGTCAAAAAGAACAGGCGCAATGACGCGATGGTTACCTGCGGTGCTTCGACGTAGCCTGCCCGAATTCATCACTCCCCTCGCGGTGGTCTATCATTAAAAAAAGAAAATCAGTCAAGTAAAAAAGAAATGTGTATGGATATAGTGAAAATCCCGCGAGGCGACTGCTCCTTAAGATAGTGTATAGTGAATTCGATTTCTTGTTGAACTCCTGCTAATCACCAGATAATTGCAAGTTCATGGTAAGTATGCTTACTAAGAAACCAAGTAAACAGGTACTGTGACTTTAAGGAGTGTTATGCTAAGGACTTGGCACGTTCCTGTTAGAAAGGACCAAAAGGGTTGGGCGGGATGATACCTCAGTTGTGTGATCAATCTCAAACATGTTTGCACCGGTTTCATATTGCTCGATGCTCCAGCAGAACTGCAAGCAAAGCTTCATTATGCTGTCCAGCATTCTAGACACTGATCCTACATCCAAGAAGGATTGTGAAATCAATGCTGACAAATACCTGCAATGCCAGAGGTAATAATCAGCCCAGATACAACAACAGAAATTAATTTAGTCACGTCAGTATAGATTCAAAGGGGAACAAAGTTATGGTAATATCTCGATGTAAACTCAGCAAAATAAATCATTACTAGTAGAAATTAAATGGCCAGGGTCTCATAAATAGGAGTGCAAACAGAGCTGATAATTTCTGTCCGACGACTGAAGGCTCGCAGAACGAATACGGAAAAGGTAAATGAGTATCCAACACTATCTATGTCCGACTCCGACTCTAAGAAAAAAATACGAGATGAGTGATATCTATCGTATATATCCGTATGTCAGGTGATATAAAGAATTCTGTTGTGACTTTACTAAGGAACAAAATAACAGATAATAAGGAACAAAATAACAGATAGCTGGATTGCTGCATCTAAACAAACGGAGAATATTGAGTACTCTTTCTTCGATATCTCAACGATTTGTCTCTCCGTATTCGTTATGATTGCACCCCTACTGTCCAATATCCTGTGTATGGGTACAAAAGAAGCGGATAATTTTCGCCCGACCGACCATCCGAAGGTTAATGGAACGAATATAGAATGAAGAAATAGGTATTCGACACTATCTATGTCCGACTCTGACTCTAAAAAAAGGCGGAATAGGATACAAGTGATATATATCCGCATCCGCTCTGATTGCACCCTTACTAATAAACAAGAGTATAGGGGAAAACATTGTGACCGGTAAAAGGGGTTACACAAAATAGCTTATACCAAAACGGTTTTGCTATTGCACAATCGACTGAAATTTTTTATCTCTCAGTCACCTAAAGTTGCAGTATAATATTTCTCGCTCATTTGAAGTTGTACTCTTAGTCAACTAAAGTTACAGTATAAAAAAGTGATTGAAAATGAAAGGAAAAAGCAGTTGCCTGTGTAATAGCCACTTCCATACCAAAAATATCTTTACTATTATAAAAGAAGAAGTTGATGGTTGATCCGTCCACACTCATCTCTTCTCAACCATCTGATTTGATCTGGACCATTCTCTCTCCCCTCCTCTCTCTCTCTCAGGATACGACCGTCCACCCGCTCCACTTTTCCTATCTCCTCACGCATTCTGGCCACCCTTCTTTCTCTGTCACTTGCTCTCCAATATTTGATGTGTGAAGTTAGCCAGACAATAAGTTCTGTCTCATTATTTTTATGACTTCATTGCAACGCACAGATCTCTAACTAGTCCATACATAAGCTTCAGATAATAGACAACACTTTCGAGTATTGCAATAGAACGTTAAATCTAGCCAGTAACCAAAGGTCCAACAGACAGCAAAACCTCCCAATGCACTGGTCCAGTTTCATGACACAAGGAAAGGAAATGCGATAAAAAAAATGACGTAACTCACATCAAGTAGCTTCCCCCAATTCGCTCTCAAATCCGCCGCCCGCATTTCCCGTAGATCTGGGATCCGATCCTGCCGGAACCCTCCCGCCGCCGCCTCGAGACCCGCGTGATCCGATC
Source organism: Bonia amplexicaulis (assembly GCA_036346245.1). NCBI lineage: Eukaryota > Viridiplantae > Streptophyta > Magnoliopsida > Poales > Poaceae > Bonia > Bonia amplexicaulis. The sequence continues at coordinate 18,595,013 of CM070748.1, read as the reverse complement.
CCGCCAAGTTGGCGCCGCAGCGGAGGTCGCAGCACCTCGCCGGCGGCGGTGCCTTGTCGTCGGCCGCCGCCACGCAGCCGCCGGTTCCCAGGGGCGCCGGAGCCTCCGCGCAGGCAGGGCGATGGGGGACTCGGGCGACGCCGTCATGGCGCGGTGGCTGTAGTCCGCGGGGCTGCAACACCTCACGATCTCCTCCGCGGCCGGCGCCGCCGTCGGCGACCAACGCGGCGTCGGTGTGGGGGGGCCTTGGAGGCGAGGGAGGCATGCTGCTGAGTCTGCTCATGCAGGTGAGGTTTCCTTGTGCGAAATGCTTGATCTAGCTAGTTCATGGGATGCCGGATCGCAAAGACATCGTCTTTGGGATAGAGAGCCGAAGTGGGGTGAGAATGTATCTATTACCATCCATTTAAATTTTTAAGGAGTAGAGATACTTCGCACTTCATATGCGAGGCAGATTATCTTGTTTTACCGGACAGCAAGGTGATTATCAATTTTTACCGAATAGTACAATTGCGTAACAGCAACTGTGTGTCGAGCAAACGACCTCTAGTACGGTTGTATTCTCGTTTTACACAGGAAAAGACGCGTACTTGTTTTACGCAGAAAGATGCGTGCAAACTGAATTAAACGAAGACCAGGAATTCAATCGCAATCGGATTGGCATTCCTCCATCAACAAAATACAAGATGAGAAAATAATATCCCAACTTGATTTCAAGTATGTACGAGATGGAAATTCACATAAAGCAAATCAAGATGTTCTCCCTCCGGGCTGTTTCCTGTTTCTTGCTCTCAGATTTGCCCGAAAGTTCAAGGCACAACCCGGCTTAATTTCATACGATGGGTTTTCCATCTTTTCTTACAGGCAACTCAGATTCGAAAGGAGGATTAACTTAGGTTCCCTCCATGAGAGGCTACATCCGAGGTGAGTGCATTTGCCGATGTGACGAGCCCTCTGGCGATCTATTTTCGGGCGATGATCTGCTGATGCCAATCCATTGCCCAAACAGTCTCCTTGGCGCCGGTGGTGTGGGTTCTGATGTGCCGTGAGACTGCTGCGAGCTCCACCAGCTTGCCTCGCAGTCCACTGGCATCAATGGGTACGGCGCAAAGCGATCACGCTCCCAGGCGTAGAATCGGCTTCCTCCCGGGTCATCAGTCTCCACTGAACTATGGCCAGACGAACCTGGTGGGAACAGACAAAATGTCGGGTTCTCTGGTAGCGGCGGTGGGGCAGGTCGCATGCCTCCCGATCTACGAGCCCCAGCAAATAGGCTGGATGATGAATTCTGCTGGTGCTGTTCGTTGATGCTGCCATGAGCCCTCATGAATTGAGGTACCAGAGGAGGAACATTGGGAGTTCTAGATCTAGAACCAGATCTGCAAACAAAAAAAGATCATAACTACACATTGGCATTGATGCATCAGAAGCTGCATTATACTGCAATAGTTTCTGCTATAACAAAACACATTGGCATTGATGCATCAGAAGCTGCATTATACTGCAATAGTTTCTGCTATAACAAAATAGTCTGAATTCTGAAGCAGTTATCAGGAATTTATTATTGTTTGTAAACAATCTTAGCCTCACGCCAGCGCAGTTATCAATTTCAGACTGCCAGATTCGCATTTTGTTATAGCATATCCAACCAACATATCATAACTGCAAAATCAAACCACCACAGGAGATTTGGATAAAGCAGATAAGAGGTAACAATGTAACAGCACAAAATATAGGTTACAAGAAATGTACAACTTCCTTTTCGGGTAATATATGCTGGCGAACAACAGCTTTTCATGGTTATGGTTAGATGATTTCACTAAAATGGTCCAAGTTTTGATAATTCAAAGTACAGTGCAAGAATTCGGAATTTCTTTTCACAACAAGGCTATAATAGTAAGAACAGAAATAGAACAGAATTTACCCATTACTGAAGAACGATGGAGAAACAACAGATCCTTGGCGTTGGCTATCACCATCAACCCTTGCAGCCCTCATTGTTCCAAAAGGGACTCCTGGCTGCTCGGTCACCCCGTTATTGCTGTTGGGTTGAGCATAGGAATGGGACACATGCGCCCAATGGTTATGATGGAAATCAGGGGGTTGCACTGTTTGCAAGGGCCTACCATCTGATGGGCCAGCTAGGGGGTTCCAGTGATCATGATAGGCAGGACCATTCATAGTTCTCTCAGGGACATGGGAGCTTGATGACGCCAGTGGTGGAAGAGGATGCAAGTATGCCACATATGGGCATGGATGAGTTGCCCCTGGTGCAGCAGATACAGCTACATGCTCCGTAAACAAATGCTGTCCCATGAAGTCATGAACTGCACAACCAATATCCAAACACGTTTGAACCTTGACATAACTTGAATTTTGCAAATTGATCCCATTTAAATAAGAACTTACAAGTAACTGGAGGTGATGATTCTCCTTCCCTGGCAGAAGAGAGGAAAATATTAAGTAACATAATAAAACAATAGCACCCATATGCTGAAAATTCTTAAAATAAAGATGCCATGGCCATGATTTCTGAGAGTAGTTTGTACAGAAAAGGTGGGATACAGCAACAGATAGACATCCAAGAAGTGATATGTTGACTACCAGGAACTGATATTAGGATGACAGCAATTACTGCATCATTAACTTCGCCATGCCTGAGTTTGATCGGTACATTGGCTAAAATTATGTATGAAGCATTCCAGGCGAGGTGAGTACTCTTCGCCCTTGTCTCTCTGGTTTAGCTGCCGCTCCCGTCTCAGTTCTGGTTTCGCTCGGGTCACTTAGACCTAAGGCGGACGAACGGCAAGGCGGGGGCGACGCCTTGACCCCCCGAGCCGCCTTACCGCTTAGGCGACACCTTAATAAGCATAATTACAAGATCTATGTCTGTTACAAGATCTATGTATACTATATCATGACAAGCAAATCGCTATGGAGATTTGTCAATAACCTCATGCAGTATGACAGGGCAAAGGCTATGCAGAATGCAGATTGTTCAGTGCTTTGTTGCAGAGAATTAACTGAAAAAGGCATTCATCTCATTTTTCTTACATCCCTTATATGGATGGATGCTTGTGTTAGATATGTATACATAGCTATGTATTTACTCTATTGTATGAAGGGTTTCCTGCATATATACCACACATGTACATGTATACATATATTGGCCTATTGGCCTAATAATGAATATGTGCGCTATTCATAACATGGTATCAGAGCCCATACCTAGGGTTTCGTGTTGCTGGTTCGTTTTCTCCAGCCTCTGCCGCTGTCGCTTGCTCCTCTGGTTGGTCTTTCTTGCCGCCGTCTCCCGGAGCTTCATCTTTACCACGCCATCGCACGGATTTGCAGTTGTCGTACTATTGCCGCCGCCGCTGCCCAGGCTGTCGTTGCCCGAGCCGCCCCCAGTGCCTTCGCCCAAGCCGCCACCGCCGCCCGGGCCATCTTCGTCCGAGCCACCGCCGCCGCCTGAATCATCTCTGCTCGAGCCGCCGTCGTCGACCGAGATCCGGCCAGATCAGGCAGTCGCCGTTGCCGTCACCCGAGATCCGGCCGTCGACATCCCGAGCCCAGCGCCTGCCACATCGGATCGGTGCTTCCTGGGCCTGCCCGCTGTCGCCGACACCGCCGAAGACCGCCATCACCGACCCCGCCCGAGACCACCGTCGCCGTCGCCGACTCCGTCGTCGCTGTCGACGGTGCGCTCTGTTTTGGCGAAGTGGTGACCGACTGACTGTAACCGACCGACCGAAAGAAAAAAGAGAAAAAAGAGAAAAAAGAGAGAAAAAATGTCTTCTTTTGCAGGTACCGATTTTGTTCCTCGTTGCCCGATGATCTTCGATGGTCTCAATTATCGGGACTGGCTTCTGCACATGCGCCTCCACATGTGTGGTTTGTGATTTTCTTATTGGCGAGTTGCCTTGCCCGTCTCGTCCTACTTCACTTGCTAAGCCTGTACTCGCGAAGGATGCTTCCGAAGACGTTCGTACAAAGGCTTCTGAGGCTTTTGACGATGTCATGGAGACTTTTCAGACTCAGTATGCTGCTTACAAGACATGGATTGATGAAGATGCTCGTGCCTCTGCTATTTTGGTTGCTAGCATGGAGGTGCATCTTATTGGTGATGTTGTTGGATTGGCTTCCGCACATGCGATGTGGACGCATCTGCGCAGCCGCTACGAGCCATCTGGTGATTCTTTATACCTTCTGTCACAGCGCAGCAGAGGCACGCAATGTGGAAATGCCACTATGGATGAGTTCTATGCTCATTTGTCTGCGATATGGCGTCAAATCGACTTTTTGGGACCAGAAGTTTGCCGCACCTGTCAGTGTTGTTAGCGTCAGCAGTCTCACATGGAGCTTCGCCGCATCTACGATTTTTTGACACGTCTCTCGTCTGAGTTGGAGCAGACTCGTGCTTAGTTGTTGGCTCATCACCCTCGTGTGACTTTGTTGGAGGCCCTTGCAGCTGTTCGTACTGAGGAGATTCGACTTCGTGGAGCGGGTCTGCTATCATCATCACTTCCTTCGGTTTTGGCGGTTTCTCCGGCTTCTACACCCGTTGTGCCTTTGGTTACTCCTTCCTCAGTTGTGCCTCCACCAGTGACAGCTGCTGTTGGTAAGGGACTTCACTGCATCTATTGCAACAAGGATGGACATGTGGAACAGTTTTGCTACAAGAAGAAGGATCTTCGTCGTGGTGCTCGTCCTCCGAGGGGCACTGGAGGTTCCTCCTCTCAACAGAGTTCTGGTACCTCTGACACTCAACAGCTTCTCACATTGCTAGGTCGCATGGTTGCTTCTGCATCGTCTGGTTCTGCTGGTTCTGCTGCTTAGTCTTCTGGTGAGAGACCATCTTCTACTTCTCCTTCCTCAGGTACATCAACTTGGATTCTTGATTCTAGTGCTTCTTTTCATATGACATCTGATTCCACCTGTCTTACTTCCATTAGTTCTTTAACTGCTCCTATCACTGTTCACACAGTAGATGCTACCTCTCTTTCTGTCACAGGACGAGGCATTCTTTCAAATTCCTCTTTTCATGTTCCTGCTGTTTCTCATGTTCCAAAACTAACCATGTAGCTCATATCTGTTGGCCAGCTCACTGATCATGGTTGTCGTGTTATTTTCGATTCTGATTCTTGTTGTGTTCAGTATCGTCGCACGGGGACTCTGGTTGGTACTGACCCTCGCCGCCGTGACTCACAACGGCTCTGGGAGCTTAACTGGCTTCACCTTCCTTCCGCTGCCCGAGTCAGTCTTCTTACCTCCACCATTGCCTCTGCAGCTGCTGTAGCCTCCACCGCATCATTTGCTCAATGGCATCATCGCTTAGGACATCTTTGTGGTTTCCGTATGTCTTCCTTACTTCGTCGAGGTCTTTTAGGGTCTGTATCTGGTGATGCTTCTCTAAATTGTCAGGGTTGTAAGCTTGGCAACAGCTTCAACTCTCTTATCCTTCTAGTGAGTCAGTGTCTCAGCGTCCTTTTGATCTTGTTCATTCTAATGTATGGGGACCAGCTCCTTTTGTTTCGAAAGGAGATCATCGATATTATATCATTTTTATTGATGATTTTTCTCGACATACATGGATATACTTGTCATCTCGTGGTGAGGATTTATCTATCTACAAGACCTTTGCCACCATAGTTCGCACTCAGTTTGACTCTTCTATTCGTTTTTCGCGTTGATTCCGCTGGAGAGTATTTGTCGGGAGTCCTTCGTGGTTTTCTTGTTGAGCAGGACACTCTCTCTCAGTTTTCTTGTCCAGGTGCTCATGCTCAGAATGGTGTGGCTGAACGCAAGCATTGTCATCTTCTTGAGACAGCTCATGCTCTCATGCTTGCTTCTGCTGTTCCACCATATTTCTGGGTTGAGGCTGTTTCTACTGCCACTTTCTTGATCAACATTCAGCCCTCCTCTGCTCTTAAGGGTGGGATTCCAATTGAGCGTCTCGTGGCGGACTCACGATTATTCCGGTCCGCCTCTTTGGTGTGTGTGCTATGTTCTTGCACTCGTGGCGCACCAAACCGACTGCTCACCGGTTGAGTGCGTTTTCTGGCTACGATCTTGAGCACAAGGGATATCGTTGTTGGGATCTCATGGCGACGGATGAGGATTTCTCGGGATGTTACTTTTGATGAGTCTCATCCTTTCTATCCTCGTCCTTCTCATTCCTCCACCACAGCATCTGTTGTTGAGCCGCTTTCATTTCTGACTTTCCCTTCCAGCCCTATAGTCACCACTCTACCACAGCCTTTGGTCTCTCCGGTGCCTCCTTCTCAGTTAGCACCTTTTTCACCACCGGAATCCTCTCCCGATGTTGCTCCTGATCTTGTTCCTTCTTATCCTCTCTACTATACTCGTCGCCTGCGAGTTGAGGATCCTTCTGATATGCCCTCCCCTTCTGACGGGTCATCCCCTTCGGCCACTCCTCGTTATGCTCTTCGCGATCGCCAGTCTATTCGGCCTCCTGAGCGTTTTGGTTTTGCTGCCGCTGCTCTTGTCGAACCGACTTCTTATTGTGATGCTATTGTTCATCAGGAGTGGCAGCATGCGATGGCGGAGGAGATTGCTCTTGAGCGTCATGCGCGTGGGATCTTGTTCCTCTTCCTGCGCGTGTTACTCCTATCACGTGCAAGTGGGTCTATAAGGTTAAGACTCGCTCTGATGGTTCTCTTGAGCGTTACAAGGCTCGTCTTGTAGCGCGTGTTTTTCAGCAGGAGCATGGTCGTGACTATGATGAGACTTTTGCTCATGTCGCTCACATGACCACCGTTCGCACTCTTCTTGTTGTGGCCTCTGTTCAACAGCGGTCTATCTCTCAGTTGGACGTCAAGAATGCCTTTCTCAATTGCGAGTTGCGTGAGGAGGTCTACATGCAGCCACCCCTGGGTATTCTATTCCTGAGGGTATGGTTTGTCGTCTTCGCCGATCTATGGCCTCAAGCAAGCTCCTCGTGCCTGGTTTGATCGTTTCTCCTCTGTTGTCACTGCAGCTGGTTTCTCGGTCAGTGCTCATGATCCTGCTCTTTTCATCCACACTTCATCTCGTGGTCGGACGCTTCTCATTTTGTATGTTGATGATATGATCATTACTGGAGATGATTCTCAGTATATCACTTTTGTCA